>JAREIS010000057.1:4740000-5940000 GCA_030060385.1 Muscicapa striata striata | reverse complement strand
AAATGCTGACAGGATCCAGTTTTTGTGAAAAAAAGCAAGGCAGGATAGATGTAATTAAACAAATAAACCCAAAACACATTATGGTGGAATGGACTGCATTTGGTGACCTCTAGCTTCTCTATTACAAAACCCAATAAGGTACTACATGAGTTAATTAAAAGTTCACTGTCCAGAGTGAACAAAACCCAAGAACAATGCTATAAGGCTATTAAATGAAATTATGATTCTGAATTATAATTGCTTTATAGACCACTGAATTCCTTCAGTGGAGAGAAAAGATTTACTAATGATATCAAACATCTGTGATAAAAGTTTAATTATTAAAAGGTTTTATCTCTGAAGGCAGAATCTGTTTCTGTGTTTATGTTGCTTCTATTTTTTCCCTAAATTATTAAGAACAGCCATCACCAGCCCTACCCTCACTTTAACCTCCTTGAAATATTTTATGAACTCTTAACCACCTTAATGTGATGTAGTTTTCTGTGGTCTCAATTCTAGAAAGCAGGTAACTATATCTTAAGTGCCACAGGGACAAATCCTCAGCTGATATATATCACATTTATGGAGCTTCAGCAGCCACCTCAGTGGGACTTAAATGCTTTCTCAGTGCATTGCTGAACCAGGTTATTAAAAAGAAATTACAAAAAAAAAAAAAACTGTTCCTGAAACTCTCATGGAGTATTGACAATACAGAAATGAATACTTGTATGTGGAATTTCATTATCATGATTCTTATTCAATATGAACATTCTGTAGTGTATGTAAGTGTTACTGTGCAGCAACAAAATTTTTCAGCCCAAGGTAATGCAGAGCTTCCTAAAAGACCATTAAAGGTCCTTGTGGTTAGGCAGTCACTTAGCTGGTGATCTCATTTTGTAGCCAAAGCCATTAGGACAATATAAAACTGGTTTCAGAAAAGCACATTAGTTAATTATAAAGCAATCTAAAGCAAACCAAAAGGAGAATATTTGATTTATTCTAAATGTTTATAGATGTTATAATACTGTGGTTCTATACCTTGGTATCTTGTCCAGGGGAAATGACAATATTTTATAGGAATAGCCTATGGGGTTTAGACTTCTTGCTTTCCTTTTAAGTAATTTTCTAATAATTCATTCTCAGCTTTTCCTGTCAAGAACTGGTCCAAGTTTTATGCCTGATTTTGCACATGTCGATACCAACAACCTTCATTAGGTGCAATATGAAGGTCACAATAAAATGTGAACAAGAAATTATAGTTTTACAGCAGCTTTCACCAGCTGCTCTGCACAAGCTGCTCCCATGAGCTCAGGGTGCAAAGCCCAGTTCAAACCTTTCTCAAAAGCACACCAACATGACAACCTCCCCACCTGCCTGCACTGCTTCTGCCTGCTGTTCATGCATCTTGTTTGCTTTTCTTGCATTCTCACCACACCTTTTAGACAGCATTAGCCCTCATTCTGTGTTTTTCAGCTGCTTGTAAAAGTGGGGCTCAACCTGTTTGCAACCAGTGTAAATCTTAAATAAATCATAAATGTGTTCATAATGCAGCACAACCTGGATCTGTCTCACTCACACCACAAACATAACGATCTTTTCAGAAGAAAATTTCTTCAGGTTTTGCATTTAAATGGAACCAACCACACTGGGGTCCTGGGATAAAATTGGGGCTCCCAATGCTCAGGCTTAAAAATGGATAATCAATTCCATTGGCTTCTGTCAGTGTGGTGGGGTTGCTGCTGGGATCCTGCTTTAATGTGCACAGACAGCAGCCCCAGTGACACACCACTGCTGACTGCATCTTAAGCTGCTCAATCTCCCCAGCCTGCAATAGCCATTTATTCCTTGCTGCTGCATTTCCTGTGCAGCTTGAGCCCTTCCCTTATTCACAGGCATTCATTATACTCATCACAAAGTTTATTCCTCTCTCAGACAAGACCAAGCATATCTAAAGAGATATCACAGGCTCCACAGCAGATTCATTACAAGTCAGCTTTGACACATTCATTCCTACTGCTTCATATGTTGCTAATGGAGAGCTTACAGCTTCTTTCTCTAATGTTAAGTTCTGCAGGCAAACAAATTTCTGCCTGAGGCACTTAAGCAAACTAGGAGGAGCTCCAGAATGCCCCAAGTCTGCAACTGCCTCAAAATGTTTCATAACATCTTTCTCAAAGTGTTTTTCATAGCAAGAATTACCGATTCTTCCTTGGCTTTATCCACTATTTCCCAAAAATAAGTGTCCCAGATCCAGGATATGTTATGCAGACTCTGTCAAAGACATCCAAGGTCAACAGGGATTTTGGTTGGTTGGTTTGGGCTTTTCTGTTTTTAGGTTTTTTGGGGGCTTTGTTTGGGTTTTTTGTTATTGTTTAGAGGTTGGGGGGCTTGGGGTTTCTTTTTGGGGTAGTGGGGTTTTGCCAGGGATTTTTTAATGATTTAAATTTTTTTAAAAATTGGGGAATGTGGAAAACTTGAGGCTCTGAATTAAACCAAATTATTATGACTGTTGCTGCTCCTATTGCTTGAGGCTCCCAATAACAGAGCTCTATACCCACTGCTGTCTACTGCAGCAATCTCAGTGGTTTTAGTGCAAGGGAAACAATCTAAACCTATTTAGGTGTGTGCTTGGTGGCCCTGCTTTTATCACAGGGAGATAATTTTCCCAAATTAATTATAGCAGAGAAGATCCTTACAGCTTGTTACTATAGCAATGAAGTAGAATATCAGAATAGAATATCAGAAGAGCTGATATTCTTCACAGGATCTGTGCTGATCCTCCCATGGCAGGGCTGGCTCCCAGGTCAGGCTCTTCATGTGCAGGTCTCTGCTCCTAGCAGCCCCATATTCCTGAGCAGGGACATTTTTCCAGCCTCCCTCCCTTCCTGCATTCCCCACAGGGCTGGAAACAGTCCTTTGGCACAGAGATCTGAGTAAAGGGGAACTTGCTTTATCCTGCTCCATCTCACACAGTAATTCCTGGGAAACTTGCAATTAGCAGCTACCTTAGGAAAATAAGTTTGGGTTGATTTTTCTTCCCTTTTTGTCCTCCACAGATGAGCATGCTTGGCTTTTGTTTGGACAGAAACCAAAGTAATGTCACAGGGAAGGTGGGCAATGGCAGAAATATGCTGAATGAGAGAGAGTGTGCACTACAGCTGTGAGGAAAAAGGAGGGAGGTAGGAAGGGAAATGATGGGCAACATTTTCTCCTTATTCATTAGATCAGAACATATATATCCAAATGAAGTCTTGTAATGCAAATTACTTATAAATACATTTTGGACCCCTGTAAGTCAGTATTGTTGTATTTTTGCCTTGATATTTTTATGCTGTGGATGAAAACATGTACTAAATGTCACTAGATCTGGAAAGAGGAAATGCACTCCTCAATCTCAGACAGTAGAAAAGATGCAAAATGTGAAGCCAGTACTGTACAGCCCTGGAATACCCACTGGACAATATCTTTTTAAACCCATCAGTTTTTAATACCTGAAGTGCTATGAACATGCATTTGTACCACTGCATAATGAAGATTCTGACTTCTTCCAAGGCTTTCCATAGTCCTTACAACTTTTTCAGTTTAGTCTTTTCAATCAAGTTTCAGAAAACAGTGGCAACAGATCTAAGTTCCACACTCCTCTTGGCTCAGGAGGAGTTCCTGATTTTATGCTGTAACCAGTTTGGGCTCAGAATTCTCTTTCCTGGCCACTTGTATTTGTATGAGTAACATGTACCAGCACTTCCCTACTTTTGCAGTCACTTTCCAGGGCAGAGAATGTTCACATTACTGCCCAGATTCTCACAGCTTGTTTGAACTGGATTTCCTTCCTCTAGAGTTTCTAGGAGATGCAAATACACTATTATGTCCAGCCAGTGGCTGTCATTGATCAGCCCTGATTTAGCAGGTGTGAAGCAAACTTGGCACAATTTAGTAACTCTACAAGGGGCAAAAGGTCACAATTTCAATTATAATCTTCATTATTTACTACGATTAAGTGAATTTGTTAACACCAAAGCTCAAGTTGTTTAACATAACTAATTAAGCAAGTAACAGACTGTTCCATCTATTAGCATTGAATTGCTTCTGGAGGCTTCTGGAGTTTTAAATTTTTGTTAACTGTTTCTGTAGAAGGCTGTTAGCAATTAAAAGCAAAGCAGGGGAACTAAAATCTGGCACCATCTGAAATCTGGCATAGGTGAAAATTCAGTACAGGATGTGAACATCAAGCCCAAGCCAAGGCAGTATTTCTCTTTTCCACAAACAACAAAACAAATTAATCATGACATGGTGACAAAACAAAATAGTTGCTTTGACATGGTCACTATGTTCATCTAAGAAAAAGGAAGGAGAGCAAAACATTTTGTACAGAGGAGGTAAAATGCAATCCCTGCTGTCCTCTCCTGTTGCTCTTGTGGCATGTGAATACCTTGGTTCATAGCCCCAAAAGATGTCTAAAGCCCTAAGACTTCAAATGGACATATAGAATTGCATGAAGGAGAAAAGAGTCTTTCTGTTTTGATATTACAGGTGTCTTGGGTTGCAATACAGGATGCAATACACATTATCTGCTAATGGGCCAGCTTTAAACCAGTCATCTTTATCTTTTCCACAACCCATCCTCCCTCCAGGAGATATCATCTGTTGCTGGGCCATTCAGTCCCAGTGCATGACTGATAAAATTACATCATCCCATGGGAGATGCTCCAGCCAGGGGGAGCAGCCAAGTCTTTCCTACCCAGATAAAAACTGAGATTTTGAACACCAAGGTACCTTCTTTCCACTGGATTCCAGAGGAAAGCCAGACCTTTCCACATCCTCCCTGGACCTTCAGAGGAAACCTGCACCTTCTACAGGAGCACTGCTCCAGCTGAACCACATCTGTCACTGCAGGAGGATGCAGCCACCATTGAATGGGACTGTGCCAACACCCTGACTGACTGACAGGGTGTCAGGTTGGATTCTGACTCTGTCAGGGTTCTGGGATTGTTCTTTGTAATACTGTATTTCCATTTTAATTTTCCTAGTAAAGAACTGTTATTCCTAATTCCCATGTCTTTGCCTGAGAATCCCTTAATTTCAAAATTATAATAATTTGGAGGGAGAGGGTTTACATTCTCCATTTCAAAGAGAAGCTCCTGCCTTTATTGGCAGACACCTTTCCTTCAAACCAGGACAATGGGTTAGTTAGAATACAAGAGCTGGATGACTGTAAGGTCCAGGGGAACTGACTCCTGCTGAAAGCAGGCACTGGGGCCAAGCCCTGCCCTCCTGCCCAGTGTGGCCTGAGGGACACAAGGGACACAGCTGTCCCCAGGTGTGGAGGCAGAGCTGAGAGCAGAGCAGGAGCTGGGGCAGCTGCTGCTGGCGGCAGGGCAGGGCAGGGCAGGGCAGGGCAGGGCAGGGCAGGGCAGGGCAGGGCAGGGCAGGGCAGGGCAGGGCAGGGCAGGGCAGGGCAGGGCAGGGCAGGGCAGGGCAGGGCAGGGCAGGGCAGCTGAGCCCCCCAGCTCTGCCCCTGCACAGGAGACAGAGCTGCTGGCACCAAGGATTTCCTCTGAGTGCTCTGGATCCTCCTGCAGGCTCAGACACAGGCTGGGAGCTCTGCAGGGCAGCACCACCTGCCTCTCCTTCAGACCAGGGCTCTGCTTTTTCACTGCATTGTCAGGGCCCTGCTGCAGTAAGGCAGGGTAGGCACACAAACATCATCCTTCCAGGGCTGGGAAACTGCAGAACAAAACAGATGACTCAACTGCAGAGTGACAGGCAGGCAAAGAGCAGCTCCCAGCAAAGCAGGGCATTGCTCTACACAGCACATTCTGCTCCCCAAACACAGCAGACACTGACAAGCATCCTTCAGGACTGCATCTCACTGTCAGGTTTAGCACATTTTTTGTTATATGGTTCTTTTAAAAACCAACCAGCCAACCAGCAAATAAACTCAATAAGATCCCTTTCCCCCAAGTATGAAAAAATCATTAAAAAAACCCCATAAACTCCTAAGCAAAAAGTGCCTCCTGTTCAGAATATCTTCTTGCAGCTGTTTGTTTCTCAGGCAGTTTAGTTCATTTTATACAGCCACACTAAGTATTCAAAACCCTACAAAAGCTATTACAGTCCATCAGACACTTCTGCAGAAATTCTAAACATAAATGCCACAAAACAATCACAACAACGAGAAATTTGATAGTTCTTGAATCAAAACCTCATGATGCTTGAGCTAAGCACCTTTCCTACCCCTTCTTACACCTTCTACTCTTTGGCTCAGAATTTCATTTGAGTTTCTGCAGTCTCTAGTTTGGCAAGTGATTTGAAGATAAAACTGCTGACACACAAAGGAAACTAACTGCATTCACAACATCTTCATCTTCTTGTACATAGGCAGATACACATTTATGCAGCAAACCCACCCCCTCAGCTCTGCCTTGGACCCTGCCTGTAACAAATGGTTGAACTAAATAAGGAGATCAAGAAAGTTAGAAACAAATAATTCAAATGAGAAAAATCATTAAGTCCTAATTACACCAAGGTCTTGTAGAGTACATGTTGGAGCTGGTAGTTTTTCACTAATATGGCAATGAATGGTCCACATACCACAGCTATGTGTTTCCCACTAATTAATTGCAATTCTGGAAACTGCCTACAAAATATGTTTCCCCTAAGTACCATTTGGTTCTCCAAATGAAGCCATAACTCTGTTGTGCTAAAATTGGGAATCTTAGGGTGTTCTAAGCACTCAGGGTGCTGAGGGATAAGTACCCAACACATCACATCTGTGAAGATGACTCCCATTCCTGCCTTCCCCTGACCTACAAATACATATTCTGACACTCCTGCTCATCTTTCCCAGATTTTTAGAGGCTCCTCCTTCCTCAAAAGTCACTACCTTAATCTCTCCAAGGAATCTCTTCATTTCTACCAGCTCATGGCTGAAAATTTAGGACAGACATTTCCTCTGCTCCTGGCAGAACAGAAGGGCACAGCTGAAAGAACACCAAAAATAGCTGAAAGCACACAAAAGCCTGCAGGAGTGATTGCATGGCCCATTTTGCCCTTCTATATATATCTAAAAACATAATCACAACTGATTTTGCAGACAGAAAGCAGCAATAAGAGGTGCTGTGCCTGGCATCCTCCCCTCTGGTGCTCACCAAGACCCCCCTGAGCAGAGAGCTGTGGCAGAGCAGCCCTGAGCCCTGCAGTGCCTGCTCTGAGCCCTGCCCCTCACTGCTCCACAGGGACAGCCACTGCATGCCCCAGAGTGAAAATTGCTGTCCAGTGATGCCCTGCAGAGCCATAAACTGCTCAGAGGGACAGCAAAACCTTGGAAAAGCACCGGCAAGCATTTTGGTGAAGTTCCAGCATAAAAAAAAAAAAAAAAAAAAAAAAAAGGTTACCAACACCCAGCTTTCATCACCTGTTCATGTTTTGTTTCACAAGCCCTCTTTAGGCTGGGGAAAATCATAAGCTTACTCAAAGTCACAAATGCTTTGTGTTTACTCTCAAAAAATATGAGCTAATGCTGAACAAATTAACAAAAAGAAAGATTAATTTTAAAAATCTGTTTCAATACCACAATGCTTCCTAACTCTGGAGAATGGTGCCATACAATATGTGTGTAACAACAAGATTTAATAAATGAAAGAAATGAAATATCTATTTTCTATAGCAAAGCTGCAAAACCTTATCATATTTTAACTTCATGAAAACAAATTAGAAAATTACCCTTGAGCTACTATGAACTTCTCTGACGTACAAAGAGAACTAAAGAAACCATCAAAAGTATTTCATAACTTTAATTTACCTGGCTATTGCATAAAATCGTATCATTAGGTCATTTTCTATGATATCTTTATCCTACTTGGAGGAGGACATGGGAGATGGGATTTTATTCAGTAACCTGGCATTGTCCATCAGTAAAGAAAGATGGTGTGAGCTGGCCAGACTGCCCCAGATTGATTACCTTGTTTAAACCGTGCAGAAATGTGGCTCCATTTAGTACATATTTGCTGAGTTCTTTAGAAAATATTTCAAGAACTTAACAGCTATTTATTTCTAATTGCTATTAACCAAAATAGTCCCAGAGTTCAGATACATCCTTCAGCACTTTGGCCTTTTTCTACCCTGTGCAATAATCTCAGGAGTGCAATGTGATCAGAAAACACAAAACTTATCTGCAACTGAAGTTTAATGTGGGGAGTGTTGAGCAAAACCAGAGATGAGGTACTGCAGAAATATATTCTTATTAATAAAGTGGGAGAGTCCACTTCTCTGAAATCAGAGAAGAGTTAAATGCTTTAGCTTATGGTTCTCACAGGCATAAAGATGCAATTTGAATCTTGACATTTTCATAACCTCTGAACTTTTCTTCCTTTTCCTTGTACCAGGCACAATGCTTTGGACATATTTCTTCCCAACAATCTAATAAGAAATTCTTTCACTAAGGTTGAGCTGATTTCTAGCAATTGCTATGGTGACTCCCACCCTAGAAATTACTCACAAATATGACCCACTGTATTATCCTAAAAAAAAAATCAGCTGCACAAACTTTTAACCAACACTGCTTAACTCACTTGCATTATATTTTGAATTGATGTACAATCCTACACCAAGATATTTGCATTTGCTCTTTAAATTCTGTGCCAGATCAAAGCACCTTGACTCACTGCCACGTTTTTCTAAGGTATGAGGGACTCACTGTCTCATCCTACATCTCCTCCACCCATGCACACTTTCATTTTTCAACACTGAGCAGGAAAATAAAGAACTGCTCTTTCTCTGTGGGCTTTACTGCAGGAAAGCCTCCTCTGGTGCTGAAAGGGAACATCACCTTCCTCACTTCAGGTTTCATTGCCCCATCACCCTCCAGGAGTTCACCCCCACCTTCAACTCTCCACCCCCTCCTTTATATTTAAATGAAGAGCACCACCCCTTTCTCCCAGCTGAGAACTGAATAACTATTCAGAATAGCTGAATAGGGTCAATTGAAGCCAGTAGTGTCTCTGCTGTGTTGTATTAGTGATTTACAAACCACAAGGAGACAATTCATGCTCTTAATATGGAGAACAACAGTGGAACACCCTCCTCCTTTGAAAAGCAGAGTGAAATTTTCAGCTGGAAGCTCTTATAGTGTCAATGTTCCTTATCTGCCTCTGTCCACAGCTGCTGATGACAGCCAAACTCCTGCATCCATCCCAGCAAATTACATGAGTTTAATCAAGTGGCTGTGTGATAGATTTGGTGACAGCAGATTTAGTTACCCTGCTGTGATAAAGGGTTGATCAATGTACTATTATTCTTTCCTTTATTGGCTTTTCTTTCTTCCCAGCAAGTATAATACTACAGTATCACAGACCAAATTTTCTGCACTTGAGAGCAAACCACCAGCTTCTAAATCCAAAGACAATGTTTCCTGCTTCAGCAACAAAGGCATTTGCTGCCTCTTAAAATTCATGGTTTTCCAGCAATCCTTTTCATTTCACAGAACTGAATTGTTACTGCACTGAATTTTGCATATTGGACATAATTATCTGAAGATTTCTTTTCTAACTAGTTCAGAGGAACTGTCAATAGCCAAAGGATCCCTGCTTTATGGTCTTGAAATAAAAAAGATGACAACAAAACAGTAATTCAGTCTTTTGCCACATTTACTTTCCAGCTTTGTCCAACAAGCTCTTAGCCCCAGACCAAGGAAACAATGTGAGCTCCACAGCTACAGCCACTGTACCACCCATCCCAGCAAACCTGGGGCCAGGCAACACAGCCTGGCTCTGCTCAATATTCAGATGACTCAAACATTTTTGGCTGCCTTCTGTAAATGTGTTTGGAAAATTCGTCCTGGAGGTTGAAGATTTGGCACTCAAAATGCCTCCTGCAAGGTTTGGTGGCACTGCTGGTAGATCACTGTTCTATGGCTCACTTAGAAAATGCCCCCTGAGGCTGTAAAAAACCATCTGACCCCTAACAGGACACCAAGGCAGGACAGCATTGCCTGGGTTCTTCCATTTCTGTGTTTTGGACTCAGTTTTCTTTGAAGGTCTTGTATCTCAATTCACTTTGGGATATTATAAGGATACAACTCTGGAGTAAAAGGGCAGATTTCAAATGAAAGAGAATCTCTGCTGGCTGTAAAACTTGCCCTACCATTCAGTGTGCTATTATATATTAAAATGTATATTAAATTTCACTTTATGTTTAGAAAGTAATTGAAGGATCAAAAAAAGCAAAACTCCCCTTCAAGCTTTTTGCTTTTAATGCCATTTTTTGTCTTACTAAGCAATGTCTTTATCATGATGTAATTTCTTCTAGGGAAGTAATTGCAAAAAAAATGCAGAGATCATTCATCTACACTAGAAGTTTGTAACAGGCACTTAATGCTGGAACTTACCTTTACATTTTGATAATAAAAGAAAATGGCCCATATGACATAAATATCTTGAAGTGAAATGGGAGTTCATGAATTTATAGCAGGTGTGATAAGGGTAAAAAGACCTCAAGAGGAAATGTTGCAATAATGGTCTTTTAACAGGCCTAAGAGGAAAACTGGCTAAATCTTACCAGAGCTGGGGAAATAAAGGCACAAATCAATGAGAAAAATTGCCAGTTAAACAGAAAAGGATCCAGAGCAAAGTTCTTATCATAAAAGTGATCTGCCTTCAAATGGAAGTTAGAAGATAAAATTCCTAGTGAGACAAACCTAAGAGCAATAAATTAGAGTACAAATGAAGGTATCTGCATTGGTGGATGTTAAAAACTTCTGTGTTTGGGCTTAGCAACAGAAAGGGTGCAAAATTTTGGTGTATCGTACACCAAAATCCCCAAACATTTAAATATAAGCAATTCAAAAAGTGTAATTTTTCTAAGTCCATTCAATAAATTTTTTTTTTCTCAAAACAATGAATCTCTAGAAGACAAGACATGCACTGATACCTGCATACACCTACAACAGATACCTCCTGCAAAGTCCTCCACACTACACTCACTGACCATTTTCATGTCTGTGAAATGCTCTGCTTTGAAAGTTATGGTGGTCCCAAATCAAATCCTCATTTTCTGGTAAAGCAAGGCAGAAAGGACCACCTTTTATTGTGGAATTTAGTTCCATTTTGCCCCATAATAAAATAATATCTCTTTTTTAAATTATTTTCTTTTCTATATTACCTCCACATCAGCTTTGGAAGACGTGAAAAAGAGTGGGCAAGAAGTCAAAAAAATCTGTATATCCTGGTCAGATAACAGGGCAGGTAAAAATCCTAGCCAGGTTAGCCACTTAAATTTCTCTTGCATGCAGCAGAATGTAGGTGGCAGAGCAGATGAGATGCTGGCCAGGACTATACAGAGCCAGAGCTATTGCAGAAAAGAAAGAGTACAGGCTTCTTCATGCCCAAATTCTATTTTGTTGTAGGCAGAATTACATTTAACAAATCACTTCCTTAGAGAAAATGCAAGAATCATCCATGTTTTCACCTGATACTGCTATGGGCAGGTTTATAACTGAGTTTATCAAAAAAATATCTTATGAAATAAGGTCCTTCTAATGAAAATGGAATAAATATAATTCCCACACTTCTACATACCAAAAAGTTAGCTGGCTTTGTTGACTAGTTGATCAATTTTAAATTATTCTTTCACATCTAACTGTTAAAGGTCATGGCAATGCTAATAGTTTTGTCTTGGAACGTGCTGGAAAGCTCTTGTTTCCAATTTTCTACTCCTTTTCTCCCACATTTCTTCCAACAGCCACCCAAACTCCAAAGCAGATTTGCAAACTGGTTGAGAGAAGGGAGAGGAAAAGGGAAGTTTTCTGTTGTGTGATCACCAGAGGTCCTGGAACAATAAAGCCCAATGAGAGAATGTCTGCAAAATTAAATGCAACTGCAATATAGTGACCAAGAAAAGGATTCAGGAGTTATTGCAGAAAAATCCCTCAAAGTCCTCATCATAATGAGCCACAGCACAGTAAGGAAGCTTTTAAAGCTTTTGGATTACACTGACAGGTGCAGATGAAACAAGTAAAAGCAGAAATTCAACTTTAAAAAAAAAAAAAAAAAAAAAAAAGAAAACCAAATAAACAATTAGACTTTGGTTAAAATATTGCTCTGTAGATAATTAAAAGATCACAACCCTTTTTTCTCAGTTACCTATAGAGTAAAAGCATTTGGCTCAAATTCCCAACCAGGCTTTAGGAGCCCCCAGTGCAGTTCCAGCACTGCCCCTGCCTTGGCTTTTCCTGGCACAGGAGGTGCAGGAAGGGGCTGGGAAAAAGCAGCAGGAAAAGTTCACCAGCCACCAACTTGCATGATGTGACTGCAAGCACATCAAGGCACCGCTGCATGTGCTGGAATGAAGGAACTGAGCAGTGCAAAAGGCACTTCTAGAGGGCTGGCTGAGAGCAGGTTTTGGCAAGGGAGGACATTCATGGCTGCTCCAGTGCTCCCACTCAGCATTTCCCGATTCTGCAGTACCACCTAGTGACACGGACAGGGCAGCAGCGCTCTGGGGTCACCTCCTGGTGGCCCAACCCATGCACCAAACCCTGCAACTCCCACCTGAACCACTTCCCTCCTGGCTTGGAAAAGAGCTGACATGACAGAAGACACAGCCTAGAAAGAATAGAATCACCCATGAGCCCAGACACAAAGCATTTCTGCCTGCCTGGAGAAGAGAGGGTTCCAGGGAATCTTCAGGTGTGGAACACGTCCTTTGTGAAACCAGCTCCAAAATAAAATGCAACAATTACAAGGCACTGGTGTTAATGTGCTTCCCCTATCAGATAACTCTGCTCAGTGCCCCAGTCCTAAGGTGAACACTGTTATTAGGGGGGAGGGAATCCAATAAACTGTGTCATTGCTGAAGGCAGCTGGCTCCAGACCTTCTCCAAGCCTGCCTCAGAGGCATTCCTGGGAGACCTAGGCAGGGAATAATTACTTCTAACCATACTCCAGTATTCTCTTGTATACTGAATAAAAATGCTCTTATCAGAGCATTAAAATAGTGACCATTACTGAGAGTTAAAGGGCTGCATTTTTTTAAAATACTTTAGATATTGTTCTAACAGAGCAAAATAAATACTTCATTTGTAGGTTGCCTTATCTCAGATTTGCTGGGGAGATTGAGTGGGACAAAGATAATGAGTTTCCACAATGTCACAAAAGGTAAACAAACCCTAAAAGTATAAAATAAAATCCAATATAACAAAAAGTTTAAACATCATTTTACAGAGAAAAAAAAACTCCACATCGATATGGATTTAATAGCTGCTTTTCTTATTTTCCAATGTCATTATTCTGAACATCACTCACAAAACAAAAGCTGAAATTCTCAACCAGAGCTTTCAACACCTATCTCTAATTACAACCTCAAATGTTACAGCTCAGATAAAAAGCACAAAATCTTTGAATGAGTTTTGGACCTGCTATATTTATCTAGGATAGAGACTGTGGAGATTAATGACTTATTTTACACTATTAGAAGCTGTCATTTATGCCTAATACAGAGAAAAAAATTATGTGCAATATGTAGCTTAAAGATGTATAAAATTACCTGGAAAGAATAATAGAAGGATAGCTGAAGGCAGTGGGCCAGAATTACTAGATGTTGAACTTTTTAATTTTTATTTGTTTAATAAATATTCAAACCATCTAGGCAGATAGAATGTTTTTGAAATGAACTGTGATCAGAGCCAATGCTGGACAATGACCTATGAGGATTTTTATCAAGTGACAGGCAAAGCCATTACCTGTGCAACCTGTGACTCCACCTGTTCTGGGAGTTTTGGGGAATCTGCTGTCAGTGGGACCGTAGGGAGGTGACATCAGGGCACTGTGGCATGGACAACACTTGATGCCACAGCCCTTGTCATAAAGCAATGACATCTAAGTATTTTAGACTTTAATTTCCATGCTTTCTAAAAACCCACCATTTTCTATTACAATATGGCACAGAACTTCTGTCAGATATATATATATATATATATATATATATATATATATATAAAAAATAAAGGTTTGACCCTGAATAAGAAATTGCAATAAATGCTTGTCCAAAAATTCTGGTGTTAAATCACATTCAGGTCTACAGTTCTGTCAAAAACTCTTGACAGCATTTAATTTGGTGGTCACTGCATTCAATGGAAGGCCTGCTGTTTTCTTCAACAGAACAGAAGAAAAGGATAAAGTCAAATTAAGAGTTTCGGAAAACCCCACAAGCACAGGCACTGTGGTCTGGTTGGGGTCCCTGGTTTTAAACACCCGATTGGGCTCCATGAATTTAAATATCAGAGCCCCAGCCAAACCTACTCTGCAGCACCATCTAGCGATGAAACAGCGCTGCGGAGATAATTAATTGCATCATTAATTACACAGCTTGTGCGTTTTCACTCATTGCAGGCAGCTCACACCAATCCCTTGAGAAGCATTCCAACCAAAATGTTTAGTTATGTGCCAAAAACCCCAGAAACCCAATAGCTAGGGGAAAGGAGACCCTCAGTGCTCTGAGTTCTGCTGGATCTGGTGAGATCCCATGGGCACCCCAAGCCCTGACCCCCTCAGTGCCCATCAGGATCAGTGGGGTCAATGACATCCACGAGCATCCAAACAATCCTGAAAGCCCTTTCTGCTCAAAGCTCAACAGGAATATCAGCATCTTAAGGGACACAAGGAATGTGAAAAAATGTCTAAAAAACCCCAGGAGTACAGATCATTGACACTGCTATGACAAAAATGTGATGGACACTAAAACATGTCTGAATTTTTAGAAATCTGGACTGGTTTAGGCTGTAAAAAGTGACTGAAAAAGGGGATTTTTACTTACTTTCATGAATGTTGTTTTATAATGCACAGGTTTTGTCTTTGGACACAAAACAAATGCATCTGAGTATATCTTTTTCTATTTCTAGTAGCATTTATTTAGTGGTGGTTTTATTCTCCCAATAAAGCATCCATTCATTCTTCCCTAGCAGCTGTCATCCAATTTATTCATCAGAATAACAGATCTGCATTTCAGCACTCATTTGTAGACAAGTTCCAGCACCAAGTTAAAATAATATCTTAATAAAACCAAACTGCAGAACAACTTGGAGAGAATATAAAGGGACAAAAATCACTCCCAGGAGGAGGAAAAAAATTTCCTACCTTCCTGCTGGCTCAAAGCCAAATTTCCACCTTCCAGTGAGCTCTTCAGCAAACCAAGCACCCAGATGAACATTCTCTGGGTCTGCTGGAAGCTGAAAACTGGGCTGACAGCAGTTGCTTTGTCACATATTTCATAGGACAATTTTTCCCAGATATCAGTACTTGCCACATCAACTCTCTCCCTTTTTCCCCAGAAGGCCCCAGCCCAGACCAGACCTGACCAACACAGGCACAAAGGAGCCCAAACCCTCTCTCCAAAGGAGCCCAAACCTCTCTCTCTCTCCAAAGGAGCCCAGACCCCTCTCCAAAGGAGCCCAGACCCCTCTCTCCAAAGGAGCCCAGACCCCTCTCCAAAGGAGCCCAGACCCCTCTCTCTCTCCAAAGGAGCCCAGACCCCTCTCTCTCTCCAAAGGAGCCCAGACCCCTCTCTCTCTCCAAAGGAGCCCAAACCCCTCTCTCTCCAAAGGAGCCAAGACCCTCTCCTCTGCCTGTTCTCTCCCCCACTGCCAGGACAGCTCCAGTCCAGAGCTCAGCCTCAGGCAGAGAATGATTCCAAAGGGACAGCAAACTCCTCATTTAAGCC
Organism: Muscicapa striata striata; assembly: GCA_030060385.1. Taxonomy (NCBI): domain Eukaryota; kingdom Metazoa; phylum Chordata; class Aves; order Passeriformes; family Muscicapidae; genus Muscicapa; species Muscicapa striata. The sequence goes on along the minus strand of JAREIS010000057.1, from coordinate 5,924,310 downwards.
CTTTTTCTTCATCAGGCTCCCTGGAGTGACTGGTGTAGAGGACATTTTAAGCCTGAGAGCATTGAAGAGGGTGAAAAGATTGAAGAAAAGCCACAAAAGTTTGTTTTCTCTGGGGAAAAATTTGTTGAATAATGAATTTAATGGGGAGATGACAACACCCAACTGTTCAGTTGAGGTCTGAACAGCATCTTTAATGAATAAAATATTAGCACTAGAAAGCACGTTTATAGTCTCCTATAAGAGGGCTTATAAGCAAACCATAAACAAACTATGGCAACAAAAAGGCAACGTACTTGTAAATATTCATGACATTTTCCATTCCACTTATTTTCTTACTAAGATTACTCAAGGCTCAAATCCCTTTTTGAAGACAGTTGCATTGAAATAAAAAGGAGTAAAGGTACAAAGGTCATTCTCACCATGCACAGTCCTTCTTAATTATGAATTTATTATGTGATGGTTCTTTTTATGAAAAAGGTAATGCCAGAATTAATTAGAATCCATGCACTTTAATCCACTACAAAAAATTAATTCATTGTACAAGTTCCTTTGGGATTGCCACCATCTCTAGATTTTTAATTTTTTTTTTTAATAATGAGGCAGATATTTCCATACCCTTGCAAATGATTACAGGAAATGCAAGCCACCATAAAGAATCAGTTTATCAGAAAAGCAGCAGATAGCCTATGGATCACTGTAGGTGGAAGCTTCTGGTATAACTTGGTGCAAGAACTTGGTGAATTTCTGCCTGCTTCAGAACAAATGGTCAAAACCAGCTTATGGCCATGGCTGGGTCAGTCTAACCCTGAACAGGACAGAATAACTGCAGCAGCTACCAACACCTTGTACACTCCCTAGATGATATTATATCCTCACTAATTTTAACAGATTTACATGAATAACTACTTTATCTTATATAATTTGCATATCAAGTATTTTTTTTCTTGATGGTGCTTTTACATTTCATTGTATTAAGCATACTGATAATCTCATGCTATAAATGACTCGATTTATCTTGTCTTGCCATCAGCTATTTGCAAGAATGCTAGTGATAGTAAAGCCACTGCTGCTTTTGCATTTCATATCTAGGGTTTAATTTCAAACTGAGGAATATGAAATTGTACTAGATCAGCCCACCTGGGAGGATGAGGGGTGTTTATGGAAAAATACCCTTCCACAGGTTTGAACCACTGGTGCTATGAAAACCCTTGGTTTGTGAGAATGGCATGTCAGAATTTTAACCCCTATGCATTCTCTGAGAGAGGGCAAAGTGCATTACTTTGGCCATTCTGGTGTGCTGCAGTTTGAGCCATTGGGAAGTGTTTTCAGCCCTAACACACTGAGCAGAGCTCCAGTGAGCAGAGCTGAGGTGCAGAACAGTCCCAAAGGGGATTCACGGGAATTCCCTGGCAGTTACCATCTTCCTCTGGGACACTCAGCAAGAGAGGAGGAAGAACAGCCCCAAGCACAGAAAACCAAATAATCTGCAGATAAGTATCAAAGAATTTCATCCACATTGAAGTCAAACTTCAGGGGAGCTCCCCTGATTACAGCAAAGCCCCCAGTTTTGAGCAATTTTCAGAGGCTAGGGGCTGCAGTTAAAAGAGCTTTGTCATAACAACACAACCACCAACATAACCCCAGTCATTCTCCACTCTTCAGACAGCAGCTGCAGGCTGCTTTAGCTCAGGTGGAGGCACAAGAAAGGAGGTTTGTTTCACAGGGGTTTTTATAGGGGTGTGGTTCTTAGATTTTGGCTGCTTGGGTTTTTAATTATTTTATTGTTGGCCTTGAAACCTATTTTTATAAAGCACAAACCCCTATGGCACCTGGTGATTAGCAAGAAACCACTTCCCATCCTGGTGGTGTCAGCTAAGCCATTTTGAGGTCACAGCTGATGTCCCAAAAACTAACTGATGAAGAGAGACATAACAGAATGGGCTGGGGTCATGCCAACAATTTCTGGGAGCAAACATAATTTAGAGTAGTTTGTTCTTAGAAAGCAAACCAGAAGCCAACCATTGCAATACTACAAGAATTAATTTAACTTTTTAAAAAATTATGAGAACTCAAAGCAGAATATTTTTGTCAATGTTTGCAAGCTGGACTACATCACCTCAGAAGTGCATGCTACTGCAGCCAGTTGGATTGATGCATTCTCTGTTATAAACAAAGATAATGTGACCTTTCTGGAGTGCATATTCCAAATCTCCCACATTTTCAGTAATGCAAAATGGAAAAAAAAAAGGAGAAGGGGGAAAGCAGGACAAAAGGTTAAACACAACTAGTTGCTGAGGGGAGAAAAAAAGCATTTTCATTAAACATTTAATTTTTGTATACTGAGCCTTTGAGGCAATTATGTTAAAAGATCATGCCCTTCCCAGATGTTGTACACCCAAACAAGGCTTTCCCTTTCACAAGAAAACTGTTTTCCAAGAAAACTGTTTAACAGGCAGCTCAGCTGCTCCCTTCAGCAGGGACAATCCCCACAGCCATTAAAGGCAGGGAAATATCAGATACTGAAATCCTATCAAAACAATGCAGCTTGGGAGAATCAAATTGCTTGGTGTATTTCAAGCCTGCAGTAAGGAAAACAGAAGCATATAGGGCACATCAGGGACTGCGTTTTAGGTGTTAATACACTGTTTGATAATGCATGTTTCTGAATTATTCCATTAGAAACACACAGAGATGAAAAGTCTTGACAGTCACCAAGACATTTCAAAGCCACGTTTTCTTTCTTAAATAAGATAAACAAGCAAAGCCAAAGCTCTAATAAATTCAAGAGAATAATGCAGATTAAGTGACAACATATCATTAAAACCAACATATTTCTAACAGAAAACTGGTATTTTAAGAAGATGCAGTTGGGGAGTTGTTTCCTTTTGTTTAAAATACCTTATTCTTTTAGGAGTGCTTGTCCCTGCTTTACACTTTCTGGTCTGTACATGGGTGAATGTTATTCCAGGTCAAGCAATGGCAGCTCCAGTTTCACTGGTTTCACTAAATAAACTCCAGTTTCACTAAATAAATCCGCTCCAAATCAAAAATGGGCCACTGTCCACTCCTTCCCACAAACAACTAAGGTCTTTGCACGAGGAAATATGGGAGTTCAATCCTTCTAATATTCCTCATAAGGCACTAAGCCCATGTTTCTTCAGCTACCTCAAGAGATTACTCAGCCCACAGAAGTGAAGCCCCAAGAGTGTTCAATCTTTCAGTATTTTACTGGAGATACTGCTGTTCCTTTGTGCTGGAAGAAAGGTGCAATCCAAGAGTTTTAATGTGCACAAAGCTTCAAATAACAAAAGTGAAGATTTTCCTTTCCTCTCAGGCTTGTGAGTCTGCAGATCTCAAACTCCCAGCTCTAGTGCACCAGTGAAGTTCACCACACACCAGTTTCTGGAAAGGAATCCAACTCCTACATCCCACTGCTGCAGAGACATGGTATGAACCATTCCAGGACTTTCTCCATCCAAGCCAGTGGAAGGATGTGAACTCACACTTTTATATACATATATTTCATCACCAGCTGGTGTCACCATGCACCTTAAATTTATGCCAAGCTATTTCACACTTATCTTGATCTCCAGCAAGACACAGCTGAAAAAAGTTTAATGTTTAGAAATAAGCACTGACACAGCATTATATATACAATCACCTGACTGGCCTTATCTTCATGTTTTTTAAGGATCTGAATAGAGAATGTTCCCAAAATAAAAGAATTAAGACCTTTTTGCTGCCTTTGTGCATTATTATTTTCACATCATTTTGTACATTGTTTGCACCAACAACAACCTCCACAAAAATTTAGTCTTGTGTGAAGAAAAATTCACTTGCCATGTAGTTGTACCTATTGCTTATACTTGGAATCATACTTTTCTATTTCTGTGTGCACTGATTACTAACTTGTTTTTTGTGCAAGAGAGGTAAATGAAACCATTAGGAAGGAAGAAAAGTTACTTTGTTTTCTCAAACACTCAAATCCACATGAATTTCCTCCTATGATATTTAAAGAACTAGCAAGTGAAATCCTTAGAGCCATCAACAGTTTATTTGTGAGAACTCAGGAGAGATAGCTACACTGCAAAAGGTTAAATTTAAAGAATGGACAGCATACCATGCCTATGGAAGAGGAAGAGCTGGATAGCCAGAAAGCCAATAATGACTGGGTTTCACTGCATTAAAGACAACAATGAAGGCCAAGAACAGCAAGCAGGATTTATCACAGAGACACATCAAGTTAATCTAATCTCTTCTTACAGACAGGCAACACACTTTATAAAAGTAAAATAACAATAATTCTTTATCTACATCTTGACAAATAAAAGCACAAAAAGTATCAGAATTATAGCATCAGAATGGTTTCCAAGAAATGCAGTGTATAACAGTCTGTGTACACAAGCAGCCTGTAGTGAAGGTTCCGCAATTTCCTGCCAAAGAGAAAGGGCAGTCAGCAGCAATGACCCCTTTGTGTCAGTCCTATCAAGTACCTGAATGGCCTGGCTGATGAACTAAGGGGTTTGATTATTCAGTTTTCAAACGACCAAGGCTGGAAGGGTCAGGAAATACAGTGGGAGCCTGGACAGAACTTGCAGTCATTTCAAACTGGAGATACGCTTTGGAAAACAACATATGACCAAAAGGCCCAAGACTTCAGCACAAACAATCTGCTACTGCAATAAAATGGACAATTTAGCATAAAGAAGTGAAAACTGAAGCAATAAAAATCTGCTGCAGAGAACAGTTTGCCTTTGTATCCATGTGGAATGAGAACAATAGCAGCATTCCTAAATTGTGGCAAAAATCCTTAGAATAAGTGATGAAGAGTATAAAAATACAACACAGAAGGTGTACAGGGAATACAGGAATAGGGGATGCTATTTGATCCTGCTTCAGAAACAAGAGTACTGTGTCAGAGGGGCCTAAAGGTCCTTTTCCAGCCCTGCAATACATGGGCCTCATTTTTTTCCTGCCATCCAGCCAACATCCTTTTCCATTTTCTTACTCATTATCCCCCCCTCCAACAGCCTTGTTTCATCCTCATTACAAGTTTCACAACATTTGTGAATTAACATCTTTTTCATATTAGCATATGATTTTCTAGAAGATCACCAATACTTTTCAAGTCAATCTACTCACTTCATTTATCTGTCATTAAAGGATCCTTAAGGATGACACCCACTGACTTTCCAGTCTTTTGAAAACTCAAGCACAGCACAGCCACAAAGTCCAGCCTGCTGTGATCAGTCTTCCATATGATTCACCAACATTAAGGGTTTGGTAGCAGAAACCCAAACTGATCCTGCTGGGGTTTTGTTTGAGTTTTTATTTGGCTTTGTCCCCCTCCCCTCACTACTTCTGATAGTAGCAGCTACAGATAGCAGAAGCTGCTCTAAGTGTCTGGAGCTTGCAGGGCATTAGCAGTGATGAATATGGATATATCCCAAAGAGTAACAGGTAGAAAAGTGTAGCTTTCAATTACAGCTCATTGGAAAATCCACAAGTGCCAATTTCCTGTTTTCCAAGTATTTTACTCCATTTCTTGTGCTCTGCTAGCTTCTATTTAGAGTCAAACAGCAATTTCTGTGTAAAACCACTTACATAATTGTAGTAAAAACCTGCTGATCACCAATAAAGCTGGTTGCAGGAAAAACATACAACAGCCATGAGCACAGACACAATGTTATTAACCTTTGGTCATGCAAAATGATCATTAGCATCATCACCTTATAATGAAGAAGTAAAAAGTATCCAAAAAATTAGAAGGCAAATAAAATTAAAGCTGATGGTCTTGGATATCAGAACTGTTATAAATTGTGAGTGGACTTGTAACTGCATCTCACTATTCACTAAGTCCTTGAGGACATTTACTAATTAAACTGTCACAAAGCAAAACTGCTGAAGCAGTTCAGCAATTACAAAGTATTTTTCTTTGTTTTAAGAAAAGTCTGCAGCATTTCTAGCATCTCAGGAAGCTGAGTTCTGTTGTGCTGAAAACCAGACACCTAAAATACCAAGATGCTTCAAGACAGTTTTCCTGAAGCCTACAGAGCAGAGGAAATATTACAGCAGGTAAGTAACAGAGACAGGAGTTTAACACTAATAAAACCATGTGAGTAGACAAAGTGAAGAGCAGGGAAAAGAAAAAGGTTCCCCAAAAGGAATTCCTGACTGCTTAGCAAGGGCAAGTTCTGCCCAGATTGGGTGCTCCCAGCATGGTCTGTGAGTTCCAAAGGCTTGAACAATAGGGGCTCCCTGTTTTCAGTGACACTGGCAAAAGTGGAATTAATGGCATTACCATTATAGGGGAGCTTAATGCCCATAATCTCATGAGAACACAAAAGGCTAGCCAGATTCTCCAATGCTTTGTGTTCAGTTGTTAATTTATTACCAATTTAAACACTCCCATGTTCAGTTCCCCAGGTTTAAACAGCTCTGGAGAGACTGCAACAAGAGAATAAAGACCATGGCATGTCTTTTAGCAATCCCTATTACTGCCCCCACAGCTATCTCCTGTTAGATCAAACCAATTCACCACCTTTTAGAAGTGGAGGCTTGTGAAGTATTGATCCCTTTCACTGCCTACTGTACATTTAAATAATGTATCCTATGCTCAGGCCTGAGCAGAGGGCAGATCCCTTTGATACTTTATCATCTCTACAGCTATAGATTTTGCCATTATTGTATTTGCCCTGCGTTGCACTGGACTAAGATTGTATTTTTGATTTATAGAACCAGACAGGCAATTTATTCTGCTGTTTGCTTCTTATAGTTGTTTAGGTGGGAGTAATATATAGAAGAAGATACTTGCCTAAGTCACTAATATCTTCTCTTGAGTAGTATATATATTTCTTCAGAGAACAAAGACATTTGGCAATTTGTACAAAAAGGAAACAGTGCACAGTGCAGCAAGCAGCAGCATCACCATGATCTGCTAAGGATGATCAGTTACAGTTTTATACACCCACAGAAGTCTTGACTGAAACTCAGAAAAACTGACATTCCTTAGGCAAATGTCCTGCCTCTCAGAGGTTTATTCATTTATTTGCCTGTTAAAGTAAAGAGTGAGACTAAGCCAGACTTTCTGCTGAGTTTAAAATCAGGGCTAGTGTTTAGTTTGATGCTGTCATCGTGTGACACTTTTTCCCATTTTCTTGCTTCCCATCTCATGAAGATTGATTTTGTTTCTACCTCCATATTAGCAGAACAAGAGCCCAGACAGGTATGAAATTTAACTGGAAAAACAATGGATAAACTTCACACAAATGCACAGAAGTTGCAGTTCTGCTCAGACTGTGGCCAAGAAGTGCTTTGTGCTTGTAAATGAGTGCATGAGAATGCCTGTGTTCAGCTCATTCTGTAATTATGGAGATTATCTTCAGGTGCCAGATAATAGAGCAAGATGCTCCTGATTCCCCTCTCTAAACTGCCTGAGCAGCTCCAAAGGACCACAGCCCAGAACAGACTACTGGATTTGTTGCAAGAAAATCTTGTTAGGATTTCATCTGCAGAAAACAGATACTTTTGATGGTCTGTAAATATTTTTCACTTCTATCCAGGACAGTGGCGCTGTCAGCTTTCTTAAAGAGCTCCCACAAAGCACCCCATTCCCAGCTGCAGGCATCCTACACACAATGCCTCTGGATCCTTCCCACTGCATCATTTCTGAGTTACCACAGCTATTACTGCAAGGTTAGATCTCCTGTCAAATGGAGCCCCTAAATATAGCCCATAAAGCATAGTCCGTGCTTCAATTTTTTTAATACTTTTTTAAAAAGTATGAAATCACGGGAGCATTAAGTGACTGTAGTAAAAAAAGGCAATGAAATAACTAAAACAATTAGAAAGAGCACCACTGAGTTTAGTATTTCTAATAAAGTCAATTGGTTTCCCTGTCCCATAGATAGATATTCTCACATTCACTGATGCAAATGAAATGTATTTGAAAGATGCCAAGGAAAAGACCAGCACAGCTGAAAAGGCAGTTTATCATTGTACAGGCAATAAACCAAATCCATGCTAAGAAATTATTTTGCAGAACTCCAAACACCTACACAAACAATTTACTTCACATATTTGCAATTGATTCCTGCAAGTCACACAGAACAAACTTTTGAAGGAGAAAAATAAGACCTGAACAAGCTCTTAAAAAACAAACAAACAAGCCTGCACCACAGAAAAGAAACCTCTTAAAAACACATTCATGCATTTCCAAATGATGTACAGCAAGTGTTCAACAGCAAAAATCCTTATGAAGGTCTCACAGATTGACATGTTCTCAGCATTTGGCTCGTTTCCAATGAATCACAAGTGCACATTTCAAAGGCCTGGGGCTTCACAACTCTGTACCTTTTGTTGTTAACATTTCCTTCAGTAAAAGTAATTCCTCTGGACACTTGCTCAAATGAGAAAAGCACACTTGGGAAAAAGCCTCTGCAGAGCTCTCATGTTCACAGTTGAAAAGCTCTGTTAACTCCTGCTTTAGTCAGCAAAGAACTAAAAATGGCACTATTAAAGGCAAAACATCTCTATAGAGTTAAGAGCCAAGCCAGGGAAAGCATTCCAGTCAGCTCTGCAGTGAGGACACGCTTGTTTATTCACCTGCTCCATCAAAACCAAGCACACCCTTCTCTGCCATGTGAAGCTGAGGGTTACTGCTTCAAAATAATCCCTCTAAGAGATGTCAGCAGACAAATCTCCAGGTTGCAGCCCCTTGAGGATAAACATTTTCCACTGGTACAGCTGTTTTTGAGGACACAGAAAGGAACATATTTTACACCACTGAGCTGCTCTGGGAGGATCAATCCCTACAACATTTATTTCTGTGTAGTTAAGGGCATAGTCATAGAAGATCAGCATCTAATGGATTTTTTCTTATTCATAAAGTATCTTTTAGAATCAGAATATAAAATACTTTTGGGATGTTACCACAGTAACACAGAAATTAAGGATGAGTCTCATCTTCCATCATTCATCTCTATTCATACTTCCCAAATTTCCACTTTCCCTCCACCCCACACCAGCAGCACACACTCAGCATCCTCAGAAGGGCCAGTAAGAAATAAAAACAAAAGGACTTAACCACACATATCTGCTAAGGCATTGCTGCTAATTGATGATTGGGGAATTAAGTCCAGCTGTTCCTCCAAACAGGAGGGAAAGTGCAGCCCAAAATTACATTAGAAGGAGAGAGGAACAATCAGTTACACCTGAAAGCCAAGGCAGCAAGGCCAAAGATCACCATTAGCAGAGCCATTCAACACAACCTAAACTTACAGGCAGGGACAGGAGCTTGTTAGCATGGCCAAGAGCACTAACATTCAGCTTTTAGAAAAGGTATTTATTGAATTTGGCATTTAGAGATGCAAGCTAAGTATAGTCATGAGAATCACACCTGCTCACTTGCACTAACCTAACCTAACATTTCCTGATTGTCATTAATATCACCTCCCTTCCTTCAAGGTGAGCCTACACAATTGTCCCATGCCCTGGGGCAGCACTGACCAGTGTTCCTGCAGTGTTTGCTGCATGACACAGCTCACCTTGCACAGCCCCACACCCAGCACTGATTCCACACCAGCTCTTCTCCTCCTGCTCCTGGTGCTGCCAGTTCTACTCCAGGAAAAGAGGGGCAGATGAAGCTTTGAAGCTGCAAACAGGAGGTTGCATCCCAAAGCATCTCTCCTCAAAACAGCCCTGCCCCCATGACAAATGCTTCTCTCTCCAGAGTTCTTTCAGCAAAAAGAAAACTGGGAACACTTTTTACCTCTCTGTGCTTTCCCACAGCACTGCTCACCAGCACACAAGACACAAAAACATCTTTTACAACAGAAACATTTCTGCCCATATAAAGTTGACCTTTCAGTTGCTGGTTCAAGAGGACAGCAGAGTTTTTTTAGAACAGAAATCACCACTTACCCATCACATGAGTATCCAGCACCTGACCAACAGTGAAAGCTCCAGTGTGATGGTTCCCACTGAATTTGGGGACATTCAGGAGGTGTGTGTCATGAAGGGACACCAGAAGGAGCCCAGAGTGAGCCCTGCCAGGAGCAGGGAAATAATAACCCAGCAGGCTCAGCCTCAGCTCCTCTTCAGGACAGAGGGGCACCACCCCACCCCAAACACATCACTCATCTCAGAACAGTGCTCTCCTTCAGCAAGACACAAAACAACAACCCCAAAATGACTCACAGTTCCTCCTGAACACTGCCAGCACAGCCCCTTCCCTTTAACCCCTCTGCCCCCCCCAGGTGCTGCCAGCCCCAGCCTGTGGTGGGGAATTGGCTGCAGCTGCTGCATCCCTGCCCTGCCCAGAGCCTGCCCCAGCCTGGGGCACAGGTCATGTTTAAATACTGCATTTAATACACATAAATAACATGCTTTTACTTAAGAAGATCAAAAAGCTCTGCCTGTAATACAGAAATGTATCTCTCAATGCCTTGTACATATTTGTTACTATTGCCTTCACTCCCAAGTCTCCTCTCTCAGATCCTGATCTGCTAAGACCCACACACAGAAAATGAACCACACCCAGGACTGAAGTCCAGAAGTACATTCACAGCTTCAGGAGTGCTCAAGAGGAACTTCTCTGGATTTGGGGACCTTAGCCCAGTTCCCTCTGAGAAGCTCTGTTTACAGCATTCAAGTTCCCAGAATTTACTAGGAAGAAAATTGAAGTTTTTGTACTGGGAAAAAAATTTTTTAAAAACTTTTTAGTGGAAAGCTTTTGGAAGATTGTCATAATTTTGTAAACTCTAAATAAATATACACAATAATTCAGTGCCTATATTGATGTCAATATTAATTATTACTATATTAAAAATATGGCCTTGATGTAATGTTGCTGAGACCTTTAATTCAAATCTAAAAAAAAATATTTTAATGTCCAGTAGACTAAAGATCTAAAAAATGTGTTCTGTATCAAATGTAAATACCACAGAAAAACTGGAATGGAGACCACAGAACTACAACTCATAAAAACAAACTCACAATTCCATTTGAGCTACACTGACACAATCTCTGGTTCATCAGATATGGAATCAAGCTATCACAGAATTACTCACAAAGCAGCTCTGGTTCATGATAGGCCTTTATGTTTGAATTTCTTTTCAAGACTCAGTTTTGCTGTATTGGATGTCAGAAAAAAAGTATTTTTCCTAAGAAAAACCTTTGCTTCCTGACACATGATTTTGATTTTATTTATGATCTAAGACACTCCCAACAAAACATTCATACATAAAAATTAAATAACACAAGAGTTAGAGTTTACAAGCCTCAGGAATGCAAGCTTAAAATATCTAACTCTGATTTCAAGAATCAATTCTTCCTGTAGGATACAAGGGCTCTTTGTTACCTTACCAACTCTGCAAAATTGATTTTTTTTCACTCCTAGCCATAATTTATTATCTTCAAAAACATGAAGCCACACTGCACAGTAAAAAAAAAAAAAAAAAAAAAAAAATCCTTTTTAAAATGGCCATACATTTCAAAAACGTATTTTAAAACATTTCTTTCTATTGTAGCCAAGAACAAGATGGGGGGAGAACCATCCTACAAAATCAATAGCAAAGGCAATTAAATTGTGCTGTGGATGTAAGGCTAAAATTGCACACAAAGCCCAGAATATGAGGCTGACATGGGCAGCAAAGCAAGGCCAGGTGAGAACATTTCCTGTCCTGCTTTCTGTGGCTCAGGACCAGCTTGGCTGTCCCTGGCCCAGGCCAGGGCAGTGCTGTGCTCCCAAAGGCACCCCTGGGATTTGGGCACTCCCAGAACAGCAGAGGCACAGCCCAGGGCTGTCCCTGCAAGGACCAGGCTGTCCCCAAGGACACTGAACTTGAGCACTTTCCTGCAGCTCAAACATCAGGAGATTCAGTTCACCTCTCCAGGCACATGGTGCTGTGCAATAAACCCCTGGAGTTCCCAAATGTCCCTTCCTGAGGAAGGAGAGCTGACCTCAGATGATGCAGTAACTGCACCTGAACCTTGCACTTCCCCTGGAGGGTGTCAAATGATGTTTCCTCCACAAGCTGCTTTGCCCACACAGCAGCTATTTTTAACTTGTTTAGACAACCATCAGGATTTAATGACCTCTCTGTTCTTAGCCCTGTGACATACCTCACATGGATTTCTAGCATTCTGCAGATAAAAGTGATGAAAGATGGCTAAAAAGCTACAAATGCTGAAAAATTGTGTGTGGTTCATATTATGACCTAGAACTAAGAGGTAGTGCAAAGCCATGTCACCCCAAATACCACTCCTCCATCCAGACAGGTTTGCTCCTGCTCCTACAGACAAACCAATGACAGAAGGGGGTAACACACCAGCCACAACTCTGACATGCAATTATGGCCCCTCAGAGTATTTTCAGCATGTTTCCTCAACTGTCTCTGGCAGAGAAGCTATACAAAAATACAGCTGCAATACTGATGTATCCAGCAGTACCCATACAGCTTCCAGAATAAATCACCCTGTGTATTTTGATATTACTCAGTAGGATGCAGTATTAATTAGGACAATGTACAATGGTATTAGTAGCTCATTTATCAGTTGTAGCATTTAATTTGAATATAGTTACCATCCCTAGTTCTGAATGGAAATGAAATTTCCAATTCAATATGTTTGGCCACTAGGAAGAGGAAAGCCAAAAAAAAGTCTTCTGAGCTTTTCAGTGTATTTTGCTGAGTAGAAATACAATGCTTGCTGCTCAAACCATTCATGCATACCTGGTGTATATAATAAAGTAATGCAGGAACATTTTAAAGGTTATAGATATATTTTGATAATCCCAACTTTGACAAAAATGCAATCAATACAGTTGATGCATTAAGAATTACAGCAGCTAAAAATATCTTTCTGTCATGATGTGTTGGTTTTGACATTAGGAAACCATAACTATAAAATTTGTATTTATGTGCAGCCAGAACGAACTGATTTAGAGCTTCCTTTTCTCCCAGACAACCTATTTTATATTTTAATTTGCTGGAGGTAATTGATTATCATGGAGTAAATGCATTGTACTGAAAACTCTATTAAATCACTGACTTAATGGGAAGAGCTTTTTTTTTCTCTCCTTTTGGACAAAATGTAACCTTTGTAAGCATTTTAAAACTAATGTATCAGGCTCTAAATATTTTATGGTCTGTATTAAGCACTGTTTGGGGTTCATGTCCCCTTAGACTCCAGCCCAGTACATTACACCACACAAAGCAATTTGCCCAGAGTAATGAGTCTGTAGTAGTTTCATGAAGACCATTATCAAATTGCTGCTGCTGCAGGCAAGGATTTGATCTGATATAAAGTGTGTGGGGAAGGGGCTGGGCATCCTGCTCCTACTGGAACCAGCAAAGAGCAATATCCTGTAACAAATAGGTGCTGCTGGTACCCAGCCCAGAGAAACCAATCCAAATTACAGACCAGCCTGGATAAACCCATCTTTTCAAATACTCAATATCACTTTAAAGTATAATCTAGCAGATAAGTAGATCCAAAAAAATCAAGGGAAATTGATGAAGTGTAAGGGAAATAGAAAAATCTATGCATTTCTAGCAACCAATAACCTCAAACTTAAGACCAGAATTAAATGTATAAAACCTGGAAAATTAAATCAGATAATATCTGTTTTGTTAACCTTGTGCTTCTATGAATCTGTAGTGTTTGCTTATGCTGGTCACATTTACCAGAGTAATTTTTATTTTATGAGGAGTATAATTTTTTTCCCTGGGAGTAGCTGTCCAGGTTTTTCAGCTGTTTGGGTTTAGGTACACACAAGATACAGTCAGTTGAAAAAGTTCAGGTTTATCTGAGCAGTGAGACTTTTTGCAATTCAGGAATATTCTTTTTCTAGCAGATGGCCTCTTATTTAAAAAAAAAAAATCTACTTAGGTAATGAAAAAACCAGAACCAATACCCACTTATGGTCATTCTTCACCAATTTTTTTAAGTTCATAACCGTAGTATATTCTGTACCAACGTTTTGTATACATACCAACATTTTAGCATACATACACACATTGTCTGTACACAGTAAATTAAATCCACCCCTGGGGAAAACATTACTGACAGTGGGGTTACCTGATAACTCATGCACAAGCTCACTTGTGAAACTCCACAGAGATGAGACTGAAACCCTAAAACCCTTCATCCGTGCTGGCCATGCCACAGGGCTCATGGACTGGTTTTGTGGCCAGGCTCTAATGGAAGGGGCAAGAACCTTTCATAGAAATGAAACTCTTGAGACAGTATCATATAATGGATTCCAGTTAATACCAGTGGAGCTGATATTATCATTTTCCAGCCCTGGTGTAGTGCCAGCTGTAGCATGAATTAGATAAAGAGAAGCTGGACCTGATCTTTGGTTTCAGAGCCCCTTTCTTTCTCTTCCCTCTGTGATGGAAAATGCTTCAAAGAGGCTCCTCCAGCAGGTGCCTTTCCTTGTGTCCTGCTGCATCCTTTTCTACTCACTAGAAATAGCAGTTCTGGGTTTCCTGACTACTCTAACAGGCTTCTGGAAAACATGGTCGTTTTTGAAGAAAGCAAAATGATGACTGCAAATTTCTGGGCAGTTTTAAGAATCCGTGTTCCCTGGTTCTAACTTCCCCACATCAGCTGTAAATCTTCACTTTATTTAACTTTCAGATTCAAAAACTGAATTCTCTTGAACCAGATGGTAAATGTCCACTGTTATTTTTTAGCAGATGTCACATGCCTAATTTCCTGTACACCATCCTGACAATTTAACCACTTCTGTCCAAAAAGAGAATTCTTTAGAAAAGGAGTTTTGTTTGTAAAAAACAGATAGCTGTAGGCCTAATGCAATCTGTAAAGGTGAAAGAGTTCTGCACCTCATCAACTCCTTCACCCTAAACTGTGCCAGATACTCTGGGGGTATATATATGTGTTTTATTGCAAAAAGCAGCTGTGATGCAGCCTGTTCTACCATCAGCAGTAGCTGATTCACCACAACTGATTTATAAACAAATCCACAAAGCTGGCTGCAGCACCACAACCTGCAGGCAGGGCTGAAAGAACCTTCTCCAGGCAAGCCTGAGTTATTCAAAAAAAGATTTGTTGATGTACAGGTCAATCTGAGCTGTTCAAATAGATGTCCTATAAAAGAACTGAACAGACCAAGCTACAGAAAACTACAATAATTGTATCTAATTATTTTAATTTTAAATCCTATGATTTTTTTAATCCAATCTTATTTTAATGTCCAACTCTGTTGAGCATATCTGATAATAGCAGTTAAATAGGAATAAAAGCAGGGCAGCATTCAGTTCACCCTGATAAATGCAGATCATTAGGGTTTCCTGGGGCTCAGAAGTCATTAAGCCTGGAAATCCTTCATGTTCACAAGCCCTGAAAAATCTAGTCTACAGAGTTTTGCTAAAATTCAGAAACAGATTCTATTTGAGTTAAAAGCCTTTTGTTCACTAAAATTAAAAAACAAGCACAGTAAATCTCAACACCAACACCAGATTTGTTCTCTGCAGTTAGCAGTGTTTGTTCTGTATTAACATCTGTCTTGGTGGTTGTGTTCCTAGATACATCTAGATCCCAGACAGCACTTCAGACATGGAAACAAAGAGTGCATTATTGCTGCTGAATTTATGCAGTGTAATTACTTGTTATCCCATTTGCAAATCTTGCTTTGCTGTCATATTTGTCAGGCCTGCCCAAGTGCTGGAACACCAAACACTACAAGGAAAAATGGCAAAGTGTGCTAGTCCAAAACTACTGCTTGCTGTGACTGAAAGCACATTCACTACACATTTATCTGCTTTATGTACTAACCCTGCTCTATCCTGACTGGCTATTTATTTGCATGATTTCCCCCTGTGATGCAGTTATCAAGTGGACAGAAGTAATTAATATAGTAAGAACATGTGGCAATGAAGCCCCCTCAGAAAGGCAAGAGGGAGAAATTCACGTGGATATTAAAAGTCTGAGAGGAGGAAAAACAGACAGATGCATTAATTTTTATACACATTTGCCATATATTGCTGCTGGTCCTACCAGTTGTGAGTGTTCTTTGATATAAGCATGTCTCTAAAGAGAGAGCTGGGAATCCTGTGCTGGTAGCTGGATTATGTAAGAGTACTGCCAAAATAACTCAGGAAAAACCTCTTATTTTGGAAAAAAAGAAAAGCAGGAAAGAAAAAGGGATAAGTTTATGGTTTGGTTTAGGAATTCTCCTCTGGAGGCATAACATAGTGCTTTAAAAAATGGGAACCCCTGCTTGGAGGTATCTCTTAGTAAGAAAGAGCTATGGTTTAAAATTGCAATGCTAGAAACACTACCCTAGAGAAGGTTCTAACTCAGAGATGAAAGACTGAGATGCATTTCTGCAGCACAAGAAAAATCCTACCATGGCTCTAAACCAGTACTGTTATAAATCTAGGAGCATTTGTGCCCTAAAGACAGATGTTACTGCAGCACCACATACCAGCACAACTGTGGAAATCCAGACATGACAGCAGAAATAGAATATCCTGAAAAATAATTCCTCCACTGAAAGCAAATGAAGATCTGTGCCATTTCACAATTATCACTGCAAGCCTCCCCATCAATGTTTTGAGGGTTGCTGTGTTCCTTGCTGTGCTTGTCAGTGAGGCATTTCAACACTTTCCACAGCGTTCTGTGGCTCAGTAAGATGTGTTTTCCCTTTCTTTGTGGTAGCTTTGGAAACCCATTCCTCCTGAAAGGCTGACTTGCTGCTGGCTGCACTTGAGACTCCTCCACCAGGAGTGATGAATCCACAGGTCATGATGATTTGCACTAGAAGTCAGCCAAGGAAGCTGCCTTGATATCAGAACTAATGGCATCATTCCTTTTCTAGATTGAGATGGTATCTGCAGAAAGGTTTGATCATAAGCAAGAAATTCATCATTTACCACACCACACCAATAAATCTCCCTCCTTTATCAGTCAACAATGGGTCATGGAAGTGAGAAGATTATTGTGGGACAAAAGTTGCATTCATTAAATCGGAATATGTTAAAAACCTATCTTAATTAGGAAAGTATAATAATCATGTAAAAGAAATAAATTTGATACCATCCTTGTGTACCTTTGATGACATATCTGAATTCTTCTCTTTTGCAAACCTTATTCCATTCCATCAATTCAACTAATAAACTGGAATTATTTTTAATATTATATTAACCTTAGGGGCATACTTGACCCAAGGTTCACAGGCTTGTGAAATGCAGTTGTCTTGACATAGGATGATTGCTTGGGGTGAGTTTGTGTGTGTGACTGTGGATGACCACAATGAAAAGATGCAAGAGGCTGTACTGAAAAGAGACTGATTATTCCAAGCCTAGGTAGGTATCCACATTCTAACATTCTAAGTACAGTTCCCATTTGATAAGGAAAAACTGTAATTTTTTTATTCTGACATGCAGTAACGGATCGTTCTTGCTCAGCTGTGTATTTGCAATTGTACCCTCAAGGACAAGAACTGCACCTCTAGGTGCCTCCAGCTCCATCAGTCTGTGTGCAGCTATTTGAGCAGCACCCACATGAGCCTCATCACTGCTGGACTCCTCATCCCCCAGTCCACTGCTAAGCATCCATGGCTGATTGATGCAGCACAGCCACAGTGCCAAGTCATTGTCTGAGGCTGCAGAAACACTTCTCAGACCTACAATTCCCTTCCCCCACTGCCACCTGGGCAAACCCATCCACACCAGCGTGGGGCTGCACTGCCATTTTAACCTTGGAGTGAATATGACCCAATAACTCCTCTAGGGTACACACACACACTTATATTCTTTACCTTTTAGTTCATTCTGAGAACTTCAAGGAAGAGAATGCATAGGATACTAAGAATTAGTGGCAATGTAATTAATGAAAAACTATCAAATAGATGTGGTAATTACAATGCTCTCTGGGACAAGGTGTTTAATGGGACAATTCAAAGTACATCCAGGGTGTTTAATCCCTTGGAACTCATTTTACATCTGCTTTATTACAACTGAAAGGGAGACTTAGACATTTGTCTTGCTTTCATTGTTCAAGAAATAGAGCTTATAATTATCTCCATAAAGTGGGAAAGTATTTAAATACTTTGCATTGTATGTATAGCAACAGGGCACAGTTCACAATGAAAATCCTGCAGGAGTGTAAAATGCAGGCAGATCAAAAGGAAAACTGTAAAGTAATTTCACAACTCAGATGTGGTAAAGTATTATATATAAAAACTTACACTCTTAACAATAAATATTGCTTTCCTGTCTAGAGAAAAAAAAAATTTTAAAAAAATGAAAACTGCCTCCTCTGTTTCAGGGAAACCAGCAGTCCTTGCAGCAGAATAAATCAGACAGTAGGAGACAAAAACTATTACAGTTTCTCTGTGTGAAAAAGTGACCTCGTTGAAATTGGCTTTAGCATTGTGGATGAATGCCCGATGGCTCGAGACAGATCCAGTTCAGTCAACCTTATCTGCTCCAGTGGGAGAGGTTATGAAACACTCCACTGATAAGGGCAGCACTGCAAGGTCAGGAGCACGTGTTGTCATGTCCCAGGCACTGCATTTTTTAATGCAGACAAAACAAGAGGAATAAAGGTATTATGTCAGCTATTGAGCAGATGGGGACAGTTACATAAGAGAAGGATGGGAAAATAAAAAACAAAAACAAAGGAAAATTATTGATTCAGCTAATAACTGAAATCAAGGAGCATGGATTCATGCTCCAAATGTTTCATGTGGTATTTTGCATCCTGAAGTTTTGTTTTAGCCTGCTCTACCTCTTGGAGAGTTTTCAGACAGCAGAAGCCATCACAGATGACTTTTGTTCAATGTAGTAAATTCACCCACACTGCTTCAGCTCCTCTCCTCTGTTATTTGCTGGACTGGCACTGCAAATCAAGCATGGCCAAAGTAGCTAAAGACTAATGGACTGGCTGTCAAGATGCACCTGTGTGCCTTCAGATGCTGAAGTCTGCAGAGGAAATTCTCTTCACTGGTACCATCTGCACCCTTATGAAAAGTAGTATGACAACGCAGCTAAATTAGTGCCTTTCTCATTTTTAGCACTCTCCCTGCCCCGGTCTATTGAACCACAGCCCAGTACATCATCTGGAGTATTGTTAATTGCATTAAGAGTAAAGGTAAAGTGAAGAAATTGCCACAAATGTTGTTCCTCCTCTAAAAAAAACTAAAAGAATGGAAAAACAAAAAACTACACCATCATAATGAGGAAAGGAGACAAATTAAGTTACTTCAATCACATATCCCAGAGTGTAATGAGGACACCAAAACATGATGTAACAGAAAAATATTATTTGGTAAAAAACTTTGTTCTGTCCTTATTGACAGAAACCTGCACCAATTTTGGCATAATGGAATTCTCTTTGACAGCTCCAATATCCTCTCAGCATTTGGGAGCTTGGTGCCTCTAACAAAGCAAAGGCCCCTTTCCTTTTTTCAAAGCCCTCTCTGTCCTAAAGCTTTGCTCAAACCATCTGCATGGCCTCAGAGCTCCCAGGAATGAAGCTTGTGCACTGAATTTGCTCAGAGCAGGTTACTCTGCCTCGTCCTTCTTGACAGTTTACAAGGGGAAATGGGTATTTGAATTTGAGAGCAGCACACGTAGAAACACATCTGTAAAGAAAAGCTGAACATGCTTCAGTGGATTTTTACGTGCCGTGTTATCTACATGACTTTCCTGGAATTCTAAGCTAAGGACACCCCAAGGACTTGTCACCACCTGTTATGGAGGAAAAGACAATCTGAATCACAACACAGGAGAACAGAACATTTCCAAAAAGAAACCAGTCTAGCAGGAATTCAGTCAGCCATCCTCTAAAAAATACCAATTTTGAATTCACCAGACATGCACACTAGCCTCAGGCCTGACAATCTGTCAGAAAACAATGCTACTCTCCCATGCCATTTTGCATTTGGAATATGAAATAAATCATGAAATGGTTTTTCAGGTCTGAAAAAAACATTTGTATTCTAAAGCTTCTAAAAAGACAGGCAAATTACATTACTGATAACATTAGTCTGGAGGAAAGCAACTGGGTAGGTACTGGGCTCCAGGGAATAATTTCACTCTAGAAATATTTAAGAGCACTGGAAACCCTCCTGCTCTGGGGTATAATCTAAAGCTGACTTGTCATCTCTCGTGGTGCTTCCTATGCCCAAAGCTGCCCAATCCTTCCAGCACCACAGTCGAGTTCTGTTCTCTGCCTGCCCAATGAAATGGAGTTGCCTCACTCAGAGGTGACTCAGTGATGAGACTGGAATCCCTGGCTCTCCTTCCCCTCTCCTTCTGGCAAGGGTTTGCTGCTCTCCTGCTTCAGCCTGGCTGCTTGACAAGACTTAGATCTTTGGAAAATGTTGCTCAGTGAGAACATGACCAGGTTACACTGAGGCGTAAGTAGGACGAGTAAGAGGAGAAAGACATTTATTATGCAGCGGAGTCATAAACAATTTATTTAGTAACTAATCCTACCTCCTTTTTGATAGAGCATATGACAGGTTCCTCAAAATAAATCATCCTGATGCTAAAACCTTTCCTTCTTGTTTGGAAGCTTTGTTTTCCTGGACTATGTCCAGCAGCCTACGCCAGCAGGCAGAATATCAGCAGTGCACAGGAGCAGTGAGTGTAGGCTGGAAAGCAAACTGCAAAGTGAAATGTGACTTCAGATTAATATTGGGTCTGTTCCCTCAGGGTCTAAATACTTCTTTATGTTCTCTCAAGCACCACAGCCAATATGTACTGTCTACCACCACTCCCAGATTTGAAGAAAAATTCATGAACATAAACATGGCAAGAGCAGAGCTGTGGAAATATTTTGTATTTACTATGAACAACAAAAAAATATTTTGGAAACATTGCACCAATAGACCAGCACCAAAGAAAGCTGCTGCTCCTAAGCAGAAGTCATAAATCTCTGCACAAAGTGTGGAAGGCAATGTTTGGATGTAAGCACAACATCATTTCCCAAACTGAAGTTCTGTAGATTGCCATATAGACAAAACAGAGATCCTTAATCCCAAATTGTGTGTACATAATCCCTGTCTATACAAAACCTTTTACTCCAACAAAACCCCAAATTTTTATTTTCCTTATCATTATCATGTTGTTTGTCGTTACAAAGCAAAGCCTTCTCAAATAACATTTGCAGTATTACCCTGAGAAAGATCTATAAATGAACAGAAAACACCTTCCAAAAATATCTTCAAAATTATTAATTTTTCATTCTCTTTTACTGTAGTATCTCTAAAGTTATCAAAAAAGATGTTAAAACTTCATATGTTGTCAATCATAAATTATGGCTTCTTAGTTTGCTAGTTTGTTTTAAATTAACAAACATTTAAAAGACAGATAAATGTTTGATACTTTCTGGATTTTCTAGATGCTTTTTTCAGTCTATATTTTTTGCAGTAACTTCTTAGTTATTTCTTACTTCCCCAGTCAGTAAAAAATTAAATATTAAAAGGACAGTCACAAGCTATTTGGGCATTGAATCCAAAAGGAATGTATCAGAATAATTTTGTGGTTTAAAACCCCATAGCTGCACCTAAGGGGATGCTAGGAATGGCACAGCCTATTTCTTTGTGTGCCTTTCTCCTCCCCCTTCCTATGGCCTGTCCATCCCCTCCTTTGCAGCACTATTTCTGTTCTTGCTTCCTTCATGCCCTAATAATAATAATAATCATCATCATCCTTCCTCAGGATCCTTGGCTCTCCTATTCAGCACTGTTATGTCTTGTCACCCATCATATACTTCAGTTTTCTGCTCTTATCTGCCCTTTCCTCCACCAGCAGGTTACTGTCTGTTACCTTCCCTTGCCATTCCTTCACAGCCAGCTCAGGCAGGTGTTTCCTGCTGCCTGCAGCCTGTCAGCCCAGCACAGACACTGCCCACCCCCAGGCAGTGCCAGGCAATAAATCTGTGTACAGCAGCACAGAGCTGCCTTCCTGATAACTGCCTCCTGCATGTTGGAGCCTGTTTATTGTCTCTCAGTCCAGGGATGCTGTCTTGGGTTGCAATACAGGATGTGACCAGAAATGTGTATTCTGTCACCATCTGTTGAAGCTGGGTGGGGCAGAGACCCTTATCTCCATGGCACACATTATCTGCTAATGGGCCAGCTTTAAACCAGCTGGGGCAATCATCTTTATCTTTTCCACAACCCATCCTCCCTCCAGGAGATATCATCTGCTGCTGGCCCATTGAGTCCCAGTGCATGACTGATAAAATTACATCATCCCACTGGGAGATGCTCCAGCCAGGGGGAGCAGCCAAGCCTTTCCTACCCACATAAAAACTGAGATTTTGGACAGAAAGAAGGTACCTTCTTTCCACTGGATTCCAGAGGAAAGCCAGACCTTTCCACATCACCCCTGGGCCTTCAGAGGAAAACTGCACCTTCTACAGGAGCACTGCTCCAGCTGAACCACATCTGTCACTGCAGGAGGATGCAGCCACCATTGAATGGGACTGCTGCCAACACCCTGACTGACTGACGGGGTGTCAGGTTGGATTCTGACTCTGTCAGTGTTTTGGGATTGTTCTTTGTAACACTGTATTCAGTAGATCTTATTCACCCAGAGCTGACCCGCTACAAAAGAATCCAAGAACATCCAAATCACACTTTGAAAGAGAAAAAAGCTAGAGAAAGGAATAAGTAACACCTCCTGCTTCCACCAGGTCAAGCACCTCATTTCTAATCATTCCAATGCAAGCCATAAAATGCCACATTAGAAGTCAGAGCAGTAGCAGCACCCCTTCCTCCCACCTGACACCATGCAAATCCACAGGCAAGGCACACATCCCTGTCATTTGTACACAGTCTCCAGAGGCTCCAGCAGCCTGGATCTGCACATCAGAAGCAGATTTATTGGAGTGTGACTATGTGCTCTGCACAGTAAGAACCAATGAATCTTGTGTTGGATTGATTAAAATTGTAATTGTACAATCTCTGTGATCCAAAGAACAAGGAGTTATTTTTCACAGAGAAACACTTAGCAATAGGACAGACTCAAACTCCCTGCCTCATGGCATTTGTAGCTGTTCTCTACATTGCCACATAAATCAAAGGCATGTATTTTGACCCTTCTACATATAATGCAGCCAAATAGGAAGCAATACAATACAAAAACATTGCTAGTTGAATTTAGAACAGCTTTTCAGAAAGAAAAACAATGGTGGATATAAACCTCTTACCATTTCAGAAAATTTGATACTATCTTCATAATAAAAAACTCTAATAATAGATAATGAACAATTGAGTTGCTTAAATTGAACTAATATTCCAGTTTTACTACTATCTTTAAAGAGGAAGAGAGAAAAAATGCAGATAGAAATTGAACTATGAGATTAATTTCAAAATTAGAAGGAGGGAAAAAAGAAACCTGAATAACTCTCACTTACTTTCTTCTGTTTCTGTAAAAGCTGTTCATAAGGCCAAGAACTGAAAACCTTTAATCTCCATACCCAATATGGTTTTTAGGCAGTCAAAATTAAAACAATTTTGATAGTTTAGACTCTGCTTTGTCATTCATTATTATTATGGAAAAACATAAACCATGTAAACACATAACCTGTGAAATACCAGAACTTTGTGTTGCAGCCTTCAGCAGGTGCTGCTGAGTGACTCCTGCCCAGCTTCCACCTCCCAGCTCATTCCTTCCCTGTGCAATCACAGTGCTCAATTCTGAGTCATCCTCAACAAAGTCACCTGCACAGCTCCTCACACCTCTTGTCAGAAGTGATGAGAGCAGATAAAAATTGCATCTTGTTTACCACAATTAATATGTTTACAGCAGGTGATGCCACAGTTCTACCCAATTAGTGAAACAGTGGCTGTATTTAATCACTTCCTCTTATTTAATGTTATTTTTTTCGATTTAGATAGATGAATGTAACTCAGGTGTGTTTTTCATAGCACAATAAATCAAAAGTTTGTGCATAGAGATCTGACCATTCAGAAGCACAAAACTCAAACCCAACAAAGCAAAATATTTTAGCTAAACTGCAATCTGATATCAAAAATTCACCTTTAATCCACCCTTACTAACTGCAGGGTGCACAAGATCAGTGTAAGATGCAGAAGGGAGTCAGTCAGTACAGCTGGCATTAGAGAGAGAAACCCATGCACAGCCTCTGCCCAAGAGCCCAGGTCAGACCTCAGTCTCCAAGCCTTCACTTGTCAAGATCAACCTATTTTAAACTCTGTAGAAGTGGTGAGGGAAGGGATCATCATGGCCCACGGCATCCTTTTCCTTTGGAAGTCTGCAGAACCGCTGCTTCTACTTAGGATAGTTGTAGGATGATAAGTCAAACCTTAGAGCAAAATCAAGACTTCAAACTTGACCTTGGCAGATTCTGAAGTATTAAAAACCTGTGTTCAAAAGCCTCTCCTACAAGGTTTACTATTTTCGTACCTTGGCTCAAGTGGGTTGAAGATAGAGTTCAATTTTTCATTTCTCTTGAGAGCCCTTCCATGCAGTGGAAGAAAAGAGCTACTGCATTCCTAAATCACTGAATCAATGTCAAGGTCATGTGTTTATTTGATAATCTTTGATAGCCTGTAAAAAACATTTCTTGAGATAAATGTATCAACAGGACTGATGTTCTGTACCTTTTTGTCAGAGACAGCTACTGCAGAAGAAATAGAGACAAAGGCATCCTTAGCTTATTAAAAATTTGTGTTAGTGATCTGTTTTCTTCATTTGAAGCCTCCTCCTGTTAAGTTACTGAGAACTGGGATCAGACTTGTCCTGCCTGGGGTTTGAGCAAAGTTTATTCCAGAATGTGTTGGTCCAGCTCCTAGCATTGGCTGGTAACTTTCTTTGCCAAAGTGATCAAGGCAGTCCTTGTTCCAGGAGTCCATCCCAGGACAGCCAGGAGGGCTGCAGGGACCATCAAGGGCTGGCTGTCCTGTAGGTAACCAAATAAGGACAGGCTGTAATTACAGAATAAAGCAACAGGCCGTGAAAGACTATGGCCAGCCAAAGAGGTGTTTGGTTTTCCTCATAAATATGTAGGAGCTGTTTGCTTTTACTCTTTCAGTTAATGGCCATAGGAATTGTGCCAGTTTGCTGTGTCAGGTATGTCAGTGCTCATTTAACTTTCCTAACGAGGCTTTTCCTAGCAACACTTACCAGAAATACACTTTAAAAAACCAATAAAACAAACCCTAGATCCTTCATCATCTGTTGCAATTATAAAAGTTTTCAGAGTGCTATGATAAAATGTTTATTAGCACATTAGCTGCTTTAAAGGTGAATGGTCAGTACTTCAGCACACCCAAAGGGAGCAGTAGAAAAGGCCATGATGAGTTTGTACCAGCCTTCAGTGCTGACATTCACTGCTGTCCTTTCAGATGTCACTGCAGCTGAATGCTGCCTTTACTTCCACCTCTGCTTCCTGAGAACGACTTGAGAACAGAAAGGTCACTGCTGGCTGTCTTTCACATCAATAAAAGCAAAACCTAATTTAACAGCAGAGGGAAAATATGATAATAAGGAACACCATCTCAGAGTCCCCTCTGTGCACCCCTGGCAGGCTGCAGGAGGCATGGAACCCCAGGCAGAGGTGACTTCATCTTTGCTGAGCACTGGTTTTGTTAGCAAATCATCACCAGCAGCCCCTTCTGGTGAAAAGTTTCCCTTGCTACATTTGGGAAAGTCAGTCATACACATGGCATTGTGGAGTTCCAGAGGCTTTTCCCAGAATGACTCCCCAAAAGTCCCATCTGTGCAGGTCCAGCCCTCTACACCCCACTCTCAGGAACTAAATGTACAGATAAGAAATGTGACAGCAGCTGGACTTTTAAGGTAGGGCTTTTCCTTTTCTTTTTTCCCTTTTTTTTTTTTCTTTTTTTGTTTGTTTTTTGGGGGTTGTTTGTTTGTTTGTTCTGCTTTTGTTACCACTCAAGAGAAATGTGAGTCCTAAACTACTGTCAAGAATCTATGAGAGGAAATAAAGTGCAAAGCAATTTACAGCGAGCATCAATCACTCGGTTGAATGCCCACAGTCAATCTGTGCTCCATCTTCCCTAAGGTACATTTAAATATCTTATGAGGAAGAGGGACAGTGGGAGTGTGTGAGAAAGGGCAAAACTGCCCAGCAGGGAGGGGAGCAAGAGGGAGAGCAAGAGGAGCAGCATTAGGAGCAGCAGGAGGAATTGTGAGAGAAACTGGGCAACTTTGAGAACCAAAGCTGGAGAAGGGCTTGGACAAGGAGCTCTGGGGGCTGAGCAGGGATTCCCCTGCAGGGAGACCATGGGAGCAGATCCCCAGTGCAGCCATGGACAGCCCCACAGCAGCCAGGGCAGGTGGAGAGCTCCCAGAGGAGCTGTGCTGTGTGCACAGGATTCACACAGAAGCGAAGAAAAGGGTCAAGAGAGGGGGCAGTGAGGAACAGCTACAGACTGACCACAGTCCCTGCCTGGGCTGGGGGCACAGCATCACCCTGGGCTGGGCTGGGGGCACAGCATCACCCTGGGCTGGGGGCACAGCATCACCCTGGAAGGGGAGCACAGCATCACCCTGGGCTGTGAGAACAGCATCACCCTGGGCTGGGATGGGGGCACAGCACAGGAGAGGAGCACAGCATCACCCTGGGAGAGGGAGCACAGGCTCACCCTGGGCTGGGAGCACAGCATTACCCTGGGCAGAGGAACATCACCCCAGGAATGGTTCCTACAGCCATTTGTCATTTCCATTGCTATCAGAGTAAGAATTAGACAACTCTCACAGGAAAAATCCTGCCCACAAACAAGTCCAGATAGCAGTAATACAAATCACCAATTCTTGTGAAACCAAATCTCCCTTTGCAGGCAAATACAGTGATAGGCATCATCTTCGATCTAACTTACATTTAATTAATTTTAAAAGGCCTAAAAACTTTGAAGGAGGATTAGATCTCTAAAATACACTTCATTCAAGCAGTTTCTTTACCACTAAAATAAAGTATTGGTTTTCCTGCACAATATAGGCATGTGCAGGTGCCCATACTCCAGGCCTCAATAAAATGAAGCATAAATTATACTCTAAAGTTGTACAGAATATGCAAAAGATACATCCTCCCTCTATCTATTCATTTCATTTTACTTCCAAAATAGAATTTTGGCAAAAAAATATTTTGCAATAGCTTTCAAGTTTTAACACATGGCACTAATCCTAGATTTTTCTAAATCCTCTGACTCACATGCTAATTAAAGTGTCTGCCCTTGTTCAACATGTACAAGTCAAAACAATGCTGAACTCTCCCACTCATAGTGCAGCCGCTGTATTTCAAGGATCCATTTTGACCATTCTGGATATTGCTGGCAGCATTTCTTTGAAATCCACATTTGCCACTTCCCACTCTGGCCAAAAGAAGCAGCTTCATGCCCCTGGACTGCATTCCAGTACATGATCTTTTCCTTGGAATTACAGGTTAGCACAAAGCAATGCCTGTTCTACTGTTTGACAATACTGTCTTGAATGAGTCAGAGATGGCCATATTTCCACAGAAGCACTGTGTAAATTATGGAATTATGTGCATTCTAAACTATTTTGGCATAGAAGCATACATTTAAATTCATTAAGCAGAAGTTTGGATAAATTTAATGAATTTCAATATAAGAATTTGTTCAAAGAAATTTTAACACCAGTTGGAAATTTAATCTTTAAATGTCCGTGAAATTGGCATCCCATAAAACTTACTCCAAAAATGAGAGATTTTGGAATGGTGCTGGAGATAGAGCAGTGCTGGGAACAGGCAGGTGAGTGTGTGAGGGGGTTCTGGGCACTCAGCATCAATTCTAACACACCCTGGGGGACCAGCCCAACATCAGGTTAGAGCCACCAACACATAATTGTGAATCCTTCAGGCATGGCTCACTGTACCTGTTGGAATAATTACATCTTATCCACTGAAAAGCCCTACTAGTAGTTTAAACTGGATAGAGTGTGCCCCTCATTCCACCCCATTAGTGGGTAATGTGGCCTTGCCTCACTGGCCAGTGCTTTATTCTGGCCAGAAGTAGCTCATTACTGTACAAAAGCAATTTTGTAGCTGAAGCCATGTGTGTATTCCTACCCTAAGACAATAAACTACAAGAGGCGAGAAGAAAGGAGTGAGATTATCAACTATTTCACACATAATAAAACCACTTATATGAAAAAGTATTTGTGATGTGCAAAACCAGGAAAGGGCTTATATACACAGAAAATCATTATTGTTGCCTGTAAGTACTCGAATTTGACTGTTTCACCTCTAGATGTCAAGGACAAGAGTTAATTTGTACAAAGTAGATAAATGAGGTGGAAACTAATCAGAAGAGGTTTGTTTATCTGTTCTTTGATGATATATTACACTACAATAATAAGACAGTAAGTGTGTGTTCTATCTGATTGAGAATAACTTCCAACATCATTTCTCATTTTTACATATCAGATCTGAAAGCACCTCCCAGTCTTTGAAGTTCAGCAAAATTCAAAATCATTAATTAAGCCCAGCCAAGTGCTAGCAGGGGATTTTAACAAGAAAAGTAACAACATTAAAATCCACCAAGCCTGTAACACGTTACTTCCCTCAAGTGACTCCTGTGCATGTCATCTCCTGTCTCCTCTGAATTGAATGGCCACATTGCATTAAAATGGTAATTTTTCTTTGTACTGGGCAACTGCAAATGCATGTGTGGTTTTAATTGCACTTTGCTTGTTCAAAACATTTGAAAATACTAATTGTCTTTTGTTAGTAGATTGTATTTACAATGTAAGAAATCAATTATTCCAGAACACATTAAAATCATACTTTGATTTAAAAGTCTGTTTGGCTAAACACATCCATGACAATCCATCACAACCTGCTTGCCTTCTGAGGAATGGGAGGACAGAGAAGGTATTTAAAAGACAATTTCCTGTCTTATGCAGAAAATCCAGGGGCTTACCAAAGAGCTGATGTGGCTCAGCAGATGTCACAACCTCCAGATCAAAGACAAGTGAGAAAATGGAGTAGCTCACAATTTCAATTTACTTGTCCAAAGGCAAGAACCTCTCCTTCTCTCCCTCCTGACAAGTACTGACATGAAGTGTGTTATGTGTTATGGTTTTCTAGAACTCACAACAGAAGAGCTGCCATTGCCCTCCAAGGGCCAAGATCTCCTGAGCTGGAGCAATGTGACAGAACACACTGGACTTGCTTCATTTTTATTTTTTCTCCTTTCCCAATTATAAAACATTGCTATTTGGTTTCCATTAAATATGATCATTAAAAGCTGCTTATTAAAAAAGTAATTTGCAGGATGGAGAAAGTTGATGAGAAGCTACTATTTCTGACAGCAGATTTATTGATAGAGAAAATGATGAAATACATGAAGAGGGAGAAGAAGTCCATTTAGAAAAGTCAATGAGACTAGATATAAAAAATAAATTTATGTTGTGATAAGTGGTAGGAATTTGATCTAACAGAATTTATAAACCATGCATACGGTATTTCACAAATGCATAAATGCAAGTAGAGGTCTAATACAATCCCATTTCCTCCCCTGCCATCTCACTTTTATAAATGTAAAAAGCACTGACAGCCAAGTAAAAATAATGTATTGCTTCAGGAGTCTTTAAAATAAAAGAAACTGAATTATTGGTATGCAGTAAAATTTATATTGTCTGTGAGTGTGCTCTACCTCCTTGTTATAAAACACAGATGAATTTTCAAAGGAGTGTGTTAGAGCCTGGCCTGAAACACTGAGAGCTGCTCCTGAGTAAGTCCCATAAGGAGATGTGGATTCACCTTGAACTTTTAGGAAGGCAGAGGAAGACTCCAAAATATCTCATAATAGAAAGAAAGATTTTCATTCTCACAGGTCATTGTTCAATTTTGTAGATTGTTGCAAAATCAGAACTGCTGATAATTTCAGATAACCTGTAAACGTTTTCCTTTCTAATACTGTGTGGTAAAAGTGTGGGATTTAACCCCATGGAGAATGAACTACCCTGTGTGAACTGAGTTTCTTCACACAGGAACAGCCAGGGCAGCCCTGAACTGAATACAGACTAAGAGAACTTGTATCTTAGGCTGAGCAAAGGCCATATGTGTATTTTGGAAAATCAGATTTTAAAAAGCAGATACATAACATACTGCAACAAATCACGTGCCAAAAATGAGGAACACAGGGTCCATCTGCTAACAAATTGTAAGGGTTTAAAAATTCTTTTCAGGGTAACAACAGATTTTTTTTATAGGTTATGAAAAAGATACACAAGGATGAAATTCTAAAAATGGGGACTCTATTTCTTAGTTTGTTGGTTTTTAAAATTTATCTGCAGCACAGCTTAATTTCCTAATTAAAAAATAAAAATTAAAAACAAAAAAAAAAAAAAAAAAAAAAAAAAAAAAAAAAAAAGAAAAACAAACACACATTCCAAATATGGAGGGATGGAGGGTGTGGTTCCAAATTTTCAATTTCTTCTATTTTTTCCAGGAGAGACAAGTGTCAGGCCATGCTTACCTCACAGCAGTGATGGCTGGGATGGTTCATGGGAATGCAGTTTTCAGCCAAATTCAGCCTAAGTGGCAAGTCCTTCAGAGTGCCACAGTCATTCACAAATAATCCAAAGTGGCAGATGGGGAGGGATTCTGCTGCAAGACAAGTTATATAATGAAAATGCTGACAGTCTTTTAATTATCAGTGGCACAAGAGGGTGCTACTATAATAAATCTCTCTTTCCTAAACACAGATGAATCAAAAAACTAATTAGTAGCTTCATCAAAGCTCTCTAGGATCAAAGCTGGTCAAAAAGATTATATAGGAAAGGCTACTCCAACAGAGTTTAAAATTAGGTCAGTCACTTGGGAATACTTAAGCATCCTACACTGGGAACCAAATAAGAATAAGCTACAATATTCCACAAGAAAAGGTACCAGGTAACATCACATTGTGGAGACATAAATGCACATTTTAGTTTGGGGTTTTTAATTTCCTTATTCCTGAAGGAAAACATGAAGCACATTAAAAGGGTGAGTGAATAGCACGGAACAATTACAATGATGATTATACAGAATTAAAAGATCTTTTCTGTCTACACTTTATAGCAAAATCATGGGAATGGACACTGAACACTGGTAATTTGGAGATCTATCTCTCTCACATGAACAGCCATGATGCACGGTAAGGTTATAAACCAAGGCAGGCAGCTCAGACAGCAATTACAAGCTCTCATACAAAACAGCAAATCAGCAGTCCAGAAAAAGCCTCAAGACAGAAATATGTCCAAGTAAAATATTTGAATCATTCTGAGCATGTTAATTATAACACATTGTAATTAGCATGTTTGTTGATATGCTACAAGCATGAAAAATACATTACTCTTAGAAATTAACCTTTATATCTTCCCTGGAGAAAGGATGCCTTTCCAACAGAAATGCAGTCTTACCAGTGCAATTCTGCAACACACTATGAGGAGCTCTAAAGCTCTGACATTATCCTGTTAAATGGCCACACACATTTCCAGAGTTGGGTAAAAATTCTAAAATACTACCAAAAACATCATTTCATATTTATTTCACAAACTGTCACTCACTGCAAATGACTGGCAACAATTGCAAGTTATCTAACAGTCTTTAATTAATGTCATGAAATTAAAATAAAATGCATACTCCTAGCACACACAAAACAGAAAAAATTACCCTTTTGAAAGAAAATTACACAAAGAATCACAAGCCCCATATAATTAGAGAAACAAAATATTCCAAGAGGGTTTCTGTGGAGATTAAACATTAATGAGAAGATTTCAGGAACATTAATGGCATTATGTTAGAGGCAGTTGAGTGCCTACCCCATCATGACTTTGCAAGCTTTGCATGGAGCACAGGATAACCTCTGCAATAAGGAAACCTTCAGCATTGTCTGAATAACTTTAGAGAATTTCATGGAAAATGCACTTAGAAAACAACGATGATCTGACAGAGAACCACAGAAAAGGTTTTGGTTTGAATATAAAATATATTAGACAGGGAACTGAAGTATCTTGAAAGTTATTAAACCCTAAATTGCAGAATCAGTGTGCACTGTGATTTACACAAGAAACTGCTGAGGATTCAGTACCTATAGATTGTTTCTAAAAGTATTTGTGCAGCCTTTTATAATTACAGCTTTCAAAATGAGGCAAATTACCACAGAACCACAGAATGGGCTGAAGGGACCTTGAAGCTCATGTCATTCCAGCCCTGCTGCCCTGGGCAGGGACACCTTTCCCCAGAGCAGGCTGCTCAGAGCCCCATCCAGCCTGGCCTTGGAAGTGCTCTCCTAACTACCAAGAAAAAATAAGTGAAATTTAGCTCTGCTGCAGCCCTGACTGAGTTACAGTGTTCGGTGGCACTTTTATTCCTTGCAAAAGCTATCCCATAATACAAACACAACAAAGCCTGGGAAGAGCAACACCAACACATTGTTTGGATCCAGTTCAGTGCAATGTCTCCATTTCTTTCTCTGGTGATTCAATCTTGTTTCTTTTCTCTCCTAAGAGCTGCTGTACTGCCACACTTTCTTACTGGAATTACATTCCCAAGGGCAGATATCGTAAAAAGTTACTTTTCATTTTTGGAGTAAGTGAATTTTCACTCATTTAAAAAAAAAAAAGGGCAAGCAATAGAAAAGTGAAACCTGGACTCCTATGGATTTTCATCAAGTGAATGCTTTTTGGAGGCTGAAAATGTACAATGTCATCTGAAATCAGAACATCTGTTCTGTTCTCTGGAGAAACTTGATAAGAAGAATGATGAAGCAGGGGACAGAATTCCTATGAAAGCTACTTTAGTTCAGCATCTATATGCAATGTTTACATGAAAGCAGAAATATCACCAGAGTTCAGTTTTATGAAATTAAATCACAAAAGAAGATATTTCAGGTCCATGTTAAGTGTTCAGATACAACATCTGGGCATGGATCAAACAGAAAATACCTTCAGTAAGATTGCTTTTCTGTCTTCTTCCTGAGGTACCTTTCCTGGGAGCAGCATCTGAGAACAGCTGAAGTAATTGAGGTGCTTATGGATGTTCTAACTCCTAAGTCATATATTTAGATCATTTATTGTACTGGAAAAGAACTGGATTCCATTTTATCTTGAATGATGTGTAGAGGAAAAAAATTATTAATCCCTTATAATGATAAATGAAAATTCGTTAAAAACAGTTTAATATTACAAGAGTAATGAAGGTCAGTACTGATACTATCAAAAGCCAGCCTGCCAAGAGAACAGTAACCTTCCAAGCAAATACAACTTACTAGATGTTTCTATACTTTCCCAGACCAGAAGCTTTTTTCTGATCCTCTGAGGTAAACATTTCACTTAAACTTTAAAATAAAACTATATTCCCAGGCACTAAAGCATTTTTCCATACTGTGTGACAAAGCTTTTAGAATTATGTTAGACAAATAATTAAGTGGAGTTTAAAAAAAGATAGATTTTGTATTACACAAACATTCCTGAGTGTTTCCATCCCTACCAAAGATCTAGAGAAGATATGCAAGCTGATCTGGCTAAGAGCTCCTTTAATGCCCTCAGTATGCTCCAAGCACTAACAGTGGTCAGGCATGATTAAGCCACCATTATTAATGAATTGAGTGGGATTCTCTCTGCATGAGGTTTATGCCTCATCTGTTTTGCTGCATACATATTCATCAGCTATCATCACCACCTAAATCTAAAATACAGATATGTTGAAAATTGCCCTAATCTGGGCTTGCATAACTTCCTGTGATTCTAGGGTGGATGTCCTGCAGTACCCAGGACAAACAACTGAGATGAAAAGAAATTGAATTGACATGTTTATTCCATTTTACTTCCTACTTTTCCTTTTTTTGGACTCAGTATTTTTAAAACATCAAATAGCATAACTTAAGAGGATGAGGGAAGCTGTGAAAGGTGGTATCAGTAAACAGGAGCACAGACAGAAAAAAGGAATCTCAAGGAGAACATGAGAGATAAAGCTCAGAAAAATAAAATTAAACTGTTGCTCCAAAGCCTACCATGGGCTGTCCTGGAGCTCCCAGCATATTTTACTGGGTTGTGGAGAAGTCACATCCTAAACTCCTGTTTTCTCAGTGCCCACAGAATCCAAATCTAGAGCGAGACAGCTTCTCTGATTATGCATGAACATCAGCTGAAGCTTATCTCCATGGATGGGAAATTCAACTTATCTTTTCCCAGAGTACATTTTCTGAAGTTGTGCAGGAATTACCTGCTGCTAATCATACCTGTAAGCTGCCAGCCTTAGCAAAGTTCACATCCATCACCTGCTGTCTTTTGGTTGTTACCATATCAAGTAAATGTTTTCTAGCACCCCATGGCTACTCAGACATAACTGTGCTGCTTAATAATTTTGAGACTTTCATATTTTTTCAAACACAGGCAATACTGGTTTGCAAGCAGAGCTGTCCATGGAGGAAAACAAAAACAAAAAAAAAAAGCATTGTTTAATAATGTTCAGGCAGAAATATTTCTAGGTATACTGCAACAACTAGGAGGACTACACATCCTCAGAAATCTTGAGCTGCACAATTTTAAACAATTTTGCATATATGTGCACAGAGTGGGCAAAGATGCAGCCACCTGATCATGTACATATTTTTAAAACTAATTGAAATGTATACATTAATATTTTCAGTGGGGTATTGCTAACTCAAAATCCACCTGTGATATTCAAAGTACTTGCAGATTTTCTGGAACTCTTTAGTAACCATCTCCTTAGCAGTACTGAAATGGTGCAGAATAACTTGGGTGCATCACCCTTTGAGTGGAAACTGAAACTGGACCACCCCAGAACTCCACAGACAACAGTCACAGTCATTCAGAGCAAGTCACTTCTAGATCATTAAGAGAGAGAAATGACCCCACACACAATCTAGAGAGGAAAAAATTCTAAACACCACTATAATTGTTGAGATACTGATAAGCCATTTCATAAAAAAATGTATTACAGACACATTGGCTTTTTACTAATTGGTTCAGCTTTCCTAGAACTCACCCCTGTCTTTTCAAGGTAAGGAAACTTTAATTCCAAAGCCAAATGCTAGATGGAATGCCCTGAGATTCATAGCTTTTTGTGAAAATAGCCCTTCTGGTGTTGCCTTGGCTGCCCACAGTGCTGCACTGGCTGTCAGTGCGTTTGCATAATGCAAACTCAGCAGTAAATGGATTCCTTACTGAAAAATACAACATTTTAATGTCTTTGGAATTTGTTGTAAAGCAAGCAAGTTGTGTCTGGGACAGGCTTCAGGTTTTTCAGGGAAAAGAGAGCCCCAAACCTCACCAAGGCTCTTCCCATGCTTATGGAGAACTGGATTTGGGATCTCATGGGGCCAGCAGACACAAGGGTGGTATCCTGCTGATCCTGCCTCTACTCCCTTCCTGGCTGTGAGCTGCCACTGCTGGGCTCCAGGGTCACCTAAAAGAGGAGCTGGCATTGGTAGGCCAGACCTTGAGAACTTTTGTTCCTGTGAGAAAGATAACCACCAGCAGGGACTTGCCCTCATCAAGTTTTAAACACCACCTTGTCCCCATTACAGCTCCAATGCTCTAAACTTAAAACTCAGTTTCTTCCCAACATCTCAGCAAAGAATTTTCAGAAATAAGACTTTGAGGATCAGAATTCAATTTTTCTCACCATGATACAGGGAAGTTCTTGCCACAGGAACTCTTTGATGCCTCTAGTGAGGAGGCACTTGCCCTGAAGTAAAGCCATACAGATTGCTCAGGAAAAATGGACACTGGACTCCAGCTGAGACATTCCTTTGCTGCCTGTGAAGATATTAACATATTCTAATAACCTACTTCTTTTAAAAGAACATGGTAATGATGAGCAGTATAACCACTGAGACTTCAAAGTTTGGGCAAAGGGTTAACATCCACTCACTGGCAGAGGACTTTGAGCTTTCTGTGAGTGCAAATTGTGATTCCTTTCCCCACATAGCTCCTATGTCTCAGTACTGGTGGATTTTTTTAAAATATATATATGCAGAAAATTTAAATAAGTACTTCAGACCCATATTCTCTTGTGTATCCTTGTAAAAAGGAAAGAGAAAAATAAGATATTACTCTTTTTGTGCCTAAATCTTTGAAGAATGTGGTTAACTGAATAAAGTACTAAAAATAAACATCTGGATCCTCAAACCCAAGCTTATGTAAAAGATTAAATAATGCTGCATTATAAGTAAAGATTCCTGTAGGAACACCAGAGAACCGAATATCCACATCTTGTTGACCATAGAATTTTAAGCAGTGTTTTTCATAAGAAAGTCAAACTTACAAGGTAGAGAAATTTAAGAGGATTTGAAGGGCAAGTGCATAAGCATGTCTGAATGAAAGTCATTAATAGCATAAAATATTCGTCATAATAGCCTGATAAATGAGCTTTCATACATCCTCCTCAAGATTCACAGCATTTCAATATGCCTTTTTTTAATTACCAAATGTAAATGAATTGACCTTGAACATAACTTGAATGCTGGCTCATGATTCTTTACACGAAGTCTCAGTCCATTCAGCCGTGTCAGTGGAGTAAATTTACAGCCATTTTCCCTCTAATGCACAAGTCAGCAGAGGCAGTGAAGGGTTTGTGCACAGCAGTGTTCCTGCTGAGGTACCTTCTACTTTCTGTCTGCAGCCTGTGGATGACTACTCTAGATATGTGTGAGCATCAGAAATGCAAATTAAAATTAATTTTGTAGAGGACATAAAGAGGAAAATGCACAAAGGACCTTCAAAAATAGCTGCATTTCAATTTGTTGAGATACACATTCCTCTATTGCAACAGTAAATTTGTAATTAGGTAGGATTTATTTACTTTGGTACCTGCTGCATGTTCTGTAAGTGGCATAGCCCTGAGACAGGAATGGGTTGATGTCCTTGAGACTTTGACCATCAGAAGTTGTAACATTACACTCACACCAATAACTGAGAATTCAATTCTGAATCTGTTTGGAAAAGCAACTTCTATTTCCAATGTCCTTTTTATATTTCCACTTAAGATATTTTCCAGTCATTGCATTACTGCTGCCTGGACTTACAACTATTTGCAACTGTTTCCCTCACTTCAGAGTAATGCCATCATTTCCCACTGTGACTGGGAAATTAATTTCTTCAGATGAACACAGGGTTCATCTTCATACCACCCACACAATGTGTCAGACACAGAAAGGCCCACACCTTCCTAAAAAATTACCTTCATCAGGTCAGAACTGGCTTGTCTTGACCAGAAATCCATCTTTGGTGCCCTTGTGGCTCAGCATCCTCTGTTTCCACAAAATACTTTTCATTATATAAGAAACAAAAATTGTCCAACACAGAAAGAGAAAACTTTCAGAAAAAGAAAACAAAATACCCCAGAAAAGTTTAGAAGTAGAAGAAGTATAGATGTTTACAGCAAAGTGTGTACATTATCAAATTAGAATAAAGAGAAAAATAATGAGATCATTGCAAACATGTCACTTTGCATTCAATAACTGTGGCCTACTGCAAATGCTCTTGAAATACCCTCTTCTAATTTGCTGGTGGTGTGAATTTGGGTTTGGAACAAGGCCATATATCTTTTCATTATGAAGCAATTTTCTGATCCTCTGCATTTATTACAGCTGTAGTCCTGACAGTCTATACCTACCCTTGATTATCATTTGATATTTATACAATGCTAACTGGAATCTTCTGCATGGAGCTGCCACAGCCATCACACCTAACGATGCTTAATTCTGCAACAGGATTCTTGCTTATTGTCTCCATTTACCTTAAATTTTGAAATTTACTGCAAAAAGAGAGACAGGGAGACACAAAGGAGAGCCATCCAGGAAGTAAATGAGAAAAGGGACCTGTCAGCTGTAATTACTGTATAAATGAAATATAGAGCCTGTCTTAGTAATTCACACTCACACACCATTTGTGTTTGGGATTTTTTAAGAAAACAGCAGGCTTGTGTTTACATTTCTTATGACAAATATAATGTCTCATTTAGTTCTCCTCCTCTTCCAGTACATTCAGTCTGAAAACTAACCTAAACTATTGTCTTGCAGATTGGTTTTTTAGAGCTTCAGCTCAAAGCTTCTCATTTTTCAGTGAAGTTTTATAGCATGTGTGGCATTTCAGCATCACTGTATTATCTCTCAAGCTTCAACATTATTTTCTTCTAGATTTCACTGTGAGTCACATTTCATTCATTATTCTCTGCTACTTCAATTTTAGGTACTGTTACCCATCATGATTTCCTGACATGCTACACTGAAATATTCCAATCCATCCCATACTTGCATTGTGTAGCCTGCTTGGGTTGCTTCTTTGGAATTTGTGTTTTTTCTTAAAATGGGCAGATTAAATTGCTGCTACATGAACAAAAGGAAATGCTGGTAATCAGTACAAGTAAAAAGGCAAAAAGATATAGAGAAAATCAGACACAGTAAGAAATACAGGGAAGATGGAAAACAAAAGCAAGTTCTCTAAGGACAGTGGACTCCATGAAAATAAAACTGAATGCTCTTCTGTGGGAGTCCTGCAGGTCAGAGACAGAACTGGCTTGCAAAATCCACTTGCCATAGATTCAACCAACATTTTTGGATATAATTTGATTTCTGTGAAAGGAAGAACATTTTTAAGAACTTCACTACTAGTCCACACTAGCAGCATCCTTTCCATAATATCACTCTTTTCTGTTTCATACTGCCAGGACTGTCTGTTCTAGTTCTGTTCTCCATTCCTCATTCATCTCCTGCCTCACAGTTACAGACTGCTCCTTCATCCCTGAAGAATGAAATCATGTCTGTCCTGGTGGTGTATTTACAGATCAGGTGGCCTAGAAATGAATTGACTGCATTTTGAGTCAAAAAAACAAAAGTTTTAGC
Source organism: Muscicapa striata striata (assembly GCA_030060385.1). NCBI lineage: Eukaryota > Metazoa > Chordata > Aves > Passeriformes > Muscicapidae > Muscicapa > Muscicapa striata. The sequence continues at coordinate 5,885,462 of JAREIS010000057.1, read as the reverse complement.
ACTCTGGGGTCCAGATGCCTGGGGAGAAAAGGTTTTAGTTGATGATCAGATGATAAGGAGCTCCATGGAAAGTCAAGTGTTCACTTTCAATGAGTGTCTAGTCTATACTGCATTATGGCATCAAAATAATGCTGGAAAAAGTAAAAAATAAAAACCTTTTTGTTGTTATTTGGCACAGGGTTTATAATTCCAAGAAGAATATTCTCAGGAATACATAGAAGTGGAATAGCATTAGTCTCTAAGGCATCTATTTCAAAGCTAAAGTGCTGCCACTCCTTAAGACATACTCCTCTGTGATATCTGTTCAAATAGATTACAAATTCACATCCTCTGGCAATTCATGGGACCAAGCATCAGGAAATACTCCACTCAGTTTGGAGGCTGAAACAGTACCATGTGCATTTTTGCACACACAGCCACAGTTCTGAGTATTTATTTCTCTGTCTTTTTGTTATTTAATGACAGATAAAATATAAATATATGAATATATTATAAAAATTGTCATGTTAATCACATTATTGTTGTGTAATGTTAATCACATTTAATGTTAATCATACACATGTGTATTGTAGATTACGTGCCTGATAAACTGGCTCTTTGAAAGAAGTGACCACTATTTGCATTATAACAGATGTTCTATAAACATCTATAAAGCCCACTGCTTTTCTTCACTGTAATAAGATGATCTGTTCCCTGGTATGCTGAATATCCTGAGAAATGGCTAGATAAGAATTTTTTTTGTATCTCTGGAAGGCAGTGGATGTAATACATAATTAAAGTTGTTTTTACATGACAGGGTACTCAAAAATCATTTTGAACATAAAGTCATCATTTCCCAGTTCATTAGCTTTTCAAACATATCAAAATTGCAAGTACCAAACAAATGTTCCCTCTTAATGTGATCAATTTTTAGTATTTCTGTGCGTTGCATTGTAAAACAACAGTTTCAAATTAAGCGTTGCTTTGAAATGTGGAAGCTAAGCAACTCATACTTTAAAAACTGATGGTTTTACTGGACGATTCTTACACTTTTATTTTTATTATTTTTAGGGACAGTTTGTCAAAATCTACAAAGATCTAGTTCAGTAAACCTGCCTGTTTCACCAGAAATATTGACTATTTGCATTTACTTCACTGAGTGCAATTCATGAGGAGCTCAGAGGACTCACCCTAAAACGACTAGCAAAGGTTCATAAATCCATTTCATTCTGCTTTATTGCCAAGCATTATTCTTTTGTTTCATCCATTTATGGTAAACCAGCGCAAACTGAAATACTTCTTTATAAAAATGTGTGAATCAAGATACATTGCTGCTAGCAAAGTCCTGGTAGAGTTTCGCAGGGTTCTGCAGATTATTTTAAGTGAGCATCTAAACATGGTTTTAAAACATACTTGTTTGTGTCTGAAATAGCAGTAAGTGCAAAGCATGTCAAAGCAGAGTGGTATAAAATATTTCTTTGGCCTCTCACATTTCCTAAAATTGATGGGATGGTTTCAGTCCCTTGTGGATCTGACCTCCAGCATGCAGCTGGAAACCTTCCAGGCCATGAGTACCATCTTTGCTGATTTAGACTATTTTAATTTCTGCCTGTGTCAGTCTGAAGTAAAGAGCCCTCCTGCTCCATCACCAAAGGAAAACACACTGATCTTTCTTAAGGCACCTGCTAGAAGTTCCATTCCTTTTGCAGAGGACTCACAAATATCAGTGGCCACCCTGCTCATGCCTTTCTGAGACATTATTAAGGCTCAGATGCCAAAAATGTAGAACAATACTGCACTAAATGATCCACAAACGAACCAAAGAAAACTCTCTTATATGGAAAGAAATTTATGATACTTTACTGGACAGAAAATAAACCAAGCAGGGTGACAACACCCTGCACAGTATGACAAGGAATGAAACCCTGGATGCAACACCCACTAAATTACTAAAATCCATCACAACTGTGGGAATTGAAGTCATGGATATGGAAACACCAATGATAACTAGATTCCACAGTACCTTAACAGAAATACTGGGACTTTATGTACTCACCAAAGGTTTTTATTTTTGTGCTTTGTTTTTCTGTATTTAGGATGGAGGGGTTTTGCTGAATCATGAGACTTCGCCTCAACAAATCCCTGATGCCAGGATTGGGGTGTTTTTGAATGAATGGGTTGGAGCTTTATGCAGCTGTTTTATGCAGCTGTTGTGCTTTCTTGTACAAAGAGAAGGGAACAGAGCCATCCATCCATGACAGTCAGCACCAAACCTGCACCACAGCACTGACCCCAGCTGGGCTTGGACCAAACCAACCGTGGGATTCTCTGAATGAAAGTACAGTTACATATTCACTTATTAACTATACAGATACCATGAAGTATTCACCTTGAAGCAAATATAAGAAGCTCTATTTATGTGTGAAATACCAAAGGACTATTAGATTTGGCCTTCACATTTTCTTGTTTTGTGCTGTAGTTCTGCACTAAAATATTTGACCTGTTCAGGTATCTGTGACTCTGAGTGAAATACCATCAGTATTTCTTGATCATTCAGTAAATAACCTCTGGCAGTGCAGTTAAAAAGAGTCATAAACTGTGTGATTTATTTGATAATGGAATAATGTTCTCCTTTGCAAACCCAGACTTTGATTTATCTGCACAGAATTTTTACCAGGATAATACAGATGAGATTGATCATATTTCAAACATACTCTGAAGGAAAACCAAGGTGGGGCACTTAAGAAGAAACTTAAATTAGAAACTCAAATTTTAAAGAAAAAAGCTTAGGAAAATGTACAATAAATTGAACAGCAGAAGCAGAATTTAAACGCCTCACACAAAAGAAAAAAAAAAAAAACAAAAAAACCCAACTTATTCAACTTATGATATGTGAAATGGCAATGATTGAGCACTGCATTGGTTCTATATGCTGAGAAGCATCTTTCATAACTCACATAATATTGCAGATAATTAAAAATCTGATAACTTACTTAGTGACAGGGATAATACTGAGCATAGAAAATGGTACAGATAAATCATTCTCATGTTACAGATCAAAATATAGAAAGCAATTGAATAGCTTTTATTACTACATGAAGATAACTTTGCCTGACTCCTCTGAATATACATGTTTATACTTGTACATGTATAGTGCAATTTACAAGCAATTTAATAAAAAAAGGTTCCTAACAAATTAATACCTGAGTACTGAATATCTAAAACTAATGATACCTAAATATGTAAACTGTCTAGATAATTCAGGATATGTGTGATGAAACATTTAATTAGTGTCAAAAACAGAAAGTCACTCAGTTCTAAAGCATACATCTCAATATTTGCATAAATAAAAAAATAGTGTTACAATATAGAATTCCGTGAGCCTGACAATACAGAATTCCCTGGGAATAAAAATAATTAGAATATTCACTAATTAAAGATAACTGAAGACCGGTAAGTACACTGAGGTGTGGTCTATTTCTGATCTGTTTATGAGGAAAATTCAAGGTAATTAAATTTCTATCACTTAAGTGTTTCTCATTCCCTCTGCCCCATCACAGCTGGTTTCCATTTCAGATCTGTGAGTTCTCTGAGAGCAGACTCATGTACTTTGGCATGATTTCTTTTCCCTTGATTCCATGGTGCTGGATCCTTGAAAGCATGCAGTGTGCAGACTCCCCTTGGTGCTTAAACTACTCAGCTACCCAGCAAAGCAAAAAGGTCAATTCCACAATGGCAGAATTCATCAAACCTTTTCTTAATCTGCTATTTAATGAATTCTCAGAAGGGCTTCCTGCTTTTTACACCTTACTCTCAGTTCATATTCAAATTCCCAAAGCAAACTGAAATTCTATAAGGACAAATGCCCTGCCACAGCCTGGAACAGCTGTGCTAACAGAACTCCAGTTCTGATATCCAGTTTTGTGCTAACAGAACTCCAGTTCTGTGCTAATAGAACTCTAGCTCTGATATCTAGTTCTGTGCTAATAGCACTCCCTGAGTATCCTCCTCATGACACCAGGTTTCTAAGTAATGACCTGTGAGTCCAAATGAAGAAATAATTCAAACTAAATATTCACACATTATTAAATGCATGTTTTTAAAAAGCCACCACACAGGCCACCCTTCTTCCCAACTCACATCCTACAGGCTTTCCATGGTCTCTCACCTTGAAACTCCTGCCAGGTTTGTTCCTCTCCAGGGTACAGCTCTGCACTCTGTGTGAACATAAAGCTAAATCAGGCACTTCACATTTCACTGTCATTCGACATGGAAGCAATTTTAACTGATCATTACTCTTATATTGCACTCAGCTCATACTTCTGGTTATACTATCAACTTTTATTAAATTCTCTATGATATCTGATTCATCCAGAAAAGATGCACTTACTGGTTTGTGTCTTCATTGAGGTAGATGGACACTTTCAGTCTCAGTTGTGTCATCATGCCTGAACTTTTCTGCCTTCATCCTCCTCTCATCTCCAGTTTAGAGCTGGGTAGGACAGGGCAGCTTGGCTTCCACCCCAGGGCCAGCCACAGCCACCTCACCTGGGTTAATGTCCTGGGGTGCCTGGCAAACCTCTGACAATTAATTAACAAACCCCCACCACAGTCAAGTGCCACTGACAAAATCTGCAGATCCTGCTCATAGTCCAAAGTATGTTTTCATAGAAAAAGTACCTTGCACAAAACCCTGAACTGCCATTAATACAGTCTATTAGCTTTCATTTATCTTCACCTTTAATACAGAGCAAGTTTCTGTCAGTCAACTTAAAAAGAGCAAAGTCTAATTGCAATTTACCAACAAGGCTTTTATTTCTAAAATATGTTATGCGGACAAGAAATACTTGAAAGCTTAATGACTTCTTACTAGATCAATGATAACACATAAAGGTGTTTGCCTTTTTAAGGGGAAAACCAAAGGTTTTTAGGCTCCAGTCTCATTTCCTTTGAATAATTTTTCAAAAAATTTTAAAAAAGGTAGAAAGGCTTTATTTAGTTTTAACAAGGTCAACAGACCAAAGAAAAAATGAAAAATAAAAGAAACAGCTTGGGGGAGAAAGCAAACAAAAAAACAATGTACACTTGAGAGTCACAGGATTTTTTACTATTTGAAACCTCAATATTATCAAACACTTTGCTCAAAAATCATGCCTGTTTTAAAATTCAATGTTCACTTCCCCTAAATGGAGTCTGAATTCAGCCTAAGTTCAGGCACTGCTTATATTGACCACCCCAACACACCCCGAAGCCACCACCACCACCTGCAGCTCTTGCCAGGGACTGGCTGAGCTGGACTTTTTCATTCCCAATTTTGCCACCATTTCAGCACACAAGGGATTAATAATATGACACTTCTCAAACAAGTGACAAATTCTGAAACAAGAAGGTCGGATGATCTCAGAACCATCTCAGTATCAAAATAAAATTTATTTCCATGCAGATTTTTATGATAGCTGTCATTTCTTAAGGGAATTGTCCCAGCTTGACCAAAATGACACTCTGAGATATTCAGCAAAAAGTGAATGTGACCAGTTCTTGTACTGGTGGGTCACCCCTGTCAGACTGTCTTGATAAATAGAAAAGTCTGTCAGCACACTGCAGAGAAAATTTCTTTCAAACTGAGCACACCCCAGAGAATACTATTTGTCTGAAAGATACTGATGTATAAGTTATCTTCTTCATTAACAATACAAAAATTTTACTGGGAATTGCAGAAGGAAAAAAATGAAGAGTATTACATTTTATGTGGTTATAGAGTCTGGCACATACTCTCAGAATTATACCAAAATATCATAACTATTAAACACAGAAGAGTTTCCTTCAGCTGCAGCCATTATTCTAACTCCCTGGGCAAGCTCAAGAAAATGTTTCTCATAAGTTTGTCACATTTTCAGAAGTGTGCAGCTCACAACAATGCACAGATGGACAACACTCAAATTTTAAATAGTTGCAGGTAAAATCTTTTTTTAAAGGCCTGAAAATACAGCTTGGTGAAGCTTACATATTTTTCTGTACATTTTTCCCCCCAAATACTAAAATACTCAGAAATTATATTAAATTCAACACATTATGGGATTTTAAAAGTAAAAATTCAGAATTAGTAATAACCCTTACTTTTAGTGGCTTACTCCTACTCATTTTAGTTCAGAAATGGAGAGAGGATGTAAGAAAATACCGTCATCAAAGATAAGTTGAAAGAAGTAAAATTCTACTGAATTTCAATGGGTTGTGTTGGGCTTTTTATTCAAAAAACAAAACACTATCTTGTGGTAACTTCTTCCCTCAAGTTTGGACCTTGAAAGGTGGGCAATTTTTTCAGTATATTGTAGGATGAAAAAGAGTAGGAACTGGAAGTTATTCCACATTTTTGATTCTTAGAGCTCACCAATGGTCAAAAAGTCAGACAGACTGGAAAGAAAAATGGGATTTTGAGTCTTTACCACTACATTGTTTATGTCTGTGAATAAAGGTCAGTGCATTAAAACATCCCATAGTAAGAGATTACTGCAGCAGTATCAAGAGGCTGCACTTTAAGCTCTTAAACTCTAAAACATGTATGATGGCAAACAGGGAAGAAACCAATGAAGATGAATTTTCCCTCTGAGCTTGGATGCCAGACTGCCACTTCAAAACTTGGATTATGAAGCCATCTCTAATGTCCAGAGGGGAAATACTGGATCAGCTACTCTGGGCTCTTAAAAAGGCACAGTCAGGCATGCACCAAGGGCAGGGCTTGGTCTTGGGGTTTATTCCATACAGTTTTTGGTGCTTTATCAGGACACCACAACTTTGTGACTCCATAGACTATGTCAGGTTACACTCTCCAACTGTTGGGACTTCCCATGGAAAGAGCAATAATAATATTGATGTATATAATAGCACACACACACATATATATAAATATATAAAATAATACACCAGTCAAACCCACAGACAATTTTGCAGAATGCTTGGAAGAAAAGACATCGTTGTGGTCATCACTCCTCCTTCAGATGTCACTGGAGTAACCATGCAATTTATAGGGCTGGAGTTTAACAACTGCCAAGTGTTCTGTGTTACTGCTGGTTTATCATGCTGAAATTGTTTTAATAACAGTCTCCATAAATTTATTATAGAAGTCATCTAGCAAGGTTTTAATTTTGGCTAGACATGTTAGCTCTTAAACCACAAGACTATCAGACTTTTTGTTCAGAAAGCCTGCATAGAGACAAGATTACAAATATCAAAATAATTGAATTTTCTCAGGTTAGTGTAATAATAAAGTTTTCTGCTTTATGTAAATTCCTATAAAAGCCAGACAGACCAAGTAATCACTGATGATATTGCCAAACAGTGGCACAGAAGCAGTGTCATATTAATAAAGTGCTTCTGAATTGCTTCATCCTGCAAAGAATGTAAGTGGAGCATGGATGAAATAGATATCAGCATTCAACAAACTGGAATACCTAATCCCATTTTAAAAAATCACACTGCTAATTCACTTTTCCATCTAAATAAGCAGAGAAGCTAAATACAAACAAGATTCACTGTACATTTTAAAAATGCACTTTAAATCACTAATTCATATCCATCAATTTCAGCCAGGATAAGGGGTTTTGAGAGTGTATATGATTTTATCTAAGAGCAAACCTGCTGATTCAGAGAGAATTGTTCTCAGGATTATCTCTGATTATTATGGATCCACACACGTGGACCAGAACTCGGAGAAATTAATTAATGAGAATGAAACTGAACCAGCAGTTGCTGAATGAAATTCTGTCAAAATATCCTCCCAGGGAATGTCTTTATAAAGTGCTAATAGAGTGTGCCCACTGTAGCAATAAATATGAACTTATCCCAGAGGAATATGAAAAGGGGCATCTTCCCATTAGAGGGCAAAGACAGCACTTTTTCTGTCTAACTCCAATGAAATTGCATCCAGTGGTGAGACCCCAGCCATCAGATTTTTATGTGGGAATACTGGTGGCAGCCATTGTTTGCAAGAAATCTTTAAATATAATGAAGCAGTAATATAAACAGGGGGGAAGGGAGAGTTCCAGAGCAGCCTTGTGTGTGTACTTGTTATTCTTGCCACTTGCTGTGAATATCACTGGGAAAGGTCACTTGGATTTAGCAGTTCACAGCATCATGAACTGCTGGCTCAGATAAAGGCATTAGGCTGTGGAAGATGATAATATGTTCATCCTTCTCTAAGATATTAATCTAAGCTACACCTCTTGATCTCTAGACAAGAATTTTAATTTGCCCAGCAAGGATAACACTGAACACCATCAAAATATTTTCTTTTGATAGTGGAGCACTATCACAGGAATGCCTTTTAATGACCCATTTAAATCCTCCTGTTTACAGCAGATTAGTGCAGCCTTGCAGTGCAGTCAGGTCTAAAGACACTCACTACCCCATAATTGTGTGGATGCTACCAAAAATCACCTCCACAGAACTATGTCTGGCAGAGACCTGAAAGCTGCTCATTATATTTTCCTTGACTATGAAAAAGCATCGGGATATTTTCATGACTCACATCACTTGAGGAATTGATGTGATGGATAAATAAATTGCTGGATTTCAGCTTGTTTTCCCTTTATCCTCTATTGTTCTTGAAACAACTAATTTTAACACCATTTGCAAGGAGATGATGGTAACACCCCCAAAAGAGTGGGGAAATACAGCACTGGCCAGTCTGTGGGCATGACTTTGGGAAAGAGGTTTCACTTCTCCCAGGCTCCTCTGTACACATACAGAAATTCATGATTTAACAATGCACAAGCTTCTTAGATTTCCATCACGATTTTTGAAAATGAGGCTCAGGTCACTCCTATGTCCCTTAGGAATGAAAGTTGAACTGCACATTAAAATTACTATTTGTTTCCTGCATATTAACTGCAAAGTGAAATATTTTATTGCAAGATATTTTACACATGCATCAACATTCAAAATTTGTGAAAGAGGTATTGAGGGTTTGATAGATCCTTGACAAGACTAAGCCAGTGCACATTAACTACCCAAGTTAGCACTTTTCCTACCAGCTGCAATATTTTCCATGCTCTCAAAAAAACACACTTCAGGAACAGCAAAATTAAATGGAGTTGTGTGGAAGCATGATACTTAAATATTAAAAAAACTACAAAACCCTAATAAACAAAGAAACAAAAACCAAAACACAAAAACAAAAAATAAATACAGCACATTAAAGAAATTTATTATGATTTTCCTGGCCTTTCTGCTTTTAGATTTAGATAATTATTCCATCAACATTTCTCAAGTGAAGATCCAAGAAAGAAATAAAATTAAAGACCTATAGCAAAGCTACCTTCTGCTCACTATGTGTGAAATTTTCAACATTTTAAGAACTATCAAAATGTGGTTTAACTATTCTTTGCATTTTTTTTTCCCTAATCAAGAATAAATAATGAGAAACATTTTAAATTTTTCCCTTTAATCAGTGAAAAATCAGTCAAAAGCTCTAACACTATTTAATATCTGGCTGTAACATTAATTAGCATCTCAAGCAATACCAAATGCAATTAAAATGTGCTTCTAAGCATTCACATCATGTAAAGTAATTTCTTTTGTATCTTTATGTTCTAATAGGAAAGAAGAAAAATATTTCTGTTCCAAAAAGTACCAGAGGAAAAGCAAATTATTGCAAAGCTGTATAAATTAGAAAGTTCAAAATGTGTTTTAGCATTTCTAGATTAACTTCTTTGAACAAGGTCTAGTTACCAATTGCAAGGTCAAATTGGTTTTTGTTTAGAACATACCACATTTGATAAGTAGCACTTCAATGAAATGTGAACCAGCCAGAACTAGTTTAAAGAATGGCTATCATGATTTTCAAGAATATTATAGAAATTATTCCCTGGGATTTTTGATAAAAGAGAGATGACTGAAATGGAAGCATTGCTTGGCCTTTTTTGAACAAATATTTGCATCAAGAGCCCTGATCATGATTAATATAAGAGCATTTGCTGGACTTAAAATCCACAAAACAGGAAAAAGAAACCTCAGAAGCTTTCCAGGATTCCCAGCCACACAAGAGCAACAGTGGTCAGGAAGCAACTCCATAAAAGAGACACAGCCCAAGGTCTGAGATTTATCTGTTTACACTGGGCAAACCTGAGCAATGGATTGTTAAAAGTTAAAATATTTAGAATTCACCCTGAGTAAAAAGCCTAATTTGACAATTGTATCCCTGTCCCTACCAGTAGTTAAGTATTTACAGACATTTAGGAAATCTTTTTGAAGCAGAGTCATTTCTCACTGCCTTTACAGAGCTTACATGCACATCCCAACCAAACTTTATCAATAACCTTGAAAAAAATAAAAGAACTAATTTGATGACATTTTAAATCGTTTAGTACCATATTTCTAGAAGTACTACAGTGCCTTAAAAATTTGATTCTCTGTGGGGAAAAAAAAATAACAAACACCCCAAAAGGCAGCTGAGAGCTTTGGAATTGATGGGTATCCAAATTAGAACCACTACCCAAATATCTCTGTGGCTCTGAACAGCAGAAGTAGCTTTCAGGAATGCTTGTGTGAATCCTGCATTTGGATAAGAACAGTGTGTGATTTCACAGAACTCATGACACTTAAAGTAAAGACTTGTTGAATAACTCACAACATTTAATAAAAGTTGCTGAGAGGCATGTTTTCAAACCAGTAGTGAATTTGACATTTACCATATGTTCACACATGGCTTTCTTTCCTGTTTGAACAGTATAAAAACTTCTCATAAAGCTTCATTAATTAAATTAAAATAAAAAATGACAAACAGGATGAAGAGCTGACAGTTTTCGTAAGACCAAAGCAGGCTAAGTACTTATCTTAAATCCTAATAGCACCATCTGATGGAGGATCACTACAACACTACAGCAGAGATTCAAAGTGTGCTAGGCAATAATTTGAAAATGTTTTAATATATTTCTTTATTTTTTGAATTAAACTATAAACACAAGTATACAGAATAGTAGTGATCTGCTAAATAAACCTAAAGCAGATTATAACATTTTAAGTCAAAAAAAGTTTTGATTTAGTAGGAAGAAAATCCAGTCTGAGGTTAAGCTGAACAGAAGAGCAATTTCTTTCTAGACATCTCTTTTATGAGTCTGGACAATAAATTTAAACACATCTGGTATCCAAGTCAAGTCTTTAGTGCCCTTAAGCACACAGGTTTCCCACACAGGATAAAGTATAAGTGCAGAATAAACATTTGTGCTCCCTTAGAGGACACCAAGTAGAGCAATATTTTTAAGATGTGATTCACTAAATACCAGAATGGGTAAGAGAAGAACACAGGCATCACAAGGGCAACTGGAGGAGAAATCTGAGGGTCAGAGAGCTGCATGCAAGACACACCAAATATCTAATCAGGAAGATGTTAAACAGCATTTAATTCTATGAATAAAAGTAGCTACACATTTAATTCAGTCAGCATTACAGTTCCCAATGAGGAGAATTTACTCTGCTTTGCTGGATCAGATGGGCCTGCAGCTCAAAGGCTCCTCATCCCACTCGGCCAGGAAGACTGAATTCACAAAGAACAGGCCTTCCCTTTGGCAGCCCTAAGTGCTTGCAGCTTGGACACTCTCTCTGTTGCCAGATTAGTTATTTAAACCTTAAATTCCTCCATACATGTGGAGAACTTGGCCTAGTCCTTCAGTTTTTGTACTTTCTCCCATGTCTGGTCAGTCTCCTGAGATCCATTGACTCTACCAGATCTGAAGAGATTCCAGATATGATCTCTTTTTATTTTAACTCAACTTTTTCCCCTCCCATTCTCTAAAAGGTCAAGAATCTAAAAATTTACATCAACTTTGAAGATGCATAACTTCAATACACATTTCCCCTTTACTGTAGTGCAACCCCAAGAGTAAAACCGTGAGTCCAAGCCATCTACTCCATTATCAACACTGAAAACCAAGGATCTGCTGCAGGACCTCATTAACATAATGCTGTTAATCATCAGAGCAGTACTAAATAACAGCAAAAGGAGGTAAGCAATCTGACTTATTCCAGGTCAGGCAACCATTGCTAAAGAAGACCTGTACCACAACCCTAGGCCTTGGCAGGCAGTTTGAGTTGTGGTGATCCCAAAAGGGAAAGTTCAAAGGAGTTATGGGTTTGCCCATGTCAATGCCTCATACATATTCCCAACCCTCATTTTCCAGTCTATCATCACCACTCCCAGTCCCCAGAATGTTCTCCCTTCCTTGTGTCCCCATTGGACCCTACCTTCCCTTACCCCACCTCTGCACCACTTTCCCCTGTACCCATTGGACCCTATAATCTCAACTCCACCCCTCTCCTACCCCAGATTTATATCTTGAACCTCCCCTCATCTTTGTCTTTGACCACCGACTCCTAAAGAGACCTTGTCCCCTTGGTTAGTGTGTTCAGATTTTTAGGCCTTGTCCCACATTTGCTTTCACTATTATTAAAGTATTTTATGTTGCTAAGTCATGGTCGTCGCACCACTCTTCTTTTATTTTTGCCACAATTGCCTTAATATCAGCAGAACTCTAAAAGGTATTGTAGGGGACCACCCTCAACTCTGACACAGAGCCTCCAGCAGGAAGCAGGAGGTGTCACCTTTTCAGACAAGTGAAAAGAGCCCCACATTTGCAGATCTTGGCTCCCCCTGGGTACCTTTTCCACCCCTGTACCTGCTGGAAATCCAGCAATCCAGGAGCTGCCCCACACCAGGGATGTGCTGAGGATAACTTCCGAACACATCCCACCAAGGAGGCTGCAGGTGCAGGCTCTCTACTGGACCTGATATTTGCAAAGATCTGCCAGGGGATCTGAATGTAGATGAAATTTGAAACAGGGCCCCAGAGGTGCTGCAGAATATCTGACCCTGGAGAAACTCAAGCCTGACTGGGCAGGCCCCTGAGCAATGCAATCTAATTAACTCATCTTTGAAAAGTGGTTTGGATTAGAAGACCTTAAGAGGTACATTTCAACCAAAGCTGATTTTTTTTCACATAAATCTATTTTTAGAAATGCTTTCCAAAGGCATTTTGTTTTTCAATAAAGTAGAAGTCTTCTAAGGTATGCTTTAAGGAAAAAAAATTACCAGCAGGTTTTTGTTAGAATTATTTCTCTGAATCTCAGGATAGACAACAAAACAAACAAGTTTCTTCACAGTTGTACCTTTCTGAAACCAAAACTGCAAAATGTTAAGAAGCAAGATAACTGATTACACACTGCTGGCTCCAGAGCATTGTGTAGTGAGGAAATAAATAACAGACATGAGAGTGAATTCTGAAGCAAAAGGGAAACATAAGTAAAAATAATGGAGACAAAGAAAAGGGAGAACAGGACACAAAGACTGAAGCCATTCTAGTTATGCCTGTTTTGAAAAGTAGAATCCTCCAGTGGAAAATAAAACCAGGCAACAAGAATAGACCTTGGAGCCCAGGTGTTTGGAACTAAGCACTCCTGCTGCTCAGTCAGCTCCTCACGTCCTCTCACACAACCTTGCTCAAATAAATGCTTCCTGCTTTGCATTCACAGGACAAAGGAAAATGGGACATATTTTTTGCAATAAAAATTTAAAAGGCTTGTTACAGCTTTTTTACTGCCTTTTGTATGCATTGATGTTTATGCTTCATTACTTTAATTTTTGGGTTTTTACTACTGTTAGTGCCCTAAAGTTAAGGTGGTAAACTACAGGCTTTTAAAACAAGCAGATGCTTCCTTATGATGGAAAAAGACTGAAGCTATGCTTTATGCCAAGAATAAATTTTAACTTTTAATAGCTTTCAGAAAGAAAGTCTCTTTTTTGAAGCAGGTATAAAATACATGAATTATTTAATATCTGCAATTCATTTGAGATTGGAAATCCTTTCCAGGTTTGGTATTAGCATGGTCACAAATGCCTCAATAAGAGCATGAACAGGTCAAAATCATCCTTGTCATGAGTCTATTGAATTTATTGAAGTTCTGTAAAAAAGAGTATTAATTACCTGAACAGTGCAAAAACTTAACATTTTCAGTTTGTTTTCAAACTACACAGAATAAAGTATATTTTTAAGTACACAAAAAACCTGACAAAAAAACCAAACAAAAAACCTAGAAAAATAGACACTACTGTTATGTAAGTTAAAAAATTTTTTCACCTTTATCATTTTTTCAGTTGTGGTGGAGATTTAACTACATCACAAGCACTGTTTGTTCGTATTGTCAGGTTCTATTCCTTTTTGGCAATGCTGCAAACATTAATACTATCTTTGCATAAACTAGTTTTTCGTTTATTTCTTTATTACATGTTATGCTCTGGCAAAAATGTTATATCTGTTTTTAAGAGATATTACGAAAAATTCACCACTGAAGAATATTAAGAAATTACAAAATTATAAAACTGTTTATTCTTTGACCATTTTTTTTGGGGAATTATTACTTACCTGCTTCCAAAAGCCATTTGATGCTGGACAAACAAGATTTACTGACTATCAATATATAAAATGTAAAATAATTTTTTAGTTTTGATACCTTTTTTTAGTTTTAATTTTTGATAACTTTTTAGTTTGTTTATTTTGCAATTTGTAATATGTGTAAAATCAATTCTTGAAATTAATACTATCAGAGTCAAAAGCCCTCAAATGGCTGTTTTCTGTTATATGGTGAAATTAAGATAAATAAATAAATTACAATTTATTTAAATAAATTACAAAGTCTAGTGAAAAAAATAATTATATTTTAAAAATAAGTAAGCTCAGAACACAATGGTTTTACAGAGCCAGAGAGGTGAATTTTACCCAGCATTTCCTACTTCAGACAAGAGCTCTGTAGCTCAGGACACAAAGCTGCCTTGACTTGTTTTCAAAGAAGCCACTTTATTGACTGTTTTTTTTCCCCATTATATCATTCAACTGATTTCAAATCCACAATTTTTCTTTCATGCAGCCCAGAATGAGTTTAAGAAAGATTTACAACAATGCTAAAGAAGCATTTCCCTCAGAACAGAAAGCTGAAGGAATCCAAATGATTCAGAGACATGAACATCCATCCGCCAGTTTCCTTAATTCCATAAGGCCACACAAAACACAAAACCACAAACACAAAATCAACCAAAACACAGAAATGTCAGTACAGAGCCTCAGTTCAACCATTTGGGACACTAAACTGGTGTCTGCCACTCCTCATTTATAAGATAATTTGAATTTTTTTTTAAATTGCCCTAAAAACCACTACTGAGTAGATAATACCAAGATACAGAACTTTCCCCCTGAGATTTCCTAAGGACAGGGGAATATAACGTAATAAGAGATCAATTTATGGTTAAAAATTAATAATCACAAATGCAGTTTTTCCTTATGACAGACTAATCAATTTCCATTTTCTTTACATTGTAAATTTTGCATATATTCTATGTTTTAATATGGTACTAAGATATATGATTGTGAAATGCATACATTCCTATTTAGAAAATAAATCCATACAATGCCCATTTTGTGAAAAAAAAAAAAAAACTTAAATAACATGGGCATGCAGGAAAGTATCATTAAAGACTGAAGTATCTTGAAAAAGTGGCCCCTATCCTTTTAAAATTACCTAACTACTTTTAAAGATTCCATTTGTTTTGTCCGTTAGAGATGTCTGGGTATTTACTTCAATACTCAAAAATAAAACAAGTCAAAATAATTAAATTCTCACATTATTTTCTATAAATGTTGGTTTATTTTCATAAATTTCTACCCCTGACCCCATACTATGGGTTTTATATTACTTATTAGATGCACACTGGCTGATCCCTGATATACATTTATCTGCACTGCCAAGATATGTGAGATAACTCATCTTTCAGTAGGTATGAACTCAAACAGATGGAGCACATTGAAATTCCAATACATCTTAAGATACTGAGATCTTTAATTTAGTGTATTCCACAGTACAGTGACAAATAGTGAAAACAGTATCCTAAAACCAGAATATTTCCAATTTCTTCCAGGCTGTAAATTCCATTTAGTTTTTTAGAACAGGTCCATTTTCAATTTGCAACTCAAGGGAAGATAAGAGAGCCTTCAGAATATATAATCCTATTACAGAAAAGAAATTGCTATTTATTTTTAAAACCCTTCTGCATTTTGACAGAGACTATAAAAAAATTGTCATCGTTTCAGAATTCCTAAAAAATTTCACCTGAATTTATTAATAGATGCTGTTCTGTCTTGAGGCAGGATCTTGATTTTGAGTCAAGTAATTGTAGAAAACATTAAGGACAAGGCTATGTAAATAAGACCATCTGAGTGAAGGTGGGATGCCTCTGACAGGCACACAGAACACTGCAGTGTGCTGAAATTTCCTCTCATCTGTCATCCTGAGATGTAAATCCAGATGGGAGTATTCCAAAAGCAGACAACTTGTAGGAAAATGAGATAGGAAACAAGGAACAGATCATAATTTGAATGTTGCTATTCAAGCCTTCAGCAGTTCACAAGATAAAAATGAAATGTGGATGGCTTGGTGACATGGTTCTATTTTACTTGAAAAAATAGCCCTGAATGTCTCTGATTAATTTACATGTCAGACTGCACAAACAGAAAGATGAGATTTTAAGAGGAGGAGCAACATATCCTTAACAAGCTTATATTTGAACATATTTTATTTCACATGAAAGATCCTTTTTTAACTTTGACCAATTAGTGCTGACAACAGCAGAGATGAACAAGGAGATTAAAGTCACCCCTTGGCACCACTTTTAAACAATGACAAGGTCAGAACTAGCATAGATTTAGGTGATACATATAAAAGAGCCTCAATCTCATTCAGACAAATTACTCAAAATTTTTTTCCAACAAATTTCATTTGATATGATTTCTGCATAGCATCAAGAAAATAAAGAACACTGATTATAAATTCAATCTGTTATGTCATTTACTTAAAGACTCAATGAAATGCAGAGAAATACTGTTAATGTACTACAAAAACCAGAAAATTGTCTGTTGGGCTACACAAGCTCTCAGGCATCCATTAAACCTGCAAAAACAGAAAACAATTTCATTTGTGGTCACTTCAACCTCAGCTGCTGTACTAAAGCTGAAAATAAGTACGTGCTTCCAAAACTTGTCCTTGAGATAACAAACAATAATCAAGCCTTCCCTAAGGTTTTGTCCAATCACTTGTACTATAAAAAAATACGATTTCTCCAATTGGTCAAGGAGCTTCCTTTCAGAAATACCAGATGCAATTAAATCAGTTCTGGCAATCTAGCCTTATTACTCATAACTAAATTCTTTAATGGATTATCTTTCTGTGCTAATTAATTTTAACCTGAAGAGCCATCAGCTGAAGGGAGCATTACTCTGACATGACATCCAGGTGCTGCCTTGGCCATGGCAGCAGGTGACACACACAGCAGAATTCCTGTGAGCTGCTCTGCCTGCAGAGCTGCAGAAATAGATTCTTGATCTGGATTTTGGACTGCAAATAAGTTGCCAATGACAAAAGTATTCTGGTGAAGTTATAGCTACACATAGCACAACAGAGCAGAACAGAAAAAAGCTAATGGTGTTCATTACTGCATCATTGCACTCTTCTGGCCTGAGAAGTTACCTGATGCCCAAAGCCATGCTGGATAATTTCCCTGGGGAGAGAGGAGGATTTGTCAATGAGTCTGACATTTCTTTTCTCCAGTTTTACTCATTCCAGGAAAAAAAAAGATGAAAATATCCTATTTCCCTGAGGAAAAAGTTGCACAATCTATTTCCCTTGCTGGCATTTTTCAAATCTGCCTGTCTCCTTCTGTCTCACTAGTGGAATTACCAGTTGAGGTTTTTTAAAAACCAGCTATTCATTTTTAATGATGGCTGTAGTATAAAAATAGCTAACAATAATAGAGATTGTGATTCTCCCACAAATAAAAAAAAACAACATGACAATTAGATTTTTGTTCAAATTTATAAATTAATTTGACCAAAAATAATTATTCTGAAGATATGAAGATTGAAATTCAGCTCACTCAGGATAATGCTAAATACAGCCTTTTTCAACATGATATTTTTTAACCCCCACTCCAGATTCTCTCATATTTTAGAACTATTTCCTCTCCACATCTTCCTTTGCAGTTCCTATCTGGAAGCCAGCAAACCTTCATTCTTGCTGAGTCCAGAGCAGTATATTTATTTATATTTGTCCTCCCTTCAGAAATACTTTTTTGGTCTCTATGGTTTTATTTTCTTTTGGGATGAGCCAGTGGCACACCTCATCAGCCTTGGTGCATTTTCCCTGCTCTCCCTGGCTCCCAGCTCCTCTGCCTTTGACCTGTGTTACCACAACAAGCTCCACACCTGGCACTTCCAGTCTGCTCTCAGGGAAGTCTCTCACTCCACCTGCCTTATTTTCTGCTCAATCTCTGCTTCCTGCTGGGTGATTTTTCCTGTTTCTCCTCTTACAACAATCATGCATCGTTTTATTAACTTAATCTCAATTTGTGAGCATTAGGAAATAGGCAAAGCTGAGAATAGCAATTCACAGTTCATAGTGCTGAAATCTCCAGGCTCAGAGGAGGGAATAATGAAAGACTGAATACTCCCCAGCATGACTTTAATATCCAGTTGTATAGAAAGCTCTCTACATCTTTTCCCCACCAAAAAAAAAAAAAAAAAAAAAAAAAAAAAAAAAAGAAAGAGTCCAGCACTGAGAGCTCTATCTGGCCTGATAACCATCAGAAGACTCCTGCAGAAGAACCCCAGTGAAATCCAGCACTGGTGACACCCAAGGATTTATTCTCTGAGCACATCTTCTGATCTGAAAAACATTCCACCACACTGGGCTGATTTTTTACAGAACACTAAGAGTAATACTTTTTCTATTTTCCTAGCTTGCTTTGATGACCTATTGATTTACTCACTGGTTTCCTGAAGCATCTGGGGCACGCAGATATGGCACCAAACTCTCTCATGGGGAGAGGATTAAAGCTGAAAGTTTCAAATTGATGTTTCATTCCATAAGATCCAAAAATAATGTGTAGGTTTCCTCTGACAAAGGTATCAGTGCAGCCCAGCCAAGAGGAGAGGCAATGATGAATCTCAACAGGACTCAAGAGCCCTTAATGTGATTTTATCAGTTATCAGCTGTGGCTGACTCCATCTGAGGGCTGGTTATAAAGGCAGAATCTCTGTGTGATCTTGAAGCTGCTGTTAACATGTCACAGAATGTAAGAAAATGAGTGGTAAGGAGCTTGAGACCTTTTTGATCAGAATATTCACAAGCAGATATTCAGATATTCAGTGTTACTGAGTGGGTCAGTGGAGCTTCTTGGCATCCTTTCAACAGGGATGTTCTCCAGGGAGGAGCAGCTCCCAGGACATGTTCAGGGCTCCTTCAAGAGCAAGCCAGGGGAAAGCTCATTAGGAAATGTTTCCAAGATATAACTGGGACTTGTGGTGACACACTCTGCTCTAGCACAATATAGCATAACTTACTAAATAAGATATAACCCTGTCTCATGTATCAGAGCTAACCAATGCATTAGAACTGCATCAGGTTCTATGTTCTGAGTGCATTGAAATTAAATAAGAAAATCTAAGTCTGAGCTTCAGGAGGAAAAAAAAATGAGATAACTAAATATATGCTGGAAAAATGGGCAATATATGGGAAAGAGACCATGTCTAGTGGATTACAAAATACAGCACAACTGTTTCAGTTCTCACAAACAACGTGACAGTGAATTACTTACAAGGTCGGTTAATGAGACTTTTCTGAAGGAATTTCACTAGAAATACAATATGTTAAGAACATACTATATCTTTATTTTGGGGCAGTTTCTGCAGGGACTGAGGACATTCTGTTACATTTTGGCCATTGTTACCCTTCCCTATGCTTTTGGACTCCTGCTCTCTCAGGGGCAAGGCTAAATGGAGTCCGAGGTTTTTTTCTAACCATGGAAACCTTAGCTCACCTTTGGAGATGCTCTTCCTACTTTCTCTTCAGTTTTAATTTGATGACTTAAGAACTTTCTTCTACTTTGAATAGTAACATTCTTGAAAGTTTTTCTCTCAAATAACATTAATTTTTCACTCCCCTTTGTTCCTGTTTTCTTGCTGACAGCACCACTGTTTGTCAAGTAGGAAGCCACTGTAACATGCAGCAAATGGGCATTCTGAATTTTGAGCAGAAAATAAATGAAATATTCTACCCAGAAGAAGCAGGTAGTTCTCTGATACTCATATTTCATAACAGTGTGAAGGTAGATCAATCTTGCCATGGTCTTTAAATTTTATCCATGCCTGACTGAAACTGGTGTTTGCATTAACATTTGCTTTAGTTTAGTTTGCCAAGTCATACATTAAAAACTACTCGTGGAAGCAGAATTGTACTTCATTAACTTTCCAGCACTCGATATCAAGATCTGAAAAGCTCTGTGCAAACCCTGCTCCCTCCCATGATCAGCCTCAGAGACCCAGTGCCCTGCAGTTGTACATTGGCCCCTCTCAGCCACAGCAGTTTTGGGTTTAATGAAGGAGTTTTCCCCAACACCTCCAATTCTATTAACACATCTTCCTCCCAATGGTAAATCTCAAACACATCTGTGCTTGCATTGGGTTTGAGATCACTGGGATAATGCACACTCTGAAATACTAAAACCTGCTGATGCTCCTGGCACCCAGCAATCTCTCTGGGCCACAACCACAGATATCTCATTTAGCACCCACAGTTTATTCATGGTAAATGTGTGGCACTGAACTGCATTCTACCTCTAACAGAATGTACCCAGCCCCTGCCTACAGCTGCAGTTCTAAAGCCTGAATCACAGATGTGGTGCTGGGTCCCACAGTTTTATCCCTGGAAAAAATACCCTTGAAACAAACAGAGTTTTGCCAGATAAAATAGAGCAAATAAATAATCTGCCAGAATCTAGAAATGCATCATGTACTATCAGCTGAAAACTGTGGTGAGAGAGGAATATGTGTTATTGCTTTTCAGGCTGCACGTATGAGCTGAGAATGATAAAAAACTCCTTTTCCCTTTCCAAGAGATTATGGGAAGCATGCACAGCTTGCCTTTTCCACACAGCTAACAGCTGTATTGCACACCTTTCAACTATTCAGTGGGAAAAGATAAGTTGTCAGGTTTTACTATTTACATATAAATAGATATTTTATGTCCAGATAGTGAAGTACAGGAAATCACCTCTGAAATGCCGATGATCAAGCTCCATTTCAGAATCCAACAGCCTGGTTCAGATTTTCTCTTTTCTGCTACCTGTTCAGTCAAAAGCTTCTCTTTCATGCTTCAACACTTTTCAGCTGCTCAGGCAGATCTATTTAATTTCAGAATGTGCACAACAATACAGCTTTGCTAAAACAATCTGGGTCTTGATCAAAGAACAAGTCCTAGGATGAATTATTGCTTAGTAACAGGTCGAGTTTCAAGAGTGGGGTTTCAAAACTAATTCTGCTTCTCTGAATCTAAATGCTTGTGATCATGTGCAGAAGCCAACAGTGCATCATTACAGCCAATGTTTGCTGCATTTCAGTGTTCCCCTGCTCCAAGACAAGGAAGCAATGTGTTCAGATAACTCAGGTGACAATAAATATATGCTTGGCTTCTGCCAGGTTCAGCACCAAAGGATAAAACCAGCAGGGGTCAGAATGGCTGTGCCTTCTCTGAATACCTCCCCCATGGTAAAGCAAAGCTTGTTGGGGTACCACAGAGGGTGGGGTGCAGTGTGCATCCCCTGCTCTTTTCCAGAACCACTGAGCTACTGGAATCAATGCTCTTATGTGCTGAGATAACTCAAGGCCACTGTGTCCTTTAAGTTTTGTCACTAAACTTTATAATTTTTGAATTATACACAAACCCCCAAACTGTTCTCAGGGCTAAGATCACTCTGTTCAGACTCTGAAGCCATTGCTATTTCAGCACAGTTTGTTGTTGAAGCAGCACTTGCTGCTGTCCCTGGCACTGCAGAGGACTATGATTAGCACAGATATTGTTTTTAATGGCTTTGGTAAGCATACAACAAATTGTACACAACAAATAAAATGGAGGTCCAGCTTGGCAAAGTGCTAAACCAGAAACTGAGTAACTCAAACCTTACCTTTGCCAGCCAAACAGTCCCTCCTTTCATGAGTCAATAAAATGATAAAAGATTAATTGTGAAAAATACCAGGTCATTTTATTTCCTACCACAAATCAATGATAAAACTCTCATTTACAGCTTGTCAGAAGGAAAGTTTGTAACAAGTGGATGTGATGTTAAATCCACATATAAGATAACCTAACCTTTCTTGTCATTCAAAAAATGTTGTTTATTATTAGATGTGATGCCACATCCACGAATATAATCAGTTTGACTGATAGTTCCAATTGTGAAAGTTGAACAGAAGCATTTAAAATAGACCTTAGTCCTCGACCTTAGTCCTCGCTCTAATTCTCATATATTGATGCAAAAAGGAAAAAATCCAACAATTCAGTTATAGTGTAGTCCTGGTGTTAAACAATTCCAGATGCCCAGAAGAACCACTGCAATGAGTGCCTTTGTTTCACCCACTGAATTTCCTAAATGTGTACAAAGTAAGAATCATAAATGCAAAAATACCATCAATCTCTTGGGCAATTTATGTTTTAAGCCAGATCCAAAAATCTGGGTGCAGATAGTGCTTAAGCATGACAGACCACTTTACTGGTGGTCACTGTTGTGATTTCATGGCTGGTTCATATCACACTCACCCTGATGTGAGAGGCTGTATTTTATTTGAACATGAGTTTCCTGTGAGGCACTGTGACCATGCAAAGCAGAAACCCATTCCACCCTCAGCTGGCATGAACTGGCATGGCTTCACTGAAGCAAACCAACAAAAGCAAATGGAAATGAGAGGATCTTTTTAAAAATAGGTGATTCTGCTTCTCTTGCTCACTGCAGAACTCCAGTGGGGGAGAAGGGGCAGCAATAGTGAGAGACAGAAGGAATGATAAGATGCCACAATAAGTATTAGCTATTAATGGCATAAACAAAGCAACAACAAAAAAAATCAGATCTGAAAGATGTAATTGTTATGAGTATATATTAAAAGATACAGCAGTGATATCAATTATTTGGACATTCTTGGAGAAAAACAACTTGAAATTCATCTTCCAAGCTGCATATCATACATATTAACAAAGAGAAATTTGGAACTAATCTGAATAATTTGCTTTTTTGCTTTAAGAATCTTTCTGACATGTAAAGATTGCAATAAGAAAAACACTAACAAGCCCTTTTCTGCCTAATCATTCAAAACAGGAGACATTTACAACAGAGCATTCAGTGTCTTTTGTGGTTAAGAACATCCATTTAAATAACTTCTTTTCCCCTGATTCTTTTATGCATATATGGATACAAAACCCACTTGCTTTTATAAACTTTCTTTATGCAAAAATCTTCTGGGAGAAAACCAGAAGATGGTGTGGAGTTAAACACCTATCCCAGTGTATTTCTGCATCTCTAGGCAAAACAAAAAACTGCAAACTTAACCCACGATAGCCCTTGTGTAAGCATGTATCAGGCATAGCTTCTTTCCAATATACATACACATATATATATATGTATATATATACACACACAGTGAACCACATGGAACCTTGTATCACAAAATCCAATTACTTCAATTCTTTGCTATAGAAGTTTTGCATAAATACACTGGTGAGACCCAGCATAAACTGTTCCTCTATCTGACACAATCTTTAACTTCCACAAAGAAATAAAACATTTGAAACACAGATCATACAATTTCTGACCTATTTCTAGAAAAAGGATGTTCCCCCACCTAATGAGATCCTCAAAATACACAGCTAACAACAAATTTTAAAAACATAACACATAACTTGCTTCAAGAAATACAGTAGAGAAAGGTAAAATGCAGACTTGGAACCAGGAATTACTGCAGTAACACATTCTCAAACACATGCAGTGCATGAAACATTGAGAAGAGCCATGAAACAAAGACAAGAGCTGCTAAATAGCAGATGAAGGAACCACTTTTCTAGAACAAAATATCAGATAAACTTTCAGAATTGAAAAGGATGCCTGAATCATGGCATGGTTGAAACTCTGTAGCCCAATTTACTCAGGACCAGATCTAATTTAGAGCTGTATTTGCCATAGAGCCAGACCACATTTCTGCACAACCAGGAGCATGAATGGTAGAATTGTCAGGCAGCCACCACCATTCTCTCATTCAGACATGATTTTTGGCAGAATTTCAAATAGACAGCAACATCTGGATGGCAACTGACTAAAACTAGAGACATTCTTCATTTAGAAGAGCTTTCCAAAAGCAAGAACCCTCATTCCAAAGCAGAAGAGAGTTAAAGTTAAGCCTAACAACTTCTGCAATTCTCATTAAAAAGGAAAAATTCTTTTCACCATTTGCCTTATATTTTATTCCAGTGTGGTTGTTATACAGATTCTACAACACTGGACAACATTAAAAGAAGAAAAAGGAAACAAAAATAAAACCAAAACAACATAGTCACTTAGCTCTAGTCAATATTTCCTGAGGAATTCTGGCAATAAAGACCAGCAATAGTTCAATGGCAACTCCACTGAGCTTTGCCTTCCATCTTTTCAACTGCAATGTATAAAACTGCTGCTTTGGATTTTTCTGGTTATAATAAAACTTCAACATATGCTTGCCTGCTGTGGAAATATGCAGATATCTAAGCACCTGGGTATTAAAACCACGAGGCTCAAAAATTTATCACAAAATTGGGTATGTTATGGCAAAAACATGAAAAGCTAAATGGAAAATAATCTGAAATAACAATACGAGATTTTCAATTTCAGCAACTAAATTCCACCATGTATTGTAGGAGAGTTCTATGGGGTACTGAATACAGAATAAGAGGGCACACAATTTAAGAATTTTAAATAAACTACTGCAAAGAGCAACAACAAATGCCAGATATATTAATCAAAGTTCTTGTTTTGCCCCACAGACCTTTATTCATTGATAAAGCAAGTTAACTTATTTGCCTTGCATCTGTGTATTGGAGTGCTATTCCTCATCACACAGGAAAGATGAGATGGTTTGGTTTCACACTAGTGGAGACAGACAAAAAAAACATATTGGACAGTTTGGGGCCTTTAGCTTGACATGAAGAAAACAAACAAGAATCAAAGTTTGTAATGTTTTAATGCTGGCAATATTGTTCTTCAAGCAGTTACCACTCTTTGCAAAGATAATACTTAAATTTATCTTCCCTTACATTTGAGGCTCTTGTAACGACCAAGGCATAAAACAGAAATGAGAAAGGAGGAAAGGCTGAGGAGGTCCTGGCTGAGCAATGTAAGCAGTGCCAGTGTTCTGGCAATGGGTCCAAAACCCTTCTGCCTTTGTGGAACTTCCATCCTCTCAAACATAAATTTGTATTTCCTAAGGCACTGGTCTCCCTTAGCTGACCATGTAACTTGATCACTGAAGCCCTGCCAAAGAACAAATTGCATAATCATATTGAAGTCCATCATCTTATTTTGAAATATCTTACAACTTTTTATGTTAAAAATTACACATTTAAGATTTTTCCAGTGTCTAAAAATTTGCTTTTGGTATCATATTATTTTACAGCAATTTAATATTGTAGCACACTGTATAGTGCCACTAAAACATCTATGATAATACATGTGTTCCAGGCACACATGAGTACACAGCAGCATTTCAAGTAGTTTGTTCACGTGCACGAATTTGAGCTTGGGATTTTAGCAACTTTTCCATTTGCAGTTATTATTACTTTAAGTCTAACAGTAAATGGAAGGAATCAGACAGAAAAGCATTCACCAGGAGAAGATCATGATTTGACATTTCTGTAAGTACTTTGCTGAGTTTTCCAGCCTTCAGAGACTTTGTTACAGAATACAGAGCTGGATAAGTATTGAGTGAGGATGTTGGAACTCCAATCACAGTTTATTTCAATCGATATTTCTTTTCTGAAGCCAGGGACTCTCATGTAGTGCTCACCTGACAGCTTTTGATGTGCACAGCATTAATAAATGTTGACATTTGGGTTGATTACTCTTGCCCTACAAGCATGGACTAGTCAGGAACTGGCTAATCCCTTCTTTCTTTCTGCTTGTGCTGCTGCTCTTTCTGTCCCTCTTGCTCCTGCTTGGTTTTATCTGCACATTTCAGTACCAAAAACACAGGATTAGAAAACCTGGCACTTCCAAGATGTGTGGTGTTATTTATAGCACCAGCAGAATCTCTGCAAACAGGGACCAGAGCTGCCAGCAGTGACACATGTGTCATTCTATTCTATTCTATTCTATTCTATTCTATTCTATTCTATTCTATTCTATTCTATTCTATTCTATTCTATTCTATTCTATTCTATTCTATTCTATTCTATTCTATTCTCTAATTCCCAGAGCAGCCCCACCCTGCTCTTGTTTCAGTGCAGATAAACCAGGCACTTTTGGGGGGTATTGCTGCTCTCTCCATGATCTGCACACTAGGAACCACCGTGTGCCTTCCTGGGAGCAGTGCAAGGAGAGAAACTGCACAAAGAACTCACACTCCCAGTTTTAGAGCTCCATAGACCATTGGAAGCAAACCAGAGGAGTTTTCTGTGCACTGGAAGAGGTCATTGCTGGGAAAGGCCATCCAGGCCCCAGCAGTCATTCCCAGGTTTAGCTGTATATTTAATGACTGCACAGCACCAACTGCTTCTTCCCCTTGCAAAGTCAAACACAGTTTTTAAGGGAAGACCACGTAATTTATTGGACAAAATTACTTTCTTTTTCTTTAGATTATTAAACACATCAAATGCTCTCCATCTGATGACACTTATAATTAACTTTCTATTATAATTTAAATTGCTCTTTTACTATATTCTAACCTAGAAATGGATGAAAAAATTTACTCAGGAAAAAAGAAGGACACATAAAAGCAAGCAAGGTCTTAGGAATCCTCCTTTTGGAACTATGAGTCTGAAAAATGCTCACCATTAAAAGCTGTTTATTAACATCTTCCTCCTGTTGAGCTGAAAGCCAGAATTCTATTTAGAATCCTAACTCAAATTCATAGTATGTTGCTATTCCAGAAATGGATTTTGACAATTCATGGACTTTTTTTAATTTGAGGCTATAAAATAATAATTAGGAAATAATTTTTTTTTAATTCAGTATCAAAGACAACCACAATGCAACAGAGTATTCAGAACACTGAATGAGGTAGCAGATAATGCACTGAAAGGCAAACTAATTAATTTACAGGGCTTAAATAATCTTCCTATAAGATACATTATTGGCTGCTGTCCTGGCAAAAATTATTTATGAAGTCTAACACATAGGTAAACAGCTAAATACCCTCACATATATTAAAGCAACAGCAATTGCCCATCTTTTCTTACATTACTACCAACAGCTCTTAGACTTCATCCATCAACAGAACAGATACTTGAAAGATTATCCATGGGTAAGACTATAGAAGTAATTCTTAGATTTCCTCAGAAATGTTATTTCAGTTAAAACACACTTTCCTTATGAAAATATATCACCTGATATTTATATTATCATGTATAAATTAATCTCTTGGAAATATTCTCCCTGAAAAGTCTGATTTATATGAAAAAGCAAAAATTAAAATCACAATGCTTATTGGTTTTTGGTAAGATAGTGAAACAATCTTTACCTTGTCAGTTCAATCTTTTCCTATTTTTGATAACTTTTAAGCACAATGACACTGGCTGTTCTGAACTCTAAACTGAAGCAGAGATCTTAGTAAAAGCTTTCCCTAAAAAGTTTTTAATGACATTTGAGAATTAAACTATCATTGCATACACTCCATAATCATTCATACAAGATGCAAAACTTAATTATCTCAGCTGAGCAGCAGCCTTATAAACTGTAATATCAAAAGGTCTGTCCTGCTATCTTAATCTATTCTTGAAATAAAAAAATAATTTGGTATTTGTTATAGTGAATTTTTAAGATTTATCAAATTACATAATAAATTATTCAATACATCTCCTGAGATGAATTTTCATTATTGTTTTTTGGTCAATGTGTTATAACACATATATAAAGAAAATTTATATGTGTGCATATAAAGAAAATTTTACTTTCATTTTTGCCAAGAATCCCATCATTTCACCATGGTGTTCTATCAGATTTTTGTTCAATAAATATCTGGGGTCGTACTGAAAAAACCAAATGAGTGCGCAATAAAACAGAGTCTGTGCATTTCCCCAGAAATTCCAAGCTCCTCCCAGGTAAGCATTTCCCTCAAAAGTGTTTTCAAATTTTTCTGAGAGCCACAAACCTCCTATTTATTAAGGCCGTGCTTATTTTCTCCCCTCTTTTTTTTTCTGCTTCTGTTTAATTACAGGAAGGATTGCTATTACTATTTTTACATCAAACTTTCTATAGGAACAGTGCAACAAATGCACTAAAATCACTGTAGAAAATAGGTAATAGAAGATTCCACTGCAGTGATACTTTATTAAAAGAAAAAATAAAACACCTAACCCAAACAAAACAAATAGCTAATGCCAAAACTGAGAATGCACTGAAACGAGTAATTATGAAATCACAGAGAAAAATATTCCTGTTTTAGATTATAAGCAAATATTTCAACATATAAATGAGCAGGAAAGGATAATAGTAGTGTCAATTACCATTCACAGCCAGCCTTTGCTGCACTGGCAGCTGCTAAAGGAACCTGTATGGAATTGCCCTGACCCTCTGGTCCCTGCAGCACCCAGAAAATCCCAAACTGTGCACCACTGCCTTTAGGTGGGAAATAGAGCCCAGCTGGAGTCATCCCTTCCCCAGAGCTGCCTGACCAAGCCCTGAGTAGCACACAAAGGGGCTGTAGATCAGACAGTATCATCCCTGATTTTCAGCACTTGACATCATTTAGGAAAAGAGAATTTGTGCAGTAGAGAGTCAGCCAGAGCTTTTGGTCAGCCAGTCTGGTTTCATATCCAGAACAGCCCCAGCTGTGTTTGCAGTTATTCTTCCACATCCTAATATGTGGTGACCCCATGACCTTCCTCTATCCCTTCTGCTCTGCACCATCTGTCTTATCCATGTTCTTGTCATTCTCCAGCAAAGCTGCAGAGCTCAGAAGCTTTCAGGCTGAGCCAGAAACTATATCTTTGTGTTAAACTGTCCTGCAAGAGCCATAACATCCCATCCAGTGAGTTCTGAAACCTGGTTACATTCTGTGTGAAGAAGTGCTCCTTTTATTTGTCTGGAAACCACTCCTGATAATTTAATTTTGATGGCACCAGTTGTCATATTGTGAAAGACAGGGAAAAATCATTCCTTTCCCTATATTACTCATTATATCACTGGCCTTTTTTTTATCCCTCTCTGCCATTACTTTTCCAACATTAACAGTTCTAACCTACTTAACCATTTTCATATGGAAGACATTTTACTCCCTCATGCACTCGTGCTGCTCCCCTCATACATTGCTAGTTCATTAAATATTCTTCAAATGTCATTAAATATTCTCCAAATGAAGATAAGCAGCACATAACCAAGGGGAAACTTCACACCATTACCAATACCCCCAATGTAAGATGTTAACAGAGGATCCAGAGTGACACTGTTTAAATATGCTGAAATTCATATTGTTCTCAGCTCAAAAATGACTTTTCTATTTTTTATTTCAATACAAAGAACCACAGAGAATCTTCTACTACACATAAATGTCAAAAAGGCCTGTCACCACATTCGTGTGAAGCCATGATTTATTATGGTTATTGCACAGTTGTCACAGAGATGAGTTCTGTTTCACTTTTCTGCTTATCTTTACTAAGAAGTGTAGGATATGAGATCCAGTAGAAACAGGCCTAAAAGAGAAGTTGGCCTGAGCAAAACATCACAAGTATGGAATAACCCTTCCATCATGATGTCATAAAGGCTGCAGGTGCATTTTCTCTTCCTATTCCCAAAATCCCACTGGAAGTGGCTTCATTGCTTTGCAAAAATTCAGTTTATGCAAGCTTGATAGCATTTTCCATGATAATTCAATTCAGAGCACATTTTTCTAGTGGTTTAAGAATGCTGCAAAACCCATCTCCTCCATTCTTCTGGGAAAGTTTAAACAAGTGCAGCTAGGACTCAGAATTGTCTAAGGCCTTGCAAAGTTACCTCTGCAGATTTTGTCCATTAGGATCAAACAGCATCAGCAAAGATCACTAATTAAAACTTATTGTCCAAATACTCAATGAATAATGTACATCCCATTGCTTCTGAGGCAGATTTATTCCCAATTAAGTATGCAAAGCTACGAAAAACTTGCTTAATACGAAAATCCAGTTCCCCCTGGATTAGTTCTGTGCCTGCCAATATGAAAATAACAAGCCAAAGCTCACAAAGTTGCACTGGTATTAACCAGGTTTAATGAAATCATGAAGGTGAATGACCATTTATTTTAATAGGTTTATACATATATTCCCATTATATTATAAGGTTATTACAGTTTTTCCTTGTGTGTTCTTCCTTTGGAGTCCCTTTCTTTTGTAGCCATTTCTCTTAACAAAAAGCAGACAAACAAATCTACCTCTTATTTTTTGAATTACAGAAATATTTTTTTTTGCTTGTTTGTTTGGGTTAGAATCTTATTTGTTTTGTTTGGGTTGTGAATTTTTATTATTGACATCAAGGACATTAAAATTATAGCATGGTTTTATCTACATTCTTTCCTTCTGATTTTTGGACAAAAGAATCTCCATATCTGCAGGTAAAATTATAGCTTCAGGGACAGAACATCTCCATCCTACATGGACAAAAGGAACTAATAGACAAGATTTCCTGAGGTGATGCACTTCAAAACTATCAGAAGATGACAAAACCATTAGTTGGCATCGAAGTCCTCCCAGAGTTATAGTCAATGTAATCAGGCACAAACAGCTTCTATTGTTGGCTTGTCGATACCAATTCAGACCACCCACTGCTTCTTACTTATTTTTTATTATTGATTCTGCATCTTTCCTGCCCATATCATACAGCTAAATTCCTTCCAATATGACAAAGCCTTGAGGATTTATAGACATTTCTCAAATTGCTATTCTTGTTAGGGTTCCAGCTGCAATTCCTATTGGAAAAATGTTATGAGAGAGATACTATCAAAGTGAAGTCTGGCTGCTGATGCAGAAATGAAGACAAATCATTTTTAGTTAAAATCAAAAAGGGCAGAAATAGTAGTAGAGTGAGGGTATTTACTGAGTTACAGTCATTTATCAGAAAGAAAGACAGACAATTAATTAAAACCCAAAACAGCTTTAAAAGTTTAAAAGTTTTAAAGATCTGTAAATCATTAGTTTGATATTGCAGTTAGGAATCCCTATTTACTAAAAATCTAACTGTGAGATGACCTTAGACAAAATATTTTGCTTTTTTCTTCAGAAATCAGGCCACGCAGAATCATAAGATAAACTTTATGAACTGAAATGATTTAGCATCCCAAGCCTGCTCTCTTCTTTAATAATTGATTATCACATTCAATATAAGCAAGAAGCATCAATGGACCTCCAGACATCAGACAGATACATAAGGGCACAGCCATGGACTCAACATTTAGATGCTCTAACAAAAGACAACAGAAAAAGAGGGGACTGCTTTAACTTTGTCAAACTTTTAAAAACAGTTCTTACTGAAAGAAAGAAAAAAAATTCTTTTTACACTCTTACAAATAGTTTAAAAATTATGTCTGGTTTAACAACGGAGCCGCTCTTGGCTAAAACCAAGAGGTCAGTAAAGTGGGGCTAGCTTGAAAATCTACTCTGACATATGCATTCTCAGAATTTTCAAAATGTTGGCATGTGATTGATAATTGGTATGAGTAGCAAAGAGAGGTTTAGGGTTTCTCACTTTATGCAAAACACCAAAAGATCAATCTGGTGAGACTCAGTAAAGTGAACTGAGAGTCACTGGCCCCAGTGTGTCCTGGCACTCCATCACTCCATCCCTTGTGTATATATATATATATATATATATATAGTCCCTCTCCATCTTTCTTTAGGTTCCCTTCAGGAGCTGAAAGGTCCCATTTAGATCACCCCAAAGCTTCTCCTCTCCAGGTGAGCAATGCCAGCTCTCCCAGCCTTTCCTCCCAGCAGAGCTGCTCCATCCCTCTGCTCACCCTGGTGCCTGCTCTGGGCTGGCTCCAGCAGCTCCAGCTCCTCCCTGTGCTGGCCCAGGGCTGGGGCAGCTCTGCAGGTGCTCAGGGTCTGATTTGGATTGCACAGAAAACATGCAGAGTGTTTGATACTGTTGTAAAAACTACTGAGTTAATAACTCTGTAAAAGTCACCATTCAACCATTCCTTAGGCTGATCTGCCACTAAGGAAAAAAGCATTTATATGCAATAGCAGAAGCTATCAAAGGCTGAAGTGATTTTTGCTTAATAAAATTACACAGGTTCTATATAAACACTTTAGAATAAAATAGCAATATAGCAATAATCAAATAATCCCCTCCTATGCTGAATAGGAGTTCATCTAGTTAGGCTGGGCAATATAGTTCATTTCCTCATCACAATTTTAAAATTAAAGATGACTGTAGTGCAGTGATTTATTCTGATCCTTACAGACACCGCAATTACTGTAATACAGAAAATGGTGCTGTTAGATGAAAATAATTATTAAAGTCTAAGTTATTAGCATATTGGAGAGTCAAAGAGAACAGGAGAAATGTTAGTTGCTATTATTTATGTGGTAAATTTTTACACTGGTTATTATGCCAATGGGACCAAATAAGGATACTTTGCACATGTAATGAAAAGAAATTAAAAACTTGACTAAAACAAATCACATTTTAACATAGCAGTTCTTTCAGCTGAGGCTCTGTTTGATACATTAGATAACCCTCTATGCCTTCACTCTGACATACTCTTATTTGGAACAGTTTGTAACTTTCCCATTCTGTCTGTGAAAAGACATTTTAATTGAAAAATCATTTGCCCATAAAATTATCATCATCAATTTACATTCTACAAAGGGACTGCATTATGACCATAAAACAATTTGTAAGTGGATTCATTCTACCCACTAAATCACTTTACATTATTCTGTGAACAGAATGATTAAAGCAGGTTAGCATTTTGCTGGCAAAGTAATTATGTTGTTATGCATTTCAGCCACACAGATACTTGTAATAGCTAGTCCATTTATCTTGGTGACAGAACATCTATACTAAATGGGTAGAATACATTTTATTTACTTGATGCAATTCACTTAATTCACAAAATACTTTCACACTTAGTTTTTGTCATCAGGAAAGTTTTGTCTATTTATTTATTTAACTTTCTTTTTATTTTATTTAGCTGGTCAGAATTTGTAAGTGGTTTTAAGAAAAAAAAAGTGAAAATAAATGTTCTACTAGAAACAGCTCAGCTACACTGAACTCATGTTTTTAGTTAGGAAAAATCTGCACAGTACAACTTGCCACAGTCTTTTCTTTGGGACTAAATTGCTGTTACTAGTGAGTTAGAAATGACAATTCAGTTCTGAGGGTAACAGCCACAGCCTGCCATAAATTCCAGAGAGTTCAGTGGCTCTGGGCTGTGACCAGAACCCAGCTCTGGGTATTTGATCACCAATATGTGTGTGGCCACTTGGCAGCAAGCAAACCAGGCCAGACAGCAGCTCCAGCAATCAGTAACTGGCCCTGGCACTTTCACACCTTTAACATCACATCTTTAATATCCCCACTGTCCTGCAGCTAAAGGGATCTCTGATTGCTGGATTCAATGAACCCATCATAGGTAAATTATTTCTGTGCATTGGAAAGCACATGCAAATGTGCACACCTGGACACTTAAATCTGACTGCCTCTGTTAGTGAGGATTTAAAGTCCATTTACAGGAATCCTACTGGTGCAAAAACAACAGGAACAAGGAGTAATAGCTGAATCATATTTCTTTAGCTTTGAGCTAGGAAGAGTTAAATGTATGGGTCAGATTTCTAAATATGCTAAGAGTGTCAAACTTTTCAATAGTCAGAAAGCAATATGTCAAAATGTATTTAAATACTTGTGTGTGATTAGGCAGTCATGGCATTTCTTTCTGCCATGATTAACTATAACTTACATTTAACAAAAGAGAAAAGATCTCCACACAGACACCCTTTCATGGACTTCTCACACCAGAAGGGAGCTCTGGACTTGAGGGGGAAAAAAGGAAAAAATCCTTTGACTTCACCAGAGGTTTGTTATGTCAGTCTATGACTTCCTCTCAAGCACCACTCAAGTTTTTCAAGTTACCTCAGGTTCTTTGAAGGTTTTGGTTTTTAGACTGGTTTGGGGTTTTGGGGGATTGGGTTTTGATTTTCTTTGGGGACTTTTTTGGTTTTTTAAGAAGTTTTGATGAAGAGCAATGCACCAATTGCTTGGTGGCCATAATGTTTTTATTTGATGCTCAACCCATTGTTTTTAATCTGAGGAAAATGTGCTGGCAGCAACACAACTCCTGTTAAAAGAACTCTCAAACTGGTTTCATTCCACCCCTGTGCAGACTTTATAAACTGACAGCAGCATTACTGCTCTCCAAACACACTCTATTCTCATTAAATGGCTAATCTAAAACCAATCAACCAAAACATAGAGAAGAACTGCACTGAATACAAATCTTTTACTCCCAAGATGGAATTCAAATTAAGGTAAATCACAGTTATATCTCAGATCTCAGTGATCACCTTTCAAAAATAATTTACTACAAAAAGCAGTAGCTGGGAAAAATCAGATATTTTCCTTAGTAGCAATCATTTACTCATGTAAATTATTAGTACACTTAAAAATTTCAACAATAATATGTAGGCAATAATCTATAGGCAGTTAACACATCTCTGATAATGGTGGAATAAACAGAGTTTATTAAAAGCCAATGTCAAGATTGAATAATTAAAATTATTTCTACTTACGTGGATATTGTCAGAAGTCAAATTTTATCTAATCCCTAATATAGTACACATCTGCCTATAAGTGGTGTAGTAATCCTTAGAAACTGGTTGAACACAAAATGTGTTCATTATCTTGCACACCAAATTTGACCAGACAATCATTACTTGAAGTTTTCTATTTGCTCTGCTCCCTGGAACCTGTGTGAATTGTGTCTTCCTTAGATCCAATATAATACATCTACCTAGGGCCTGCACTAAAATGTGCATAAATCATCACCACTCAAAAGTTCCAGCAACATAAAACTTGTGTGCAGAGTTTGATATTTTTAATTTATTTGGGGAGGGGATAAAGCCAAATAAAAATAAATAAAACTCACAAACACTGAAAATTTAAAGGAAGAATACTTCAGATTCCACTTTGGAAACAAAAGAAGATTTGAAATTCTCTCATTCTGTTATTGACCTGTAGAAACTCCCTTGGGTAATTCATTTCAAAACTCTATTTCTCTGTGGGCCATAAATGACATCTGTCTTCACTACTAAAGCATTCCAAAGTCCACAAGTATACATTGAATGATCAAACAGGATTTTAAAAAAATAGCAAGCCATAAACTGCATGAATAAATGCCCTGGGTTTTTATCATGATAATTTTTTATTAGAAACCTACATTTATTTATAGGGATCTAATTTGTAAAAGCATTTCAAGGCACCTCATGGAAACAATTTGTTCTATATTTGTCTTGCAAATTGAAAGTTCATAATCTATTCCTTTTTGTGTGTCTAATTGGTCATCTTAAATTGCATTGTGACTGCAACAAGCAGTTCCAAATAATTGTTATTCTGAAATCTTAATTGCCCCTTAGCAAATGTTAGAAACATTGCAAAGAAAGACAAAGTTGACGAGCAGTATTCTTCAATTAATTATTTATCCCCATCCTATCTGTTATGTTTCAACAATTCTACTCAACAGACCCTCCCTATGCCTATTTAGTATGTTATAAAAATAATACTATTATAACTTCCTTTATGAAAGCTCTAAGTTAATACATAGATACTCAGCTGATGGAAAATATCTAACCTCCCATTAAGTCAACTCAGCACGATTAATTCACATCACTGGAAAGAAATTTAACCTCCATTGTTTCAAAACAGGCTCCTGTTCTCAGTATTCTGTAAAGCAAGTGTCTTCTAACAAAATGTGCTGGTGGGATACATGCCTGTCTGCATGATTTCATAGATCAAGGGAGGCAGCAATAACATCCAGGCTGCTACAGTGGTTGTTTTGGAGGAAATGTGTTATGTAAATAATGAAGGAAGGAGGATAACAAGCCATGCCCTTGAAAATCAAGGAAAGAAATATAAAGCAGAGCATGATCTATTTCTTGCACATGGATGCTCAAGAACTGTGTTAAATCACATTCTTTACAAAACTGATTTGGAGACTTGTTTAATCAGTTATTTAATTACAAATAAAACAAACAATGTTTGAGCTATGAAAAGCACAAATACGCTTGGAAGCCTTAACGGGTAAATACAATTATGTACTGTAATAAAACCTTGCACAGATCTTTGCAGCCAGTGGTTCAGAGCACTCAGATGCGCCTTTGGAGAAGCATAAACAATGCAAAAACCTATAATTGCAATGTCAGTCATGGTGTCCATACAGAATACCAAGTACAAAATCATATCTTGATTTATTTCCATGGGTCTTTGGCAAAACAAAACCCTACAAAGCCAACAGCAGAAGCACAGTGTCCTCTGCTGGGGAAACTGCCTGACATTCCTTACCTGAACATAAAGGGGCCAGGCAAAAACATGGCTCTCCTAACCAGAACTGAGACAGCTCAGTCAATCATTTGTTCCAAAAATTCCATTTTTCACAACACACATAAAAATAAGAGAGAAGACCATCCTGGAGATCCTGCTTCAGTGACTTCCAACAATTCCACCTTGACTGATTGATAGCTCAATAGCCATTACTTATATAATTCACCATAAGTGATCTTAAAATACTTTACTTTTTCATGCATACTGTCATTGTTAAAAATGACCAATTGAGCCATTTGTCAAAGAGAACTAAAAGGGCTCCTGAGCACAAATGTTCTTAATCTTTTTTTTTTTTTTTTTTTTTAATAAGATGAGGATTCAGCTACAAAATGTGCCATCTGTAATTTAGAATGGAACAAGAACTGCTGCATAAGTCAATAGCTCTCTTCGATTACTGGATGTGATCAATTTGCCCATACACCTGAAGGAGCTGTGGCTCTCTCTGTAGGAAGATAAATAAGATATCTCATTCTAAAGTGAGGTACAAAGGAAAAGCTCACCCCTACCCTGTGTGAATCATCTCTCAAAGCAGCAGTCAATAATGCCAGGGTGTAAAGTTATAAATTTAACTGAACAAAAAAGCTATCAGAAGCATCTCTCCAATTTGTATGGCATTTATATTTGAGTGTTAAATATAGCATTTCAGGGGGGAAAATTAACAAATGCACAGAAAAATAGTAAAGAAAATTACAGAAACACCAGCCACTAACCACAGCCAATAATAAATTTTTGTAAATAAATGAATTCACAAGTCACATCCCTTATAAATTGCTTCTGTCTTCTGTGATAAATCAATAAGATCAAACTCTTAGAGACAGCAAATATCTTATTTGCACATAAACATTTCTTTATATTTAAGCCAGCTGATAGAGCCACATTTTTTGCTTAGTTAACCAACATAACACTGAAGCAACCTCACAGCAGGGATGTAATGAAGTTGAATTAACTCGTGGACAGAGTGTATTGCTGTGTACCTAAAGTTCACAACTAATGCAGGGCAAACATCTTGGTTTTAATTTGTGCTATTAAAAGACCCAAAATGCACTGGGATAATACAAACATTTGTGAAAATACATTTGTGAAAAGGAATATGGACAGGGTAGAAGATAGCTGGTACTGATCTCAAACACTGCCAAAGACAGCAAGGCACCCACCAAGTAAAACCAGGCAAGAATCACTTGATTTATTGTACTTTCATTGTGCCCATAAAACCTCACTTTGGGACAGGCTGACAGTGCTTAAAATCTTCAACTCCAGTGAAAAATCACATGTGCCTTTCACCCTAATGTTTAATGACCAATGGATGATGCAGAGGGACTCAAATTTTGTTAACTTGGCAAATATGTCTCCCTGGGAAAATACACTCTACTCCAGCTCTTCCATTTGTAAAATCTTCCAAATTTATTTTTTTGAGTTCTCTGATGTGCTTGTGGAAATCATCTTTTATTTAGTTAAATCAGTAGGACAGCAGCTTTTAGAAACCATCCTAATTTGTATGGCTGAATCTGAACAGGAACTGAAAAACTACAAATGGTCAGTGCTGGTATGGTTTGGAACTGTTGACAATCAAACCTGCTTTTTTAGTTCTCATGGGCATAATTTATAACATCTCTTGAAAAAGATTCTGCTTTAGTCACAGGTTTGGGGCACAACAAGAGCTCACAGATCTGAGTTTATTCACATTAGAGATTATTAATCTGTCTTGAGTCTGTTCTGCCAATGCACACGTGATCTTTATACACAGGATGCTGTCATGCACCATTTCTAATGTGTTCTGCTGTGTATTATGCACAGCTCAGTAGCAAATAAAGGGACATCTGTGTTGGCAGACCAAGGAGAAAATTCTAAGGCAGGTATTCCTGGACACTCCAAAACTCCAGCCTGCTCCTAACAAAACAAAATTCCCAATTCCCACCACTGGTGGGAAAGTTTCCCTGTTGCCCCTTCTGCCTCCAATAATTATATTTATGTAAAAGGGGACATTCTACTGCTCCTATAATAAAGTTCACCTTGCATTTTAATATGCTTTAAAATGCACAGATAAAAATTACATACCACACCTACTTATTATATTACTGTGTTTGAGTGTCTGATTTACAATTAACACACCATCACACTCCATGTGCACATTGGCCAGTTAATTTCATGTATATTCATTCCACTTGTGCATTTAAGAAAGCAATTTTTTGCACAACTGGAATCTTTATTTGCCTGAATCTGTGTTTCCAGATTGTTTTCGTTCATTCAAAATATACTTTTCATGAAAAGGACCCAACAAATCAACTGTGACAGTGCTCATGCAACTCAAAGTCATCTAAGTACAAAGGCAAAAATCAGGGATGTGCTTGTATAGGTTTACAGGAAGAAATAGTCTCAGATGAAGACTTTTTCCCCTCAACTAGAATGAAACGTTATTTCTTTGAATGAAATGGTAAATTTAAGGGCTATAGGGGGGAAAGATTATTCTGTTTTTCCATTAAGAGCTATTCCCAGTAAGATAACTATCAGCTAAATTAGATAGCAGCTAAATTAGACAGCCCAGCTAGATAACAGCTCTAAGCAGTTATAAAGCATTTTTCAGAATTGTACTTAGGCCTAAGGCCAACTTGACAATAGACAGCAGATCCTTTCTTGTGGATATGGTACAGCAGATGCATTTGTTGTCTTTACATATTCAAACAAACACTTGATCTACAGGTTTGTATGGAAATACAGCACAAGGAGACAGGGAAAAAAAATCCAGTCATTCAGTCGGCAGTTAGAAAAACAATGAATTTTTTTTACAACAAAGTATCCCATCTGAAGACCATGGTTGTATCTGTTCTCCTGAGTGCAAACCTTTTTAAGGCACTCCTCTGTAAAATGTTAGTGGAAAATCCACCCTCATTGATTCACAGTCATGACAGACAGACAGACAGACAGACATATACACCTCACACAGAGCACAGCACACATTAACCTGCAGTAATTATTGGATCCAAATGGCATTTCACTTGTCTCCTGATCTA
Source organism: Muscicapa striata striata (assembly GCA_030060385.1). Classification (NCBI taxonomy): domain Eukaryota; kingdom Metazoa; phylum Chordata; class Aves; order Passeriformes; family Muscicapidae; genus Muscicapa; species Muscicapa striata. The sequence continues at coordinate 5,845,808 of JAREIS010000057.1, read as the reverse complement.
TTTCAAGAGCCAACTGCCTGCCACATTTTTCCTCTTTTCTCTTGCAGAGAATTTTTATACCATTCTCTGCTCTCAATCACTAGACACATTCCCAGGAACATAAAGCAGCAGAATAATTTAACTCTTTGGATCTATATGTCATTCTTGCAGTAGTGCTAAGCTCTCTAAAAATCTCATTCAAATATATCGTTGCATCTCTAATGTCAGATTAGCACAATGTCTACAAGGATCTATAACTGTTTAGTTAGTCCAGCAATATATTCATTTTCTAGAAAGAGGGCTGGAAAGGAGAGAGATGATTACTTAATGTTGTGTAGATAAACAGGACTGGTGTTTCAACTTGAATGGATTCCACAGAAGTTTCATGTTTCCAAGTCTACTGATGAAGTGTGTCATCATTCCTGTCTACTGATAAAACTAAGGAAAGCTACCACAATCATTCAGCTGAATTCAAAGAACTGCCACTGTGATCCCCTAAAGCTGCTTTCTGAGGTTGGAAATAAATGATTTTTTTTCTCCTTTGTTTGCTATGCCAAGAAGAGATAATGCAGCACATTCAGTTAACATTTGTCCCTGAAGCACATTATCCCTCCAGGAGTATTACGTGGGAGTAGCACAGACATAGTGTTTCCAATTAATCAGGAATGGAATTAATCATGCAAGAAATAGAAGTTTAAATGTAATATTTAAAAATAAAGTTACAGCAGTAGAAAAGTATAATTAAAATAGTCTTCCTAGCTACAATTTCTGTTGCTATGTTAAGTTTGATATTATCAATTACTTTCCTCTGTTTTTTAATTTCTCAGTTTTAATGCCTTAGAGTACAAGCCTGCCATTTATTGAAGCCTCATTTGAAATGCCTGAGCCTTTCTTCCTATTCCCTCATTTTTCAGCAGAATATAACAGCTTCATAAAGATTCTGATGGGCAGGTTGGGTCTGGCTGACCTGAGAGCAGCAGTGAGGACAGTGGCTGTGAGTGCCAGAGAGCAGCACTGGCAGAGAGGAAGGCAGGAACTGAGCAGGGGGATACAGGGAGGGGCTCCACCTGGGAACTGACCATGAACATTTAAGCAGAATTTCAGGGCACACTCAAAATAATGTCATACCAGTGCCAGCATTAGGCACAAGAAAAGTGAACACAATTCATAACAAAAAAGGGTAGCAGTGGAAGGGCAAGTGGCAAAGTTCACCAGGAGCTCTGTGTTACCTGAATGTGGAAAAATATTCACACTGCAGAATTCACATGTCAGTCACTCGGTCAGGATTGCTCTAACTAGAAATATGGGCAGGTATGCTTATTCCCTCCTTCTCCTCACATGTGGTATCTTAATTTCAGTCAAAAACCTTTAATTTACTAAAGTCAGATTTCTCAGAGAATTCTGCCAGGACCCAGTTGGAATTCCCACCAACTATAGCCCAGGATCGAACATCATGACATCATTTGAAAAAGTTATGTATCATGAACTGCGGGCTGAAGAACAGAAAATGAAATATTTATTTCATGTGCATATTATGAATCTCTTTCTATTTATTTGTCACAACATGTATTAACAAGGATTGCTCAAGACTTCATTTTTACCTGACTGGAAGCAGTTTTCCAACTGGAGTCATGGTTTTACTATTTCCCATAAACACAGCAAAAAACTGAGAGTATAGATAATCATATCTCTATGTAGATTGGTTGTATCAAAATTAATTGCCTATATTAAAGTCAAGGACAGTAATCATCTGTCTGTACTTATACAGATTCCAACCTCACTCCTGTGGAAGGTACAGAGACAAATATTTTACTTCTACATGATCACACCAAAGCAGAATGCAACTGCTTCCCTGGAACAACATTTTCTCTCCCTACACCCATTTGTTCTTCAGAAATTGCTGCCTTCCTATTATTTTATCCACCCATTATCTTATATCACCTAATGTTCACTTCAAATACAAAAAGGCTTTATCTTTTTTGTCTGACAAGGGATTTTTTTTGTACAATTATATTGGTATTAAATATGCCAGATCAACGTTAGTTTTCCTTTCCTAACAAGAGGCCAAATAAAATCTCTTAAGAGACAAAGTGCAAAGTGGTTTATCTAGTTCATGGTTTTAATCAAGCAGTATACTCTTAGTTTAAAATGTATAATACAAATCAATACAGATCTTAGGATTTTAAAATAGTAAAAGTGTTGCTCAATTAAATTGCTGTCCCTAAAAAAAGAAGAGCAGCAACTTGTATGAGTAAGGCATTGACAGGCTTCACATTAACATGCACGGGATTAATCTTAAATATTGAAGAGCTCAGAGTTTTACAGTTAGCAGCATATTTAGCAACTCAGTCAAGCACAGGTTTTATACAAATGGGAAGTGCTCCAATACTTCATTCTTTTCTATTTGGAGCACCTTCAAATATAGCAGAAATGAAGCAGTAATTTCACACTCAGAAGAGCCCAGCAGGATGCACCAGGTTATCCCCCCACATTCAGCACTTCTGTCTTGGGTTGCAGCACAGGATGTGGCCAGCAATGTGTATTCTGTCACCATCTGTTGAAGCTGGGTGGGGCAGTGACCCTTATCTCCATGGCACACATTATCTGCTAATGGGCCAGCTTTAAACCAGCTGGGGCAATCATCTTTATCTTTTCCACAACCCATCCTCCCTCCAGGAGATATCATCTGCTGCTGGCCCATTGAGTCCCAGTGCATGACTGATAAAATTACACCATCCCACTGGGAGATGCTCCAGCCAAGGGGAGCAGCCAAGCCTTTCCTACCCAGATAAAAACTGAGATTTGGAACATCAAAGCAGCCTTTTCCACTGGATTCCAGAGGAAAGCCAGACCTTTCCACATCATCCCTGGACCTTCAGAGGAAACCTGCACCTTCTACAGGAGCACTGCTCCAGCTGAACCACATCTGCCACTGCAGGAGGATGCAGCCACCATTTAATGGGACTGCTGCCAACACCTTGACTGACTGACAGGTGTCAGGTTGGATTCTGACTCTGTCAGTGTTTTGGGATTGTTCTTTGTAATACTGTATTTCTATTTTAATTTTCCTAGTAAAGAACTGTTATTCCTAATTCCCATATCTTTGCCTGAGAGGCCCTTAAATTCGAAATTATAATAATTTGGAGGGAGAGGGTTTACATTCTCCATTTCAAAGAGAAGCTCCTGCCTTTATTGGCAGACACCTTTCCTTCAAACCAGGACAACTCAAACCATGCCTTGAGCACTGGGTCTGCTTTGGAGCTCCTGTTGGAAAAGGCACCCTCCAGCAGACAAAGGGGCAGCAAAACTCATGGGATCTGGAACAGCTGTGACTCATGGAGGGGCTGCAGGAACTGGAATTGCACAGACTGGCAAAGGGAATTTTGCAGTTTTCAATTACCTGAGGCAGTCAGGGCTTATAGACCAGGCACAGCCAGGCCCAGAAGGATGCAACAAGAGGAAACACAATCTGCAAATGAAATTCTGATTAGACAGAATGGAAAAATCCTTCACCATGAGAACAATCAAGCCCTGGAACAGAATTCCTGAGAGGTTTGGAATCTCCATTCCTGAAAACACTCAAAGTTCAGTTAAGAAAGATCCTGAGCAATTTGGTGCAACAAAGAGTCCAAATAAAAATACGTATATGGGGGTGAACAGTCAAAAACTTCTTTGCTGATAATCAAAATGTTTGGAGACCCCTACAGTAGGGAATTGGACAACCAATCCAACTCCTTCAGTCTGAGTGCACCTCAAGGCAAATTCATCACTCATTTATAGGAAAATAGAATATTCAGCCCTTCACACCAGACTGAAGGAATAATGAGATTCAAGAGAGAAACTAGAAACTCTAAATAAAGCTTGAGTTTTGTGAAAGCATCCAAAAAGATTTTTGTGGATTTAGTAAATTATTCCTCATGTACATTGCAAAATTTAGGACTCAGAAATCCCACTAAAAATCTGGACAGCTTAGTTATTCAAATAAATCCTCACACCAGCAGGTGGTGAGGAAATCCAAAGCACATTTCATTTCCAAGGAGGCAAAGCTTAATGTCAAGAAATGTTAAGTAGGGGCTAACAGTGCCAATTAGCTAAGCCTGTTAAACCAAAGGCACGGCAGATTACTCCAAAAAGTTTAATGCTAAACTTGCAAACCTTTAACAAGACAAACTCCAGGAACAAATTTGGCTGAAGCTGGAAGAGAGGGGCTGGAAGTAACAACAAATCCCATGAGTTACTCTGCTGCATTATTTGAACTGAAATTCCCAGGTAATTTTGAAATCAGATCTACTTGCTTGAATCAAACTGTGGTTTACAGTAGCTCACGTTGCAGTTATATGCCCTCACTTTCATTAAAAACTAAACAAAATGCAAAAATGTATTTATTTGCTAATATATTTTTATATATTAGCATATATATTTTACATATTAGTATATTAATAAATATAAACGTATATATAATATGTATATTTAATAAATATAATAAATATATTTTTATATATTTATATAATGTAAAAAAATTTTTTTCATGTTTAATAACATTTTGAGGATTAATAATTATTTTTGAAACAAACTCTTGGCCTTCTCTATGGAATTCCCATTCTGGCCAATAAAAATATTTCTATTATGTTAAATTTAATTAATATTATTACAATTAATTTATTTTTAAATTTAATTTCTTATCTCTCAAATACCAAAAAGTCTATGAGGAGCAGAGGAGGCAAAAAAAGGGGTCATTTTAAGTGCCTTTCATTGCCCATTTTCACCTCTGATCCTTTTATCTTTTTATTTTTAATTAATTAAAAAGCCAATTTTCCTTCCAAAAACCACAAAATACTCCTTCTAACCTTAATTACTGAATAGCATGTTTTATACTAAAACATAAAAAGTAATAAGTTCAACACCACGTTTTTAGTTAATTATTGTTCCAAAATCTCCTTACATCCCTGACTGAGCAGTACCTCATCTATGCACATTTGTCAAAACCTCCTCAACAACTTCTTATGCTATTTTAAAAATGTGAAATGAACATACTTAGGTCCTCAACGTAAAAATTATTTTGAATTAATATTATTATTTTGACTATCACCTTGTTTTGCATAATTGACTGGTTTATTCAACTGTTTTTTGGTTTAATTTCAGAAGCCATTACCCCCCACCCCCCTTTTCCTATTCCCAGCTCCAGTATTTTGGACAAAGTCTCACTTGCAACACCCTCAAATCACTATTTAGCATAAACTGTCAAATCTCAGTAGCAACTGGAAAGTAAGCACAAGAGCAAGAGCTCAAAACCCCAGCTCCTGAATTCTGGGCTATCTGAACATCTGCAGATTTCCACAATGAGAGAGTTCACTGGGCAGATTTTAGGGGCACCTGCTGATATTTTGTGCTCTAAGAGCTACACTGAGTCTGTGACTTCTGCCTTTCTCAACATTTTCTGCCCTGTACAGGAATCAATCCCATTATCCTCCCAAATAAAATAGAAATCTCTCTCCAGACTATGATCTTCTCCTAATTTCATTAATTATAAAGTATAGAACTGATTTAAGGTCTCCCAATAGGTCTCAACCTCTTCTGGCATCAAACCACACATAGAGATTCCTTATTTATAAACACAAGTCCCTTAATAATTCAAGAAGCTCCTTCGTTGAGCCTTTGATTGCTTGGTGTTTGAGGAAATGAAATTGTATTTATCCTAGAATTTTTTTGCATAATTTCTGTTGGTTCTTAAGCCAAATCAACAAAATCTTAATGTACATTAACCCAATGAAAGCAGAGAAGGTGTCTTCTTGACTAAAAATGATTCCTGGATGAATTTGATGAAATAGCACACAGGTATTAGAATGTCTTGAGAAAAAGATATAATTTCACATATTGTTTGCAATATTTGCCAAAATCTATTTCAAAGCACCTGCAAACTCTTAACTTTTCCCAACAGCTGAAAATAATTGTATGAAACAGGACTGACAATAACTGAGCCATTTCTGTTAGCTGAAATACGTAAGTTCTGTTTTTAAAAAATTTTCAGGACAAGAAAAGTGATGTGAATTTTTAAAAAGCTGTCTCAGCTAAGCTTGTGGTACCAACTGGTCACTTCAGCATGCTCTTCTAGCATGTACAAATTCAATAATAAGCAAGCAACAAAGAACTTGAGAGAAATTCTCCTGAGTCCACCTGGAGCAGGCTTAAAATTATGAGCAGGCTGCAACTGAAAATAAACTAAAAGCTTTTCCAATAATAGAAATAAGCACATAGAACAACAACAAAAAAAAAATCTGTATGATTCATATATTTTGTTTCTAATAGCTGTATTTCTAGAACTAATCACTCTTTCACAAATGTAATTGGCTCATTCAGACTTATTAATGAACTCATGACTAATTACAATGCTTAATAGGCCATCTCAGGTAGAATTCCAAGAATACATCCACAAAATTATGTTGAATGGGTGAAGAGGGAAATGTTAATGGAGAGATGAAGATAAATCATGTATCAAAAATCAAGAATGAAGACAGATGATTCAAAAAAAGAAATAAGGGAAGAAGAGGGAACAGATATTGCCAACTGACTCCAGACCCACGTGGCAAAGCTTCCCTTTCATTGGTAATCTCAGCCCTTCCCTTTATCATGTCCTTATGCAGATACAGAATTGGATTTGTGATTTTTCTATTTTTGTTTAACAATCCAACCATCTCTCAGATGGCCAGAAGTGCCTCCCTAGCTCAAATGGACCCATTTGGATCCACTTTTAAAGACTTGAGATCATTTTCCCATCACAAGTTCAAGTTATTGGAGCTGTTCTCCCAGGAACTTGAGACAAGTCTCCTTTGAAAACTGTGAATCCTCATGCAAAACAGGACCTTGAGTACTGCACACAGCAGGAAACTGCTCAGTGCAATTCCTGCTGGTTGCCTTTGGCCTGTCCCTCTATGTCTTTAGCCTAAGACCAAGGAAAAGCTCCCATCAGAAATTCTGAGAGCATCTCCCCATCCTGCCCATCTGCTCACCGGAGCTGCTGGCAGCTGAGCCCGTGCAGTTGCATTCTTAGAAGTTTTATTAAAGACTGCAATATGAACCCAGCTCTCATTATACACCAGAGAGCATTATGAACATCCCAACCACAGGAAAAACTTTAATCAGCATTTGCTGATTTGCCTTTTTAGATAAGAGTCCAACCATGAATTGAAAATCAAGTCTTATTACTCCCACTGCTTTCATAATTAATTGCTTGTGAAAAAGTTAATAAGGTTTACAGAAATGTAATGCAATGTAGCACAGAAATGTCAGAGCACTAACACAGTCTAAGAAATGGAAATTGCCTTTAAACAACAATTCTGTTGATGATTTAGCCATAGTGGTTGTTGTTAGTACATTAAAACTTCCTTAATTAGAAATGGTGAATTAGAAACTAGCATGTCCAAGGTGGGTTTTAATCATTGCAAAAAACAGGATACCTTCAAATGAATCACCAGATCTTTGGATAAGTCACAGAAATAGCAAACCTCAAATAATCAACAAGCCTTTAATGAGAATTGAGACCACCAAAGAGAAAACAAATTGTCAAAGCAGACAATTTTCTTTTCCTAGATTTTTAATTGAAAGCCACTTATTCAATTTTAGAACATTTTGTAATCAAATTTTACTTTTAAAAAATCTATGAAACTTCAATGAGGAAAGCTAGTTATGGTCAAAACCACTTTAGATATCCTAAAGAAAGAAATTGACTTAACAAATGCAAGAAAATATTTTCAATAAAATATTATGAAATCTAAGCCTTTTCCAACTTCCAATTTATGCACAGCAGATTGAAAATTAACATCAGTATGCAGCTTGATAAGAGCAGCCTCATAAATTTACCACTTATTTTTTCATAGAACCACAAATTAAAAGAGTCTTTCTGGTTAAGAGAATCTCTCTGTACATAATTTGTAATTTTTTTATCCTACAATATAGTTATGATATAGCTATAACATAGCTATAATATAATAGAATAGAAAATAGATATATAATAGATATTATGTTATATTGTATTGTATTACAGTATGTTATGTTATGTTATATTTCCTACTACAGTTCCCCATTACACATAAATAGCCTTGGCAGCTGCTGGCAGAGGTGACATGGCCACAAGAACTGTGCCATGCTCTTCAGTTTGTGTGTGCACACCCATCTCTGTGTTGTGATCACATCACACAAGGGTGTGAGTCATCTGACAGCACTGTGGTTTCATTTTCTGTCCTTGGTGCTACATCAGGATGGTTCATTTCTTACTCTGCACACCAACAAGCTGCACTTCACATGCAATGGAACCAACAATTATGATAAATATGAGGAAAAAAGACTTTGCCATGATTTATTTGAGTTTTGAAAGAAACTAACCCAAATAAAAAGCTATTTTAATTGAATGAAACCTACTCAGTTTCATCATTGTCTTAATTTTATATTAATTTTATTCTCCATATCTGCAGAGCACATTTATTCATTGAAGTGAAAAATGTGAAAGCTAAGGATAATATTCCTTTCTCTTGATCTTGTTTGGTCTGAAGCATTCTGTCAGTGTTCATTTCAGTTCACTCCTGCAGCACAGCCCTGGTGGCTGTGGAACAGGAATTCTCTCTTCCCTTGGGTTTGCAAAGTACTCACCCCTGTACAAGTGCATTTCCTCTATGCATGGACAACTCCTCCCAGCTTTTAAAGACCATCACAACTTTTAAAGACCATCACAGGCACCCCCTGGGCTGAGCCTGCACGTGGGGTGTGAAATCCCAGCACACACCAGCCCCAGGCTCACTGTCCCCCTCCAGCACCCCAAATCCTTCTCCCAGCTTCCAAAGACAACTCTCCTAAAGAGAAACTATCAGACTTCCACCTCAAAATTCCAGGTAAAAACTCCCATTCAGTGTTAACATTGTCTCCAGGGTATATTTAATTTTCTGTATTTCTGAAATACAACACATCCTTTAGTGGATCCATGAGCATGACCATGGATCCACATGGATCCATGTGGATGCCCAAATGCCTTCTGAGTGTTTCTTTAAAAAGGACAAAAATCTTTGTAGTAAAATCATTCCTGCTAGCCAAAAGCAGTTAAAATAATACTTTTTTTTTTTTTTTTTTTTTTTTTTTTTTGGAGGGTAAGCATCAATAGGAACTGATATAATATAAATTAGGGCCTGTGAAAAGGTACATTGTACTTTTAGAAGACTTTATAATATAAGTGCCTCTTGACTTTTTCATTGTTTGAATAAATGACTACAGGAGAAGGGTTTTTGAGAGGTTGCTGATTAAAGTGCCCTTTATTGTTAAAAGCATAATTAAGTAATACTTGAATTTATAACTCTCTTCAGGGAGTCCACACTCCTAAAGAAATTAGAAAATGGCTCAGCCAGAAAGTCATCTAGTTAATAATAGCTTTTAATTATCACAGCTAGCCTGTGTGGCATTCACATTTGCAAGGTTTAATTTTATTTAAAGAAATTAAAGTGCAGATCAAGTCACAAAACCCTCCTTTTATGGACTGTCCAAAGTCCATTAAACAAAATATAATTTAAGAACAGCATGGAGTTATAAATAGCCTGCTGTTTGCAATAGCCTGTCAGTCTGTTCCCAATTATATATGTTTAGCTAACAGCTCTCTAATTAGCAATCTCTTCTGACTACATAGCTTCTAAAATGTTTACATTGGAAGTCACAAATTACTGTCTAATTATGTTGGCTACATTATTGTGCATAAAACATAAATAAAATATCAGCCTATGCTATAAAAACAAAATGTGCTGTCATCACTGCAGGACTACAAGACATACCATTGATATCCAAGCCTTAGATCTACCATTGACATATATAATCATATATAAGTACACACAAATATGTATTTATACAGCCAAACTGGTATCAGATGATGAAATCTGTATCTCATCCCCACAGATAAACCAGTGCCAGCAGAAAACTGAAATTTTCTTTTTCCTCCAACTCTAGGATGTACTACAGAATTGTGAACCAAAAATAAAAGTAAATTGTCACTGTAAACCTTCTCTCAGAAAAGAAGTGGCCAACATCTAAAGAATTGAGACACTTCAAATAAACCAGCAATTTCCTCTTCATGTCTGAGCTACTGTAACCCATGTGTGGGGTTTTTTTCATTAATTTTCATAAAGTGGCCTCCAAACTGTCCAGTGAAAAGCACCAGGTTCTCTGTGTAACTGCTACATCTAGCTAGGACATTATTGTCAAGCATGCTGCCACCCTTCTTTGCTGTATTTATGGAAACTGTCATGCTCATCTACACCCAGTGCAGCAAACATCTCAGTGCCCATGGAACACAGTTGTTCTTTCAGCCAGGCATGGACAAAGCACATCAGTCAGCACAAAGAACAGCTGGCAAATATGTTTTTTCTCCTAAAATTGTTGATTGATACTAAAAATATTAATTGATTTCTGATGAATAAACATAGGGCAATTGTTCTTCTCCTTAGAGAGGTTTGTGTGAGATGAACAAAACAAAAAAAATCCATGAGATTTTCTAGCCTATTATTGGGAGCTGAAGCAAATGAGGATCAGGAAACATTTTGTTCTTCCCAGGAGGATAAAAGTTGGCAGAATATACTGGCAACTTATGAAACCATCACTGAAGCTACTTAAGGTAAAGCATGCTGTGATTACTTCCATCTTGTATTTAATTGTATGGATCACCAGACTTTGGAAAAAGCTGTGTATTACTTTTTGTTTACAATTAGGTTACCTTAGAAGCCTAAACATTTTTTAGCCCCATCTAACACCCCTGCTTGCTGACACTTTCTGGAATAAGATGGTTTTTCAGATACTTTCAGTGACAGACCCAAATAATTTCAGTAACACATGTAGCATAGACACTTGCAAATCCCATCCTGTGTCCTTAACACTGATACTGAAAAGATAAAAGGCCACCCAGGTTTCTTGTGCATTTCCTCTAATAATAGCTGACCTCTGCTTGTGAATTGTTCTCCCTTTGGAAAAACAAGACAAACCCAAAATAGCTGTTCCCATTTCCTCCATGGCCCTAAATTATTTTTTAATATATTCTCACATCTCAATACCTTAATTATTCATTTTTTCCCTCAGATGACTTGTTTTGTGAGCTCTCCTCACCAGCACAAACCTTACTTAACAGGCTGAAATTTCCAACTTATATAGGAGCCTTCATTTTATCAAAAATCTACTCCCTAAACACTTCCCTATCACTCAAAAAACCACCTGTCACACATGATTACATTAATTTGGCTAAAAGTTCAGAAAAAACATGCATATTATTAACAATGAGAGCAAACATATGGAGCAGGTGACCTTGCTTCTGTCAAAGAATAATGGACTTCATACATTCAGCATTTGGTGGGAATGACCTTTACCTGCAACTAATTGACCAACTCAACTACAGTGGGAAGTAGAGCATTTATCCTGGCCCATGTTTGTCTTTTGAGAATGAAGAAGCAAAAGTGGCTCCTTCACAAGTAATGAGGTAGCATTATGGGGTTGGGAGGGACCCCTTTTCAGCCAGACATGCAGTGTGCAGGCTCTGCCAACAGCACTGGAAAAGAACTTGTGGATAAGTAAGTAAATAAATATAAATAAAAGACATAGACATATAAAAAGAATTGACTCCTCAGTCAGAATGAACAATGAATTTGTGACATTCTGCTCTCCAGAGAGCACAGAAATAATTTAATTGCAGAACAAAATAAAATTGAAATCTAAACAGTTTCAAACACATCATTTATTGCTGCTCAAAAGTGTCATAGTTTTTCCATCCCATCTGTCTTGTAAATAACTCTGCCCCTCTAGAAAAACTCATATTTTTACCAGTTTATTTCTAGTATATAGAGGATCATCTCCACCATGCTCCACACACACACTTTTCTCAATTTTTATTATTGTAAATAGTCAGTGTCTGAAATTTCCCACCCAGTGAAGGATAGGTCACTTTTATATAAAAGGAGTGAACTTTTTTGTAAGGTACTTAATAACAGCATTGTAGAAACTACAACAAAACATTTATAACACTGGGATAATTATAGTCACATCCAGAGAGCCTGCTAATAAATCTAGTAGGACGTGAAAATTAAAAGGATTTTTTTATTTTGCTGTATCATTTAATTTTGTCCTTTAAAGTAATGTAAGCAAATTAGTTAACTCAGTTTTGAGAACACACAGCATCCCTTTGGAGAACAAAAAAAAACAAACAAGGTTTTAATTCAGCAGTGGGATTGAAAATTCCAGCATTTAGTTCCCATGGAGAATTCCATTTTAAGAATTTACCATAGATTAAGAGAGGAAATATATTACATTCCTAATTTTTACAGAACTTACCTCACAAAAGAAACATAAAGTCACAGTCATTTGTTTGGCAGACTGGCCATCAATGGCATAATTTGACATGCTGTGAAGTTTAATTTTCATTAATTTTAGGGAGGCCATAAAAGGTTAAAATTACTGTCATTGATGATTAATGCCATAAATTAAGGGTATGTTAGAGGGAGTATTACACCAATCAGCATTAGTCTGTAAGGAACTTTGCTAATATAATCTTGGACCTAGTGAGCACCAGCTCTAGAAGGTTAATGGAGTAATACTGAGTATTATTATGTTGTCTTTTGTGTTCATACATTGGAGGGTCAAACAAAACTGGCCATTAAAAGGCAACCTTGGGTTTTTAATAAGAAAAATTATGGGAGAAAAGAAATTATGATTAATCAATTCAAATGAGTTCTACAAATTATATCTCAGCTGACTTCATGGTTTGTAATAATGCCTGTAAATACATCATCTCAAAAATAACATTAATCTTATAGTAAAATTTTAGCTCATAATTGCCTAATAGCAATAAAGAAAACCTTGGAATTCAGCTTACATTAATTAAATGCTCATAAACAGATTGTTAGTTGTTAACGTTTTTAAAAGCATCAGTTGTTAACATTTTTTAAAGCTTCACTTGTTCTGTTTCAACATCAGCCTAATTCCTCAATGCTGTTTGGATTATCCAAAATATCCTATAAATGCTCACCATTTTCTACTGGCTTTAGACAGGCTGGAGAACATAAAATAATAACAAATAAGTATAACTTCTAAATTGAATACTGGAAATACTTGTCTTCACCTTGGTAATTTTTCTATTTTAAAAGTATTTCTGTGAGGTCACCCATAATTCAACATGAGGGGAAACACAGACGTTTCTCTAATGCTTTTCTTCTGTATTTTTTCATATAGGATTTTTAAAATTTGAACCTTAAGCTCTGTCAAGTATTTCTACCATTTTACATTATGCACACAGATATAATAATGCTTTTTTTCTTTAAACTTGTCTTTCTGAATATTTCCCCAGATCTCACTTGGATCCCTTTTCAATGTATTTTTATTCCTAGTATTAACTTCATTTCATGTCTCCTCTCCTTTTGAAAGGCATCATTTTCTCCTAAGCAACAGATGATGCTTTTTTATCTTTATATCACCTACTTTTTACCAGAAAAGTTTTCTGATTCCTTTTGTATCACTCACTGCACTCCAGTGGATAAGTCCATTTGCTCTATGACCACAATCACTTCAATTTTAAAACAGGAAAAGCACCAACACTGGTGTTTAACTAGCAAAGAGCCTACACAAATAACCTTATCAACATTTCAAGGAAGCAAGGCTATTTCTTGTCTTGTGCCAGGAGAAATAAAAATATCAGTAACATTTACTGCATTTGTCACTAACTTAAATAAAATTAAATAACCCAAGCAAACATGCTTCCAAACTGAACAGGAGATACTGCCACTTGCCATTTGCCTGTTTGGAAAAACAACATACTCCCCAATTCATACACAATTTATTTCAGATCTGTAAGGCAGCAGTGAAACACCCCATCATAAAATCTTTCTTAGTTATAAATTATTAAATAATAATTAAGTTGTGAGTGTAATTGGACCATTAGGATGTAGGTTTTGCTCCTGGGGTTATTCAGCTCTAGTGGAGGTCTCTGAACAATTTCCTATTACCTTATAATGACTTTCAGTAAATGCTTATCTGCATCCAACAGATTGCTCTGCTTCAAAATACTTTGCTGCAAGAGAAGCTGAAGTATCATCACCATGAACTAATTATTTGTGGCTGAAAATGTCAAAGAGGCCCTTACAAGTTGTTGAAGGGTAAAATTTGCCCTGCCTTCAACTTGCTATAGTCTTACAAGATTTCAGGTTATAACAGAACATCCCAGGGCTTCCTCTGATAGTGTTTTAATCAGATTTCCTTTTTTTGTTTGATAGGGTTCTGAGAGAATACTGTGTATTGCACACATCCCTCAACAATGGTCTCTAACTGCTAATGAGCCACAAAATGGCTTGTGATTATTGTGTGGTTTCCACAAGCAGCAATTGTTCTGCAGATCCCATTTGCTAAACTCTGCAATGTGCTCAACACACCTGGAAGGGTCCTGTTGCAGCAAGTCCAATGCCTCCTTCTAATACCAGGTGTTTTCTTTAGCATCTCACAAGATAACTAAAGTTAATTTTCCTAAGTTTATAACACTACACTCAAACACACATCATAGGAAAACAGCATCAGATAAAAAAGATGATGATATGTAGAAACACCCCACACATTTATCTGAAAATTTTTGTCCTACTTAAATATTTCCAGTTTTGACCCACTAACTTATATTTGAAATCTTGGGGCAGATCAGCTGCTTGCTAAATTCCTCAGAGTTGCAGGGATGAGTAAAGGATGGTGTCACAGATGACATGGCAGAAGGGTTTCCTCATGTTCACCTGCAATGTCCTTTCCAGCTGTGCCACATGTTCACAGTGCAGAGCACTTGAAGCAAAACTGGGAAAAACCTGATTGTGGAAAATCAGCTCTCTCCAACAGAGCTGCTGAGAATCATCTTCCTTGGTGAATCTTTTCAGTATCATTTTAGGATCCTTGCAATTTTGTACAATGCTGAAAAGACTGGTAAAATCAATGGATGTGTCAATTACTGCAATTTTGAAGAAAGCTTGTTAAAAATTAAAAATCCCCAAGTAGAGGCTTTGTCGATGCTGCCTGTATGCTGCTGGTTTTTAAATGTAGTTTTAAAAAAATCCCTTCTACTGTAGCTATTTTTTAAAAAAGGAAAAGATGCACTATGTTCCAGTGCAGGTCTTGATCTCAAGCTGTTACTGACTCAAATCAATCCCAGAACTCCTGGTAAATTGTCATTTATGTAAGTGAGATGCTCAGAAAGTGCAGAAACAATTACTGTCAACTTTAGTATGTTTGTACAGTCTACAGAAGTAGAGAGAACAGCCTTTAGAAATCTTCAAACATTTTTTATCTCCCTGAGATCCCCTTGATCATTCCAGCAGGTGTTCTTCTTCTGGCAGACATTCAGGGAACTAAAAAAGTTAACCCAGAAGTACATGACCACAAGATCTGAAGGTCTCTTTGTTTAATGTGTTCTTAAGATTGTGAATATCTTTTGGACCCAAATGCTCCCAGTTAAATTGTTGCACAACCTAGCTTTTATATGAAGAGATTTCTAACACATCATGCTATAATTGCTGGTGATCTGATCTCTTTTTATAAGATTGCCAAACAGCATGAAAAGCAATGAAGCTCTCTAAACTATCTGCTGCCTCCTGAGCAGTATAACACTGCACATGTGTTCTAAGAGTTCACCTCCAGCACTCCACACCAAGCAGTTTCCCACTGCTCTCTGCTGCTTTTGCAGCAGTAGAAGATGAGCAGCTTCCTGTGAGTACTCATAGTGGGACAGGGGTGATGGGCTGGAACTGGACAAGGGTAGACAGTGATTTTGGGAAGAAATTCTTCCCTGTCAGAGTGGGCAGGGCCTGGCACAGGGTGCCCAGAGCAGCTGTGGCTGTCCCTGGATCCCTGGCAGTGCCCAAGGTTGGACACTGGGGCTTGGAGCACCTGGGGACAGTGGGAGGTGTCCCTGCCATGGCAGGGGTGGCACTGGATGGGCTTTGAGGTCCCTTCCAGCCCAAACCACTCTGTGACTCAGAGCTGCAAGGCTTCTTCAGGGTCCATCCCCACTATCAATATGCAGCAAATTAACAGGTCTTAATTATAAAAGCAACACTTAGAAATTAAGCAAACTGAGGTATTACAGAGAGTCCCAGCTGTGACAGTGTGTTTCTTTAAGATAACAAACACATATTTCTATTGAGAGTGAGATTAATGTTCTAAAGCATATAAAAAATCTTGCTCTGGGAAATGTCTCTCCTCATACTAAAAGGAGTTCAAATTTGGTAATGATCAGAGAAAAAGTGCCACTTTGGGCTCTCCACTTTCCAATCACAGGCAGCCATTTGAACTATGGCCCAATGAGTCCAAATCATGGGAAGAGGAGAACTGAAATTATCTCTGACCTACTGTGCTATGTCAGGTACTGCAATATGCAATACTTGTCAATCTCCTCAGTTTTATATGGCAGAAAAAATTCAGCTATTTCCTAGAAGTTTCCTTCTATATATAATAAAACTTTTTCATTATCTCACAGCCTGCATAGAAAGAGCTCAGTACATAGATGTAGATTAAAAGCATGAAAACTCATGCACAGCACTGGAAGCCCACTGAAGACCCAGCCACATCCAAACATTTGTATCACCTTTAAGAATAAGATTTCTCTTCCACTTGTAGAAATCCCAAACATTAAGAGGGTATGTTTGGGGGGAGTGTGATAAATCCTCTGCCATGCTAGCAGAGAATTTTCACCTCCAGTTATGCAGGCATTTCAAGATAGCCTGAAATCCACCCTGTTAACATTTAAGCAATTAAAAGGTAACTCTCTATACATAAAAATCTTTTAATTTACTTTTCTTGATTAATAAATTCACTAAGTCTTTGCAAAATGCAGGCTTCTCTTGGCTGCAAAGGTGAAATACCCCGAGCACTTCCACAGCAGCTGTTTGCCATAATTCCATGAGGTATTCCTGCCATGGATCAGCTGAAAGTAGGGCTAGTAAGGGATAAGCTTACAGACCAAACCACTGCATCCCTGTCTCATGAAAATACACTGCATTGGGACTGCCCAAACTGCCACCCAGGCTTTAAAAAAAAAAAAAAAAAAAAAGCAGAGAAGATATTATGAGAACATTAGCATTAAAAGGTCAAGTCATGCATTCTTCCAGGGAAAACCCCATACAAAATGAAGCTGAATTCCTCTCAAAACAATAAATTCAGACTGAAGTCATCACTTTCACTGTGTACTATACATTTATATTTAAAATCCAAAACAAACAAACAAAAAAGCAACTTAGACCCATTTTATGCTCCTTTACACAGGAAATTTTAAGAACTGAAACAGGCCACCAGATTCTACTCAGTCTTCCTACCTGACTTGATTTTCCTTGAATTAATAATTAAAGGTACATCTGGTTTGTTTAAGAACAGTATTTAACATTAATATTAAAGTAGCAGCAATAATGCAATAGAGGGGAAAACTCTTAAAGAAGCCATAACATGAAATGACTGCAGTTATTTACTTGGCTTCCACCTGCTCCATTTCTTTCGCTGCTGTTACTGCCAAAGCTGTGATTAAAACAGGACAGGAGGTATTTCTGATATTTTCAGATTTTTCTGTCATCAGCAGGTGCTGTCTGAAAGGCACATCCATGTGCCAAGAGAGCCCAAGTCACAAAAACCACCCTGAATTCCCCCTTCCCTCCCAGCAGCTCTTCAGGCTGCCCAAACTGCAATTTCTCCATCTTTTCATTTCCCACACCTCCCTTTTTAATTTGAGTGCTGCCACCGAGGACCCAAGTCACTGATACCCAGCAGAAAAGAGATTTTTATCAAATTTCTGGTATATCAGCATTCCAAATGTGCTACTTTTGGAAGTTCAAGTTTGCAAACAAGCCTGATTTATTGAGCTGGGATTGATTTACCATACCTTATGGGCAACGTCTTAAAAAGCTGTTCTGGGCTAATTACATACTCAGCTGACTCCCAAGTGATTAATAAAGTTCCTGACTAATTTTCTGTCTCTCTTCTGAGCTGGCAGATGGGATACAAAAAACCCATGTACATCCCATAAAGCAGATTTTCATATTAATGGATAAAGTTTACAGCTGGGAAAAAAAATAAACTAGGGAAGATTTTACATCTGCTTTACTTTAACATTCTTAAAAAATATAAATAGTGTTTTTACAACGGTGTTATTACGCCAATATTTTAAGGTGAATAAAAATATATTTTTCATTAAACAAGACAGAAGATACCACACTGCTTTTGCAGACACTTGTGCCATTCAGAGCTGACATAAGTTCCTCTGGTTTTGCAGCCTCTGTTCTTTCCTGAGAATCGGTAAGAGGGGATTGTGTCACTGTCCTTTGATTTTCTCACAAACAGAAAACACTCTGAAGGTGACCTGCTGTTCTTTTTTTTTTTTTTCTTTAAATTTCATCATGAATGTGAAAAATAATCAGAAGATGTCCAGCAATTTAATTCCTTAGAGAGTGATCCAAATTCATTTGTCCCTCTTAAGAACCAAAGGAGAAAAAAATTCATTATTAATTTAGGCAATTAAGAGTAATTTTAAAGCAATAACCAGTGCATTAAAGAACCTATCCCTGGAGTGCTACTTACAGTCTATGAAAAGTTAATTTTAGCACATTTCAAGTGAGGAAAGGTCATTTCCTAGATGTGTTCTAGAGAATATTGTGATTTTTAAATGGTAACCTAAATGAGAAGTGGTCTTTCGTAAATATGGGGGAAATGATTAAGAGAATTAGAAACAAAACTAATATGTGTATTATAATGTCACTTTAAACTATGTATAATAATATTTATCATCTTTTTTCATATATCAAAGAAGAATCTATAAATTTCTCCCTTACCATTATGTATGGTACAGTCTAAAATGAAAATTTCTATACAAGACACGATAATTAACACTAAATCTTTCCAGTTTCTAGAATCAACTGGTAGAAACAGATGTGACTTGGATTCTACAGGAAAGGTGAGGAGCTGTCTCAGTGCAAAGTTTATTGATATCAGCACGATGTGTGGACCAGACACAGCCCCACGAGCCACTCAGAGTCTCCTGACTCATCTACAAACTCCCTGCCTCACCTTTACAAAGTGCAGGAATAGATTATCTACATGGAAACTTCGTATTTTCTGGTGGAATCAGTTCTATGATAGCTCAAAGTAGTGAAGGGAAGTACATTAAACTATGCACAACTGTCAAGAATTATATCAAGAAAAAGAGTGCAAGACAGGAAAAGTAGAGGCAGTTAAGTAAATTTCCCCCACAGTAAAGTCAGAGAAGTGATAATTCAGTCACCAAGATACAAGGCTGTGATTAAAGTTTCAAATTCTGTCTGCACCAGACTTTCTGTATGATATAAACAGTGCACAGCAGCACACCCACATTCCTCAGCTCCTCATGTATATAAAACCATTAACATTTTCCACACAAAGGTGGAAGTGCTTCATAAGGACACAACAAATTAATCCAAAAATACAGAGCTGGTCCTCACAGTAATTAAAAGTTTGTGGGTGATATTTTTTGGCAAATGCAATGTTAAATGTACTAAACCCTTGTGGAAGATGAGGTTATGCTGCTTGGAGTAGGTCATATTCTATGATCCTTATAAAAGTATTAAAAAGGTAAGAAAATGTGTTGATGAAATTTCATTACACCATAGGAACCAATACTAGCAACAGAATCCTTTCCAAGTTCCCTCATATCAATAATGCAGCTACATTAGCTAAAAATATGGGCTTGTATTTATTATTCTGTCTGTCTGCAAAGTCTTAGGTCCCCATTTGAACACCCCTCTCAAATCTTGGCATCCATCAAGAATCCTTATCACAAAACACTCTTCAATGCAATAGGAAAACAATAGAGACAAAAGCCAACAGCACAGAATAATAATGTACTCTAATCAAAATCATCTTCACATGACATTAAAGAGTATGGGTTTGGCATAAAGGTTTCTTTCAGGCAAAGGATTACAAGTACATATAATAAAACATATTATTGTGTTCTGTCAAACTAGAATACAGCAATAAACTTTACTTTGATAAAGCAGAAGATTTCTTGGGACAAAATTTTTCATTTCATAATACAAAATAGATCATCTTTGTACAAATATACTAAGAGGTAACAGTCCCAATACACTACATTTCTTATCTTTCCTGCCTAGTCTGGCATAACAAGAGTCAACTGACATTCTGAAATAGTTGTATGTGCCAGATAGAAATTTGTTTCCCTCACACTCACAGAAAGATATCCAGCACGGATTAGAGGATCACTAAATATTTCTGCATTATAGACTATTTCCTAAAATTATTCCAACTTCTAGACATTACCATAGATACTTTTTTAAAGGAAGATTAACACTAAACTAGCAACACAGACATGGATTACCACACAGAGATACACCCACAGCTGATAGTGGGGTTTCAGCAGATAATATTTGTGGAAGGGTGGCTTTCAGCTGAAGAGACAGCAAAGAAGTAGCAAAGAAGAAAAGGAGGCAACTTGAACAAGCACTTTTAGCACCCAGGAAAGAGGCACTTTTTTTTTTCCCCTGAGTAAAGGCTTGGCACCATAACCAGTTTGATTCCTGCTGTGCTCCAAGGAACAGAAACAATAACAACCCACTGGATAAACCAGCTGAAAGAAAGGGTCAGAATACTTCTGCTGCCAGTAGCTAAATTTGGGTTATGATAAGGATGAACAAGGTAAATTATGAAATGAAGCACAGAAGCAGATAAGAGAACAATGAAAAGAAAAGCGTAGGCTGAGAGGGCAGAACAGAGAAAATGTGGCTCAGGGCAGAGGAAGAGCACAGATTTGCAAATGAAATTTGCTGTAATAGAAGACAAATTCAAACTAAGGAGCCTTAAGAATAAAACCTTGCTTAGACATCCAAATTATCACTTCCTTCAGCCTGCTGACAGCTCTTCCAAATGCACCTCAAGCTGCTGTTGGCCCTTTTTGCTGCAAGGTTTTATTGCTGGCTCATGCTCCGTGTTTCACCCACCAGGAGTTCCAGGTGGTTTTTGGCAGAGCTGCTTCCCAGCTGTCCAATAAATGGAGTTACTCCTCCCCATATGCAGGACTTTGCACTTCCCTTTGCTGAACTTGGGGAGGTTCCTGCCAGTCTTTTGCCCCAAAATTCCAAGCTGCAACCTGTGGTAGCTCTGTGAATGCCTGAGTGACCCCACCACAAACCACTGGAGCAGACTGGACAGATTTCTTTTACCAGCAAAGCTCAGCAGAGGGGCAGAGCAAGAGAATGAGCTCTTGGTTGGCTAGGAAAAGATGTGCCAAGATACCTTGCACTCCTGAAGTCACTTACTTTGTTCTTGGAATTATTGGTTATTCACCTCTTCTTCTAATTGTATCCCAGACCTGAGCTTTCCTTTCCTGAGCAAATAAGCATACCAGAAGTTTTTGGGGTTTGGTTTCTTTTTTCCTATGGCTGTTTATTAATCTAAGTACTCAAATCATTCTATTTGCAGAATTCTTTCCAAGTCTAAATAATAGCTCAACAATTTTTGGTGTTGCCTTTTCTTTTTGTTGTATTTCACTGTTGCAAAGGTGTGCACAGGCTTGGAGTGAAGCTTGATAGCTTTTCTGAATTTCAAGATTTTGAAAACTGCACACAGAGAGAAGTACAACACTCACCTGAGATCACAATGGCAAATTAGCCACCTGCAATTTCTGCTGCCTTGCCTCAAACTCTACTTAGACTTCACAACACTTTAAACTCTTAAACTTCTGACTTTTCAGGATAAGCTTGCTTAAAACAAAAGAGAAAAATGAACAGAGTAGACTTCCCTGAAGGAAGTAACTTGTAATCTTCATTAACCCCATTATGTGCAGCATCATTTCATCACCCTAACACTCCCTGCAGCTGTCTGGCAAGCACAATCTCAAGAAAAGCTCATTTACATATGGCTCCTGGCCTTACTCCCTAGAAAAATTTGCTAAAACAAATCACAGTGTCAAAAGAAAGCTCATTAAATTTTTACATCAGGCTGCTATGTTACCCTTAGCTCCCTGGGTATTCAAACCTCTTTCTTTTGTTAGTTTTCAGTCCTTAAGGCTCACATATTTTCAAGGGCAGAAGCAAACCAATTATGAGAAAGGAAGTTATTTGCTTGCTGGTGTACAATGGCACATCCAGCCACTGCTAATTCACATTCACCAAGAACAGCTCCCTCCCACATCCCACCACCCTGCTGAATAACATGATATTTCCACATGCATTTAATTCAGTGCCAGAATTTGAGGCAACAACAGCACTTTAACATACTGAAAATGGGGATTGAGCACATTTTCCATTTGTCTGTCCCTTTTAATGATGTCTTTTTCCTTAACATAAAGGAGAACCTAGTCCATTTATCCAGTGGTGTTGTTAATGTTTCAGAGGACATAAAAATCCTTACATATCTGGAAAAGTTAAAAACATTCATTGGCTTTGCCTTAATCTACATTGTGTTGGGTATTTTCAAGGAATGGGCATTTAAAGAATAGAATTACATGAAAGTTATATAAAGGTACATAAACAATTTCTGCTTTCTTAAAATCTCTTCTCTAATTTTACTGGAGTTGAAATATTTCTTTCACTTCTACAGGATTCACATAGCCAATATTTCACTTGTTTTTCAAAAAATACTTAGCATCTTATTTGTTCACAAGAAAATACATTAAAGATTATGATTTTATTCACCACCACTTCACTTTTTAATTTGTTTTCAGGCCTGACACATCTAAGTAACATTTGATGGAGTGCAGTCATTCCTTCCCTGCACTGCCATGGGCAGGTAAGATGCAAATCAAAGGAATTGCTTCTGAAACTTCACAGCAAGTAAAATTTCTCTCTCAAAGTGTCACAGGCAGCAGATGCTAAAGCTTGCAATTCATGTTTCAACTTCCCAGATTTCTTAGAGTTCTGCTGAATCAGGATTTTACACCAGATATGCTATCTACTGCAGATCTACACTTTTTCAGCTACAAATGGTTAAAAAATGAACAGGAAGCTGACCCAAAGGAAGTCACAAAAGTACTCAGGCAACTCCTGGCCCATGTTCAAGCTACTGATCATCATCACCATCATCATCTAGTGAGCAGAGTCATCTCAGTGAGACCTGGAACAAAAATAATTAATTTAAAGAAAAATGGGTCAGGGGAGAGAAGCAGGATATGAACTCAGCCCCTCTTCCTCTCATCCAATTCATTTATTCCAGTTGAAACCATTTCCATGCACCATCGTGGGCCACAAGGAGAAGCCATCAGTATTCTAATGATTATAGATATCACAGGACAATAAGGGCAGGCCAACATTAACATCTCTGCATTTAAAATCAAACATCAAGCATCACAGATTTCTGTAACTCCTGATGGAATTTGTAGTCTCCTTATGTCAACAAAACAATATTACTCATGGAAATGACCAGAAACACTGAAAAAGTCCTTTATGGCCAGCTGCTGAGAGCATCCCCCAGCTGTGCCCCACAGGCAGATTCATCCACAGCCCATTTTATGCACCTGCACCAATACATAAACAGCAAAGCACGTTTTGGAGCTAGTCTGACATTTGACCTGTACCAAAATATTAAATTTAATATTGCCATTCCTGCAGGGAACTAAGGGTAGAGTAAATCTGCATCTTCCTAGCTGCATTTGCATGGACCTTACAGCCAGAAATAGCTTGAAATTGAAAATAATTTGAAACCAGGACAGAGTAGACAAACAGAAAAATCATGACAGGTATTGCTTAAACACCTAAAGCTGTTCTAAACTTCCCAACATCAGCTACCAAACTGCATTTACTTTCTGAGAGGGAGCTCTACAACCCAGAGCCTACCAGCCTCAAATTAATTAGAGAGAGCTCAGTGTTCCACAGCCAGGATATTTTCTGCAATCACTGACAATTGGTTTCCATTGAATTCCCAAGGGGCCAAGGCTGCCCTTCCTTGTGAGCTGATATTCTTTCATCACCCACAGTTCCAGAAGGGCTGACTTCCCACCAGGATTTCTATCAGAAATCTGTGCCATTGATGTCCCAGCTTTCAACAAACTAATTATGGTCTGCATGAACAAATAACACTCTGATATGCATTGTTTTGGGGTTTTGTGAGGGCTCCCTTCCAAATATATAACCATGAGTGAAAATTATCTGACACATGATATGTCACTTAAATAATGAATATTTAGTCCATGTGCACAAATCCAACTGGCTGTAGTGAAAATTCAACATTTTGGATGCATCACAGAAAACTAAACATCAGGAGGAATAAATTTTTGGTAGAAAAATGACATCTTTTTCTAAAATTTGACACAAAAATTATTCTTTAACATTATCCCATTGAATAGAACTTTCTTCCTGAGTTTCACAGGACTGCTACTGCCTTTCTAAACATGCTCTTCTCAAACAATCATGCTGGGTTAGTGAATTGTGTGCTCTGCCATTCTGAGATGAACTCAGACAGCAGGGCAGGAAAAAAAGAAAAATCCAGAGCCCTCACAGGATCTATGTGCAGCATGTATCCCAATACTGACAGAAACAATATATTTTCAGGACCTGAGAGAAAGAAGTACTAGCTGCACAAAAACAAGGTTCAGTTAAATTATAAGCTGCTCTCCTTGTATTTATTGCAGTTAAAACAAGCATCTTCAAGGGTACTTCTGCCTTTTCATTTATTAAAGCAAAGTGCACAAAATAAGGCTAAAAGGGCTAAGATTTTGACCTGAGATTGAAGTACTAAACATGATCTAACCCCCCCCAAAGTATTCTAATTTCTGAGGTACTCTATTGAAATAACACATCTCAGAGGAGCACACCTTACATTAGAGTCTCAAATCAAAACTTATTGTCATTCTTTCTGTGTCACATTTATTTCAAACAGACACATTCTCAAATACATTTCAGCCCATGCCAGAGATTGTCCATAAACATTTAATCCTCAAAGTGTTTGACCTGCTAGAGATGCAGGTTAAACTTTCAGATGCATTTCCAGAATGAAGAGAGGCAAGTGAGTCTCATTTATCACTTGTAGCTTCAGAAATTTGAGCTTTATAGATTAAGACACTGTGAATATTCCTTGGAATATAACATCAGCCCTGCTCAAATGGGAGCTGTTCTCATTAAACTGTTGAGCACTTTTTAGGAATATTGTGTTGTTATAAAGGCTGGCAGTTCCTTGGTTAAGATTAAAGTGAGCCATTTCATTACTGAAACTTTGTAAACCACTGCATCTGAAAACCCTGACTGTTTGTAATAGACCCAGCCTTTCAACCTGAATAATAATATATTTGTGCATTAGCTCTTCAACTGATTGGATGTTGCAAGCTCTTGTCTGTGTGGGAGTCTGCCCACTTTAGAGTTTCAACAGCTTTTTTATGAGCTGCATGTTGGCATTCACAGCACATCTACAGTTTGTCATAGGCAGTACCCTTTATATCATTTGATTTCAAAGCTGCTTGCTACAAATCCTCTGCAATCAGGTTGTTATTAATACCTTTAATCTGCCCTCAGACAAGAAATCTAGTGCAGTGTGGTTGTTCCAAGCAGGCTGAACAGCAATCAGCAACCATATCTGATGGATTATGTGCTTTGTACACTATTTACAGTGAGCAGGGAACAGAAAAACACGCAAATGCTCCTGCCTTGTGCTGCTGTGCATGCAGGCACTGGGGCTGAGGCCATCTGTATTCTCACCTGTACATTCTCTGCACCCAAAGCAGCTGAGAAGACATGGAGATTTGGAGGGGAAAGTGCTGTGCTGCCCCTCTAAGGGAATGAAATATTCACAGCTTTTATCAGGTAACATACAAGGTGCTACAACTTGAATATACTGTGCAGTAAATACTAATTCTGAGCTCTGCTATGTGTTGTTTGCTTTTGCATATTGAATAGGAAATCCAGGAGTTTACTGAAACTTAGGAAGAATGAGTATCAATTTCTGTTCTTCTGGGAAAAACACTCTCATCACTGCTACTTATCCCTTCAACTTAAAACCCCTTCAATTTGAACTGTCACTACAGTCATAGTTCTGAGATCCATGGAATTAGAAGGCAGTCCTGTGCTACTGATTTAAGAGATTTTTCCTTGTACAGAATTCATTCTGGCAGTTGTTCCTCCTTTTTTATTATTGGGGTTTCTTTGTTTATCAGATTGTTTTTCTTTGTTTGTTTTCAATGTACAGCCAAAGGGAATCTTCTATGTATGTACTCTAGACTAGACTCTTGGGCCCGTGGTTTCTACAAAATTCCTTTGCTTAGTGCACAAAGAGCACATCTCTGAGTTTCTGGTAAATAGCACAAATTTAGCACACACACAGAAAAAAAAAAAAAAATCAAACTCCCCATTCTTTGTCAGTAGGAGCTAAATGAAAATTCACAGCATGGAGTTTTCAAACCATGCAAATCTGCTGAAATGGCAGCACAATGAACTGAAATGTTGACAAGGATAACAAGAAAACCCCCAAGATTCACTTTGAGCAAACACACTTTGCTTAAAATGCTCCCTGAAAATCCAGGAAATATTGGTGATGAGTGAAAACTGGGAGTCACCTTAATAAAAGCAGTAACTTCACACAATCAAACTTTATCACTTTTGGCTCACTCTGAATCACTATCACTTGTTAATTTTCAAAAATTATTTTTCAGTTTCTACTTGAAGAAACTCTTGCTAGAGGCCACTGCCCTTAACTCAGCTGCACAATACAGGGGTAAATGTTGCTGAGTTAGGAAATTTGCTATGGCCATGCTCTAGCTCTCAGTTCAAGAGCTGGGGATAGGCAAACCAAAACAATCAGCACAAAGAAAACATAAACCATTAGTTATTCAAAAAGCATGAGATTACCCAGTGTATGACTTGTGTGAATACCAAAGGACAGAATTCAGCTGAGGAATTTCCTGCACTGATTTGGAAGCATTATATATTACCCTGACTGCATTTGGTGAATAAATAAGTAGATTTAAGCATTTGCTGAAGAGGCTGGAATGGGTCAGCCACACTGCAGAGTGCAGGAACTAATTATGGATAATCAAGATACACACAAAGATAAATGCAAGTAAACATGTCTCACTCTAACAAAATTTCTTTGAAAACCCCTTTTCTGAAGAATTTTTACCTGCCAGATAATAACAGCCATCACCAACACTCTGAAAGAGCCAGGAGTTATTTTTATGGAAACAAACACAATAATTTTCATCTGCTGCTTATTGATTTTGTTCTTCAGCTTGGGCACAGGGGTGTGTGTTCAGTGCATTTGAAATGTTCACTTACACTGATCTCTAGAGGCTTCCAAATCAAGATAGGAAAATAATCTCTCTCTTACTCTATCATTTCTATTTATTTAACCACAGTCCTTTATGTTGCTCTCCTTGCTGGTGTATCTGATTCCCAGCTATTTCAGCATGCTACAAGGGAGTGAAAACTGGCACTAGAAAGAGCAGCACATGCTGGGAAAGAGGAGAAAAGTAATAACCTAATATGCATGTAAATAATTACACACTGCATGTCAGAAAATTGAGAGATTTTCAGGGCTGACTCATGATCATTCACCCAGCTGTGGGAACACTTCAGACCAGGTCCTGCAGTCTTTGCACTATGGAATAGGCATCATTTTCTGTGGTATTTTGAAGTTCAAGTGCACAGGATAGCTGAAAAGGAGATGTATGTGCTATCTGCACAAAAAGAGACTTTTCAATCATCAAAGCTAGTATTTAGCAAAGTGTAGTGAGTATCAAAGCATGAACATATTCTATATTTACTCTGAGTCCACTCTGTTATTCCCCAAATTCACTGTAGTCTGTAGTATAGAAACACCTTCTGAGAAATACCAGAAGTACAACAGCAAATTAACTGGACCACAGCAATGACTATTGAAGTTCTTTTAGATTTAAAAAAAAAAAAAAAAATCCAATCATCAAAAACAAGTCCTTCCTACTTTAGCCAAAATTTAAAATAATAAAAAAAGAAATCCTGCAGCTCATTTTGGATCTCTGTTTTTTAGATAAAGGGATCTGATCATGACTAATATCGCTTCCTAAGCATGATTTGCTCACATCACTGAGATAATTTGACAAAATCTGGGAAAGATGTGGCCTGCCAGCTGACAAAACTCAGGAAAACACCTCAGGATTGGAAGCACAGGAGGGGTTTTGAACCCTACAGCACATTTCCCGTTTCCAACGGGCAAACAGTGCAAGGACAACAGGAAATCCATGGATTTGCTTCCCTTGGCAAGCACAAGAGTTTATTCAGAAGTGCTGAACAGTTTTGAGGAAAGGCCAAGAGTTAACTTTTATTTGCAAAATATTCTGCAGAGTGAAACAGCTGTGATGTGGAAATTCTAAGTCTGAACAGAATCTGATCAATGTTTTCAGAAACTCAGCTGAAGCATTTATTTCATGGAAGCCTTCAGAGAAAAAAGTCAGATAGTATGAACAGAAGAGGTTACAGTACATGGACTTGTTTCATGTTTTTAAATTAGTCAGGCCAAGTGGATTTCATCCTAAAATATTTCATTTGCCAAGAAATCTAGTTGTAAGCTCTGAGAATCCAAGGAAGACAAAGGTAGTGCCAGAACACTGGGAGGGGGAAAAAAAAAAAGAAATAAGGAACTGATCTTCCAAAAGGGAACTTGGGGAAATCATTAAACAGCTTAATTTGAGCTCTACCAAAACCTCAAAACCCAAAACAGAACAAAAAAAAAAGCAGCAGCACTAACAGTGAAACAAACAAAACACCCCACTGCAATCAATAAGCTCCTGAAGATAAAATACAATTATATAGCAGGCAACATTGATTTTTTTTTTTTTTTCCAAAACAAACCAAGTTAAACTTGGTTTTCCTCTGTAACAGTGAACAAGAGCATCTGGATATCAGGTCTTCTATAATTTGTCTGTAGGAGGTTTTTTAATAGCATTTGATGTGACAGTCCAAAGCAAGCTTGGAAATGAGATGAAGATGAAATTATTGCATGGTAAGAGAAAAAATGGTTGAACAACTTAACTCAGAGAACAGTTATTAATTATTACCTGTCCAGGAAGGTTTCACCAAGGTCTGGGGAATCACCTGGGTGATGGAGTAAAGACTTCTCTTAGCCAAAGATGCACCTGACACCAAGTTAAAGACCACAGCCATGTTGTAAAACAGGTTTAGAATTCAGAATGAGAGTACAAAATATTAAAAATGGTCTCTATAGGATATAAATAGTGCCAAGCTTGAGGAAGGGTGTAAAACCAGGAATATCCAGCAGTGACTAACTCTGGTTAAGCAGCAGAGGGTGAGGCTTGCTGAGGCTCAGAGCCCAGGCTCCCCTGAGCTGAGCAGGACTAACAGAGCATCACTGTGGGGTGAGAGGCACAGCCAAGAGAAAGGGCAGACAGGGAACATTTCCAGTCTGTGCACACCAGGGATGTCCCTAATGGGAAACTCCAGCAGCACAGGGAGATGCCACACTTAAGGAAACTTGTGGACTAGCTAGAAAAATTCCAGACACTGATCTGTGGTTTTGCCAGAGATCAGATCGAAATTATCTTTAAAATGAAGAAATAAAATACATACCTCTGTAAGAAAAAGTCATTAAAAAGCTCATCTTAGTGAGGAACTCCATGCAGTTACTTACAGTGGGCATTGGTATCATCTTTACTACTTAAATGGATGTATTTCTTATTAAAGTACAGAAGCTAGGGCACAAAACTTTACCATTCTTGCACCCAGGAGCCAACTCAGTGTAGTACCAGTTTCCCAGATCAATTATTATGTGTACAGCCTATCCCTGTGTTCACTATTAATACATTTCCTCAGCCCAGGGTGAACTTCCTCACTATGAAAGTCAAAAATGCCAATTTTATCATATTAAACTATTTAAAAACCTGGAAAAAAAAAATAGATTCTTATTTAGAGTAAATGCCACACCAGAAGGAAAAGGAGGCACTTCACTGCTCTCACACCCCAATGGCTGCTTGATTAAGCCAGCAGTTCAGAGCCAGGGAGCCAAGCAGCCTCCACAGGCCATATGCAGCAACACTGTGACTTATGGCCTTATATTCTTACACTGGCCTCTCCTGCACCACCTGATAAATCAACACACAAGTCATTAAATGGTTCATTATCCAAGCATTATGATTCATTCTCTCTGCCAGGAAACTCAAGAAATGATGGGCATCCTCTGCTTGCAGCCATGACTGTCCATCAATATAACAGATTAAGTGTATGAGGGAGTTTAGTTTGGTGTAAAGGTCAATGGGATGCTTCATGGGCCAATTTTTCTTCTGAAAGGCTTGACCTCTCAGCAGGGGAAAAAAGTGTGGACAAAGAAGAAGAGAATGTGGTTATCCTGCTGTGTAGACAACTTTTTAAAATAAAATAATCATTAACTGAAAAAATAAGAGCCATGACAGAAGAGAATGAAACAGAGTTTGCATCTGGTCACCATGAAGTCTGGCACCATCAGTAGTCTGATATCACTTTTTTACTATGCATTCACATTTCAGATTGTCCATGGCAGCCAGTAGGTCTGAATAAAAATTACTAGAAATATAATAAATATGTCTCTGCCATCACTGTATTATGCTGAAGATCATGCAACATCCCTCTAAAGATAAAAAAACCTCTGGCCTAGCCTAAAAAAAAAGTAGAAAAATGTGTGTGATCATTACTTCACAGAAACAATGAATGAAGTGTGTATTCTTACTTCCAGTTACTTATCATATATCAGCAACCATTACAAAATTTAAGAACACACTGCTTCATGAAAAGATTGTGTCCTTACCTTAATCACAGTAACTCAAAGCTTTGTCTTCAGAATTGAAGGATTGTTATATTCCTTCCCAAGATTTTAACTGCAACAAAAGTTTGACTTTTTAAGAGTGGTTGGGGTTTTTTTCTGCTGTCAGAAAAACACTCAAAAAACAACAGCAGAAACACTCGTGCTGTGATACTTACAAGAGATGGGAAAAATTAGTTTTTCATAAAGATACCAGGGAATTGTGCAAAACCATAGTAAAAGCCAGAATTTGGGCTAATTTTGTGCCCAGAGGTTTTTATCAGAACCTTTGGTTGGAGCTTTCCACACAAAATTAGATACAGCAAGACTCAAAGGATATTTATGCAAATTACTACATGACAGTGATGGTATTTATATAAATTATTTTATATAGTAACACTAGGCAGATCTGTTCCTAAAAGGAAAAACATTTCCAAATTTACAGACTCTGAGCATTCCTTATCACACTTGAGTGTCCTTGTAACTGTGGGCCAGAGAGATGAAGACATTCAGGCACAAATTATAATAATATCAGTGCACTTGTATAAAGATCCAATTTTCTGAAAGCTGAAAGCCCAGGTATTTTTCACCAATGCCAGCTGCACTCTAAGTACAGATCTGTTACATTTAGTTCTAGATATCAGCTATCATGCACCTCTCAAGAGGAGGAATACAAACTGCCAGAGCAGCAGGATGGTTATGCTTGAGCAGCTGGCAAATCAAGGAGATTGCATGGCCTGGCTTTGAGGCTTAACAGGACTGCAGCTCTTACTGCCCAGAAATTCCTGACAAATCTCTGCTCCTCTGGCTGGCACAGCACACAAACATAACAGGTTCAGGAGGCACTAGAAAGATTCTTTGCTGTTTCAAGTTACTGATCAGAAATAAGGGTGGCTCAAATGATTAAGTCTCAAAATAATACATTATTTTGGATGGCTGAAAAAAATTCTCAATGGAAAGTAGCAATTTTTGGAGTTAGAAGAAAAGATTTAAATTTCTTTTGCTTAAATTTGGAAGTAAAAATCTAAATTAAAAAAAGAGTATCATATTCCTAAAGCAACTTGCTGCTTCTACATGAAGAGGGAGAAGAAATGAAAACGGAAAAAAGAAAATGCAATTTATGGGCCTTAATGGTTTCCTTTTAATCTGGAGATATCCCCACAATTTGCCACTGCTAACAGAAGGTAACAATTCCTGCCTTTCTCATTGGGGAAGTGGGGGGAGCAGAGTTCCAGAGTTTCAGAGCAAGCAAAACACCCTCACATCTGCTTGGCTGAGAAGTCCTGGAGTGCTGCTAGAATCCTGAACTTTTTAGAAAAACATGAACAATCTTCAGGCGATGGTCTCACTGACATAAAGATTCCTGACAATCAAGAGGGTTTTGTGCTAAAAAAAATTAAAAAAATAAAAAAAAAATTAAAAAGCACCATCTGCAGTGTTCCCCTAGATATGATTTAGTCACAAATGATCATGGTTTGAAGATTTCCCTCTCTGCACTAAATGGCAAAACTATCACCCCTCCCAGGCAGGATTCACTTGTTCTTAGGGCAAAAAGTCACAGCTTTAACCAGGTTCAGACTTCAACAAAAGTTACCTCGACTCTCTGGCTGCTCTTGTGGTGGAAATCCATCAAATGCTCAACAGGTGCTCAGCAGCCTGCCTTCAATCACTGAATAAAAATAAAAATAAAATCTAGTAAAGAGTTTCCCAAGAATTTCACCTCTTGGATTCTTCACACTGGCATAAAAGCATTTTTTTTATCTCTTGTCAAAGACTAAATGATTTTATCCTTTGGATTTAATGGCAACCATATTCTGCACTTTGGATTTTTGGGAAAAAAAAAAAGAGCATATCCTATGAGGTTTTAATTTGAAATGTTAGTATGTTCTAAACAGTCCTACACACAAAAGTGTTGATTTAAACTTTATTCCATCTCAGCAAGTATTCCTAGGAAGTAAATGGAAATGGCAGCAACAGAATTGGTTGTGGATGATGTACTTGGAACCAGATTACATAAATTAGCATTATGGATAATTAATTGATGTTCACACAGAGAGATCTGCATTTCTAGATTAACTTGTATAAAGAGCACCTTATGGTGTATCTTTGCAAATCTCTTTTCTTCCAATGTGGAAAAAATTATGTCAAAAGGCAATGGAATGTGACATATTCCTCCAGAGCAGAGATATTAACTTTTTCTGAAACTAGTCTGCATGAAATAAAAAAAAAAAATTAGCATAGAATTAACATTTTTGAAGACTCCTAATATGCAAAATTATGTTATTGAAATTGACAGCAGTGAGGTTTATCTCTTAACATAGATCTGGGAAAGGATAACCTCAGAGGGACCAATGGTCCAGCCTCAACTACTCATCATGACTCAGACACTTTGCAGAAGTAATAAGAAAAGGTAATATAAGTAGTAAATCTCTTGGAAGAGATTTTTTTCCTCTGTCCTCCCAGACAGGGCTTTAATGAGACTCAGGAAGGAGAGGGTGTAGGGGAAGGAAAAAAATAATCTTCAGAAAAGATCACATAAGAGAAAAAAGAAGAAAATCAGGACTGATGAAAGAGACAAAGAGCTCAAGTTCAGGATCTCCTGATTTTCTGCTACAATCTAGTAAATTCTTTACATTTTGCTAATTATGTATTTTCTTTGCCAAAATGCAAACTTTTAACAAAAGTAAAGGAGAATAAGCATGTTATTCAAAACAATATAATATTTAAATGAGATTTAAAATATTCCTGTTGTTTCAGAATTTAACATTCAAAGTTTAGTAATGACTATCCATTTCCATGCTGACATACACTGAATTTCACTAGTTAGGTGCTCTCTCCCCACACAGCTGCCTTTGCTGACATACAGTCCTGCACATCTATTCAGAAACTACTGGCAAGTATCAAAGGTGCTGTGTATCATTTCACAGAACACCTTTCAAAAATATTGAGAATGAAATTGTTCCAATATCGAATTCAAGAAGTCTGGGGTGTTTAAATGAAGAGGAAAGAGAGAAGAAGGAGAGAAAGAAGGAGAGAAGAAAGGGAGAGAAGAAAGAAGGGAGAGAAGAGGGAGAGAAGAGGGAGAGAAGAGGGAGAGAAGAAGGAGAGAAGAGGGAGAGAAGAGGGAGAGAAGAGGGAGAGAAGAGGGAGAGAAGAGGGAGAGAAGAGGGAGAGAAGAGGGAGAGAAGAGGGAGAGAAGAGGGAGAGAAGAAGGAGAGAAGAAGGAGAGAAGAAGGAGAGAAGAAGGAGAGAAGAGAGAGAGAAGAAGGAGAGAAGAAGGAGAGAAGAAGAGAGAGAAGAGGAGAGAAGAAGAGAGAGAAGAAGGAGAGAAGAAGAGAGAAGAAGGAGAGAAGAAGGAGAGGGAGGGAGAGGAGGGGAGGGAGGGAGAGGAGGGAGAGGGAGGGAGAGGGAGGGAGAGGGAGGGAGAGGGAGGGAGAGGGAGGGAGAGGGAGGGAGAGGGAGGGAGAGGGAGGGAGAAGGAGGGAGAAGGAGGGAGAAGGAGGGAGAAGGAGGGAGAAGGAGGGAGAAGGAGGGAGAAGGAGGGAGAGGGAGGGAGAGAGAGGGAGAGAAAGAGAGAGAAAGAGAGAGAAAGAGAGAGAAAGAGAGAGAAAGAGAGAGAAAGAGAGAGAAAGAGAGAGAAAGAGAGAGAAAGAGAGAGAAAGAGAGAGAAAGAGAGAGAAAGAGAGAGAAAGAGAAAGAGAGAGAGGGTTGTATATAGTATCACTTATTTTATCATGTCCTTACAGTGGAGTTTGCAGGCAGCTGAAGGGAAGTTTTATCTCAGAGTGCCTTCTAGTGGCTGTGGATCTCAAACCTCAGCTCCAAACAGAAATCCTAGCACTGGCCAAATAATTATTCACTAAACCAATCACAAAAATATATTTACAGGTGTCTTATGGGAAATATTTGTTGCATTTCAGACCCACAGTTTTCCATGGTAGAGCTTTTTATAAAAATAGAAACATAATTTAGTTATAAAAGGGTATTATTTACCAAACACATAAGCAAGAAAATAATAGATACTAAAATACAATTCCTCTTTGGGAAATTACTTAATCTAAATTGAAGGTTTATGCCAGCTAGAAAATTAGCAATATTGTGAGTTCATTTCATTTAATAACTCTAAGAGCAGTATTTATTGGAATGATTTTTAACTGTACCTGCTACACATGTGTGTAATATTGAGCTATAAAAGACATAGAAGTTTACACTCAGACAGAAAAAAACTCACAGTCTCAACTGGAAATTCCCTAATATATAAAATAGTCTGAAAAGGTGAAAAATAAATGGCCAGACTGCTCAGGAATCATTGTGTTTTTCTCAGCCTATCAACCTGATCTGTAAAATTTGGCAGAAAGTTTGTATTTTTGTACTTGCACTGCAGGTGTAGCTCCCTGGTTGCTGTGTTTAATGTGCTGTCACTAATGGCAGCAGGCTTTGGAACAACTCTCCAGCTTAAAGTGTTGTATGAAGAAGTGGGAACTGCTGGTGAGGGGGAGTTGTGCATCTCATTTAACCTCTGAGCTGTCACTGCACCACGCTGGAGCCACCTCTCCACATATCCTTTCCTTTTCTGGAAACATTGCAAACCAATGTCCAAAATCCATGGAAACAAAACAATTTCCAAGGCACACCAAAATCTGCTGGGTATGCACCAAACTGCTGCTGCATTCATTTGGATGTTTCAAAGGCACCTCAGAAGAGAAGCTTAATGGTTACAGAAAATGTAGGGGGAAAGTTTCATTCTAGCTTAGGGATCACTAGTGAAAGTAGTCAAAGCTGATTACAAAATTCTATAGACAAGAAATAAACAGTCCTTAGTTTCCAACTCACTTCTGTGACTGCCAGCCACATTATCACACACATCCATCTCAATTACCTTATTTAAGCCCAAAAGTAAATGCTGCTGCTCCCATAATCCCCAACACAGACCTCTCAATTAGGACAGCTTTATACCACAGGTTCTATTTCTTTCCCATGATGCTGTGTTTAATTTATTTACATTTGTTGAAAAACACAACAAAACCCTCTGGTAATTTAGGGAATTGTTTGTGCAAATAAAATCTGTTAACTCCAGACACCAGCTGAAGTACCAGGGCCACTGGAGTGCTCTCAGGTGACCTCTCAGACAACCATTTTATAGAAAAAGAGGTATAAAAATAGAAATAGAAAATGAGGCAGCTTTTCTTTTTGCTGTGGGACAATCACCACCAGCCCCTCTCAGCCCCATGGGGAGGAGCTCCTGGGTGGGGCTGGGATGGCTCAGGTGTGTGCCCAGGAATGGGATACAGGAGCTCCATGTCCTGGGTGGGGCTGGGATGGCTCAGGTGTGTCCTCAGGGTTGGGATACAGGAGCTCCTGGGTGGGGCTGGGATGCAGGAACTCCCCTCAGTTTGTTCTCTGTGGCAGCTCTGACCTGCTGGGATCTCTGCTGTGAGCAGGACCTGCTGAGCCCAGGCACTGAGGGATGCTTTGGGATTTCCCCCCAGCTCCCCAGGTGTGCCAAGCTGTGCCTGCAGCTGTGTCACCTCACCCTGGCTGTGACAAATCACCTGTGTGCTTTGCTCCCCTCAGCCAGGCAGCAAAACACAACCTTTGCACAAGGTTCCCCTCTCAGGAGTCACTGCCTTTGTCACTTGCACAGCCACAGAGGAATTACTCACTTTACAGCAGTGAGGCTACATGGCACACATGCAAATGGGAAGGGGAAATGCTCATTAACAATAACCTTAACATCTTATTAATCTCACTGAGACTCAATGAAGACTCTTAAAGTCACAAACTGGTTAACTGCATGCACAGTTTCTTAATAGCTGTCAGACTAAAGTGACGAAGGAAATGCTGTCCCCTTGGCCTCAGGGATGCTCAGGCAGCTCCCCCATGGCACAGCAAGCCCTGTGGGACCTCCAGGCTGATTTTCAGGGCTCAGCACCCCAAATGGAGTATCAGAAACCAAGCATCAAGAAACCAAGGCTGCTTCTCCAGAGGCATTTTCCCAGTTGGAGTCTGGCTCAGCACACCTGCATGCAAAGGGGGCCAGGTAAGCTCATCTCACCCTCTGCCCTGGCAATAGCTGTGTGGGCAGGCCTGGAGCACACAACATCACTTCTTGCTGGGGCTGAACTTTCTACAAACCCACACCTCCTCCACAGCTACTCCTCTCTTCCCCAGTGCTGATTTCTAGTGACTCACAAATGCAAGAGGTCTCCAGTATATAAATATTCCTGCATCCCTTTCTGACATCCCCTTCTGTGTATAACTATACTTAATAATTTCAGGTTAATTTTGATTGGTGCACAAAAACATGGGAAATTTCTAATATATGGCCACACCTGCAATTCCTTTCTCTCCAACCCGTTCTGCTCATGAAGAAAATTCCCTCTTACTTCCCCCAGTAGTATGTGTGCTGGTGGTTATATGTTCCTTCTAGGTGGGGAAGTGATACCAAGATGAATTTTCCATACCAACACTTGACCCAACACATTTATATTACAATAATAATTCTCTAATTCTGTTTCAGCTTCTCATATTTCTCTCAATGTATTTGTAGTAGATATTTTAATAGGTGTAGTGTGACAGATTGCACTTTGGCAGCAATTAGAAAGTTTGAAGGTGTGTGCTGGTATTGTAGGAGCATTTCACTTCAAATCCAAGCATGTTTTCTAAAGATGTTTTCTTTCTGCTTTGTTTCAAAACCATATGGAACTTTCACTGCATCTTCACTCTACTCTGTCCTGCTGCTGGAGTGTTCAACTGCCCAAAGTGCAGAAAACAACCTGTAAAAGCAGCTAAGCCATGACTGCTACTACAGAGACAACACCAGACACAGGCAACTGAAATCTTTAGCACTTGGAAATCAAGAGATGGACTTTCAGACATCAGTGGCTTTTTAAATGGGTGCTTTTAAGGCTCTGGGAAATTCTAGGAAGGCCTTTCATATGCCCAATGCACACGGGTAGCATTTCCAGCTGAATGCCCTGATTAACAACAGGGATTCCATCAAAGACAACAAGAAGAGACTGGAAGCAATCAAGTAGTATAAAACACTAAAAAACAATCATTAAAAATGCAGATCTAGAATTATGGAAATATAAACAGCATTTAAACAAGTGGGAAAGTTTCAGTGCATAGATTTGGCAAACACTTTGTTAGCACAAATAAATCCTGTTTTTTCAGAGCTTAAGTGAAAAGAACAGCATTGCTACAGCTGAGGGGATTCTCCAAAGACTCCTGACTGAGTGCCATGTGTATTTTTTACACTAGTACAGAAATAAATGTTCTAGATCAGTTAAAATGGAAAGAATATAATGTTGGCTGCTTTACCAAAGTAACTGAAGAAGTCCCAGCTTTATGGTTTTGCTTTTTATCTATATCTTTTATTAAATTGCTTCATAAATAGTCTTCCTCTGAAATGAGAGAAAGCTCATCCTTCTGGAGGTGGTGAATCGATGGAATGAATATCCATTTCTGATTGCTATCAGGCAGACAGCAGTTTAGGAGAACACTTATGCTTTAAAGAACAAGCTTAAATCTTACTGGAGACAATTATGTCCTCTGCTAACTGTAGGAAATGGTTGTAGTACCTTTAACAGAGGGTCATGGTTATGTTCAGCAGTAAGAAAAACAGTGTAAGTAAGAGGTAATAATAGAGTAGCCTGGACACAAAAATACATAAGACAAATAGAAATTACCTGCTGAATTGGAGTGTGTTATATTAAAAAAAAATTAAATGTTCCTCCAGTTCAACCTTTTATTATGACTGTGGGTCAGACTGTATTTCTGTTTGCCAGGGCTGAGGTGGTTTCACAAGGCACAGAAAGGAATGCATGTGCAAAACCATTTCACCCCAGGCATTCCTGGCACTGAGCTGCTACCTCATCAAGCATCCTTACAGCTATCAGCTGGAAAAGCAGCTACTAAAATGTTTGTAACTGAGAGTTGCTGGTGCTGGGTGGTGCAGTGCAGCCCAGGAATCAGCTCTTTGGCACAGGGGAGGGAGAATCAAAGCTCTTCTCTCTCCCACAGCACAGCTGGAAGGAGCACAGACAAACACTGCCAGCACAAACCAGCAGGATGATGATGATGATGCATGTGTGCTCCTCTGTCAAGGAAGGGAAAGCAGCTTCCAGGAGTGCAAGGCAGTGGGAGGCTGAGAAGGAATTTGTGCCACTGAGCCCTGCTCTCTGTGGTGGTGCAGTGGCACCCATTCCTCCTGTGCCATCCCTGGCTCATTCCAGAGCCCATCCAGAGGGGCTGCAGCTGCTCTCCGTGGCTGGAGCCAAACCCCAGCAGCTCCCAGGGTGGGAATGTTTGCCACTGTCACTGTCCTGAAGGTCCCAGATAGGCAAGAGACACTGGGCAGTGTCACCCTCCCATAAATCTCCTGGTTATTTGTTATGCCTGGCTGGATATCAGAGCTCTGACCCAAGGGCTTTCTTTCTAAACCATGTTTACTTTATATCCTTCTGCAGAAAAGGTCAGTTCTCTCTGATTTTTTGGTGTTAGCTTGTGTTTCCTTTGTACATCTGCAGCTCAAATTATGATGGAGCTCCTCCCCATATGGTGCTCTAAGCTTTCCTATATTGATTACAATTAAAATAGACAGTTCTTTGACTGATCCTCTTTTCTTAAGCACAGCTAATGCAGATTAACTGTCCACAGAAAGAGGCTTTAAGTATCCAGTGCAAGAAAAACCTCATTAAACATTACCAGTGTCATCACCATGTATCACTGTCATCATTTAATGCATTGACAACATAATAAAAATTAGCAACTAAAAATACTTCTGTGCTAAAAGACCCACGTTTTTACTCCCTCTCATGCATTTCATGTGTGCTGTCTCACTGAATCATAGTTCAGACTACAGCACAAAGTAATCTCTGCATGTCCTTCTGCCTAAGAATGACCACAGTTGTATCTACTGAAAAATCTGGCTGTACACAGAACAATAAATCTGAAATTTCTTAACACTGTTCAATCTTAATTTTGTTTCTAAACATATCCAAACACATAAAATGAAAGATGTGTAATATGAGAATGAAAACATGACAAACTTTAATATAAGAGCTCAACATTTTTCATTCTAAGGGGAAAAAAAAAAAAAAAAAACCAAAGTGTGAGGACACATAGATTATTAAACCACAGGACTTTCAAAAATACATTTCTTAATTTGGAAAAGGGTCTTATTCTGTTTTGATGAAAAGTCATGGTCAAGAAAAAAAAATCCAGTACAAAGAGGCAGATGAACAGAATTTGTATAACTTACTATATAAACACCAGCAAGTTTTGTGTAAGATAAAGTGTGCCCATAAAAAGCAGATGGATGCAAAGGACTGATTCCTAGGATGCTGTAAGGGAAATAAACAGCAACTTTGCCTTGCTCCATTGTGATTAGTCCTTACAGAACAGGCTGATGAGTATCTCAGTAGCTGTTGAAAGAACAGCAATCAATGCCTGTGAAATTTATGCAATTTAAAAATCCTTGCTACAACCAGATTTTTTAAGTATTCATTTGCTTGTCTCCATTTCTCCTCCAGTGACTCACAGAGCTTAGGCTACAGCTGTTTAAACCCTCCAAAGACATTCCTGGATAAAAGCATGAAAGGCATGAATGAATCCAAGGCTTGGGAAAAAGGAAAATGTTTGGTTCTTAATGTTCCCAGACATGAATCCTCAGGAATTACCAAAACAAAACAGAAGGATTATTCAAGCACAACTAAGCACTGGAATGTTTGTCAATGCTACCTTGAGAAAGGCATTTGTTTATTTATAATCCAATTTCTACATGAAGTTTTGGCCCAGCTTTAGAAAAGATTTTTATTCCCAAATAATTTCATTCTTTAAATACTTTGGTATATAAAGAAGGAAATTATCTATTATTTCTATGCTTCAGTATCTAAGGAAGTCTATTAGCTTTTAGAACTAACAAAAGTATGTCTTAAAAATTGCTTTGCAACCACTATTTTCTTAAGAAGGAATCTTTGATGACTAATTTTGCAGAAACACAGGTATTGAATTTGATTGGTACAGAGATGATAATGCATCAAAATAAATGCCATGGTTAAAGTTACCTGGACTCATACCAGTGTGACAGCACAAGCAGGACAGCCATACACCAGTGATGTAGTACCTGCTCCTTTTGAACTGGAAGGAAACATTTTTTCAAA
Source organism: Muscicapa striata striata (assembly GCA_030060385.1). Classification (NCBI taxonomy): domain Eukaryota; kingdom Metazoa; phylum Chordata; class Aves; order Passeriformes; family Muscicapidae; genus Muscicapa; species Muscicapa striata. The sequence continues at coordinate 5,804,910 of JAREIS010000057.1, read as the reverse complement.
CTTGTCTAGTTTCCAATAAAATGGTTTAATAACAAACCCCAGAACTAGGATGACAATTTTTGACAGGCACAAGCAGCAGGGATGAGCCATGCTCCCTGCAGGCCACCATCAGCTATGTGAACTCCATCAGAGTTACCACACAAAAACCACCTGGCAGGACCTGTTCAAGCTCACAAAAGGCCTGTGACAGAATTCTTCACAGGAGCCTGCTAGAAAACCCAAATAAAGACATGATAAGAAACAAAATACTTGCTCAAAACTACAAACTGTCCAGAGGATAAAAATTAGAGAAAGAATAATTGGTTTACTGTCAGTATGGCTAAAGATTAATACTAATACCCCAAGATTCTGTACAGAACCTTTCTTCACAATTTGACAGAAAACATGAACAATTTCTGCCTGTCCAGATTGGTGGAAAAAACCCACCAAAACTAAACCAAATGGATGATCTGGAATAGAGATGGTAAGCAACATCCAGAGGCACAGATTTGTGGTTTTGTTAGGTAGATTGTGTCCTGCACACAGAACAATTGCAGGGAGAATTGCTGTGCTGCTGCTGCAGAGCAGTGCCATGGGGCTGGGCCATCCTGGCAGGCTCCCTCTGCTCCTGGGCTGCACTCTGCCAGCTCCTGCAGATTTATGCACCCTGTCTCCTGAACAAAGGAGCTCTTCGTGTGAGTATTGCTAATTTATCATAATCACAAGATGAATTTTAGGTATATGTTGGATTTTCTATTAAAGAAAATTACTCCTGTTCTTTGAATGAGTAAGGTCATCAGGAGGCAGCTTTCACCTTCAGTCTTTCCTTTCAGTCTTCTGAATCACAGGGTAGAGCTGGATTTTTTTTAAACCCACAAACTTTTTTTTTTTTTTTAATAAAATGGAAAAGCTTTCCACGCACATTTCAGCATGAAAGGATATAACTCCCTATTCTTTGCACTGATTGCAGTGCTTATCAAAGAGAAACATCTGCTGGGGCACAAATACTGCAGAATAATCTTCTTTGGGTTAACGTTCTCTATTTCCATTATGAATTTTTTTCTAACCAGATAGCTATAATAAATTTAAATCAATCTAATGTACTATGATTAAATACTATGATTAAATGAAGGAGAAAGTTGAGGTGAGACCATACAGACCTCAAGGCTTCTGCAGCATCCACTCCCTGTTGCACATACAGGAGGGACTTGTTAGAGATGGCAAGAAATTGAAACTTTCCACAGAATCTTGACATATCAGAAAGATCAGATATGACTTGATGTGCAGTAAATGTAGCTCTTAATTACACAGCTAAACTACTTTGCATTGCATTGTGTGCAGGTGAGATATCTAAATAAATTACCAGTTCTGGCAGTGTCTGGGGTTTTTTCACTTCTAACAGGTGAGAGAAGAATCACATAGAATAAAGAAGGTAGGGCTGGGTCAGTTACAGTAAATCCTCTCCCAAGCACATCCATGAGGTCCCTGGGCCACAGGGATGTGGGTGCTCTCAGCTTGTGCCAAGCTCCCCTGCACAAAAGGACACCTGCACTCTTTGTGCATTCTGTGTTTTGTAGGAGCTGTTCAGGCTACAAAGACTGACCAATTTACCTGTCCAAAATCAACACTGCTTCAGTGGAAAGTCCAGAGCAGCCCTGCAAAGTCACTTGTGAAGTTTTTCTCCTTCCTGTGAGCTGGTGTTTTTCAGTAGATGAACATTTCCCAAGGAAGAAGGCTCAGTGTAAAATCACAATTATCCCTCACCCATGTTCATCCTTTTCCTCCACTGACACTTACCCTGTCCTTTACTCCTACCCTCCTCCTGGCTGTACTATTTCACTCAATGAAGCTGCTGTGGCTTTCTCCTCTGTGCCCTCATCTGAAAGCCCAAACTGTGTCTTGATATATGAAACTGTCCAGATTTACAGGCACTTTTTATGTCCACTCATTCTTCCTGGTGTGTTCACCTTGATTTAGTGCAGGTTAAAGAAAAATCAAAAAAACAAAAAATTACTAGATGTGTTCCAGGAGGGAAGGAACACAAATGCCAGTACCAGTGCTTCTGACAATACAGTTTTACACACAAAAAGGACTGAGGAAACTGAGAGGACTCGGGCAGAGCACTCCCACAAACAAGTGATGCACACAAGGGAAAAGTGCTGTACTTCCATGGGACTGGCTTACACTGGCTTTAATCTGTTTGTGTAGAGACATTACATTGCCATGTTTCCCATCTGAAGTAAAACACAAGAAAATAGAAAGCCAAACACAGTGATTGAACAAATTTAAACCAGCCTCCTTTGCCAGTTTCTATAGTAACCAGTGCAGTAAGAGCTTGGCAGAAATCTTAGACCTAGACTATATGAATTGTTTATGGAATCATATTTTAAATGCAGACAGAGCTCTGCCTTAATAAAATCACTGTATCACAGGAAAGATGTGTGCTTTATTGCATGCATTAGCAGAACAGATGGAATACATGGCACCACTATGAACACAGCAAGAGACTGAATTTTCACTCTGAATTTTTAACAGTTCTGGCACATTGTTACTCTATGATGTGTCTGTTCTAGGACATGAAATGGAGCATTCTGTCCTTAGGAGTGTCAGTCAAGCATATCAGACAGCACTAAACTCACTTGTAAAACATCTAGGTGTTGCTTCTCTTACAAAGTAAATATTTTCCAAAATTACAAATATTTTTATACAACCAAAGAGTTTAGAGAAAATAGAAGTCCTATTAGAGGGACATCTGCAATCTGGAATGAAAGCCTAGGAATGTTCTCAGAATGTATGACAGTCAGCTAAGCCTGTTTTGTCTGGGGAGATATCTGAAAGCTGAAGCCCCCTATGGATATTTTGTTTCCCCTTTAAAAACGTTTAATTTCTTGTAAAAAGGAATATACTCAAAAGCCCTAGACCTTCCTGCTAAAGTCTAAGAAGACACAAAATAGGAAAGTTAGAGCTATTCCCTACACCTGAAATGCAGCATTAACCTCCTTTCAGCATCTATAACAGATTTGAAACCTTGCATGTTACAAAGCAGCAAGAGCATCTAACATCTAACAAGAGCACAGCACTTCACCCCTTACCCCCAGGATGTGATTAATACACTCCAAAACACTATTTTCTTACGGATTTGAAAACACTGAAGCAAGAGAAGTTATGATGTTAGTCTGTGTTAATTCCAAGCCCCTTATTAACTCATTTGAAAATAAGATCTCCCAAAAGAAAGGCATGAGTAGCACAAAGTTAAAGCAAGTACAGCATTCTGGTAAGAGATGTCAGTTGTTCTGTGTTCTGTTCTTCCTACTTTTGGCTGAAGCATTTCAGAATTTAGAATAGAGAACTATTCATAGCAGACTAAGCTTTATTTTTAACTCTCCACATAATCTGACATTACAGTAATGGATTTAGTATAAATTTAAATCAAACTCTCTTAATGCAAAGTCAGATAAGTTCCCTTTAAAACATTTTGTCTTCAAGAAAGTTCACCCTGCTATTTTATTTCTCTGAACATTTGGTGTCACAACTGGTTTCTAAGGCTTTTATCCCACTGTTCTTTATTTCCTCACTTACTGACACACTTCCCAGGTTAGAAGCTTAATGGCTATTAATGATCTTTTCTTCTTTACATCACTGGATGAGTTTTTGCCATTATTTGTAGTTGTTGTAGAAATAAAACAATCATTCATTCTGTACTTCAGCTGTAGCTTCTAAAACATAGGTCCAAGACCTATTCTTAAATAAATCAGGTAGTTAATTTTATTGCAATCACATCTTCAAAAAGCAGTGTGACAAGACCAGACTTCTGCTTCTTATAATGACCAATAGCCAGCAGAGAGGAAAACAGAACTAGCAATTTTATACAAAGTTTTGTAGAAACAGCATTACTGCAGCAGCAAAAGTAAGGCAGTATGTTCCTGTAAGATACAGTGCAAATTGAAATGGCTCTCCAACCCATAATAGAATTATATTCTAAGAAGTATCCAAAGATCACATGAAACACAATTCAAGGTGGATTCTGAAACTGCTTTCCACATTAGCTTGTTCCTGGAATTAGGCTGGGAATAGAAATGGTGGATTTCACCACAACAAAGGAGCCTTATACATATTAATTGGTCTCATCAAGGTTCCTATCACAGCTTTTTATGTGCTACAATATACATTTATCAGAGTGAGGATTTCCTCTGTGCCTTTACTATAATTTCCTCATAACATTAGAGAAGTCTCAGACAAGTTTTCCTGCTAATATAGCAATTGAGTCAAAGAAAATTTTAAAGCTATCAAAATAATTACTGGTTTGTTGAAATTACTCTCAGTCAGGGAGGAGCATATACAGATGATGTTTAAATTGAAAACTGCAGAGTAACATCCTCAAACAGTAGGAATGATCAAAGCTATCTTCATTGAAATTATGAAATTGATTTTCCATTAGGAGTAAAAATACAAGTACCTCATATACCTAATGGAAAAAACAAAACCAATGCTCATCTGTGTGGGGATTTCGGCAATTTTTTTATTGATTTGAAAGAAATTGCAATCTTAAAAGAGATTAATTTATTGTATCACTTTACTATTCAGCCAACAGCAAGAGTTAGCCTGGTATACATGGCCAAAAAGGCAGAACAAAACTTACTATAATGAAATGTTCATGCATAAATGGATACACTGAAATAACAACTAAATCTAGCTAACTCAGCTGCTGTCTCTGAATTTAATTATTCTAATTAAAATCATCAAGGATCGATCTCACATGAGACAATTACAGGCTTGAATTTTCATTTCCAAAAAAATGCAAAGCTTCACAACCAAAAAGCGATCTATTCATGGTACAATGCCAAAAAAGAAAAATATGATAATCTATGAAACCCCTCCCCAGGAATGGAAATGGAACACAAGACAGACATAGCTGAACAGGGAATACTCAAGGCAGTTGTGGCTTACAGTTTGTTTCCACTAAATCAGGGAGCAGAAGGGAATGACTTCAAAGACCAGAAAACTGGTGAGATGCAAGACAAAGGCTTTCACACCTCCTGTCATCCCATCTTAAGGCAAAAGGTTCCCGCTGTTTCTCCCTATATTTCAAACAAGTCAAGAAAAGGAAGTGGTTCTTCCATACTTAGAAAGATAAGAGTAATCAGGAGTTCTGTCTGCCCTCAAAACACCAACACCCAGAAGCAGGCAAAGGATGTCACTCTCCCAGGCTGCTCTGTAATTCAAGATCTTATGTTGTAAAACCTTATTCTTAAGACTTTTGGAACTCAAAGAAGAAAAGGGTAGCACGTTGCAATTATGTTGAGATGGACACAACTGGCACCAACACCAGACTTTTATTAAAAACCTTACATACCTTCTCTCAGTGGACTCCCTCCCTCATAGGCAGCTCCACACAGCACTGACTCCTCTCCTCTCTGCAAGTTCCCTTCTTCCTTCTGCATGACTGGCTAATCCCAACCTGCCCCTTACCTAGCCACCTAACCCTGGCTGTCCCTCACACAGCATCTTCTTATCTTGTCTGTCTCTTCCTCCTCACAGCACAGCCAGCAGACTGGCATCCCAAACTGCAGCAGCCTGATTCTCAAGCTCCAACTGCAACGTAGTCTCAACCAGCTAGCCCACTCTTTTATAACCCCCATCTCATTGGGCAGGCAAGGCTGTCTCCACTTGTCAGCAATCAGTACAGCTGTAATCCATTGAGGAAAATTGCCTTCTGCACTATCCTCAGAACCTATCTTCCCACAGCAGCATAGTACAAAAGCTGTAGATATTAGGTGGTCAGGAACCTGATGCCTGAAAGCTAAGCTGGAAATAAATCCCCATAGACGGGTGTCTATAGAGCAGATATTTGTTTATTGCAATGCTGGTTGTGAGGGGGATTTCTCCACCCAACTCACCCACTTTTGTCAAGTGCTTTGGTAAATATACCACACTATACAGTAAGTGTTGCTCAGTGTTACTGTGTCACTACAACATCATCACATTCTCACCAGAACTCATTCACACAGTTTGAGCTCACAGTTATCAGACAGTTCAGTTCCTCTGCACTGTGCTTGCACCTCCTCAATTCAAGGGCTCATTGGGGGGTCTTTGATGAAGGCTTCCAAAATCTTCTTTGCATCTGAACTTTGCAACTTTGTCTTCAGAGCATGCACAGTTACAGTGTCCCTTGGTCTGTCTGATCTGAACCAGCCTAAATTCTTTGTTTTGTGGCTAACTAGCCTTGCACTTGCCAGTTTCTCATTAGTACTGTACTTATCTCTGAAACATCCACCTGGTGAGTTTTTTCTTCTTTTTTTGTCTGTTCAGCATTAAGCAATTAGTTAACCATACACTAGCCATTACATTGTATAGAAAGTGATTTATATCAGGTTAAATAGGTATAAAAAGCTATGATGCAGGTTATATAGTTATCAGGTGGTTGCACCAGTAGTGTCGCTCAACTGAACTTTACAAAGGCTGAAGTGAAACTCATGGCACTCATTTCCACAGGGTGGAAGGTAGCAGATGAAAACTATGGGGGATGGTGTGTTCCAAGAACAAAAGAACATTACAGAGATGTCAAAACACATTTTGAAGGAACATAGCAGCATTTGCACTGGCTTGTGCAGGAGTGCCTGCAGGCTAGGCATGCTCCTGCAGCTGGTCTGTAGAACTGTAGCATGTTTGTTATTCAGCTGCTGATTCCTACATGACCTTAGAATGTTGCCACAATCCTGGACCCTTTCTCAAGTACTACTTTTTTACTATACCACCTTATATGAGTATCGGCCATGTAAAAAGTACTCTGCCAGCCAAACACCAGCTTTAACCTGCAATATTTCTCTCCCTAACTGCAGTTGCTTATCAATGAATAGCACTTCCTTATAGACAGCTGCACAGATGACTTGGTGAGGACCAAGAATGTGCTAATGTGAAAAATACCTGTGACTAACATGTGTCACACTATTGAGCACTCACACCATTAAACAAGCACACCAAACCTTCAAAAAAGCATTTGAACAAAAGGGCACATTTTGTTCATGACAGGCTGAGGGAACTGGCCCTGCTCAGCCTCGAGAAGAGATGACTGAGAAGGGCCCTCATCCCTGTGTGCCAGTGTCCAAAGGAGGTGTCAGAGCAGGGACCAGGCTCTGCTCCCTGGGGCTCAGCAGTGGGACAGGAGGAACAGGCAGGAACTGATGCCCAAAGTTCCACCTGAACATGAGGAAGAACTTTCATGTGCACTGAACAGGCTGCTCATGGAAGGTGTGGTGTCCCCTTCCCTGGGGACATTCCAGAACTGTCTGGACAAAATCCTGGGCCACCTGCTCTGGGATGGCCCTGCTGGAGCAAGGAGGTGGGGCCAGATGCCCCACGGTGTTCCCTTCCAACCTGACCCAGTCTGCCTTTGGTGATAAAGTTGAACTTAAAAACAGAGACAAGACATTGTCAATAGCTCAGCCAGGCTTAAAACAAAGTGCAAGGGAAAGAAGTGCCATGTGTGCATCACAAAGGCAGCTGACCCAAGAGATTTAAGGCATGGAGAAGATGGGACAGAAGATCCAAGTGTGTTTTTAGCCGCAGTCCTTTAATAGGGATTACACTTGGGTAATAAAAGCATAACACCATTGCACAACTCTTGGCATGTGACCTGAACAATAACTGTACAAATCCTACTGCAATGCCAGCAGGAGTCAGGACAGTCAGAAATAAAAGATCCCAAAACTTCCTTTCCCATTCCATTTGAACTGATTGCCCTCGACAGAGACAAACATCTCCTGTGACATTAAGTTATCATCAGCTTCTGTAAATCCTAGTTCACTCAGTCTTTTCTTGTGGATCTGTCTCTTCTTTGCAGAAGCAGCTCCAAGTACATTTGCAATTTCAGAGTTGTTTTCAGTTTGTTCAGAAGTCTCAGCTCGCTTGCAAAGCTCCAACTCATCAGTTACACATCCAGGTTGTTCTTGTCTGGAGCCCTCTGCACAGGCTGTCTCATCATCTGACTGAGTAGGTTGTGTATTCCCTAAGGCAGGAAACAGAATGTCATCAGCAGTCATGTAAAGCAGCCACATCATTAAAAAGTCCTGGAATTAATTTTCTTCAATCTTACCATTGTCAACTTATCTCACTCTTTGGTTAAGTACTTCATGACAGCCACAAATTTCAAGTACAAGTTATGAAGTATGCAATCCAAAAACCTGGGTATACTAGACTTAGTAGTTTTAGGAGTTACTTCTGGGAAAATAAAAGTACCTTTAGATTCCTTGTCCTGAAGCATCCTTTGTTTCAGAGGGCACCGCTGGTCTAACCAGGACCACACCATATCCATCATTATTGTGGATCATATTGTGAACCATGGTTATCTTGGGAGCCTCATAATCCTCATCTAAGAAGTTCTGCAGAGCAAAAGAGAAATCTAACATGTCATGTCCAGCTAAAGGGACACAAAAATCTTCTAGTTTTAGGTAGAATCAGTTCTCTGTATTAGCTAGAGCAGGATTATTTGCCTACAGAGGAGACATTGCAAAAGGCATTTTCTGGCAGATATAAAAAAAAAACCAGGTAACTGGTGGAGTGTATAAAATTAAAATATCACACTGCAAAGCTGCTGCAAGGCTGTCTGTAGGATGGGTTTGCCTTTGCAGAACTGGTTCATCCAGCAAGGATGAAGGCAAGCCCAAGGCAAGTATCATGTGTGACACAAGAGTTCCAGCATAGCACAGCAGGGTTTTGAGGCAGCCCAAACCTATCAGCACTAATTGCATTAGCTTTTGGCAAACCAGTACCTTGTGGCTGGGACTGACCTTGATCAGTATTCCCTCCTTGCAGTGGTGGATCCCGTTGTGCAGCAGGGAGCACGCACTTCCTGGATAGATTTCCACACCTGCACCCTACAAGATACACCTGGTAGTAGTTCATAAGCAGTTTAGGCACATTTTTACCCTACAAGATACACCTGGTAGCAGTTCACAATTAGTTCAGGCACATCTACCATTGACCTTGCCCACTCCATGGTACATCTTTGTGTTCATCTACCAGTTTGCACAATGCAAAGCAGTGTTACCCCTCCAGCCTCACAGCTTTGTAACCAGCTCAAGCAGCATTGCTCAAGGCTGAGGCCCCACAGCATGGTGCAGCATGAAGGCCTGCTGAAGAGTAGCTGAACAGCCTTACTTGCCTGTGCTTTAGTCAGGCCTCTCATACCACAAGACCCATCATTCTTCAAAACATGCAAATCAAGAGTCTATTTTTGTGTTTATCATCCCTCTGTAAAAATCAAACGCGTCCAAAAAGGGCATTTCACTTGCAAAACAAACAGAAAACTCGTTATGGGCAAAGAAACCAGAAAATCACTATAAAAGTTCTGGACATGAATCAGCTATGCAGCAATGATTATTTCATAGATACCCCCCTGTTACTGCATCACTTTGCTATCATCACACACAAATCAGCCTGAGACATTTCACTAGATTTGATAAGAGGTTACAAGGCCCCTGGGACCAATCTTGATTCAGTAACATGTAGCTGTCCAAAATGAATTTGAAAAGGTTCTCTCCAGAGCAACAGAAGCCACCCTGGGACTGACTGCACCATTTCCAATGAGAAAATTTTATTTTAAATTAGGAAATAAGCCAAAGTTAAGAATGAGTGTGTACCTTTGCCCCATAGAGATCTGAGTTTTTCATCAGTAGCTCAGCTGATGTCCTCACTGTTATTCCAGTGGTTTCACACTGTAACACACAATTCTCCAGCGTGGTTTTCCCATGATGGACATCTACATACACAGAAACAATTATTGCTGGATGAACACTTCTGCAAAGACAAACTCCTCCTACAGACAGACAAGCTCCTTGCAGCAGCTTTGCAGTGTGATATTTTAATTTTATGTACTGTTTTTCTGGTCTAAGCAGGGACACTGCTATGAGGCAGTACTGGTTGGAGATTTGTCTTAGAGATTTTTTGACTTGTTATTTTTTTAATACAAAGCAATAATTATTTTTATTACATTCCTAAGAGACTTCTGGATTCAAAAGATATTAAATACATGCATACAAGTGTTAATAAACATTTTAAGATGTTTAAAACCCAAATGTCTGTTGAGGAGAAATATTAGTTAGCATCTTCTGCAAAGACAAGGCCACAGACAATAAACTCCTTGGATACAATTTAAACTTAGTTGAGTGTCAGTTTGAAGGTGCTGGAAACAAAGTTCTACAGCACTCCTACAGCACCTCCTGTTCCTCAGTGGAGCAATGGCTGGGGTCAGCTACAGCTGAATATTGCCATGGCAGCTCTTCTGGGGAAAGAAGAATTATTTCCTTTTCCAGGCAGCATGACACATGCTGTGCTGTACTCAGGCTGCCTTAACAGCAGAACAATGATCAACTTAATGATCTTATCTCAGTAGAAGAATAAAGCATAACAGCCAGCTTGAAAGTACAAACAGAAGTCATTTTGATGTCCACATTACAAGCAAGTTTAAAAAAGAGGGGGAAGACTTGCTATGTATACCTCTAGGGCCCCTTTCTATGATATTTTGTTAAACTGCAACACTGGGTACCAGCTTTAATTCTAACACTAATTATGAAAGAGTCAAAAAAAGGTCAAGATGCTTTTACACTTACTTAAAATCCCCTCCACAGCATCATGCTGCACTAACTTCAAATTGGAGATCTTTACACTGGCTCCTGTACAGTCAAAGAAGTTGTCTCCTTTCCCTTGTTTTTCTATCACGACATCATCTGGCAGACCATAGCCTAGAGCAGAGGTGAAAGATGCAAGCTCAGGAAGTATCTGGTAACAATGAGGTGCTCAGTACATAACAGACATTTAAATCTATGACACAGGTTTAAAGCTTGATGCTTAATGCCTTGAACAGGATTTTCAACAAGTGGCCAGGCTACACCTTACATTCCCTGTGCCAAGGTACAAGTACTCCAAACTAAAGTCAAAAGTTACCTTACTTGAATGGCACACAACAAAATGCAAAGTTATCTGAGAAAGTTGAACAAATGGGTAACTGAGCTCACATTTGCCAAGGCCAGTTCTCACTCCCTAAAGTTACCAACAGAGCAGGGGGTATGCAGGAATTGAGGACACACAGGCATCTCCAGTCTGCTCTCAAAGGACAGAAGTTCACTACAGCAGGCAGAGGTTCTAAAGAACACAGAGGGGAAAAGCAGTCACACCACAACACAAGGGAAAAATGTGCAAAGGGCTTGATACTGTTAGCATACTTCATTCAGCTTCCCTATTTACACAGAATTTGGGGGGAAATTCAACATTCCTGTGTTGCACAGGCTTCCAGATTAATTCAGTTTAAAAAGCAGCTTTCACAAGCACATGCCAACATTGATTTACTAAGCCATCCACAGTTGTCAGCATTTAAGCACTTACAGGAAAATTTACAACCATGTAAAGCTTTTATTGCTTGTCACTGACAAGAATCATGATAAGGAAAGCAATAATGCAACATCCATTAAAGCAGCATGAGTCCTATCATTTTCTGAAAGCACACACAGATAAGAAGTGCCCAAGCAGGATGCCAGCTTTTAACCAAGTACATAAATAAATAAATACTGCCACATGCAAGTATAAAGGTTAAAAACAAAATGAAAATAAAAATCTTTGAACAAGAGTTGGCATAAAGTTTTTAAAGACAGGCAATTTAATGCAAAGTTAAGTGATTGATACTTCAACACATGATATTACCTAGAAATCTTTTCCCACTGCTACTGATTTATAGTCACCCCTGAAGAGGAGGTGGCAGGGGGCAGTTCCAGCACGTAAGAAGAGAGCATCACAGGACAGCAAAAGTTTAACCTCTTACCACTACAGAAAAATGTTATTATCCAAAGCAGGAGTTTTAGGAATGACTTGTCCTGCAGTGCCTGCAGTTTTCTAACTGTGCCTTTAACTTGCTTTACACTTCCTCTCTGAAGCAGCAGCTCTAGAATGAAGGGAGATTCATTCACCTGCTGCCCAGTGGTGCTCACTCCCAGCAGGGCTGTGCCCCTGCCTGAGGGGTTCCAGAGCAGCCAAAGGCCACTGACATCCACTGCCACTGAGCACAGACTGAGAAGGGCTGATGCTGCAGGCTCCCAGCCAGCTGGAACAACCATGGCACAAGCAGAAGGGAAGTTCTTAGGTGCCTTTGCAACACCTTTTTGTCAGGCATGGAAGTTATCTTTATCATTAATTCCTGCAACTGCTACTGCTTTAACCTTATTTAGTTCCTGTAAGTCTTTATTTATCCCTGATTTATTAATCTTCATACTTTCAACCTTAGTACTGACTGCACATTGTCTGGGAAAAAATAAAAGCTCTACTAAGCGAGTGACATATCTTTCATGAGTCACCCCTCCACCCCAAAAAAGCCACTAAAGCAGCCAGCTGCTCAGATTAGTGCCAGCAAAGTTTGTCTTGATGCTCCTACTTCAAACACTCCTGGCTGCTCCTACTGCTATAATACCTTATCTAACAGGAGTCCTTATAAGATTAAATATCTGACAACTACTTGTTATTCAGAGCATGGTTTGTACTAAAAATACATACTTATATGCCTTGCTGCTTAAAATAGAGAAGTTCATCCTTTAATGTGTGATACTGCATCATTTGTATTTCAGTTTCCTCAAAGCTAAAAAAGCAATAAATAGCACCATACACAATTTTAGAACAATGTCATTCTTGAGATAAATAAAGCACTTTATGGAGGTCCCTTGTCCTGCAGGTGCATTGGTTATCACACTGTGTGCCTGGATAAATCAAACACACACTGGAGATGGGCAAGAAAGAAAATTATTCATAAAACAAGAAGGGTGAGAAAAATAAAGTCCAGAACAGCAGGAAATTAAACTCTCAGCCTTCTTCTCATTAAGAAACTTTGACAAGATAAAAATGCAACTAAATAAGTATCTGAACAGCTGCAGAAGCCCCAGTGACAGACTATAACACACTATAATAGTGTGTGCCTGCCTAAAGCAAAGGGCTACACTGAGAAATCAAGAATGGTGAGGGAGAGACAACAACATATCCTAGGCAAAGCACAAGTATTTAAAACACAAATAGTTTCCAAGAAAAACCCTAAAATCACATCTGTTGTGTCTGTTTGTGCAGAAAAAAATGTGTTGAACAAAAGTTCCCTCCTCCACCCACATGTTTCACACACTGCAGAGCCAGGCTGGCAGACTCTGCTCCCCATCACCAACATGCTCCAAGTGCCATCAATAAATCCCAACAGCACTCCCTGGGGCTGGACCAGCAGTGGGGCTCAGAGGCTGCCCCTGAGGCCCATTCAGACACACAGAGAAGAACAAGGACACTTCTCAAGTATTCCTAAATTAGAAGCCTCTCAGAATTACTTCCCTGTTTCCAGTATTACAACTATCAAGTCCCTTAGGTTTCTGTTGAATCCTCTCTATTACCTCACCGTTCATGCAGACAGATGTATTAATCACCATTTATGCAGACAAATAGGAGGAAATTATGAATTTGCTATTAATCAGCAAAATCCAGTTTCTCTGCATTACAGCTAATGAAACAGCTCACTCCACCCTGCATTAGGCATAGCTCTGCAGCAGAAACAAGAATACTTTGAAGAAAAAAAGCAAACACTCCTGGCAAATTCTGCAAGGGTAAATCCTTACACAGAGCTAGTTTAAGGCATTCCATTTACTTGTTTAAGTAGTAAAGACTATTAGCAAACCTTCTACCTTCTAGTTCTACTGAATCAGCAATGGAGAACATGCCATCCACAAAATAATGGCCAGGACAGATGATGACTCTGTCTCCTTCATAGCAGGCATTTACAGCTGTCAGTGGATCACGGTGAAACTGCAAGAGACAAAAAAAATACAATCAGCTCCCAAAGAATGCTGTAAAAATCGATGCATTTATGCCTACAGAGCTTGCTTTCAGTTAAATGTTGCTGCTTTTGCTTAAAAGAAACAGTTTCAATGGCACTAATAATACAGTTTCTACTTTGAATTCAAGAATTGTAGCCCTCTGCGGACAAAACCAGTGTTAACACATGACTTTGATGTTTGTGTCATGCCCATTCCCCCCAGGAGAAAACTGGGGCACACACAGATCAAAGAGCACATGCACCCCAAGAAAACTTCACTATGGCCTTGGTTCCAGGCCAACACATCAATTCTGCCTATGTGATTTGCCACAAAGAAATAGATGACAGAAGGTAAGGAAAATAAAAACCAAACAATTCAGCAAGTAGATCAGAGCTGGTCTGAACACTCTTGTGTTTGCTCTGGTATGAGTCACCCCCAAACAGAGTTCAGATACCACAGTGGTAAGTATTGTCCACGTGATCCTTTTCCTTGATAAGGAGGGCACAAATCTTAATGAGGGATTCCATACTGAAGGCTGACAAATAGTACAGAAAAACTACATATTTATTGCTTCCCAGCAAATTGCTTCCCAGGATAAGCATGATAAGAGCACTTTTTCTGTTGCTAAGTCAGAAAATCAGATTTATAGTCTAAAAGCTACTCCAGGACCCTCCCCATGGCTCCATTTTGGCAATCTAATTTATGAACATGATCAGAATTACAGCAAACCCTTTTATTTGGGTCCAAGCAATTCAACCTCTTCTTAACTGCTGAAGTAGCAAGTCTTGTCCGAATTCACTAAAACTAAACATGACTGCTCCTAAAATAAATATTCCCTACACAGTACCAAAGCAAGAAGACTACATATCTTCCTTCAAACTCTAGTTCATTATCACCAGCATCAAGGGACATGGGCATTTTGAAACTAAATTCAAGCCTTACAATGTTTCATTGCAGAATTATCACAGGTTCATCTCATTTCCTACACACAGGAAGCTGCTTGTATAGAGTACTCAACAGGCACAAATGTATTAAAAGATATTATTTGAATCATCCAATTTTACCACTTACTGTTTAAATTACAGTGATTTCTTTTTTTAACTGACAGAACAATCCCACCACTGTAGTATCTTGCACGAGGTAAATTAACTTATTCTTCTACATTGTTTCTTGAGAGGAAAAACTATTAGCAGACACAAGTCCTGTTACTGCACCTGTATTTCTAAGTCTTCACAAGATTCTGGGCAAAGTTTGTCCCTTGCCAACAGGTGGAGCAGGTTTGCTGTCATGGTCCAGGGCACAACATGAATGACCTTGGCACCCGTTGGTCTCAGTCCTTTAGCCTGGAGGCTGCCATATTTTTGGTAACCAAACACGTACCTGCAACAAGAGCAACAGAGCCAACAGCTCCTCCTTCAGTAACCACCTCCTCTGAGTTATGTGATTCCCCTTAGGAGCCTCCTTCCTGCACAAACCCGCCAGTTACCTCAGCAGAGGATTCTCAATCAGTTTGAGCTTTTGTTTTAAGTGCTCCACTTTGTCGTACAACTTTAGTCCTTCCACCATGGAAACGTTCTCTGCTTCTGAGTCTGAATCATTGTTTGATATGCTGTTTCTCACGTTTAAAAACGTCTTATAAAGCTCTTCACATTCAGACAACAAGTTCTGGTAATCAACCACCAGCCCAGAAGGCACCCGTTGTTCCAGGATGTCATAGTGCCTGCAATTCAGAGCAAGGGATCAGCACATGGGACATTCACGATCCTCAAAGACCAAACATGAGACTGGGGAGAACCTGAGGAGTTCTGCATCAGTATTTGAGTCAAGGTTCTCTGCAGTCTACATCAACACTGCTCCATTTTATTTGAAAGCAGCAAAACCAGAAAAATCTAAACAGACACAAATCTTTTACTTTCTAAAAAGCTGCCCACCCACCTTGAAAGACTGTCTAGAAACCAGAAACTCACCCTAAAATAAAGGCATGAGCAGAGCCATAAAAGAGAGTAACAATTAAGTTAAAATAAGGTAATATCTAAGCCTTTATTAGAAAAACTGAGAAAGAGTCACACTCATTCCTCCTGGAGAATGACCAATTTACAAGTTTTTTTTTTACATTCAGCTCTGTTGTGGTTTTTATTTCATGCCCAGAGGTAAAGAATGGAGCATCCCATGTCACTTTTTATTAGGATTACAACTTGTACCAGTGTGAGGGTAACTGTTGCTGCATTTGGGGCACCATCTGATGAAACACCAAGGCTCAGAAATCAAGTGGCAGCCTCAAGTTCTGTTCACTTTCCATTCAAGATTTTGACCAGCAGACAGTGAATGCTGTTAGAACAAACTTCCTTTGGTTTACGAGTCAACAGAGGCTTTTCACAACTTATTGTGAGTCACTATTCCCACATCACACATTCCAGTGGTTCTGCTCTAAAAAAACCAAAGGTGTTGCACTCACAGTCTCAGTCGGGGTTCAACACATCTCACAAAGTAATCAAACTCATCCTCCTCCTCCTCATCCCAGGTCCTCCAGATGCTCTGGTAGAAGAACCTTTGGAAACAAAGTGATAAACCATGAGAGCAGAGTCAACAGCACTGGAAACACAGTGTTACCAATTTGAGAATTCACCTCAAACATCACCTCTCTCTAAATTCATGTTTCTGTCCCCTGCACTGCTCAATACACACAAAGTCATCTTTCCTGCCTGTTGCTTACCTGCATAAAAAGTTTTATTTTGTCTGCCTAAGCTCAAAATTCATTATAACCTGTGTCCTACTTCCTCAAAAGGGATTGAAAGCTGAAACCTGGATTTGAAAACACTGACACTTCAGATTCTGAGGTTTTTGGTCATTTGGTTTTGGCCAATCACCCTCCAGCTAAGCTTTCTTTCTGACAATATAGGTCATTCCTCCTATTTTAGCTTTTTTTGTCCAGTCCTACAGCCTATTTGTAGAGAGGCTTCAAACAGCATGTAGTGCCTGAAAGACAAGAAGGTGGAAAAAAGACAGATTATAAAGATGAAAAAAAAATAGAATATGTGAAGAGACACCCAAAGAATAAAGAGTGAATTTAGAGGAAGCAGCAAAATGCAGAAAGAAGAATGGGGAAAAAAAAAAAAAAAAAAAAGAAAAATCCACCAAAACGTTATTGAAGAGAAAGAACAGTGTACTAGTCTACAAGCAATACAGTCCAAGGAACTCTGGGGTGAAAAAGAGAGGGAAAGCACTCTCCACAGAGCACTAGTCATCAGATCTATGTTGGAAAGCTTGGCTCGTGGAGCTGCCAGCACAGCCCAAGAACCCAGGACAGAACCCACTGGGTACCAGCAGGGTGCAATTGTCCTACCTGAGATGCTCTATGGCTAGTGCTGTCTGGTCAAACTCTCCTGACTCATCATACACAACCCACAGCTCCTGCAGCAGGATCTCATGCTCCTTCAGCTCCAGCAGCTCCTGCATGCACTCCTGGGTAAAGCTGCTGTCCTGGGACTCGCACAGGAATGGCTCACTGAGCTGCACAACTGCCTTCAGGGCTGGGAAATTCACACCAACCACCTGTGGGAACAAACAGCTCAGAACTGCAGATCCAGCTGAGGGAGGGGACCGTGATGTGCCTCAGTCAGGGCCATGCTGGGTCCCAGCTGACCCCACACAAATGGCACTGTACAGCCAAGGCATCTCCTCAGCTGAAGTGATAACTCAGAGTTAAGCTTCTCACAACCCCAGCTAGAGAGTCTTTTCCACATCCAAAACTTCATTCAAATCCCTCATAATGCTCATAACAAGGCCCGTAAATTGCTTCCCCCCAATTTCTTTTTTTTTTGTGTTGCTGTTTTTAAAAAATGGCAAAAGCAATATCCTCAGACTCCAACAAATCAATAGCTCAGAGCTCCCTGGGACACCTTTGAGGCTCATTTTTCCAAGTGCCCACAGGATACAAACAATCCAAAGAGATAAGTCTGGGCCAGCGAAAGCCATTTTGTCACTGGCCAGGACTGGGCAGAAAAGAGCTGAGGGGCCACAAAGTTTTCACCCACCCAAATCCCATGTAATAGAACTGCAAGTTTGAACATCCAAGGTTTGCAACACAAACCTGGACATTGAGAGACTTAGAAAAGTCTGTTAGAGAGGTAAATTATATTAAGTGGAGACAAATGCCTGAGCAGCAGCAATCCACTCACCCCAACAAGGACCTGAAACACATCAGTGCGCCAGACTGCCTGCCAGCCACAGGGCTCAAGGACCTTCTCCAGGTACTCAGCTATGAACTGCTTCACCTCAGAAGCTTTGCAGTCAGCTAGAAATATTGAAGACACTACATTTATGCAAGGAATGGAAGAAAAGTCCTCCAGATCACTGGAAAATGAAGTCAACATAATTGAAATGTTCCTCTACCAAATGTCCAAAGCTGGACTTCGTTCTGTTATGCTCATGATAACCATCAGCATTTTTGCTGGTCTGTGCTCCTCTCAAAGGCATCCAAGACTCAACCTTCCAGACACCGAAGGTGTCAGTGCCAATGGTATTAAACACATAACCTGTGCCTTATCTTAAACAGATTTACAATTACACAAAAGAAATTTAGAAAGACCAGCTAAAACAAGGCACAGAATCCACTACCTATGAACAGTTCTGCCTTTCCATTGTTCACATTTTGTTTACTTAAATCAAAATTACTGCCTCCTGGTCCACCAGCTAAAGCAGCTGAGGTTACAGCATAAGTGATGGCAGGACACTGTATCTTTTCCAGCCCTCATTATTAAAAGCTTAATATATTCAATTGACTCCACTTAAACTGAATTGTTTAAAGTCACTCCAAGAAAACTAACACTACATTATTTTCCTATGAAAAATTACTTACCCAAGATGTAATCCTGGTAAGCACTGAATCTCTCATAAAACAAAAGATGATCGGTGTGAAAAATATCTGGAAAAAGCACATTTCCGTCTGGCACAGTCCTTCCCAAAGTAGTCCCTGGTTTGTCACGACTGCCATAGTCACTCCAGGAGTCAGCACTCGAGTCACTCTCAGCATCTTCCCGCTGCAGATCTGGCAAGAGGAGTAAAGCAAACCCACAAACTGTCACTTCAACCACTCATTCACTCACTCCTCCATTCCCAAAGAACTCTTGTTCAGCCCAAGCTCTATCATGAGCCCGCCTTCAACAGCACGTCTTAGATTACCCTTGATGAAGCGTTCCAAACCTTTAGACGTTCCTGGACGCCAATTTCAGAGCCCGTGGTAGGCACTGAGAAACACACAGAACTTCACGATTTAAAGGAAAAAAAAACCCCACCACATTTTAGTGTTGCTTTCCAGAGCCATCCCTACCCGGGTTTCCAGCCCGGTGCCCACGCCCGAGCCGGCAGCGGGAGCCCAGCGGGAGTTCCCCGCGGGGGATCCGCAGCCCGGCAGAGCGGCCTGGACAGCAGGGCCTGACCCGGCCGCCCCTCATGTCCGCACAGTCCAGCCGCACCCTCGGGCCCTCCCCGCCCGCAGGCACACGCAGCCCGTACCCTCGGCCTGCCCGGCGCGGTCCCACGGGCCGGCGCCTGCGGCCGGCGAATCCCGCCCGTCCCCCTGCGGGCCCGGCAGCCGCGGCTCCGCCATTGCGCCCGCTCGGCTTCAAACCGCCCGGGCAACGGCCGGCGCCAGGGCCGCGCGCTCATTGGCGGCGCCGGGCAGCGCGCCGCTCTGATTGGCTGTGGGCAGCGGCGGCCGTTGGCGCGCGGGGGGCTCGGCTCTGGAGTAGGGCGGGCTCGGCCCGAACCGCCCGTCCGGCCCGGCTCAGCAGAGCTCAGCCCAGCACAGCCCAGACCAGCCCAGATCAGCCCGGCCCGGCCCGGCCCAGCAGGGCTCAGCTCAACACAGCTCGGCCCGGCCCGGCCCGGACGAACCCACCAAGCCTGCGGGCCCGCCAGGCTGCTGGCTGGGGATGCTGCACAGCGGGTGCACAGCGCCCGGGGAGATGGAGCGGCCAAGCCGCAAAAAAATACAAAAGCACCCAGCAATCAGCACCCTGGGAAAAAAAAAAAAAAAAAAAAAAAAAGTCGACAACAAATAAACGAACCAGCCCACGACTAATAGAATGGAATTCGGTGGAGCGCCGGGCAACCCCGCTTTGCTTCCAGGCCTGGCCGGCTCGTACACAGAAACCGCCTGACCAAAATGTAAAACGCGGGTCTGTCCCACGGCCAGCGCTTCTGCGTGTGTGTGCTCCCTGTGACGGCAGTAAGGGCCGATGGGATTAAAGCCAAAGCTCCAGAACAGCAGCGGCCACCAGAGGGCTGCCTTGGATCTCCGACAGGGCGATGGAGCAGCTCCGTGCTCGCTCCCCAAACTCCGCTTGTTCTGCAGCAGCAGCTCGCGGCCAGAATACACCAACAGCCCAAATCATCCCCACACGACCCGAGCAGGAGTTTCCGTAGGTCCGCTGAAATCAACCCTTGTCCATCAAAACCCCAAGAAGAGAACTGCTTAGTCCCCAAGAGGTTGCTCTGGAATGCTGTCAGAATTTAACCATCACACTGGGCATGGGTATTTAACTATACACATATAGTTGTCAGCTATCAGAGTTAGTTAAAAAATTAGAGTTGAATATCTGAATCCCTCTCAAAAGTGCATTGACAACGTCAGGCTTTCAGAGGAGAATGTGTTTGTAAATAAGAGAGTCTTTAAATTGGCATGTTTTAAGTACTGGAGGGAAGGGATGCCATCCAGTGGGATTTTCACACATTCAAAGGGGCCTCTTGGCCAACCTCATGCATTTGAACGAAGCCAAGTGCAAGGTTCTGCACAGGAACAGGCTGGGCAGAGAATGGACTGAGACTGTTCCTGGGGAGAAAGACTTAAGGGTGTTGGTGGATGAGTAACTATATAACCATAAAGCTATGGCTATAGAGGTTCCCATATGTAGGTGTTTCGATTTTATTCTTCCTCTAAACAGGTACAATGAATTCAGGGACTCCTCAGGGCAAGATCAGTTTTCTCACCAAGGTGAAACATTGGCACAACACTGAGATCGGGACTATCCATTTACCCCTATTTGTTTTGTTTACAAAATAGTTGGGGGCAGATTGTGTTCCATTATATAAGACTTACACACTGTTTGGTTAATTATCCCCAATCCTTGTAAAAGAGCTGGTTTACTGCAAAGAAATCAGCTGGCAGTTGATTTCCAAAGCCAGTGATTGCTGCTGTAAGTGTCATGGACATATTGAGCTCCATTTGGTCAAAAAACTCCTCTGCAGTTGGTTTCCTTTCCCTCATATCAGAAATAGAAACAGCCCTCTTATTGTTGGAAACCTTCCACTTTTCAGCTTGCATGTGCATGAAGAGTGCAGACCATCAGTTATTTTCTTGAACTCAAACAGTTATTTTTCTCCCTACAATGTTTATTCATCCAATCTATTACTGAGCATGAATTAGTGCTTTCCTGAACCTCATTTGACAAGTCAGTCTCCTTTTGCACAGCACACTTTCCATTTACCTCAGCTACTTTTTTTGCACTTTTTCTCAAGCTTATTTTTTTTTTTCTTGTGTAAGGCTGACCACGGGTCTGTGTGAAGCCCAGAGGACTGGCAGTATTTTACATGGAACAGTGACACTCCTGAGTTTGAGAAAAGGAAGAGAACATGCTTGTCCTCACACTGTTCTCAGCTCTCACACTTTTGAATGAAATCTCACTGCTGTTGCTCCTGTGAATGAGATGAATCACTGAGATGTTTGTAAAACCCCCAGCCTTATCTGAGGCCCCAAATAGATTCTTTCACCTGCTGTTTCCCTTGAAATACTAAAACAGTGAGGGGTACTTGTATGCAGAACTCTACCTTTTGAAATCTGAAATAGGCTCCACTTCAAAACTTGACACAGCAAATAAAGTTTGAAAATTACATGTCATTAATTGCTTGACAGAAATAAATGCAGGTGCAGCTCCATAAACCTAAGGCAATGCAGAGAGGAACTAGTGTCTTACAACTAAAAGATAATTAATTGTCTTTCGATGTTTCAGTAATTTTAACTGAAGAAACACAATGGTAAAGCAGACCCCACATGTAGGATTTGGCTCATCTGGTGTGCCAGACACCACGAGCAGTCAGACCACAGTAGTTCCAATGCAGGTGCCACAAAGGCACCAGCTTGGTGTGGTGGCTCAAAGCCTGCTGGTAACACACCCCACTGGGTAAGAGGAGCCTCAGCTCTCCGTGGTGCAGCTCTGGTGGCTCCAGTTATCACAGGTAAGAGCATGCAGCCAACTGGACCAGGATACCCCTGCCTTCCATATGTGGGCTTATGAAAAAGCCCATCCATCTAAGGAGGATATGTAGGATAACAAACTCACTTGGTCACTCTCAACCAGACCTCCAGTGTGCCACTGATCTCACTGCAGCAATGTCTGTTCATGCCAACTGAAAATCTGATCCAGAGTTAAAAACCTGAATAAAAAGAGTAGAGTGTTTTAGCCAGTGTTCTTATCCAAAATAAAATAAATCTTTTAACTCTAATTTGCTGCTGGTACTAATTCTCTTTTGTGGACATACACATATCTCATTTGAGAGTAGAGACTATTTCTGCTTAAGAAGTCTTAAAATAGTGTCTTTTTAACTATGTCTCAGTAAAAGGCAACCTTAAACTACAAATCAAATCAAAAGATCAAATTATTTAATTGCACACAATGAAAAAAATTGTTAGCTAATACAAGGCTTGCAAATCAGAAAATGTCTATGAAATGTGGGGAATAAGCAGCTGAGCCAAGCCAGCCAAGATGTGACAGTGCTGGGAAAGAAACAAGCATGCACAAAAGAAAATAATTTAAAAAGAGACCACTACATAAGACAGTAAAACATTCCTGTGTACCTTTCTCTTTTTGGAACACATTTTCTTTGTTGCCATGGCAATCACTGTCGTCTTTCTAGACCTCCATTTCTGCACTGTAAAATGCAGATGATATTTTTTACTGCATATGTTTCAGCAATGCATTTGCAAACCACTTTTATGGCAGGGGATGGATGGTGTCCCATAACTATAGATTGCTGGTAATTAGTTGGATTATTACAGATTGGGTTAGATAACTAACCATAGATAGATAACTGGTGTTCTTCGACAGGTATCTCCTCAGTCTTTAGATTTTCTTTTGTAGCAGTATAAACTTAAACCACTGTAAACATAACTGCATTGATTCTTACCAGGAAAGTAATTGAATTTTTCAAACCTGTTCTCAATTCTTTTCAGAATCTTCTCAATATTGGCTTATTCAGGAAGAGACTGGCTGGCTTTAGGATTGTTCTAACAGCCATTTTATATTTAAAAAACAATAATGGCATTGCTTATTTGCATTTTCATGTTAATAGACCATTCTTCTCTTGCAATTCACTTTACTGCTTCCAAAATTCTTACTGCTTTGCCTGCTGGGCATTGTGTTTTTCTTAAGCACTTGGCCTGGTACTGCCAACCACTTAATTTTCAGAAACACAAGTTTCAGCAGACTGACCTTGCAAACTGAACCTTGTTGTGAGGAGCCAGTTCAGTTTTGTTATGCCCCAACAATGGCTGTAGAGGCACGTGGGGAGGGTGCATGTGTGCCATGTCCAGGAGGCACCGAGGAGATGGAGCCAAAGCCTTGTTTCTGAGGAGACTTTGCCTGGCAGCCAGGTCATGTCTCCCATGGGACAGGCTGTCAGCAGGGAAGGGGAGCCCCCAGAGCCTGTAGCCCAGAGACACTCTGCAATCAGACAGCAAATGGTCTCTGCCCATGGACTGCAGTGGGACACTGGACTGGGCAATGGTCTGTCAGCAGGCAGGCTTTGGGAGGGGCCAGGGGCATAAAAATAACTGCAACCTAAGCCTTGGGGCTCTTTGGGGGCTGTTCTGTCCTTTGCCTTTTGTCTCTCTGGGAGCTTTTGGCTCGGGGCTGTGCTTTTGGTTTTGAGGCTTGGTGATTAGAGGGGCTTGACACTTGCTTTTTGAGACTTACTTGCTTGCTGAAAGTTGCATTTGAGTCAGGGCTTTTTGAGTCTTATGCTTTTGTCCTGGCCCCAGCCTACCTTCTGAGCCCTCTTGTTCATTGAAGAGGATACTGCAGTTCTGTTTTCAAAACCACTGAAGAGCAGAAAAAGGAACATTCTAGGAGACCCTGCTTTGAGCAGGGAGATTGGATTAATGACCTCCAGTGGTCCCTTCCAACCTTACCCATTCTGTGATTCTGTGAGAATGCTTCAGTAGAACTAGGTGCAGCTGAGAACTGAGCTAATATAGGTGAGGGAGGGGTATTTTTTCCTCCTTTTTTCCCTTTCCTTTTTGTTATTTTACATATATTAAGACATATCTGCATCTCAGCCATGCTCTCACCTGAGGGAAGTTTCAATCTAGACATTGATTTACAGTAGGACTCTACATAATAATGGAAATTCAAGTTCATGCAAAGTGCTTGACTAAGACTCACCTGCAACAGAACAGCTATTGATCATGTTTCCTTGGGACTGGGAAAACATCTTCTTCAGATACTCACCTCTCTGGGAAAAGACCTTAAAATAGCCAGGAAGCTCTTTCTGAGATGCCTCAAAGTTGTCAGAAGCACCAGAGGCATAAAACAAGGCTCATGCAAGGCGTTCCTCAACTGACTGCAGAGTACAATAGGAGCACAGCCCACAAAAAAATGTTTTCTTTGTTTGGAGATAAACAATAGGCAGACAGATTTTTCCAACACATGTTAAAACTGAAATTAAGAATTGATGGGAATAAATAGAGACTTTGTGCAAAACCAGAAACTGTAAACAGGCTTCAGCTTTATGACTAATGCTGTAAGATTCATATATCAGGCATTTAGCACTGTATAAGAGAGTGAATGCTGGGTTTTTTGCCTTATTACTGTCAAAATTTTCACTGGCCTCATTGTCATTACTGATTCCTCAACTTCCTGCCCCTGTAGAGCTGCTGACCACATCTTTGGAACAATAGCCAAGATGTAGTGATTAAATATAAGGATGAAATCATGATAACACCAGATGTAGAATGCAACAAATTGTTAGGCACAATTATGTCAGGAAGAAGGCATGATTGAAGAGAATGAAAATCACTTGCAGTAGTGATTTTGCATGATCATTGCACCTCTTCATTCACTGTAAACAAAACAAAATTAAATTTACTAATGATGCAACAGAATGCAGCTGTTGGAGATGGGATATGTTGTTTTGATCTACACTTCTTTTCATCTCAGTTAAAATTTTGAACATGGCCATTTAAAAGCAATTCCCCTATGATTTTGTGATAGTTCAAGTACTTTAGATCCTTTTTTCCAGAGGACAGCTGTGTTGTTATCTTGACAGCTAATGTGTCGTAATGATGGATTTAGGTCTTAAAAATTAGCTACTAAAGTGTGTCAGAAAAGAGATGAATTAGCCTGAAGTGATTTCTGACAAACACTTGTCAGTGGGTTTATGATTGTCTGAGCAGATGGCAGTTTGGGAAGTTGGAGCTGTCTCAGTGTGCTCCCTCCAGTGCCAGTCAGAGCAGTGAACACACAGGCACTTCAGCCAGGGCAGGAGAAGCCAGAAGAAAGAATGCAGAGTACACTGGACTTGGGGATTTGCTTTTCTGGTGTTGACTCAGTTCTCTGTAATCTGCTTAGCAATTTGTGCATAATCACAATTATCTTACTTCATGCTTCAACAATGACACAACACATAACTAATACAAGTCTAAATAATAAAGCCAATTCTTACTCTAACAGAATTCTTAAAACACTTGGGAATTTAAAAAAAATGTTGAAGGCCTTTCAGGAAAAAAGTGTTTCTGATAAAATACAGGGTTTCTCCTCAGTAAAGCAGGTGCTGGGGTTCTAGGCATTCTAAGGTCTGTGGTTTATAAAACAATAGAATACATGACCCAGTGATTCCAAACAACTGCAATTCATTTAATTAACATCTTGTTAATTTAGCTTGTATGTAAAAAGAGGTGGGGTTTTTTTCAAAAACATATTTTGGTTATTTACTGAAATGTTTTAATTCAAATACGACAATGAAAAGAAGCATTTTAACCTATATATACACTATCTTTAAATTATACCCAAATAAATAAAATAATTATTAAGCAGTGTAAAATAAAGTATTATTTTTCTTTTGAAAAAAACCCTTTGGTTTTATCCAAACCAATTTCCTCTCTGGTGGCCTTTAATTAGCTGCAAAGCTTACCCTTCAAAACCAGACCCCTATTTATTTAAAAATAAAAAATACAAATCCTAAAGTATTGAAGCCAGGGCACTTCTTTCCTTTGTACACATCCCCAGTCTGGAATGTAATGTAGAACATGTTCCACTGAGGTGGAAAATGGATCTTGGCCAGCTAAAAATAAAATTAATTAAATTACATTAAATTAATTCCAAGTTCTTAATGTTGTTTTTATGTTCTTTCTTTAGATAAACCATTTTTGTTGGGAGCAAGGCAAAGCACTGTGTGCTGATGAGAATCCATTGCTCTGTCTGTACGGTCAGTCTCCTTCCCAAACTAACCAGAGACTGTTCTTAAAACAGGACTGCTGCTAGTGACCTCTCTCCCTTGCAGCTTCCTTCCTTGCTTTCCAACACAGGAAAAACACACAGGAAATATCCAGCATGTGAAAAATAGTCTAAAGTATTTCTAAAGTGTGCAAAGGCAGTAATTTTGCAAGTTCCTTTCCAACACAACATTCTGTAGGTGCCACTGTATGGCCAGCAGGATCTCCAAGGCTCAGTGCAGCCCTCAGCTCCCCCAGCACTGTACAGAAATGCTCACAGGGGATGCACAAAGGCTCACACCCAGGGTGGGCCCATCCTCACCCCACTGCAGGGTCTGGATGGTCTCATTTGTACAGGGACCTGATTTCCCACATCACCAGGCACCCACTTCCCCACTGTCCCCACAGGGAACCAGCAGGGGCTGTGCTCAGGGAACCCTGAGCAGGATTGCAAGGAAACCAATTCAGCACCATGACTTCCACGAGCTGGGCAATGACTGACACTGTTGGGGGCTTTTAGTTACAACTTCTGGAGGCACAGCAGAAAAATGAAACACCAACATGAATGGCAATATCCCCACTAAGTACTTTAAACTATGTACTAAAATATACTTCTCTTGCCAATATAAAGGCAACTCAACTTAAAAACCTATATAAGACAAAATTACTTGTTGAAGCTCTATGAAAATAACAATATTAATAATAATTATTAGATAGGTAGAGCTCTTAATTATTGTATTTTATTGCTTTTTCTTTTACTACATCCTTTTAGACCCTCTTATATTATTATATTCTCTGAACAGGATAGCAGTCATGCTGTTTAAAATAAAGGGCAATTTATAAGCAAGGAGCATTCCTGAGGTAGAAAGTTCAGCCCCATCCATGGTAGGACAGTGGCCCCACCTGTGGCTGGAACACAGCTTGGTGGAAGCAAGCAATAAAAATCCAGTTAAAGCTGCATTAAAGCACAGGCAGTAGAGGTGGCCTAATTCCCCAGCTCCCAGGCAGTACTGCTGTGGTATATTCAGCACCTGTTGCAGGAGCTGGTGGCACAGGGAAGCATGGATGTGCCCAGCTGGGTGGGAAGTGCCTGGCAGTGTGGTTTTCCCAGGGGATGAGAACAGTTTTTTGTGTGTTCATGCCATGCTGACAAATACTGGCTGACTGACTTTGTTCATGCCCATCTCCTATCTCATCTGTAACTCACTAAACATGCAGCCTCCTGCTAGACAGATGAAACTCCAGTATCCAAAACCTTGTCCATAAAAAGCATCTCTTACTAACATCCTTCTCTTAGTGTTAAGCATTCCGCAGCACTTGTAACCACACCCCTGGCACGTGCTCATCACCAGCTTTTTCATCCCAGATTCCTTCCATTCACTAACTCCATTCCAAGTACAAAAATGCTGAGGTTCCCCTGTTGTCAGTGGCAACAGTACATCGCCCTGTGTGACACACCAGCTCCTGTTTTCCTGCTGAAGTCTGGAGGAGTGAGCAGGCACTGAAATACAGCAGATGACCTGAAAAGCCTTCACATGAATATCATCAATATCCTTCTAACAAATGTGCTCAGTGAGAGATCCTGCATTTGACAAGGCAGCAGACAGGCTCTCCTCAAAAGCTGCCAAGAAATGGCACAGTCCCAATTCCCCATATCACAAAAAGGTGTTGCTGTCCAGGAGTTAACACTGGTACTGAGCCAGATCTTTCACCTCTGAGAAGATAAGGCTCACAGGGACTGGGAGAGACAATGTTTTTGTTCAGAGCTCTGCTACTGATAATAGGAAGATAAGTGTTTTTCTCTAACTGTATCAAACAAACCCGGTCCCAAATGGAATATCCCATATTTACATACATTTACTTTCTGTATGCCTCATCTATCCTGATCTGTAGCTATTTCCTTGAGTTTATCAA
Source organism: Muscicapa striata striata (assembly GCA_030060385.1). Classification (NCBI taxonomy): domain Eukaryota; kingdom Metazoa; phylum Chordata; class Aves; order Passeriformes; family Muscicapidae; genus Muscicapa; species Muscicapa striata. Next base: position 5,776,704 of record JAREIS010000057.1, on the reverse strand, counting down.
ACATTGTTCTTTATAGAACTCTAATACCAACACATGGTCTGGCTTTTCAAATTATGTAATATACCAAAATGAAGTGTCCCAGATATTGCACTGGAAAAACTGAAAGAAGTTACTGTACTCATCACTTGTCCAAATAACCTGATAAAAACAACTGGACACCACTCTTTGCCAGAATGGATACATACTCGGGAATGATAAAAACCAGTAACTCTTAATAAAAGGCCAGGACCTAAGCTGGTTATTTTCAGTGTGCATCACACTGCAGTGCCAGGTGTTACATCAGATGGGAACCAAAAAGTACTCCAGAATCTTGAATAGCCAGGACAAAATTCAAGGATAAAGGATAAAAGTGGGGGCTAAAAGACCAAAATAGTAGCAGAAATCCAAACAAAACCACTGAGTTTTAAGAGAGAACAGAAAATGTATCTCAGGTGTGTCTGTATATATGCATATAAACATGCACAGAGAAACCTTACTCAGTCTAGGAAAAGACAACATGAAATCAGTAATACAGCAGATTATATCTGCACCCAAAAAAAAAAAAAAGCACAAGTGATACAAAACCCCTCTCCTAGGTACTAGAAAGAAAAATACAGCAAATATTTTACCTGTGACTAGAAAAGGGATTGACTTCTAGGGAAATTAGGCTAGCCTAAATACTGTAGATATATGGTATGCTTTTTATACTTTACTCATGACATTATTCATTTAAGCTTTCTGAGTCCATGGATATAAAGAATAGAATAGAATAGAATAGAATAGAATAGAATAGAATAGAATAGAATAGAATAGAATAGAATAGAATAGAATAGAATAGAATAGAATAGAATAGAATAGAATAGAATAGAATAGAATAGAATAGAATAGAATAGAATAGAATAGAATAGATATCTTTCTCTGAAGTAAGAAGGCTCAGCCTGTCACCACTGTTCTCATTTAAAGCATCTCCCTCCTGATGCCTGAAAGCTAGACTGGAAATAAATCCTCATGGACGGGTGTCTATAGAGCAAATACTTGTTTTTTGCAACACTGGTTGTGAGGGGGATTTCTCCACCCAACTCACCCACTTTTGCCAAGTGCTTTGGTAAATATACCACACTATACAGTAAGTGTTGCTCAGTGTTACTGTGTCACTACAACATCATCACATTCTCACCAGAATTCATTCACACAGTTTGAGCTCACAGTTATCAGACAGTTCAGTTCCTCTGCACTGTGCTTGCACCTCCTCAATTCAAGGGCTCATTGGGGGGTCTTTGATGAAGGCTTCCAAAATCTTCTTTGCATCTGAACTTTGCAACTTTGTCTTCAGAGCATGCACAGTTACAGTGTCCCTTGGTCTGTCTGATCTGAACCAGCCTGAATTCTTTGTTTTGTGGCTAACTGGCCTTGCACTTGCCAATTTCTCATTAGTACTGTACTTACCTATCTCTGAAACCTCCATGTGGTGAGTTTTTTCCTCTTTTTTTGTCTATTCAGCATTAAGCAACTAGTTAACCATACACTAGCCATTACATTGTACAGAAAGTGATTTATATCAGGTTAAATAGGTATAAAAAGCTATGATGCAGGTTATATAGGTATCAGGTTATACAGATATCTTGTAACTCAAGCTATATAAGCACCTTGTAACTTTGATCTGAGTTAAATAGACATCACTCCAAAGCAGCTACTCAGCATGGCCCCTGTAGAAGGCTTAACATCCTTAAGAGTTACTGCAGAGCCATGAACTTCAAGTATAACTAAGCATTTAAAAGAGCAAATACCAGCTCAGAAACAGGAAACCTTGCCCAAATTATTTCTTCACTTAGTTTGTTGGTTTATAAGAGGGACCCTGGTCTGATAAGGTTATCTAGGGATAGAAGCAGATCCTTCAAAACATGAAGGTTTTTGTTGCAACCAAAACAGATGGAGACACACAGCCCACAGAAGCAGCAGCTGGAAAAGGCAGCTGCTTCATTTAAAGCAGGCAGGAGCTCTGCTGGTTTTAGGTAGTCTTGCTAGCAAACTGGAACAGGAGTGGAGACTGCTCAGGATGTGGTGATGAATGTGCTAATCTGCTCCTCTGCAGCTGAGAAAAACACAAGCTGTTCAGAGAGCATCCCTCCTGACACTGGCTTAGGAGCAAAGTCTGTATGAAATTTTGAATAAGAAAATTAAGCTGCTATCAGCATATCAAATTGTGAGCGTTTGTTAAAACAAAGACTACAGCCATAGGGAACAAAACAACCCTTATTTTTCTTAGTTTCATGTCACAGAGGATGACTGTGGAAAAATATTTTAAGAAGACACTTTCTGGTTGGTTTTTTACCACTGACCTGCTGACTGCCAAGAATCCCATCCATTGTGCACCTCTGCTTCTATGAAAAGTTCCTGTGCAGCCACAACCTCTGCATGATGACCAAAGAAGAGAATCCTAGGAGGGAAAAAAGCAACAAAACCCAACAAACCAAAAGGTGCAGAAGAGACACACAGGCAACTTCCACAGATGTTGATGTATTCCATAGGAAGGCAATGGGAGGTTTTTTTTATGCAGTAGATCCTTTTTAGCCAATAACCTCTTATTGTTTAAGTGTTCCCATTAAGGCTGGATTCAAAAAGGTGGTCACAGCCTGAACAGATGCATCAGAGCTTGATTCTAACTGTAAGGAACCCTTGAAAACCTACACAGGTGATGAGGAGAAAAATGCCAATGGTATCTATCATTAGCAATTGTAATATCATTTTTCATGTACCAGACTGTCACCAGAAAAACCAGCATGGATCAGCCATGATCAATGTAGGGACTAACACCTTTGAGTCTCTGAGAAATGTTTCACCTTGAAATTTTCACATACATTCTTCACCCTGTCCGTGGAATAACTAAAGTTATTGCTGCATCAGAGAAAACTTGAAGGTTGATCTGGTGGAAGAAAACTCATTAATCTCTATGATGAGATGACAGGTTCATACATAGCTAGAAGTGCAGCACCTGTGTTTCCACTCCATTTCAATTGTATTCTTTGTACAAATAATCAAACTGAATTCATCATCAAAGGATGAGTGTCAAATTTAAATTGGCAGATTTTTTAATATCCTTCTTACAAACAAGATGAAAAATTAATTTGATGAATATGAATCTACAGTGTGTCCCATCAGACAGACATGGATGGCTGAGTATTCACAGTAACTTCAGGCATCTAATTCAGGTTCCAGTGTTCAAAGCCAAGGTCACTCTGGATAGTCTTTGGGAAGCACAGACCACAAACACTGGTGTCTTGATCAACCCTGGGAAGCACCTACTCTATAAACTCAGCTGAATCTCATTATTTACACCAATACCCCTGTAGAGCAATGAATGAAAAGACATGGAATTCACTGAAAATTTAGACTGGGATGTGAAGCTGCATGAAAAATGCTGAAGAGTCTAATTGATTTCTATAAATCCCAGATCACTTTATTCTTCTGACCATCTCTTAAATATTTCATGGTCAGGACTAAACAAATATTGGGTTTTGACTCTCACAGACAGCACATACAGGTTGTTGTGGTGATGATTTGGAAGCTACAAAAATGCAGAGCAACGTCAGAAGCTTTTTTTATGTCAGACAATACACACACATTTAAATCCTTGAATTTTTTGATTGAAAGGTCAAAACTTTTGTGAAAGGCTTAGGGAGAAAACATTAATTTTTTTTCATAAACAAGATGAGGTCACTTGGAACATGAAAGGAAGTATAAATAAAATCACAAGTTAAATCAAAAGGTTAATATTAACAGCTGAAGGAAGATAAAAGGGGATGGAATTCCCATCCCCAAACTGGCACTGAAGGCTGGTTCAGACTATAAAATACAGTGCAAATCTGAGGACAAGACAATCCCCCTGACAATAATTACCAGGTCCTGGTATTAGCAAGAAAAGGGCATTTTTATCATTACAGATGTACCAAGCAGAAATGTTATTACCCATTAAAGTTCCCTATTATTCTGCTGTCAGTTCCCATCTGTTAATGAAGTCTTCACGGTCTGACAGCTCATTCTTTAATTGTCACCCAGTGCCACTCTTTGGTTCACAGCACACTGTGAGCTGAGCCTTCATATATTATACATTTTATGAGCTGAGTTTTCCAGGCTTCACTTCTGACGTGGTCTTTATCTCCTCCCTAAGTGACACCCTCCTACACAGCCAGCCCATGGCTTCAGAGAATCCTTTGTGGATGATAAATTACAGACTTCTGTGCTATCCTGACAGTGGAAGAGTATCCTCATGAGCAAGCATTTCTTTCAAAGTTTGTAAGTCTCCTGTGAGACACGTCAACTCAAATGTTTGTCATTAAGAGGTATTTAATGCTAATTATTCTGCCATTCCTCAACTCTCTCTCCAGAGTAATTTTTAAGTTTCCATAGATACCAGCTCTGTAGCTCTGTTAAATAGCACCCTTTCAGAAAATTGTTATTTTTTCCCCTCAGGAAAATACTGCTTACACCTAGAAACCTGTACAAGTACATTTATGTTTAAACACCTCCTATGCACTCTGATGCCTCTCAGATGCTCCTCTCCCCATGTGATGTTCCCACCACTACACAGAGTGAAGTGCTTCGAGTGTGTGTGGCACTTTAATAAAAGGTCCACAAATATTCAACACACTGAGAGGGAAGCCACAAAAGTTAACCAAAAGGAAACTCTCAAAAAAACAGATTTTAATAACTTATTTTCCCAACTTTAGATGGCAAAATCTCCTTTGCAAGGAGTTGTGTATATGCTGGAATTCTACAATTAAAGCATTCTCCTGGGGAATAAAAAAAAAGGTCAGGGGTTATTAATCAACAACCAAAGCAGGTGTCCAAATAATCAGGTTGCAATTCCCTCTTTCCCCACTCTCCCTCCAACAGCTGTCACTGGAGCACATCTAGGGATTTGGGGAAGTCAAACTCAGTTTTCTCCTCAGTCTTTCAGCTTCCATCCTGAACACATGAATGAAGAGAGGGCTAAATGGTTCTACCTCTGCCACAACACAGAAGGAAACATGAGCCTCAGACACGTTGCAATATAACCAAATGTCACCCATGTAACCCAAACATTGCCTTTGCAGCTTAGAATGCTCTGACATCAGGCCAGGTCTGTGCACTGCCTCCAACACTTCCAACACTGCCTTCCATTAGCCAAATGGCTAATTCTGATACTTTCTTTTGAATTTTATAAAATGTTTCTGATATTCTTTCCACCAACACACCAGGTATCTCAGTTTAGTATCTTATGAATGTTTTCAGAACTGATGTTCATTTATTGTTTAATCTTGCATTGTCCTGCTAGATGCAGGCTGCTCTCAACAGCAAAGCTCTAATTATGTTTCCCTTTGATGCAAAAATTCATCATCTGGCTCTGGTTATGATCAAGGCTGAGATTTTGAAAACCAAGGGCTAATATAATAACATGCAAACCAGATCAGGCTCAGTGACTTAAACCCTGTCTTCCACAGAAAGCTTTGCCAGGAAAAGAGCATGAAAAAAAGCAATCATACAGTGAAACTTCCTCAGAACACCCTTCTAGTCTTCAAGCATTTGCAGCACAGGGAATTCTTGAAAATGAAGTTGCAAGTTTGTGTGTAATTACCCTCAATGTGAGTAATGACCCTCATTTATGGTCAGAATTTACACAAACTTTCAGTATCCACTATGCCCAGTGACTTCTGATACAGATAAAATGCATGTTTAGAGATGCTGGGGAGAATATTGTGAGTTTGTGCTTATTATCAGCTTGCCATAGAAATACCTTCCAGGCTGGGGCAGGGGAGATACAGAGAGCAGATGTGCTTCCAGCTTACTCCTGGGGAATTCTGGACCAGCAGGAGACACAGAAAGCAGCCATGCCTCCAGCTTGTTTCTGGGGAATGCCATCTACCGGTGGAAAAGAAGGTGGTGTGCAAATACATTCAAATGCCAGAAACGCTGTTTGCCTAGAACTTGAGTATCACTCTGGCTAGAATTGCCAGATTAGCAGGATTATGTATCTGGACATTATCAGTGCAAATGAAAGAGGGGATAAGCCAGGAGGAAAAGGAACTTTTCCAAGGATTAAGGAAGAAGGAACTAAAAATATGAAATAAGCCACAGTCTGGGTACCTCTGATTTTTGCAATGCTCTCATCACCAATACAATGGTAAGAGATATTTTTGGAAGTCTGTTCAGCCATCACTGAGTGCAACCAGAGAACATTTGGTCCTCTGTAATGTACTTGCAGCCAAGAGACAAAGTCAGGATGACATCCTTTGATGCTTGCAACATAAATGACATAGCCTAAGTGAAATATTGATGCATGAAGTATCCAGGCCAGGAAGCACACCAATGCCAAACATGCCAGACTGCTGAACTGGTAATATAGGGTACCAGAAATAATAGATTCTGAATGAATCCAGAAGGAGCAAAAGTAAATAAAACTACTTATAGTGCCTATATTTTGTTACCATGCTTCTCGGTGCTAATAAAATTCTGGGGTACCCTTAAGGCAATTGCCTATGGGATGACTATTTCTATTTACTGCGGTCTAATTATCTGAGTCTGTTAGTTAAATCATATTTCAAATCTCTCATCTGTATTCATCAAACTCCCAAGTCTTACCTCTTGACAAATAGTTATTACAACAATAAAGCCAGACATCAGAGGGATCTCAGGCTCGTGATGTTTGGATGAATTCCCACAGAGTGGGACACGGTAATCATGGCCTTCCCTGAACTGACAACCCAGAGCAGACCCCACTCACCCCAGCCTGGCCCTCTCACCTCCCTGGGTCTGCCTCTTTGTCACCTGTGGGCACAACAGGGTTTCATTAGCAGCAAGTCACACTAGAAGAGGATGGAAAAAAAACAGTTTCTGATATGTGAGCAGGCAATGATGCCTCTCATCAAGAACCAAAAGAGTAGCAGTCTGCTTTCTTTGTGCCAGAGCCATTTTCTCCCAAGTGCCTTAAAACCAAGCTGGGATAATTACAGCAGCTGCTGCCACTGACATCTACCCCAAAGATCCCACAGCTGCATCCCTCACAGGACTATGGTCCAGTGGATGTTTCCTTACTGAAGAAAAGAAAATGCCCCCTCAGTAAATGGTAGTAGGTAATGCTGTGTATTCTGAAGCAGATGCCCTTCCACTGGCACTGATCAAACAGTTGACTTTTCTCTGCATGTGTGGGAACAAGAAGAAAATGTGAACTGCATCATATGCAGGAAGACTTCTACAAAACATTTTAAAAATGAAGGGAATCAGTAGGCAAGCAAAACCCTGGCTGGCAAAGGGTATAAGGCTAATAGGAAATGCTCATGGCAGAATTTAGTTCTCCCCATTCATTTAACTAGGATCAGCTCCAACAGCAACATTTGATTTCCCAGGTGATAAAGCCTTATAGGCATTTTCTCAGAGAGTTTAAAAATCATTTCTCTTTTCCTGGCCAAAATACCAATCACTCATAGCAAGAGGATCATTGACAACAACCTCTAAATATAAAATCAGGCTATTAACAAGCAAATATTTTGTCAAGATTTGCAAAACTACTAATGCATAGTTTATTTTAAATAAGTGAAGGTTCCAGCTATGGCATCCCACTCCTGAAATGTGCAACAATTGCCCTTTAGCTTCAGTAAAGTTTTGGTACCAGAGAGCTTGTGGCACACCAAGAAAACTGCCCTGCACGTGAAATTTTAGGACTGAAAGTATCTCAGTAAAGAACAACAAGAAGAATATTACATACATTGTACTATTCAGAAAAGGTGTAATTATTTAGCTTTGGCTTCAGATTCAAGCAAAGACCCAATGTAAAATTATTTATTACCTTACTTAACTGTAAGAAGATACCAGCAGAGGTCTTCAGAACCCTCTGGCCCAACAGGCTCTACAGCCACCTGGAGTATATCCCCTCTCCATGTGGTTTCCCAAGTCTTTCTGGAAGCTGATTTTGGCCTGTTCTGGGAAAAGTGTTGTCTGTCTGCAGTGTGGGAAAATCATTCTGTTTTTCTCTGGATATACTCACCCACATATGCACGAGTCATGGGAAATGGCATGATTCAAACAGCTCTCAGAAGTTACTGATGTCTTTGGAAGGGAAAATAATTATCAGGAAATCACAGGGGAGAAAGTTAAAATTTCAGAACACATTGGTATTGATATGCATTGGAAAACAACACTACATCTTTCATTTTCTTGGGCTATTGTCATTCTTCTTTACTAAGTCTAATGATTTATGTTTCTTGATCTGAGGATTAGAGAAAGATAAAGAACTAAACAGGTTTTCAGAAAAAGACAGCACTCACAGGACATGAAAAAAAAATCCTTTTTCAGGGTAAAAGAAAATGCTTGAAGTCTAGATTTCAAGACCTGCTGTTCTGAGAATGCTGTCCACCTAATGCACACTTGTATCTGCTGTCTGCAAGGTCTCTGGACAGCACTAGCACAGTAAGTCTCCAAAATGCAGAGTTATGGACTGAGAGTTCATGTTTTTAGGAAGAGAATTTTATTAAGACATCATCCCTTGCCAAAGCAGCAATAATAAAGGAGCATTAAAAGGCAGTAAAGGTAATTATGGGACTTACTGAGAATCTCAGAATTTGCCAGGAGGTAAAACACTACAAAAGCTACTTCACGTAAGGAACACAAGTTTACATGCTTCAAACTTACTGAGCTGCTGTTAAATTATTTTCTATTAGAGGAGTTAAAGAATATAGCAGCTATTCATGAAAGAATAAAGTCTCCCATGTTTTCCTACTGCTTGAGATTTTTTTTTTCCTCTTTTGAATCTGTTGTCCGACTCTTTATCTTTTTATATACCACAACACAATCAGAGAGCAGCAAATATCACAAGCTTGGTCTTGCCCAAACTGAAGTGAATGGAAAACTGCCAATGGGGCTCAAAGGGTAGAGAAAATGAGTCCCCAAACTAGAGGTTAATAATAATCACTGTGATAACAAGCTCCATTGTTCCCTTCACTTTTGTTTTGCACAGCTTTGCTTATTTGCTTTAGAGAGATAATGATACAGGGACATGTCAAAAGAGTATTTTCCTCACACATATTGGATTGGATTGCAGATGCTGTTTCTGTCTCTGGACTGGCTGTATCACAAGCAGTTTAAATTGCAAACTATCCTCAGTGGAACTCCTGATTTACAGAGATTAACTGACCTGGAATTTGCACTTCTAGCATTGACAAAGGATTGATCTGTCCCTCTGAGGAAAAGGAAAAGAACACATGTTCCACCCCAGACAAATAATAGAGAAGTTATTCAGCTGCTCTCATTTTCTTACATGACGCCCACTGGAATAGTTCTCTTTAGAAAGCTGCTGTGATTGCTTCCCAACTTATTTCAAACTGCTGCAAATCAGATGCAAAACCTTCATGAGAGAGTTTACCACATGTGAAACATTGGCTGAGTTAAGGGCAGATTATGTGTTGGTTTTGAGCAAGTTCTGTTGTCTTTTAGGGATAAAGGGGTCCTCTAGAAGGCAGCAAATCCCAAAGTGCTCTCAGCCTCCACGGACTCTCATGGGAAGGGTGGCAATGGACACGTATTTTAAGGCAGATGAAGATCCACTGGGACAGATCAGGAGAGTGGAAGTAAAGCTGCATTTCTTCTTCTGCATTACCCTTCAAGTCACCAAACCTCAGCAGCCTGAGCAGTTTTTTCAGGGGTCACTGTGTCCCCCTCCTGCTCCCCAGCCCCGTCGTGCCAGGGGCTGACGGAGGTCCGGGCCCTTTCCTGGCCGCTCCTGGGTTTGGTTTTGGGAGCAGAGCTGTGGTGAAACCGGCTCCCCGACATCACTGCTACAGTGCACTTCAAACACTGCCCAAGGCCACTGCCAACACTGAAAAGAGACGTCTCGGAAATACCTCATTCCTGCAAGTGTAGCGGAACGGAGCAGCCGGGCAGGGCAGCGAGCCCTCGCCAGCGCTGCCCCGGAGGGAGAGGCCAGGCGGCCGCAGGCAGAGCCCGGCAGAGGCTGGGATGGAGCCCTGAGGGCGAGAGGGCACAGGCGGCCGGAACGGCGGAGAGAGCCCCGAGGGCCACGGTGCAGGGAACAGGGCAGGCAAGCGAACGGACTGCCAGAGACTGGGAGCGGCGCTGGGAGCGTCCCTCCGGGCTGGGCAGGGGCGGGCAGCGGGCACGGGCGCTCCGGCCGGCCCCAGCGCCCCGGGCTGCAGCTGGGGCTGCGCTCCCGCTCCCAGCGCCGCCGCCGGAGCCCAGCACGCCCCGCCGAACCGGCACCGGCCCCACCGGGCGGCCCAGCAGCGGGCGGCTTGGGCTGGGCTGGGCTGGGCTGGGCTGGGCCGGGCCGGGCCGGGCAGGGCAGGGCAGAACAGGGCTGGGCTGGGCTGGGCCGGGCCGGCCGGGCTGCCCGCCCGGCCCCTCGCTCCGCCCGGCGGGGCGGTGCCGCCGCCGAGCACCGGCTCCGGGCAGCGCCGCGGGCTCGCCGGCGGCACCATGGGCCGGGACGGGCCGTGGCTCAACCTGTCCGGCAGCGCCTGTGCGGCGGGCGGGCCCTTCCCCGCGGGCACCGCCGCGCTGCTGGCCGCGCTCATGGGGCTGCTGGTGCTGGCCACGGTGCTGGGCAATGCCCTGGTCATTCTGGCGTTCGTGGTGGACCGGAGCCTCCGCACGCAGGGAAACTTCTTCTTCCTGAACCTGGCCGTCGCCGACCTGCTGGTGGGTGAGTAGAGGGGCGCCGCGGGGCGGGGGCTGGCTCCGCCCGTGTCACCGCCGAGCTCTGTCCGCAGGCGGCTTCTGCATCCCCCTCTACATCCCCTACGTGCTGACGGGCGAGTGGAGGCTCGGCAGGGGCTTGTGTAAGCTGTGGCTGGTGGTGGACTACCTGGTGTGCACCGCCTCCGTCTTCAACATCGTGCTGATCAGCTTCGACAGGTTCATCTGTGTCACCAGAGCGGTAAGGGCTGGGCAGGGGTGCCAGCGGGGGCAGGGGCTCCAGGGCTGCCCTTCCAGGCAGGGGGGTTTGCTTAGGGCACTTGGCTTTCAGCGCCCTTGAGCCTCTCTCGAACAGCCACATATGAGACAGGGGCGATCGAGGCAGCTCCTCTCCGCTCTGGAAATAGTTCTGGGAGTGATCAGCTTTGCCAGAAAATTTCCTTCTCACTTTTACAGTAGAAGAGGTACTCTGCTTTAGAAACAGGCTGTGAGTGCAGAGGGAACAAGGTTTACTTATTTCCTCCCCAGCTGCATCTTGAATAAGCTTTAAAAGTATTACCCAGCCGAACCAGAGCTGCTGGCTCAGGACGCGGCCGTGCCCCCGCTGGCAGCTGATAGCCCAGGCAGCCAAGCTGAGGCACAAGGCAGAGACCTCCTTGCAGTGGGTATCAAACTGTCAGGGAACTGGCAGCGTGCCACTTATTAAAAACGGAAGATTAGACTTTGCACTTAATTTTCACCTGGATTGAAATGCCTCAACGTATTTTGGATGGTGTCAAAATAACACATTTTACCTATTAATAGGTTTCACATTTCTACACACTTGGTTATGTTCCACCCACATTTTCTTAAAATGTTCATTTAGGTTTGTTGCTCATTTAAATCACAAACAGTACAAAGAGAAGCTGCAGAATCAATTCAGCAGTTTTACCAACTTTTTTTTGAAGAGGGAGAAATGAACAGATTAATTCTTAAACAGTCAACACTCAGAATTCCTTTATTTTCTAGGTTCTGAATTAGCCACGAATTTTTCTTTCATAAACCAATCTCTCATGATTATGCACATAGTATAAATATATAAACTAGATGGTTTCAGAAACAGAAATGGAAACTGGTCATATTAAATGAAAATAATCATCCACTTCAAAATACTTCAAATTAATCCCTCATATAAAAATCCCTCCCCAAGCAAGAGTACAGAAAATGACTGTTGGGTTAGGGCAGTATGAGAACATATAAACAGGAATATCTGAAGTTCAAATTATTCTCCATTTCAATGAAAATGGCAACTTCCTCCAAGACTGCTCCTGAAATCATTCATAGCTTTGTTAAGGACTGCAAAATCAGACCCAATTCAGACACACTCAGGTTTCCTCAGCTCTGTGGCTCCTCTACCAGAACAGCACTGGCTGAGGAGATCAAGGCCCAAGATGGGGGCAGTAAATCTGAACCCTGTACAGAATTTAAGGCTGAGGACTTCATATTCCAAACGCTATGTAGCTGCACTATGGAGACATGAAGGGTGAATTCCAAGCCACTACATGAGTATTTGTCCAGTGCCTCAGGGACAAATATTCCAGGGAATCAGAATAGAGAAGATTATCTTGACTTTAGGATTCTGATGAATTCCATTGCTGATATGGCTTACTGAGTTGGTATTACTGACACACTTATTTCTGCACCTTAGCTCCTCTATTTTCTAAATAATGGAAATTACTTATCCTTCTGTAAAGCACTTTGCAGACCACAACACTCCATCTATACACCTTAACTGCAATCAGGAATTCCGCAAGTACTTCATGAAAGAAATTAAGTATATCAAACAGAAGATGTTGTATAGTAAATTTTTTGTATGATTTTCACATTAAGAAAAAAGTCTCTCTATGAAGTAGAAAGAAAAGAAATTGCATGATGTTGAGCTTTAAGATCTGATTAATGTTCTCAGAACTTATCCAATCACCTTGAAAAGGTTTCTTGGAAGGCATATTGCAGAAATAACTCTTCTGTGATACCAGTAAGTTTGGTCTAACCCTCATCCCACAACCAGTCTCACCAATCCTCACAAGTGACAGAGAGGGCCATGCCCCAAAGCAGCCACATAACTGTCTGGGATATGTGTAATGTGTGTGACTTTTGTCCCTCAGGTCAGCTACAGGGCCCAGCAAGGGACGACCAGAAATGCAGTACTGAAGATGATGACTGTATGGATTGCTGCTTTTCTCCTCTATGGGCCAGCCATTCTCAGTTGGGAGCACATTGCCCAAAAGAGCATCCTCCCTGAAGGAGAATGTCATGCAGAATTCTTCTACAACTGGTATTTCCTAATGATTGCCTCTACTGTTGAATTCTTTACACCTTTCATCACTGTTATGTACTTTAATTTAAGTATTTACCTTAACATCAGGAAACGCACATTGCTCCGAAATGAAAACCTCTCACCTTGTCAAGAGGACTGTGAAATGAATTTCCAGGGGGGAAAAAGGGAACAAACTGTGTTTTTTGTAAAGCCAACTAATAGAGACAAACATGAGAAGAGATCAAGCAGCCTTCTTCCCCCCAAGAAAGCTCCAGAGCTTCAGGCCTCGGCTGAGCTTGGCAATCAGCCATCAAATCTGAGTGTCAGCCGTGACCTTCCACCCCTGCAGGTGGATGTAAAGACCAGGCCTCCCAGGAATGGCTTCTTCAAAGCAGCAGAAAGTCTTTGCCAGCCCAGCAGCAAAGTGGATGTTGCTAACATTATGGCAAACAGATTTAGACTTTCCCGGGATAAAAGAGTAGCAAAGTCTTTAGCAGTTATTGTGTGTGTGTTTGGGTTGTGCTGGGCTCCATACACACTCCTGATGATCATCAGGGCAGCCTGCCACGGGCACTGTGTGCACTATTCCCTCTATGAGATCTCATTCTGGCTTCTGTGGGTGAACTCAGCCATTAACCCTGTTCTCTATCCACTGTGTCACATGAGCTTTAGGAAAGCCTTCATAAAACTCCTGTGTCCACGAAAGGCCAAAATTCATCCTGATATTCTGATGTAAAAAGTAGGAAGGCTGAAAATTAGTACATCTTTTATTTGGTGGGAGCACCAAAAAGCTAGTATTGCAATACCTGCAAATATTTATGGAATACTGGTAGGTAGGCACAAGTGTAGATATTTATGAATATGCAGAAATATAGTCATCAACATAGCTGGGAAAATCACAGCAGTGAAAAGAAAGGTCATTTTTCAAAGCTCTTTAGAAAATTACACCAACAGTGTATTTTCTGGTAATGGTGCACTAGTGTTGAAGTGCTGAAAACAAAAAACAGCATTCATGGCTAATAATTAGAGTTCAGGCTCTGTCACTTTTAATACCTAAATATTGCTGGAATTTCAGAAAGCATTAATCTTGGATCTGTCATATCTTACCCCAAATCTACTTCAAGACATCAAGAGACTCAGCTGTTAAGTGCAGGATGTTTCCCCCCCCTCCACTTAGTGGCAAGCCAGACAAGACATGACCAACAATAAAAATACAGGAAAAGCATGGGACAGGAGGCAGCACAACAGTGATGTTACCAGAGAAGCTAAGCAAGGTAAGGAACCATTGGCTCAAGTGGAAAAGGTGATGGAAACAGAAGAAAGTGGAATATTTAGTAGAACAAAGTCCAGGAACAGAAGTATAAAAGGGTTTTGAGCTTTGTAATAGGAGATAAAAGAATTGGTTACTTATACACTGGAAGAGTTTCACTAGGAGTTCCCTCCCTCAGCAGTGACTTCCTGCCCCCCAACCTGAATCCTGCATGGGCAGGAATCTACTGAGGTCAAAACTCTGCTCCTTACAGGGCTGAGGACATTAATCTATGCTTTGCTGTAAGGACAGAGTAAGCCTAAGTAGTCTATGAGATCCATGACAGAGCTTTAGGTAAACTTCCAGTAGTTTTTTAAGACATTTATAGTTGGACCTTTACTATTTCTGGCTAGATTACAAAAAAAGTGTTGTTTTCCCCCACCTCCCCCATTGAATCTTGCTGTCCATCAAGTCGTTAAAGGTCAATAAAGTACCACCTGAAGTGTTATTTCCCAGGTTATACATTGTAACTGGCATGACACAGTCTGTTACAATTTTCAGCCTTGCTACTGTCCAAGAGTGTCTCTGCCATTGTGCCTGTGCCACAGGAGCAGCTCATACAACTGATCCTGAGTTTGAAGTAGATTTGTCCCCCAAGGTGTCACACTGAGCATCACTAATGCTACAAGTTTGTTCCACCATCACCAGCATTTACTCCATAACCTAACAGATGCTTTCCTTTGCTGACAAATGATAGTTACTGAACAGCTCTAGCTCTCCATTGCCACAGTCAAAATGCATGGTAATACAATCTTAAAGTTTACAGGCAGTAAAATTGTTTACATTGTAAACTTTCAATAAAGTAATTACAAGCTGTGGAAGAGTTGTAACTATGTAGCCCTAACAAGTGGGAGAGGGTGAAAAAGCACCAGTCTACAACATTTGGGTGAACTCCAGTTGAAACTGCAAAACTGGTATTTCAAAGACACTTCCAAAGTTACAAGGACACTGAGGACTAAAACAGGGTTAGCAAATACTGTAAAACGAGGAGGACATATCCCTACACTATGTATGTATCCACATGAACATCATCACCACATTCTGCTATGGATGTGCTACAACATAACAGCTAACAGTTCCATGAGGAACAGTTTTAAGAGATACAGAGCAACACGAACATTTTTGAATTAGGATCAGTTATAAACCTGGGGAAGTAAAGCCTTTAAGTTACCTCCCCATTTATTCCTCCTCTCTTCCAAGCCAGACTTACTCATCAGTATATTAATGATCTATTTGTTGTATACTCTGCAATTGTTTCCTAGGATTGTATATGCCTTTTTCAGAAAGCAGGTAGCACTAAATTACTGAACAATCCCACCAAAGTCTCATGTACTACCCAATCAAGCCAGGACACACTTTCAGAAAATGGTGGTCACTCAAGGAGTAATGCAATTCAATCAGTTATCTTTAGAACACCACATTCAGTAAAGGTAAACCAGACAGGTCAAAACTTTCAGCAACTGGCATTAACCCATGGACTGGATAAGCTTCCCAGGAGCTGCCACTGGCCCTGCTCTACTGCTCAGTTTCCTACAGCACTGGAATTCAATTGCCATCAGCTCTGTGGCACAGAATCCAGTAGGATTCTTCCTCACTCCAGGTATGTCATGAAAGCATTCTGAAATGTGAACACACACCATCTCAGCACCATGTGGAGAAACACTGGGTCTGTATCACAAACTCCTACATTAGAAATGCCAGCAGCCGCCCAGCTCGGCCAGGGGAACTATGCCTTGATTTTTCTGTCCCTACAAAACAAAAGCTCTTTCACTTTTATCAGAAGGTTCAACAGTGGGCTCTGAAGAGACATGAAACAACAGGTGTTAATAGCAACTTTATTGTTTCACCGGTGCAAAATCATGATACTGAATAAACTTGTGTAATGCATTTTCCCCTAAATTTACAGTAATGAAGGTTATACATATCTATATAGATTGCAATTTCTCTATTTTTTAATACTATTTGGAACAAAATTATCTTGATAAATATGCCCTGTGCACAGTACTGGCCCTCACTGAATGTCACAGAGCCTTAATATGCAAAATATAACTTCTGTTTTTTTGAACATGGTACTTTTAAACTCTCCAAACATGCATTAATATATTCTAGTTTTAGGGAAAAATATTACACTTAGTCTTAACTCGCATTAAAAGAAAAGCACAAGCAGAATTTGACATACAATAATCCCAAAAATCTGATGCTCTGTAAAGATCAGACACAGTTTCAGCTGACAGTCACTGCCAGTTTAGAGCTCTAGTGCTACAGAAGCAACAGTGAACAGACAGAAGAGAAATCAGAACTGAAGAGCCTTACCATGTCACATGGATTTCAAAGAAAGTTTGAGCCATGCTAACTGATGAAACCTGTAGTTGCTGGTCCAACCTTCCAAATTTGTTAGAGTACTCAACACAAGTGTTTGAAGTGCCAGACTGAACACATAAATGTTAACTTGACATTTCTGAAAGGCACAACCTAGGATCCTATCTTAAAAAAAAATATGGTATGTAAATGAAAACAGGTACAGTGAGTGTCTTTCTAAAGAACAAGACCTTCATAAATTGGCCCCTCAGATTCTGGTGATTCCCTCCTCAGACGCAAGTGCTCCAGTGTGTTGTGAAAGTGTTTGTTAATTTGTTCTGTTTCTTCAGTAGACTCAAGGTTTGGGAGATCTTCTCTGATCTTCTGTATAAGCTGATTCAAAACCTGAATTGTCACCTACACAACATAAAACAGAAGTCATCAACACCACCTGTGTACAAGTGCACAGACACTAGTTTTAACAGGCTTGTCTTTAGGCTATCTGTATTTGGACAGCCCTTCAAAATGCTGATAAGACTACACAGACAAACTGTTGGGGACTGCCTCCTCTGTTCCTCACAGGACCCTTCCAACTTCAGAGTTCTGTAGAAATTCCCCCATCCCAACAAATGTGAAAAACTTGTCATTAGCCTGACAGGCTTGTGACTATTCCAACAGCATTTCTCTCCAGTGTATTCAATACAAATTGAAAAAGCTTCAAACAAATGCCACACCCAATCAGATAGCATATGCACTGCGAGATAATTGTTTCTTACAAACGTCAGTCAGATTTAAAGTTCTTTTTAGAGAAGGAGTCATCGCTGCCTACAGGCTGAAGTTCAGTACTACACAAAATGCACTGCAAGCCACCAGAATATCCAGAGGGTATTTTTACATCTGCCAAATGCTTTGAAATTCAAAGCTTTATTTTCATCTCCATCAGATACAGCATCTCCTCTGCTAGAGCACTCCTATACTGAGAAACAAGTTTAGTTATTGGAAAGTCAGCAAATCCCTCAAATTTCTTTAGAAATTCTCTCAGAACTGCAGGGTATTCTTTAGTGTCTGCTCTCAGTCAATGACATCAGAGGAGACACTGATCTCTACTTGACCAAGCAGGTTTTTCAAACTGCGTAACTATTTTTTTCTGCCTGCTAACAGAAAATGGATCAGGTAACTATCTCAGATTATACTCACACACAATTTAAGATTACTACATATGGTGTCTTAACTATTTTGTGAAATTAAACCTTACATCAACCTGGCAGAGTTAGCAGTGACCATGAACACCTGTAAAGAATTTTCTTTCCCCTATGTACACATTAAGTTAGGTACCTCTAAAGCTACAATCTTACTACTTTCTCATCTAAGTTCCAGTAAGTCTTAATCTAAAATATTTCAGGTATACAAGTCTCACAATACTGAAATTCATAACTGAACTGCAAACATTTCCCCCCACTGTGAGAAGAACAAAGTTTAGTAGCAATAACAGTTTTATTAGCACATGAAGAGGCACAAGAACTTGTACCTCTCATGATACTACCTGGCAAGAAGAGAATTTGTGGTGTAAGTGTTATGAAGAGCTTAAAGAAACGCTCTTTAAAAAAAGATTCAACAGAGAATGGATTTCCACTCACCGCCTCATTTTCCTTTTCATAAAAATAGATATATCTATTCAGAATTTCTATGAAAAGCTGGACTTGCAGAGAAGGGTCCATGCACTGATTTGCTATCTTCAGAGCCTTCTTTAGGCATTCCATCACTCTTTTTCCTCCATGAAGCTACAAGGAAAAACACCAAAGTTTTAAGAAACAAAAGAACCTAGGGAGCTCCAATATCTCCTCCCTTGGCGCACACAGCATTTCCCAGGGGTCTACCACAGAAACACAAAACTACACAAACTGCAGAGCAAGCTATCACTGAAAGCCCACCCTGCCTGACTGCCACCAACATTAGATTTTGTTAAGTCACATAGTACTATGAAAGCCTTCAATTATGAGATGAATTAACTCAACTTTGTAACATGTACCATAATGCATACTTTGAAAAATGTTTCAAACGCTGCTCTTTAAAATGACAACAGCTTATGTGACAAGCCCTGGAGAACACAGGATTTTTTACCTTTACTTCAATAACTTGTATCTTTAATTTGGAAGTTTAGTAGTACACGTGCAAACTGAGCTAATGTAATAAACATGAGCGAAGTGCAGCTCAGTCAACTAGCCTTTAATTAGCTGACACTCAAAAGCTTGTCTGGTCCTTCCACCCTTAAATTAGCATTTTCTCCATTTTTTTATTTATGCAATTTACACTGCAGCATGTTTTAGAAGTTTCATATATTAAGAGTAAATTCCAACCAAAGCTACTTCACCGATATATCTACTTTAGAAATGTCAACAGAAGGAAGGCACAACTGTTACTGAGGCAGGATGTGTCCCACTGCTGTTACTTTGTTCTTACCTCCTCTCCATTCTTGTCAGTGTTTCGGCCAGACCAGAACAGATGGGCACAAGTGCTCACAGCTCGGCACTGGTCTGGCTTCTTCAGGAGCTTGGAGGCTGCCAGTGCACACTGAGTCCTCAAAGGCTCGTGGTTCTCCTCACTGAAGCACTTCATCCTCTCAAATGTCCCAATTATCAAGGTGATTGCAGCCAGCTGTGCTTTTGAGTCACTGATTTCATCTTCATATAGAGAGAAGGCCTAGACAAGGGAGAAAGCAAGACTCCATCAGAACACATCAGAAAAAAAAAAAAAAAAAAATCACACCTGCAACTGACACAGCAAGAAACTGTCCAGTTTGCATTTGTTAAAAGCTTCAGGCAGGAAAAAAATCTTTCACGTAGAGTGTAAAATATCAAGTAAATCCACAGACCAGAAAAAAGTCTTACAAGAAATAGTATTCAAGTGGTCATAGCAAATAAGTGTGATCCCACATATAATCTGAAGATTGAGTTTTTCCTCATTTCAAGCACCTATTCAAACACAGAACTTCAGCAGCAGAAATAGGCCTTGAAGAAGATTTGGTTCTTTGAAACACACAAAACAGCAGAGCAGAAGTTTATGGCAAGTCAGTGATGACAGAGTGGGTAAGAAAAGCACTTGCACTGCTGCGACATGGATGAAGAATCTTCAGAGAATAGACAAATCTTGAACTGCATCACTAATGGAAAGTATATCATTGCAGTGCTGCTCTCATAGTCAGAACTGTGCTACAACAGCAACTGACACAACACAGTGAGCAAACCCAGCTTATCAGCAACTCTGTTTAAAAACATGCATTTAGTAGCAGTATTAGAGAAAAGATTAGGACAAAGCTACAACATGGATAACATGGAACGCACGCATTGGTTCTTTATGTGATGGGTAGGAGGGGAAGGTTTTTGCAACAAGTAAGGCTTAAGACCAAGCTATAAGTTCAAACAAATTTTCAGAGTAGTTCATAATAGGTTCCAATACAAGGATTTTAATTGGCAAAGCCCAGCATAGCAGTTGTGAACACTGCAGATTTTAGAAAACTTCCAAAGAGTGCTTGTGGTCAGGGCAGTACCAGTTGGATATCAGGAGCTGGAGACAGAAGCAGTGAAGGAGCATTTTATGCTGAGAAACTACACTCCTCCAGTGAGCCAACTACACGAGCAGGAGGCAGCATTGCAACATACCACTGTTGTCAGACTGAGTATTCAAATCAGTAGCAATGGAGCTTAATTCCACAGCAGCCTGGGAAGCAAGAATGAGATGAGGAGTTTCTACCTAATAGCATTGGCTGTCCATCATTTCAGGTGTTTTAATCACACCAAATGGTTCAGTGCTCAGCAAACCTACCCAAATCAAATCACAGCACAGGACACCAGCTCTAATAGTTGGACACTCACCTGGGACATGAACTCATAGGCCACAGTTTCATGATTCTCAAAGCCAATCTCTCCTGCAGCCAGTGCTCCCTGCAGGAAGAGTCGCAGAGGCAGCTCTGCCAGCTCTGCTTTGATCAGAGCACTGATGGTCTGATGAGCAAATGAGAAGATCTTCTGGCACTTCTTCTCCCATTTGTCATCCTAGACAAGAAGAACAAGTGAAGGTTTGAACAAGAGCATTGTTACAAGAAAATCTAAATTGTACTAAGATGTGTTAAGTGCTCCAGTCTGTTGCCTTCTGATGCCATTCCAATCACTCCAGAGCCCCAGCAGTACAGTGTTGGCTTCATTGGGTCTGCACAAAGTATTTCTTTCATTTCTTTTCATACTCATTTTTCCTACCAGCTCATAGGAGCCTTTCCCAGAAGCCTACACTTAACTGCAGTTACGACAGCTATGCTTAGCACATAACTGAGCAAAAGTCTAATTAGCCAAGGGGAGAAAAATTCTGTTCAGTCCATAACAATCAAAAGTGGAAAAGAATTTTAAAATCTTCATCTTTAAGAATATTTTAACAAACATTTAAACTTATTTCCCCACAATATAACACCCACAATAAAGGAAATTTATATTTAAGGTAACTATCTCAATCAGAAAGCATTTAAGAGCCAAAGTAAATCAGTCATTTTAATGTACACTTTTACTACTATTATGTAAGTTAAAGCAAGTGCTTTTTTGCAGGTTTAGAAACATTACAATAATGTAGAAATTGATGAATTTCAATATCCAGATTTAAATCAGTTTCATGCCACCAGTTCTGGTCTCCAGTAAAGGCACATAATCAGTCACTGGTTTTCTGCTTCATCATTTCTCACGTACTAATTTACTATGACTGGATAAAAATCTTCATTAAATTAAAAAGCACTCAAACCTCAAGAAAAAAATCTACCTTGAGAAAAAATCCAAACAAAACTAGCCTTCTGTATCAAGTCTGAGCATACTTTATAGCCAGACAAAATGGATTTTTAAGAAAATAAAGCCAAGCAAGCAGACAAGAGCAAGCTAGAGGTGAACTTACCACTTTGGAGTTCTCTTTGTAGCGAAAAGCGAGCTGGTAGGCAGCAAAGACCAAGGGTGGCAGCGTGAAACGAATGCGCTGGTTGCCCCCTGCCCCAAAGTGCTTCCGGGCAGTGTTGAGGATCTAGAACAGAGGCACTGTGAGCTCAGAGACTCCTTCACAGAAATAAGCACTCAAGGGAAGCTCAGTGCCCCACCCCCAATGTATTTATAGGTTAGATGTAGAATTCATGTAAAGAACCTGAATATACAAAAGTCTGTAGTCACCCATTACACACTGGTTAGCCACTCTGGCTAATACACTTGGACTAGGCTGTTTGAATTTGTACTTCATATCTCTCCCATACAGAATGCATAATTTAAAGTGAGATACTGTGAAAATCCTATAGCCTTGGATTTTTTCCTGCTGCTGCTGAATTGTAGAAAAATTTGATGCAAGCGTTTGTGATGCTGACGGAGCTATTAAGCATTATTACTAAAAAGTGTTAAGTAGCTCATAGAATTGTACCTAAAAGATAATGTGACAAGTCCTTTGATGGCATTTAAGGGTGGTCAATGTGATTAAAGCAAAGATGAGAAAGACTGACACTCAATCTTTGCAGAAACAGCTTCAATGTCTCTAGCTATGTAAATTCTTTTGGGATAGAAATACCAATTTCCTTGGTGCCAGCATTCCTTTGAGGGAAGCTTTGCTCTCTCTAAGAAAAAAAAACAAAACAAAAAAAAACCCTTCTCCTTTACTCCAGCAATAAGCCCCTGAAACACAACTGTCTCCAATTCCTGTAAAGTTATGCTTCTCCCCATTACACAAGTTTCATTACACTTCAAGCAAGAATTTTTTACACCAGACCTTAAAGCCAAGCTAAATCAATGCTAGTGCATAGCTTGCACTTTATTCTGTTGCTCTATTCAAACTTTATACAGTGTGATGTTGCTGCAACTTCAGGACAGTCAATCAATTTTATTTCAGGCACAAACTGTAACTTCAGAGTAGTCCCTAAGCAGGCCTGACTGACATAAGCTAACTGTGCCATCTGCAGCAGCATTTAATTTCAGCACAGCTTCTGCCAGCTTCTCCAGTGGTCCTGGCATAGACAGAATATCCCTGGCCATCTACTCTAACACACACTTCTCAAGATAGTTTATTTGAAGTTTAAGTGACCTCCCTATTAACAACAGAACTACATTAAGCTGTCAGAGATCAACTAAAACCATTTCAAGTATCACAATGCACAAGTTTCAAGGACATGTCAAATCTACTGTTACAGATGGACCAAGCAGAGCAAAATAACTTGGAATCAAGCAGCAGGACACTGCATGCTGTATGAAGACCCCAGCCTTATTGAAATTAAAATCCCTAGAGCCAAACATACTAAACTGTATTTTCTGAGGTACTTTGCAGTCTCTTGGTATCAAAATACACAAACAAAACTTGTGATATTTTCAATAGATGGTTATATGAAGTTGTCAGAATATTGAGTTCCACAAACTAATACAGATAGTTGCCACCTCATGGGATGAAAACTTTAAATCAACAAATGCTAAAGTCCTCATCTGCTCTTTTTCTGAATAAACTACACATGGTCCTGCCACTAAAGGTGTCATACATAATGATCCCTACTGAATTTGTGGTGCCAGAGCAGTGATGCCCCAGCTCCCAGCTTCACTCAAGTCTTGTACAGTCATTAATGCAAGAACTGTGACCATTCAGAGAGCACAGACATTGAGAAGCACCAGTCACCAACCAGGTACTGTTGGTCAGGGTCAACAGAACGCAGCAGATGAATAAATCTTCCCACAAGACTTTGCTCATCAGCAAAGTCCTCAGGGTCAGGATCTTCAGCAGGCTGATCTGGTTGATCCTGGATCAACGTGGATACCAAATTCATGATAGCATCAACCTGTCAAAAGCAATAGAAGCTCTGTTTAAACTACAGTAGTCCAAAAGCATGAATTGCCAGCAATTGGGAACATCTTTACAGCTATTCATAGTGGTGATGCTTCAGACATATGTGCCTTACACCCTGAACAAGAGTCCCTCTCACCACAAGTGGGACAGGGCAGCACAGCAGTGCGGGGGAAATCAGATTCCAAAGGTCTACGTAGCCTTCTTTAGACAGCAGACCCAGTTTTAAAGGGATTCAGGGTCTTTGCTCACACCTAACAGATTAGTGTCTAGGCCGAGGTGTGGCAAATCAGAAGTAGCCTTTAGGATGAGGTTAGGTAAGACGCTCAAAGAACACTTAAGAACACTTTAACATTTAAGAAGGAAGAATTACCAAGTGGTGTAAAGCCTGTGCCAGGGGAGGCAGGAGCATGCAGGCTAGGAAACAAATCATGCCCTGCATGAAGTCACTAAGAGTGTTTTCAGGCCTTTGAACAGACATTTAAATACCTAGAATTTCAAGTTAACTTGTATCATACCTGTTCCTGGGACACAATTTCTGTGTTATAATCCAATACATTGCTAAGCACGTAGCAACTCATGCTCTTCCTGGACTCGTAATCAAAGTATTCAAAGAGTGGGTGAAAATGTTTTAGTTTCAGAACTGTCAGGATATTGTTGTAAGTATCAACTGGGATTTTCAGAAGTCTAGTCAGTTCCTTTGAAACAGCACTGCTTGTTGCAATACTAAAAGAAAATATATGCAAAAAAACCTCAATTAATCAATGGTTCACACATGTAGACAGGTTTAAAGTTTGCTTTAGAGTATCAATTCTGAGTTATACAACATTCACCGAGCAACTCGGCGCTAGGGAGAAAGGAAACAAGTATCAAAATAAGTCAGATCTTGCTCTTTGGGACATGCAGTAACTAATGCATGTTTTAAGCTGCTACCAGCAGAAGTAGAGTGTGACTGCAAATGCAGCAATAGCAGAACTCTAGGGTGCTGTAAGAGATGCCTACAAAATGCACACACATTGTGTGGCTGTACAGCACAACACAGGCACAGGGGAGCAAGCTCTCACTAGTCAGGAATTTATCTCGGTCCAAAAGCAGTGACCTTATACACCCAGAGCACAGCTCTGCTATCTCACCAAATGTGGTGAAATGCAGAAGGCCTGGTTTTAGAATAGTAATTGCCATGGCAAAGAAAATGCAAGAGACACTTACTGTTCCAGATTAAGTTTGTTAAATATTTCCACAGTAGTCTCTAACACCTTGTCAACATAGTCCACACGGTCTGGGTAGCATTTCATAGCCAGGTTAATGAGAGAAACTTGCAAAGACACCACATCCTCTGAGGGCATATCCTGCCGAGACTGAAATTTAACACAGCACCAAGTTGATACGAAAACACAGAACTTTGCAAGAAACCACCCCCAAAACAGCATGCAGGGATACCCAACATACCTGTATAACAGTAGCAACCTGCTGTGAAAAGATATCAAACAGTTTGATATCTGCTGGAATACCAGGTCCATCCTCACGATGTGCAAATAAAGCTAACCTAGTGACAGAGCAAGGAAAGCAGCTTGGTCAGGATAGCTTTTCCACTCCTCAAATACAGGGCAAAAAGAGGGACTGGCAGAAAAAGCAAGTCCTTTAGGTATATTTGGAAGCTCTACCACAAGCTAAAAGGAAATTAATGGAAGTCAGAAACCTTATGAGCAACTGAGCCTGGTAACTATCAGTCCTGGAAAAGAGTGCTGACAGAAAAGGCAAGGTGAAGAAGAAACAGGAAGGACATTTCATAATTTATCTTCTTCAGCTAGAAGCAAGTGCTCTCTTTTTCCCAGAAGATAATGAGGTACAAAATAGGCTGATGGAAGAGCAAATATCCTGCATTTACTCATTCAGTGATATTACTGAAATTAGATACCAAATAACATCCACCACAAAACAGCCTCTGGAAAAAAAAACCACACACAGAAGGAATATGCTGACTTAACTATTCTTTGTTGCTAAAGACTAACTAACAGGTTTGAAACTTGCACTATTTGCAGAGAACAAAATACAAAGTGAACTTAAAAAGAATGGAGAAGTGAAGAATATTTTGGGGGAAGAGGGGAGTGGGAGCAAGAAATTGCCATCTAGAAAGCATTCAGAAGACAGTGAGATTTTTATCTGTAGGAGGAGAAAGTCATGCCAATCATCATTTCTGCAAAAATGAGATACAGGATAGAAAGCATCACTATCAGAAGACTAACACCTTACCAGAGATGCAGCTTAAGCTCAGCACTGCTATCTTGACTTTCTAATTATTTACATTATTCTACTCTGAATTAGGAAAAAAACTACAAAAATATTTAGGGAAAGGCATTGCATTAAAATTTTTAAAATTCTTCCTTCAGGGTTTCTCAATTTTGTTCTGAATGAACTCTGGATCTGAAATAAAGAGACACATAAAAAAAGGCGGGGAGGCAAAAAAATCACTGCCAGGAAAAATAAGACATTGAACTATTCTTATATTTGATTATGGTAGTAAGAAGCAGACTTTCTAAAGCCAGGAACAATCACTGCCTTTTCTTAGAGGCATAAGGCAGCTTTCCCTGGCAATAGCTCAGTGTAAAGCCAGCAATGCTACAAGTTTGAACAAGCTGCAGGCAGACGGCAGCGTAATTAAAAGTCATGAATGGTTTAGTAAGGCAACAAAGATCCCAAAGCAGCAAGACTATTTAGAGATTCCTTTAGCAGGAAAGCCCCACAGGAATAAGTATAAAATTTTCACAAGCTTTTTCAGCAGTCACTGATGTTCAGATTCAATTACCCAATGCCAGCTGAAACAAAGATGAGAAATGCCAAGAGGCACAACCTATACAGGGCAGCTTCACATCTTAACTGTACAATACTGAAGCTCCTGACATTGCTGCTACCAGCTCCAATACAGACACAAGAGGAACATCCTCCCTACATACATGGATGCCAAGAACAGATCCACTCATATGCTCCCCTATGCTGGCAGTAACATTACAGTCAAAATCTTAAAGTTCTTCCAGTAAAACCCAAGTCCTGAACATATAAATCTGACATAATCTGGAGAAAACAAACTACAGACTCTGTAAGTAAAAAATTCAAGATCCTAAGTTATACCAGTCATGCCCAATACACACAAGTCTTCTCTCCAGGCATGAGAGAGGATACAGTAATCCTACCCAATGCTGAATGCCAGGGGGACCCAAGACCCCTGTGGTAACTGAAGTCCATACATTGGTACATGGACCAGATGTCTGGATGCAACTGCAAAGGACAAGGCTTTTCCAGGGCCTGACACAAGCCATGCAAGTGCCCTTCATTTCTGCAGTAAGGAAGTGCAGGTGCTCATTGAAAATCTGTGTTTCCTTTCAGGATACAAATTAAAGCTTCAGTTTGACCTTAAAGGTCTTTTCCAACCTAAAGGATTCTATGATTTCTCCCCCAAATCTGAACTCGGTGCAAGCAGTTTTAAGCAGTACCTCCACATAAAAAAATATGCTTTTGGAAGAACAGTAAAGATGCTAATGACAAGCTAAGAATTAAGAAGATAGTTCCATTTCCTACTAGCTCTGTTCTGAAAAAGCATTGTTATATTCTCTGATCTCTGATGATTTAGCCATTAGGATCTTCAAGTTTTCAAGAGGTACCTATGAGTGATATGGTTGTCAAAGCAGGACACTGCTGTCACTTCAGTTCTGAAGCATGAAACAGCTCAATACTAAATGGCTTTAATCAGTTCATAAAGCAGGTTTCATTGGAAGCTGTAAAAGCAGAGCCCAGAGAGTAGAAGCTACAGAAATAATATTCTTCACAGCTTTAGTTACAGCTGATAGAAAGACATAGAAACATTGAAGTAGTATCAGAAATTAAACATTTTCAAATGATAGAACAACTATCATCTGCTTATGCAAAACAAACTTAATTCTGAGTCAAGTTCCACCCCCTTGGTCACTCACCTGTCAATTAAAGCAATAATTATATTTTTCACATTCACATTTTGGTGCAGCTCAGCACAGGCTCTGAGAAATGGGTTCAGGGTTTGGAGGTGAAATTCATCTGGGAAAACCTGAAGTTTTAGATCAATAGTCATCAAGTTATAAACTGAATTTGCCCATTATTACACAGAAGAAAAATGCAACAGAATAATTCTAAAGTAGATAGCCACATAGTAAATACACTCTGGCCTATGAAGCTGACCTTGACTGGGTAAATGCATGAAGCAAGAGGTGCAAGACAAATGGGTAACTCTAGGGCCCACCTCTCTATTACAACTCATAACACAGGCACTGCTGCTCAGATGCTTACAAGCTACTGCAACAGAAGGAACACAAAATGGATCCATCTCCACTCTGCCCATCTGGTAAAAAATACAGGACAAGCCACTATACAGGACAAGTCCCAGCGATGAAGTTCTCCAGCCCTTGAGGAAGATGTCTGAATCTGACTAAGTGTACAGAAGTGTCCCTGTGTCCCATCACTGCAATTGAACTTAAGCAGCTCACCTGTATGATGCACTCCATGAGGTACTCCTGAGCTAAAGCATCTCTACAGTTCACAA
The DNA here is from genome assembly GCA_030060385.1 of Muscicapa striata striata. Lineage (NCBI taxonomy): Eukaryota > Metazoa > Chordata > Aves > Passeriformes > Muscicapidae > Muscicapa > Muscicapa striata. The sequence continues at coordinate 5,748,735 of JAREIS010000057.1, read as the reverse complement.
CTTGCTCCAGTATTCCAGGCAGAACAATCTGGAATAGGGGGGAAAAAGTCTTGCAGTGATTTTGCAATTACCTTCTAAGTTTATACTCATACATGCATTTAATCCAAGCAGAACAGAATTTCTAACAGTTCTCAGCTGATTGTTCACATGAAAGCTTTCTGATAAAAAGTCACATTTTTCTGCAGTTCCACCCTTCAGAGGGAAAAAAACCAAATCTACTGATCTCAGAAGGCTGTCCCTTTCATACATTATGCAAGCTTTGATTTCATATGTCAGTGCTACCGTCTTTGCTGGCACATACCCAGGGTCTCAGCAGCACCACTCAAAGCAGCAGCTGTATGGTAGAACTTACAAGGGACAGACTTCTAAATAATACATTTCCTTCACTGTCATTTCACACAGTAACAGTTCTCTTGAATGCTTTGGGAAGCACAGCCTCACAACTTGTGAAGTCTATCCCATAACACAGGATGTGTACACATCCCTTAGACCAACCCATTATTCTACAAGGAAAACAGAAATCAGAAAGGAAAGGTTTAGAATTTTTTGTCACTGTTACAGGCAGACATACAGAGAGTGGGTGAATCATGTCTTTGGCCTGAGAAAACATTGTATACTAGTGTTAACAACTTCCCCTCAGGTGAAGGGTTTGAGAAGCACTGGGATTACTGAACTTTTAGCAAAGTTATAACACTTCCAGCTGCCCATCTGGAAGTCCAAACTAGTTTAGTTTGGAAAACATTGGCAGAAGTCAGAAAGGACAGACAGCCACCCCACCTGCTTGTATCGCTCCACATTAACCCCCTCCAGCTGACTGAGGCGAACCAGGTTGGTCCCCACGAGGATCCTCAGCTCCTGCCTCTCCCGCTCCCTTTTCTCTCTGTCCCGACTGTGGCCCTGGTGCTGCATTCGCACCCACAGCTTGTTCATCTCAGCAAAGTTCAGCAGCACAAAATCCATCGAGTCACTGATGTCTCCAGTGGTTTCTTCACTGCAATTGATAAGAGGTTAAGAACAGAAAAGCTTGTCAGAGGTATTCACCCTTCCAGCCACTGGTGAAAATTCAAGTTTTAAGAAGGTTAGAGGGTGTGGAAGTGGGGGAGAGATTTTTGGGTTCATAAGAAAAGTTCATATCCTCATTTGAGAGGAACTTTACTGCTAGAAGGGAATTCTTAATGGACAAAGCACCTGTCAAGTCTGTGGAATTCTAGCATATCTACTCTCAAATTTGAAGTAAGTCACACAGAAAATTTAAATAAGGTCTATTAAAAGTAATTTTAGAAATATATAGCCCATCCTTCTTACTCTGCTTGCTCGCCTTCATCTGGTAAGATATTCCTGGTACACTGCAGGAGATAGTTTCTAAGAAAGAGGCCTCTAAGAGGATGCTGCACTCCACGGCACATCTCCACCAGGTCTTTCAAAATATCTTTTCTGGACTGCGGAAATGACTTGACATAGACAACACCTACTGTTATCAGCAGATACCTGCAAAAGGCACAAATAATAAAGTAACAACATCACACTTAAAGGCAATAGCTCATTATGACAGGATTACCAAAGCACAAAAAAAGCAATAAAATTATCACCTGGGACCATAATTTTGGGTATTTAGTCAGCCTTCAACTCCTATTCTCTTCTGCTACAGAGCACAGGAAGTTTCAACAACTACTAGACCTCATTACAATGCTTGATACACTGAATGTGTAAATGCTCACAGCGTTCTGAATGCTCTCAGACCAGTTCATTTATACTTCCAGCATCCCACTTAGCTGGAAAACAGCTCTGACACATATGGATAAGTAACCTATGATGGGGAAGCAGTTAAGCCTCTCTCACACTGTAGTAGTCTAGCAGGATAGGAACTACTGGCTTTGTACTCACTCCCTCAGCACCTCTGCATCAGAACAGGCAGCAGGAATATGTGAGATGCAGAAGACTGCTGCTCCAGTATATTTGGACTCCCATTCAGCTTAGAAGAAAAAAAAAACTACAATACTCAGAACCTACTGATATTTGGTTTAGAGGCCCCACCCCTCCCTGCCTGCTCCTCTGCCCCATGCAAAGGACCTCCATGAAAACACAAGTTTCATCAGGGAGAACCAGAGTTTACAAGCAGGCAGGAAGACAACTTGTGGGTTACACACAGAGGTGAAAACACCATGGTAGCCATCAGCCAAACTCCAGATGCTGCATGAAGATGCAGCCTGGTGTGTCCAGAGCTTCTTCCTGGCATGAAGATAACATCGAACTTGAGTACCAAGCAAAACCAAAATCCCAAAACTTACTATGTCAAAGATGTACTGCAGCTCAACAGTCACATATTTAAATACAAGCCTCACAGGCCTTCAAGTATCATTTCTGGCAAGTTACCACTTTGCCAAAAATACGATTAAAAAACACAGACTCTAAAAGCAAAGTCACAAACTTTCAGCTTTCTTCTCACACTTCTTATTCTCTAAAAAGGCAAAAGGTTATGATGCAAGTACTGTGTGGGAGAACGGAAGATCCAGACCCTCAAGTAAGAGAAACAATTAATAAATGCACAGTCAATCTCCCTGATCAGAGTGTGGTACTTGGTCATCTTCCACTGACCAGCTCTTTATCCAAAAGCCAACTTCATTCCAAGATTAAAGTGTTTTCATCTTGGTCATGTGCAAAATTAACACACTGACAGCAAGAACTGACCTTCTGCACCTGCACTCTCAGATGTTTCACAGTAATCCACTCCAGATAGGCAGAAATACTACTGATCATTGTAAACTGATTGAGAAGCCAATCACTATCTGAACCCAGAGTTGGACAACTATTCACCAGTTTAAAAAAGAAAAAGCAAACAAACATACACACACTTACAGTCTTGGAATGATATTTCCAGCATACTGTACTAGCTCATAAAGGTCTGCCACTTTCCTGCCTTTGGCAAATTCATCTGTCAGGTAGACTTCCAAGTAGTGTAGCTCATCAGAAATTGCCATGTCTTTTTCTCATAGTTAAGGATTTTAAGATAGAATGTCAATAACGTATTTTCATAGTAATTTGCTCATTTCCACCTAGGAAGAAAGATGCTGTACCAAATACAATCATGCCCAAGCACACAGTACTTCTGAACATATATACACAGCACTGAATACTGAGGAGAAAAGTGCTAACAAATATCTGACACGAGATACCATTGTATCAAAAACAGCAGATGAACATCCTATTACAAATACATTTCAACTACTAGTTTCCTCTTGAAAGGATACAGAGCTCATAATAGCTCTTTGGAGATAACATAGAAGTCCGCAGCTCCCCAAGCATGTTGGAAGCATGTTTCAGAGCATCCATGAGCTTGTTCTTGTCCTGCAGAGGAAGAAAGAAAAGTCTCTTAGAAATGACACTAGGCAAGCGCAGGATTTTTTATCTATTAAAAAAAAACTCAAGTGGTTTAATATCTAGCTTATACTACATCACCCATGCTAAGTGAACACTTTACTTGAGGTGATAAGAAGATGCATCTGAAGACAGCTACAAAAATGAATTGCAATACTAATAGTAGAAAAATCTAAAATCATTCTGCAGCAATCTCCACCCAACACTCAGATTCTATCCAGCAAGCAAAATAGAATGGATTCCTCTCCTCCAAATCTGGTCTGTTGTTTTGCTCAGATCTCCCAGAAACCTCCACAAGACAGATAATACACACTTGCCATCAACACCTTCCCCTCCTTTTCACTCACAAAAAATACCTCAGTGAAAGCCTCCCCTCACTAGTCTGCATCTAAATTACACTTCTGGTGCATTTAATCAGCTAGCCTCACAGGATACAACCACAAACCTCTAATCTACCACTTAGACAGACTTGAGAAACCATCATAAGCAGCAGCAGTAAGTTTTGAGGGAGAACAAAAAGAATTGCTAGTGTGATCCACTTAGTGTATTTATACTGCCACTTAATCACAGATAGCAGTGAAAAGCACAGCTGCAGCTACTTAAAAGATTTCCAAAGCATTCCACTGAGCACAAAACTGGAAGAGGTGTTACACTTCTTGCTACTGTCATTTGGCTGCAAACAAAGTTAGCTTGGCTAACCACACGAAAACATATGGGAATATTTAAGTTTTCATTGCAACTTTAAGCAGTTTCTCCAAATAAAAGCTGAGGCTTCTCAAACCCAAGAAAGCCATATGTGATTATATAATCTGCCTGAATTGGCTACAATTCCCAGATAAAAATCACAGCACAACACTAGCCCGTGGTGTTTTCCAGTCACAGAAGAATTCACATGTCTGTCTACAGTTAACCACTACAAAATTGATTCTATGCAGCAGGTAATTCATCAGCAGCCTCTCAGTCTGACAGTCACACCAAGAAAAGGCTACATGAAAAAAAAAAAAAAACAACAGAATGGTGGACATAATCTCATAATATAAGTTCATCTTAGGTTTATTTAAATGGAAGCATGCAAATTATAAAGGTACATCTTTAACTTATATTGTTAAATACTGGAGCAAAATCAGGAAGACATATTCAAAGAATACCCAAGGCTCACTCTCCATAAGCAGCTGCTCATTTACTGGCAAAACCTGACACAAAGATACATAAAGGGTTAATTTTCCTCACAGCACTAGAGATTGGTATTGATTTACTGTTTTATTCCTAGCAGACAAGAAGCTTCACTGCATTTTGAAGCCACATTCTTACCAAGCATCTCTTCATTTGGAATGACTGCACCTTCACAGCCTGAATGGCTTCATCCAGGAGTTTTTCCTGTTCATCCTGAGGAGATTGCTGTGTTGTTGGCTGGAGGGAAAAAACCAAACAAAACAGATTTTGATTATTATTATGAAGCTGTTTATGACTTGACTAAAACTAGATTCCCACACTTTAGAATGCACTGCAAGCGACACTGCAGTGTGACCACTCAAGGTTGTCAGAAACAGTTGTGTGACATGTGAAGGAGAAGGTTCAAGTGCCCTACAAAAACCTGTGGGGAGGTTACAGGTAGCCTGTGAGCACCACTTCTTCTTGGACAACAAAGCACTGAGGGCAGAGCAGGGCCAACCTTTCCTTTCCAACACTTAGAGGTCAAGAATCCAGTGCAAGTATCTGGGAAGAAAAGCTCCAAGAGAATGCAGAGACACGATTGTGCTGAGAGGAAGCACTGTTGTTACTCCTGCCCACACAGCTTCAAAGCAGTGCCCAGACCACACACTGCAACTGCACAGAAGCTTTCTGTGCTCGCAAGTCACAAGTTCTCAACTGCTATCTGAGCCACACCATTCCATTCAGGAGAAGTTTCAGATAAGCAAAGGATAAAGTACAGTGAGCACATTCCAGAAGGTAGAAGTTACTTGCAGATTGGATCAGAAAGCTGAAGAGAAACAACTTTTCATGTGTCCTTGTCCCAGTCACACTGTCAGAGTGAATCCCCTGCTTCCCCTCTGAGAGGCACATTCTACACCTTCAACTGAAACTTTCATTATCTTTTGAATTTCCAAGGTTCATACTGCATTTTCTTAAATATCAAATAAATCCATTGCTTGCATCCTTACATTTCCCCTCAATCCAGCTATAATAGGCATTCTCCTACTAAAGCTGCTATTCTCCCTCTACCAGAATAATGAGGTCAGTTTCTACAAGCATCTTTAAGTTATTTGCTAAACTGTCCAAATTTACATAGATCAGAACCCCTACTGTTGTCTCTACCTGCACCCAGCCTTCCTCCTAAGGCTTTACAAGGAAACACTGCCATCCAACTCTTGTTCAGGACCAGCCTTCAACACTTTATTTAAGCATCTCCACTTCTCTCCAACTTGCAGTTTGTTCTCAGATGGCCCCTCTGAAATACTGCTGGGGTCAAAAGCACTGAGTGGTATCTCAGCTACATATTCTCTAGTCTTGAAAAATACTAAGCACATAATGATTTGTACAGCAGGTTCTCTGAGCCTTCAGCTTCAGTAAATTCTCAGCTATTTATACTTGTTCCCTTCATCCACTGTGCTCTGAAGGTTCCTGGTCTCCTCCTTTTAAATGCATTTCAGAAACAAGCTGGAAGGCCATGAATTACATCACCCTAATGTTTTTAAAAACTCTATCTTCGGTACCAGCTCCCCACATGTTCCATGTGTGGATTCCCCAGAAGTATCTGTTCAGGACTGAGATTAAGATTGAGACCTTCATTAAAACAGAGAAGTTTCAGTTTAACACCAACTGAATGGTAATAGAGCATTTCACACCCCAGTTATTTCCCATACTTTTTTGGATTCTTGTTCAGCAGTTGAAATCTCCCCACTATCTTTTTCCACATAGAGAAAACAGAATGCTCTGCAATACTGTTCTTGCCTTGATCACACCCTAATGAAACTCTGCTCTTGAAGCTTCTCAACCACCCAGTTGGACAAAACACCAAGGCTGATCTGATCCAACACTGGTGACAAACTTCAAGGAGGTTTGAGAAAAAAAGTTCCTTCCAACCAACACCTGCGTGACTCTGTGTGCCTCAGTAACATTAGAACTGTGCACAATAGCTAATTAAGAAGTGTATTTAGTCAACAGAAGAAGCCATCTCTGCTAATTAGAGTGACTGCACCTCTTACAAAGCTCTCTCTATATATAATTAATCAATGTGTATCCAGGTCTTGCAAAAATTATTTAAGCATAAGGAAAAAGCAGCCACCATGGCTAGATGATCCTATTTCCCAGGTAATTCAATAGCTACAAACCCTCAGACAACCTCAAACTGTGAAACAAGCATGTTCTGCCAGCAGAAGTTTGCTGTAATTGCTAAGCTTTAATTATTCAATGGCAGATCAGACTTTTAAGGAACACAAAATGACAGTGCAGGGACTAGTGTGCAGTAATCAATATCAGAACATCACATAACAGACTTGCTGAAATATGTCTGTGCCAGAATGTTGGTTACACTCTACTGTCTCCTGAATCCATACCAGTGCTTTAGAGAAAATAAATCACTTCTGAGCTGGATGCCATATGTTCTGACCACATCAAATCTCTAATAGAGCACAGCTAGGAACGATGCAGTGTTAGCAATGCTAACACCAAACACAACTTCCTAAGCCCCCTTCTCCTGATGGGCATGAAGCTTACACTGCCACCAGCCCTGCTCTTCCATCCCCAGCTGTTCATGGGGCCAGACAGTGCGGGAAGAGCAGTTTAGGCTGTAAACCATCAAAAAAAGGCTGTAAGATAAGCCCAGCTGATTAACAGATTTCCATTCACCTGGTTCAGCCTAAAGCCACATAACACACTGCAAACAGGGCTGTGAAAAGAAGGCTTTTTAACAGCAACACCAAGCCAAAGCATTTCTGAAACATACACATATTTGCTACAACCCTAAGAAGTATTTGGCTGAGTCCATGTGCCTTGGTTTCCTTACTTTTAGTGTGCAAACATGTTGGTTATAGAATCATGGCTACAACAAGTTTGGGACTCCATGCTTCACATACCAGCTATGAGCACAGCAGATATGTTTTTATCTTCTTACAGAACTTTAACCACTGTAGTTTAGCAGCAGCTGGAGAAAAAATGGAGTTTCATTCATTCATAGTGCCAGCTTTACATCAAACTCTTGTCTGTATTAACAGAAGGCAGAATACTTCCATCTCAGCTCTAAATTTGAACAGCCAGGTCCCACACTGTATTCAACACTGGGAATAAGTACTGGATTAATCAACAGAAGCATTTTCATATTAACAAAAGATACTAATTTATTTCTTCAGTATCTCTCCAAGAAATGGAGAATTAAGAAAGAGGAAAATTCAATTTGTTTGTGTGCTGATTTGAAGACTGAGAAGGTCTTTAAAGATGTCAAAGATATCTTTACTACAAGGTCACTATACTTCATGTCTGAAGAAAAGACCTGTAGTATTTTCAAGCTGCACGGGTAGCAAAATAACCTACACTCCTGCCAAAAGCATACAACAGGAACAGTTGTGTCACTTGAGGGGTTGTCTGTAGCAGCTTTACTTCTATAGGAATAGAAAACATTTTAAAAGCAGCACTAGTGAACAAGTTCCAACTCTTACTTTTCAAAGTCTGAATACATATCAGCTTACTCTTTTCTTCCAACTTCAGAAGGCAAGATACTTTCAGCTTTAGAACTGCAGGGGTTCCCAAACATAATCTGTTTATTATCAAGTGATACATAACATCACATCAAGATACACATATCCTACTAACACATGCCTGAAGTTTGAGGCTGTGGTGACAAAAGGCAAATGAAGGAAAGAGAACATAGAGCAAAAGCCTACCAGTGACATCCAGCAGGGCACACACTGAAGCAGAACACAGCTCTGTCAGATTCCATGTTGAATAAAGCTGTTTATGTTCTGTATCTTACACTTAAATTACTAACCTAGTAACATAAGATGGCATTTTCAAGTATCATTTTATCAAAACAGCAACTGTGGAGGCTTAGGCCCATCTACAAAAACAATCTTGAGCATCAGCTTTTGAAGTGGAACATATTTTGACCCTGGGCAAAAGCAGCAGTACAGAACATCCTGCCTTGTCAACTCCATGTACAGGAAGGTACAAACCCCTGCCTGAGCACAAGAGAAGCAATTTATAGGAATTATGCAACTATTTAGACTTCAGAAATGTCTGAGCTATACCCACACTAGATATACTGCAAATGCTGTAGAAAAAAAAAAGTGCAGTTGATGTGAAGAGTTTTGCTTTACTCATTTTTTCCTCTGAAGCAATGAGGAAGCAAGTGAGCAGTGGAGAAGGGACAGGGAATCGCCTCCCCCAGCTGCACCAGCAGCTTCTGACAAAAGCCTTTTACTGGCTTTAAACACAGGGCCAGCAAAAGTTACCACATGCAAGTTATGGAAGTCAAAACTCACAGCAGATTAATTTGGACAGGGGGTGAGGAAAGCTAGCTCTTGGAGTGGGGTTTTTTTTGTTCCTTTCAGATTTTGTTTCTTTGGCTTTTTTAAAATAAAGGCTAGTAAACTAAACTGTAAGTTCCCTTGGAAAAAAAATATTTTCAACCCAAAACAGCTTGAAACCAGCTGACCAGAACAGTTAATACAAGTTATCCTGCAGATAACAATTAGGGAAGTGTATTACTGCAGCAGAAAACATTATTCTGGATCATGCCTATCCTCATAACAGCAATTACTCCTGAACATACAAACCAAACATTGCACCTATTGTGTAAGATTTACTCATGCTCTAACACTCAGCTCCATGAGATTCATTTTTAGTTCCGTATTTGACACTGAGCTGCACTCTAGAGAAGGCCCAAAATAATAACCAATGTGCTGACTTATTTCACTTAAAAACCTGGTACCTTGGAGTACTCAAGAATGACACAGTACTGAAAGACAGGAGAGTTCAAGGGAGCCTGTCAAGCCTAAAAGCTCATGTTCTGACACACAGGTGCCTTAAGCTACATGCAGAGTGTAAATAATAACGAGTAAAAGATTTTGCTTCCATTCCATTCTAAAGTACATTTTCATCTAATCTCCAAAAATCCTTTTCTTTTGTTAACTGATGTGCTCACAGCCTGCTCCACATGGCACTTCCTTCTGTTTGCTCACACGCCTGTACTGAATACCACAACAAATGACATTTACCCAGGGAGTTTTCCTGCCTCCTCCCAGTTGGATGTTACTAGGGCTACCTGCCAACACATCACTGCTGAGACATTTCAAATGACTGCTGCCCAAGAGAGAGGATGGGTGAGCTACAGCAGCAGATCAGGACACTGCCAGCCTACAGCTGAAGCCTGGTGCACAGTGCACTGCTGGGTAACATATTGAGGGAATTACAAAAAAAAAAAAAAAAAAAACAAAAAAACCCATAAGAATTCAATACCATACAGGAAGCATTTCTCTGCAACACTGTAGGCTGCAGAACTTCTATGACATCTTGCTGTATAGGAGCTCAGAGATAGACCAGAGAGATTAAAGCACTTTTCACATGTTGAAACTGGTACTTACTGCTGCAGGAAGCCACAGGACACTATTAAGTATTAAAGAGATGGACTTTTTATTCAGTGTATGATCAAAAGCAGACAGAGCTCTCTTAAAACAAGTCACGTTAAAGGTACTTAAGTATTCAGCTTCAAGGTTTAAACCAAGCTCAGCCCCAGGAAATCACAGGGAGCCTAATTTGGTAGAGGGAATTATCCTATGCTTAACACCTGTGATTATCCCATGTTCAACACCTGTAACTTTATTTTTTCTGAACCACCTGACAACAGCTATTCTTAGAAAGAAGCAGTGAGACCAGGCAAGTGTCTGGCCAGTTCCCACGGAAATGACAGGCAGTGAAAAGTCGTTTAATTGCTGAATTAATGACTATCACAAAATATTTTTGTGGGGGACAGAAACTGGTGGCTATATAAATTTAGCATTTCTCATCATCCAATTCAGCATTTAACATTCCTCTTTCCAGTAACACTACAGGTTTTGCCCAGCCCCAAAGATACTGAGATCAACATACATACAACTTTAAAAAGAAAGTCTGTTCCAAAAGCCAAAGACCTGAGCAATCCCTTCTTAATCAAACATTCAATTATTTTCTGCCTCACTATCCATACACTGCTAGTACTATTTACATGCCACATTTAAGCTAATTACACATTGTGGTGATTACAGCAAGTGCTGCTTAAAATTTTATTGAATACTGCATGCCATTGAAAGCACATTAAAGATATTTGTGTTTCATTAGGAAACTTGATTGTCCCCTTATTTTCATTGAGGATTGAAAAGTATTTCTCAGTAAGTATCCATTATTTCCGCATGGAAATTTCAGGTTTCACAGAATGAATGAGGCTAGAAAGATCGAGTCCAGCCCGTGGCCAAACACCTTGTCAACCTGCCCAAGGCACTCAGTGCCATGTCCAGTCTTTCCTTAAACATCTCCAGGGAACCCCGACCGCCTCCGTGGGCGGTCCATTCCAATGTCTAATCACCCGTTTTGTCAACCAATTCCTCCAAATGTCCAACTTGAACCTCCCCCGGCACACCTTAAGACCGTGCCCTCTTATCCTATTGCTAACGCCCTGGAGAACAGGCTGACCCTCACCTCGCTGCCTCCCTGCCTGACAAACACCAACATTTGCGGCAAAGAGCGCTAAAGAGCTGCGCCCACCAATGCACAACCACCTCTTCTGCCGGAAAAGAAAGGAAGTTTACTCGGGAAGCCCACGACAGCAGCCTTAGAGGGTCAGGAGGGACTGGAGCGCAGGCGACGACCTCGGCACACTGCACAGAACCGACAGTGACACAAGCCGGGGTTTAACACAGGGGCAGCACGGCAAAAGAGCGAAACTGACCGCTGGTGCGGCCGCGACTCCCCAGTAAAAACACCACCTTTCCCCGCGCCCCCACGGGCAAACGGGCTGAGCCCGGCGAGGCGCTGACCCGGCCCAGGCCGCGGGCAGCATTACCGCCGGCACGGCGGGCCCGGCCGAGCCGCGGGCTCCGTGAGAAGCCATGGGCGGCCCTGCGGTGCGGCGCTGCTGCTGCTGTGCACATCATCAGAGCAAGGGCAGCGCTGCCCCCTCAGCACCCCGGGCCCTAAGGCCGTGCTACAGCCGGGCTGCGGAACCTTGGCTCGAGTCCTGCCGGACATTCTGCCTTGTAGCGGCGGTTTTGACGAGGGCTCTGTGTTCTGGGTGTTTTGCAGAAAAGCTGAGGAGTATCTGCGGCTGTCCCAGGTGAAGTGCACGGGGTTAATGGCTCAAATGACGGCGACAAGCAGCGCTGTGATGTGCCTGGATCTGGCGGCGAGTTTCATGAAACAACCGGTTGACAAAGTAAGATAGAGTGTGTGGCTTGGCTGGCTAGTGCATTCTGCCTGACTCCACGAAACCATTGTTCTGTACCGTGTGTTGGGAGCAGGAATGGGAAATAATAACTAACTTTCCCCTAAATCCCGCAGTTTGCTGTGTTAGACCTTTCGCTGTTCAATTTGAAACAGTGAAAATTGAGATCACTGCCATAGTCCCTTCACAAATAGAGCTTGCTTTAGTATAATTTTAGCTTAATTTCAACTCTTGTAGTAACAGATAGATTACCAACAAGGATGCTAAATTTAAGATCTGTCCCATTTGCTGTGGGAAGAAAGCAGTTGCTCCAAGAAATCTCTCACTGTAGGGGTACCTGTAAACCTCCATCTGTAAATCTGCCAGGTGAATAGCACTGAGCTGTCCAAATGGCTGGTACAACCTATTCATGATTGTCCATTTACTGCAGAGAAGAATTTAATTGAACCTGACTCCATGAAGGTGTTGCTCATGTCTTCAACCCAGACTTTGGTAATTTTGTCACTAACTACCTTGTTATTGATAAAGGGGTCATGTCATACATGGAAATGTCAAACCTCACTTCCAGTGAAATGGTCTAAAAATATCACTGCATTAAAAGATGTGGCATTCTTAGGTGGTTAATCTTTCTGTGTGCAGTCAAAACATACATTATTCATTGCACAAATTTGTTTAATGTAGCAACTGAATTTAATGGTTGTGTTGGTTGCCTGATTAAGATGTCAGGCAGAAATCTTACTAATACTTGGGGCTTTTCTTTGTCTTCCTGACAGAGCTATTGTGTTAAACTCTCTGGTTTGAACAAGACCACGTACCAGAGCTCCATGAAGTCTTTGGAGTGTTTGCTAGAGGTGAACCAAAGGCTGGGGATGCGAGACTTGGCTGTGCAGTTTTGCTGCTCAGAGGCAGTGAACATGGCTTCAGAAATCCTGCAGAGGTGAGGAAGCTCTTGTGGGCACACTGGGAACCACAAGTAAGGTTCTTTGTTCTTTAGGTGTGTAAAGTGCTCAATGTTTGGAAGGGCCATATATCGCTGATTGGAGCACTGAGCTGAGTTCTTAGCAGTGAAAATCCAGCCATGAGCTGGGCCACTTTTTAGAATACTTGTTAGAAAGACTCAGTTTGTGAATCCCAGCAAGTCATTGTCCAACTCAGAATTTTTCAGCTGGGAATAGTGTAAAAATATAGGACTCTTAATCCCTGTATTTCCCATAACATCACACTGTCATCCATTTAACTGCTGATCATGGCACAGTTCAGAAGTAATGCTCAGTAGGAATAAATCCTCCCTTTTGATGGTACAGATCTCTTAAAATGCACATCACTCTACCTGTAAAACCAATAGGTAGAACACTTCAGTGGAGATTCAACAGAGTTAAGTAAAATTTTCCATTCTGTATCATGTGCTTTAACCAGAGCAGCCCCTGAAGTGCTCTATTCTGCAGTACTATCACCCTGATAGCAAATATTTAAATGCTGTTAGGTCAGTGCATAAAGGCTGTGCTTGCTTGGTGGTGCTTAATACAAACTAGAAAAAAATAGCCTGGGGCAGGTGGACAATAAAAAAATTGCATTCTTCAGTGCTGTGTATCCACTGTGCCGTTTTCCATCTGTAAGCCTTCCTCTCTGTAATAAACATATTCCAGGAATCAAAGAAACTGTAATGCTACCTTCTGTTGTAGGATGCAAAGCATCTCACTGTAAATTTTAAGATGTTAGGGACAGCTAAAAGTGCTATGTGGATGAGGAGCACAAGAAGCTGATTTTACTGCATGCCTTGATCCAGATCCCCAGTTTAAAATCCCTCTAATGGCAGAAGAGGAGGTTCATCCAAGTCCCTTCTTTCCCTCATCTGTGTTGCTCCTCTCAGCCAGTAGCAGCTGTTTCTGCTTGACTGGGTTGCAGAGGCCCAGGTGGCCCAACAGACCTGTTCAAGGTCAGAGTGCCACGTGACAGATGGATTTGAGAGCTTCATGTGAGGCAGGTACACTGTCCATTTATCCCTTGCTGTTCCCCAGGTACGAATGCAGCCTCTCTGAAGCACAGCGAGCGGATCTGGATTTCTCCAAACCCCTGTTTCTAACAGCTGCACTGTGCACTGCATGCAGGTGAGTGTGGCCTGGGAGACCTTCTACAAGCTGAAATGCCTGCTGAGACACCACTGCCAGCATCTCGTTCAGTCAGGGTCTTGCTTAGCATATCCTGCTGCCCTGCTCCTGCAAAGGGAGACAGCTGGAGCAAACCAGGCCTTTCCTCACAGTGGAGACTTCAACATGCACTGCACAAAGCAAAAACTTAAATGGCTTTTGGTGAAATCCTGCTCAAGGTGCAAGAAGGGCTTCTGAGCACTAAGAAGCAGCCGTTCTGAAGAAGGAAAAACCCCAAGAGCTACACCATCTCATCCTGAGGGTACTGCAGCATTTGGGAGGTGGCTCTGATAGCTGCAGGTCCATGTCAGCTAAGAGAGGTGTGTGACTCAGCCAGCACTTGGGAAGAATCTGCTTGTATGCAAAGATCTTCTCCCTCAGTGTGACACCATGTGACAGTCTTACTCAGCAGTACAGGTGCTGTGTAGTTGCACAGCTCTTGGCAAGGACTCTCTTGACAGAGTCACATTTAGCTTTTTGTTTTAGTGGCATTTTGTCCTGGTTCCCTGAAAATCTGAAAATTTACCTTTTCCTAAAACAATTCCTTATATAAGTTGAACTCACCCTGAGTTTCAATTGAGCTATATTGACTGAGTAGTGTAGGGGTCTGTTTTTTAAGCAGATTTGTTTCTGAATGAGACAAGGATAGGTGGGACAAAAAGTCAGGCCTGCCTTCCTCATTCTCACAGGCAGTGTTGGTACAGTAATTATCACCTTACCTGAGTGATAGTTGCTGGAGCTTGCTTTGTACAGAGAGAACTTTCTCTTGTAGGTGTTTGAAGCTAAAAGTGGACAAAACTAAAATGTTGGCTACATCTGGAGTGAAAAAAGCAATATTTGACCGGCTCTGCAGTCAGCTGGAGAAGATAAGCCAGCAACTCAGAAGTAAGTTTTTGGCTTTGTCCCTGTAAGACAGCACACCCATGCCATGGGCTCACAGTGCCCCATCCTGTCCCCACTGGTGATTTCAGTCTGATCACTTTCAGTCCCCTTTCAGCCATCCATCCCAACATGTTTCCTGCGGCCCAGTTCCACTTACAGTCCTTGCTTCTGGAAAAGTCGCAAGAGCTTAGCAAGGACAAAAATAATATTTTCCTCTCTTCTCAAATGCTCACTGCTCTTTACAGTCTCTGCTGCTGCAATTTATTCCCATACTACCTGACCTATCTTGGATTCCTCCCTCTTGCCTGGTTTCTGCATCCTGTTAACATGGCAACCTGACACACAGATTACCACAAACATCTTCCTCAGGCTGACTCACTCCTGTGCTTTCCTTTCCCCCACTGCAAGATTAACAAGCATAAGCCTTACTGTTCTGGTACCAACTCACTCAGCCATTCCCTGGCACCATTCCTCCTTATATATTGGCAGGTATCAAGAATATTTCTTGCCCATTGTTGAGCATGTAGCTCTCTCTGCTGCTTTTTGGGGGGAGAAAGCCTGAAATATGTGCCCTAATGTTCTTGTATTTCTCCTGCTTTCCTCCTTCTCCTTTCATTTCTTACTTTCCCACTGAAAGTTATATTCTCTTACTGCGTCTTCATACCCTGAAGTTTTCTGCAACATGCTGCCTGAATGTAACCCAAAAGCTGCTACTTTCTCCTAGGCATATGCCCTATAAAATCTCAGACATTACCCCAGCACTAAAGTATCTAAGGACAACTGGGAATTTCCATAAGAATTCAGGGAGGAGTGTGCATCTGTATACCTGGACAACCCCCTGCCTGTTGTGGGTATCTAGAAAAATTGTGGGAATGGAGTAGAAGGGAAAGAAATAATTGATAATCCTGCCTGAGTGACCTAGAAGGGTGGCAATGTGGTTCGGGGCAATGAACATGGTGGATCATTGTGGTTGCCAAGGCAGCAGCAGTTCGCTGCTAATTAGCAGCCTGCTAATTAAAGCAGCCAGTCAGTCCATGGCATACTTGAAGTGCTGGCACCTCTTATAGAGCTTGTGCATCAGTCTGGACCAGGGAACTGCTCTGACTGGACAACAGTACTTGTGGAAGGTGGCACTGCTGTCAAAGAATTACATTTAAGCCACCCTTGGAGCCCCAAATACCATTAAAAGGCAACTTACTTGTTTTTTAGAAGATGTTCCACTGGCTGCAGAGACACCTGACAGACTGCAGAGTGCCCTGGAGCAGTGTGAGCAGGAAGATGGTAAGTTGTGTTTAGCTGTGAGTGAAAATCACCTCCCTGGAGTAGTTCTGAGCTTTCTTGCTGCTCACTTTTTCAGTTGTGTGATGAGCCATGATGCTCCAGCTCACAGCAGCTTTCTCAGTCCTGCAAACCTTTGTGGAAGCACAAGGAGCCTGGCAGCAGGACAGTGGAGTTTCTGCTGAGCAGTCCCAGTAGAATGAAGGGCAGCTGCAGCCCTTTCCTGGTGTCTGTATATTTGCTCACTGCCTACTGTCCCCAGCAGCATGCTGCCCATGATGGCCTCTCATGGGCTTCCTTCTTTCCTCATAGGCTCTGAAGAGGATGAGGACATGCCATGTAAACGGCCAAAGACTGAAACAGATCAGGACTATGAAGAATGGAAAAAGAAAATCCTGGAAAATGCTGCTAAGGCACAAGAGACAAGGAGTACTGACTCTGTAATGCCACCCAGTAATGTAACTGCTGCTTGCTCTTAATTTTAACTCTCCCTCTGCTCTAACAAGAGATCCAGTAGCATATGAGTAATGCTGCCTGGCAGACAGCTGGTTTTATTTAGGTTTTAAGTATTTAAGAATATTATTTTTAATAAATGACACCATGGAGTGATGGGATTTTACAGGAAATGTGACTGCTCACCAGGCTGTGGCATTAGGGGTAGAATAGCTTCATTCTCTTGCTGCAAGAAGCAGGTAACATTCTAATGCTACTTTGTGTAAATAAGTTATAAGTTACAGGCCCTTGGACCACTGGCTGGAAGCAGTCTGAAATAAAAGGAAGGTGATTAACAGTGCCTTGTTAAACTGCAAAGCCAGCAGAAAAATAAAGCCTTATTTTTGTAGGGTTTTTTTTTTTTTTTTGTTGTTTTTAATAAATATTGTTTAGTCAATGAATTTGACTTATTTTCATGTGTAGAGGAATGAAATCTCTTGTGCCTTTGTAAGAGGTTCCAAATATTTGAAGAAAGAATAAAAGTACTGGAAGGAAAAGCTTTGTATTATGACATCATGTTCTTGGCACAGATACTTGGGATGCAAAATAAAAAATGGAGGAGATGCCTGTGCCTTAAGAAGGAAGATATCCAGAGGAAAAGGATGTGACTGAGTAACAGATGTTCTGCATCTCACAGTCATGAGCTTAGAGAAGAGGTCTTTGTTCCATTTCCCTTGCATGTTTTCTGCCTGGCCTGCATCTCTGGACCTACCCAGAAATACTTTCAGGTTTGTTTGGCAGGGGGGCTTAAACCAAAGTTGATGGATATTCTTTCATTAAATTTATTAGTATTAATTCAGAAATATACAGACCGATGAATACAATGATATTCAGCATGCAGAAATGCTGTGGAAGGAAAACATGAACAAAAGTGGGCCTTCATAGAAGGTGATAAATTATCAAGATTCTTCTCTGTCCCAGCTCTGGAAATGCTGCAGAAGTCAGGACTCTGCAAAGTGAGAAGCACTTGAGTGGAAAAGATGGCTAGGCTAGAGTAAGCCAGACTTAACAAACCTCATCATTAGCAACCAACACTTCTGCAAATTCAAGGGATGTGAAAGTCCATACAGTTCAAAGGAGCTTTACAGGTGCCTTTGCTGAAAAGCTACTTTTAGTAATATTAGTTTCCCTTTTTCCTAAGAGCCCATCCAGTTCACACTGAGTTTTTCAGAATCCAAAACAGGAAACTACCAGTTGAATAAATAGTGTTGTACTTTTATATGAAAGACTGTAAGTGCCTCCCACTCTACGCATAAGAAAAGAGTTTAAAATCCAAAATAAGTTACTATTGTGAAATAAAAAGTTTAATGTTCAAGAGCAAAAGGGCTTCAACCTCCTAACTGGACTAAAGGCAGACGTAACACTGTTTCCCTCTCACTGAACCTATTAGAAATGAAACCTGTTTTGCATGTTACACCATACCAGCTGCTCAGACTGCATTAAAATTTCCAGAGAGAAGAAACAAATCCTCAAACTAAAAGTTAGCAACTAAAGTGCTGCAGTCATGGACAATGAAAAGCACTTATAAGTTTTAAAAACAAAATCTCTATAACTTTCCCCTTTTCTCTACAACATGAGATCTTTTTGCATAGACCCAGCAGTCATTAGGTGATTTGTATTCATGGCAGTTTCACACATCTCCTTCCAGAAGTTCAATCAGTGCAGCTCAATTCAACTTTCCTGAATAAACAGCAGCAATGGACTAACTTATTTCAAACCAGAGTTCCTCATAGTTCCTAACTATGCAGTGAATATTTTTTTAAAGGAGAGAGTAGAATAATAAAAAATCCAAACAACAAACCAAAACCATCCAAGCTGGAGTTGCACTGAAGCATCTTCATGTTGTGGGGAAATTACCTTTTGGAAAGAAATACAGGAGAAAATTATGTCTCTATCTTTTAAATAACAAACACCTGAGGGACAAGTTGTGCCACTGTGTGGCAGTTCTCTAAAGCTGGTAACACACATCAGTCAGTTAGGAACAAAGTCTTTAGAGATCCTGTGCTTGGTGTGAGAGACCAGAAAACTGTCAGGGGTTTTCTGCTATAAACACACCAAAAATACTCTGCAGAATCAAAGCCTTCAGCAAGAAGTCAGCCCCAGTAACAGCCACGCTTTTTCACCACTGTATAGAACAACTAAAAACTTGTAAAAATAAACAAAGTAGCTTCTGCTTTTAAAAATCTTGTGCCTCTTCCTTAAGGCACTTCTGGGACTGCAGCACTAACACACAAAATAATTGAGGAAGACAGTCCCAAAACCTTATGTTATAAAACAGAGATAGAAATGTTTGGAGACACTGAGTCCTCCTTCCATGGCTTCGTGTCCATCTCCAGGAGTGGTGGAGGTTTCACACAAGCTCATGCCAGCTTGACAGACGTACTCTGAAATCTCTTCAGCCTGTTAGCAGCAGCCACCACATAAAAGTGTTTCTGTGAACAGAACAGAGCAGTCCAGGTGTGAGTGCAACCAAGGCAAAGGGACTTTTCTGCAGTTGACAGGGATTTTCCTTCCTGGTAAATCCATTTCCCTCTAGTGACCCCCAGCCTGGGTGGGTTGCAGTGGTTCCTGCACAGCTGGCACTGTGAGGTTCTTCAGTGTTATTATGAATTGTACAGTGATAGGTCTTTAGATTGTGTTGTCTTTAAAATGCAAGTGCAGAACTTTGCCACCATGCAGCAGCAGTGCAGGACTGAAAAAAGTGTAAGCCTCTGGTTTAACTCCTTGGCAAGGAAATGCAACTCCCCAGTGACAGGAGAGAAGGAAATGGTCTTCACTGAGTTTGCCTCACAATTCCACAGGCTTCTTTCTAACAAGATTGCTAAGATTAGGATCAATTATCAACAATCAAATAGAGACTCAAGCACAAATTATTACCTATCACTTCATAAAAACTTAGTTCAGAAGGAGACTGGGGTTATCAATAAGATCCTGAAGAGTTCTCTTGATGGGTTTAAGCCAATTTTTTTTTCCTCTCTCCCACATTTCCACTCTGCAGTGGGAGGCACAAACTGCCTTAAGTTATATCCCTACTTCTTAGTGATAACAGATCAATGCAACTGTTAGCAATGGAAGAATTATAAAGAGAATGAATTTTTACTATAAATTAGCATCTGAAGCCTCTGAACATGTAGAAAGAAAGATGTAAAAAAACTTCTAAACACCAATCAGCGTAAAAATTGAAACCAAACTTGCTAGAAATAGAAGCAATATCCTTCTGTAGGACAAAACACTTCATTTACAGGTAAAAATAGACTTCACAACTGATACTTACAACCAAGAAGCCCCCGAGCACCAGTGAGCCACCCCACAAGAGGAGGAACAGCACTGCCTGTGTTGCACTGCTTTTCCCTGTGGCAGCAGGTTTGGCAGCCTGTGCGTATTTACCTTCCATTTCCTGTGGGCCATGTAGCTCTGCAGCAGCAGCTGGGACTTGAGGCGGAGCTTGCACTGCTGGGCCTTGGCCGGGAGGTTGCTGAGCCACTCGTGCTTCAGGCACTGCGTCGCGCTCATGCGGCAGCTGCAGGAAGGTGTGCCGTGAGAGCCTTGAAACCCAGCCCTCTGCTCCCTTAACTAAGGACAAAACCTGTGAAACCCAGCCCTCTGCTCCCCTCAGTGCCCTCTGTTCACCTCACTTGGGACAAAACCTGTGAAACCCAGCCCTCTGCTCCCCTGCTCCCCTCAGTGCCCTCTGCTCCCCTCAGTGCCCCTGCTCCCCTCAGTGCCCCCTGCTCCCCTCAGTGCCCTCTGCTCCCCTCAGTGCCCTCTGCTCCCCTCAGTGCCTCTGCTCCGTGAGCACAGTGCAGTGCTCATCCCTATGCCTGGGATCTAACAGCATCCTGCTCTCTCCAGTGGGATGGAGGAGTGCTGCTGGCTCTGCCGGTTCAGCTGGGGTTTAGATGAGGTAATGGATCACTTTATTATGCAAATTCAGAGCTTTGCTAACAGAAAAGTAACATTTGTGGTGTTATCTGTCTGTCCTGACAGCACAAGCTCATTCTGTGCCTCATATTTAAAAAGCACAAACTAAGTATACTTTATATCCTGACAACCTACAATGGGCCCAAATGCCACAGCCTATCCTAAAAGGTTTGAGAAATACATGGTAATAGAGAAAATCTGGAGGTAGAGGTGTTGAGATAAAAGTTTAATTTGCCTTTTTTCCAATCACAAGCCTGTGCCTGACTCCTGAGCTCTGTCTGAGCTGTCACTGAGATGATGAAAAGGCAGCTCCTGCCTGCTCACCCCGATTTCAGCAGCCAGGGGAGGGGGCTGCAGATCCTGTGCAAGGCCAGACCCACTGTCCCAGCAGGGCAAAGGTGCCTGGGCTGCAGGAGAGCAGAGGCTGCCACACACCTTGTGAACAACTGGAGCCAGTTAATCACTGCTCTCTGCAACTCACTGACAATTCATTGCATTCACAGCTTCTAACCTGACTTTGCAGTGTCCCTCTGGACACCCCAACGCCATTGCACAGCAAAACTGAAGACTCCAAAGTTTACAGTCTCACAGCAAATCATCATTACAGTCTGAGAAAAAGATCCTTAGATCTCTCCTGCTGGCAATATGCTAAATTTCAGTTAATTCTTCGTTTTTCATAGGAACCAAGTGTTCAAAATGGAATTAGTACTAGAACTGATTTGTCTGATTTAGGCAATTATCTGGAAGTTGTTAATATTCTAAGCACTCCTTTGAATTCCCCTCAAATACACAATCTGCTTTATTATATGCATCATTTCCTGATTTGATTAGTTTTGTATCACTACTCAGCAAGAGAAAAATTTCCGTACTCAGCCAACCCCCCAGCCATGGTGTGACATCAATATGATCCTCCTTCTCTCTATTGTTTCATATGTGCAATCGCTTTTTATCTCAGTTGAGCCAAGAATGAGAAGCCACGAGCACAGTTAAGTTCCAAATGCTCCCTAGTATTTCCCAAAAGCCTGTAGACCACTTTAGAAAAGAACAATGCACATTTTCACAGCTGCAGCTTCTATCTATCCTCCATGGCATTCAAGAGGCATTTTTGCAATTTCTGTCAAGGCTTGTGAGAGTCCAAACTAACAATAGAAATAGTTTTTGCTCAGAGAAGCAAAAGGTTTAGAGACAGATTCCTATACTGCAAATCCTTCCAGATTTCCTGTGTTCTGACTGTATGGATGCTACTGTGAAAACCAACTTTCGTTAGTTAGGGTACACAGACATTTTCCTTTAAAACAGGGGTTCCTGAATCACTGAGGAACTGCCCAGCAAGCCCAGAGCCAGCACACAAAAATCTCACAGAGTAAGTTCTCATTGTTGGCTGCAATCCAAACAACTGGCTGCTAAGAATTTAATCTCATTGGTGCTACTATTCTCACAATCAGACACAGAGGTACCTTTTCTCCTTCACAAGCAGTCTGGAAATAAAGTCTTTGGCGTCCTCTGAGAGCTGTTCAAATGCTTCTGCATCAAAATCCCAGCTGCAATTGACTACATAATTCATTGTCTCTGCATCAGTCTCTCCCAGGAATGGGGACAGGCCACTAAGCCTTCAAAAAAGAAAGATGATGTAGAGGGAGAAGAGAGTTATCATATGCAAGGTGAGTTTTTCCTTCTATGAATCCTCTGCTTTATAACTGTTGTTATCTTATGCAGGGAAAGGCTCTCAGCTATGGAGGGTTCCACTTCTCAGTCCCTGCCATGATAAGGCAACAGTGTTGGGCAATTGAGGGTTGTAATTTAGGGCTACCCCCAGCAGTTCACTCAGGTCAGGGAGCACCATTAATAGATCCCCAAGGAATGGGATCAGTGAGGATTTGGGTACATCCTTCAGTGCTTTCCCAGCTAGGAAAGCTAGAGGGACTCAAGAGCTTTCCCAAATCGGGGCCCATATCCATATGTGGCTTGAATTAAACAGAATTCTGAACAATAAATTACTTTTTACAGGTAGTTTCTAAGCTCAGATTTATTGCTTCCATCATTTATTACTTCATTCAGTTGAGTTTTGGCTAACAAACAAATTTAAAACAGAAATTTATCCAGTTCACAGAAAATGTCTGTGAAAGATTCTGGGATGCAAAACAAGCTCATCAGAAGGCAGAGACTTTGGGCAGACAAGCTGTCCATGGCTGCCATCCAGATATCAGAGAAAAGTTTTAGCCCTATCCATGACAGGTCATTTCTTAGACCCATGGCCCAACAGAGATAATATTAATTCTCCTGTGCAGATGCACACCAAGTCTAAGATTATAAAATTATCAGATTACAAATTTAAAAATTATTCAAATCCTCAAAAACACAGTCAAAATTAAAATACCCACATATTTTGGGCAACTTTTCAGAGCCACTCACAGCATGTAAGTGATGACCCCCACGCTCCACATGTCTGTGGGGAAGGAAACAAAGTCATAATTCACCACTTCAGGAGCCAGGAACTCTGGAGTCCCAAAATTCACCTTCAGCTTCTCACAGGGTTTGTACCTGTACAAGGAAAAGAGCCATAGTGAGGAGTGGGGAGCTCCTCTCAGCAAGGTAAGGCTTTGGGAGGCAGAGCAGTGCCCAGCAGCCAGGGCAACACTGGGGTGACCTCAGGGGAATGCCAGAGCAAAGCCAGGAGGAACAACAAGGACACTAAACCCTGAAAAGGGCTCCCCCAAAGAGGGGCAGCAGCTTTACCCTCTGCCAGGCACCACAGGATGCTTTCCAGCAGATGTTGTCCAAAATCCATAAACCATAAAACAAAGCAGTTTTGATTACACAAATGATTACATTTGATTAGTGGGATGTGGCCAGCTACAGCTCAGGGTAAATATCTGCATCACAGATATGAACACAATATAACTACCAAGGTGGGCCTGAAGAGGATCATTGGGCTCAGGAACAAGTAACAGTGACCCCATGCAGGGGGAAATTACTCTGCACTTTTTGCTATTGATAAATGGGGAGAGGTTACAAAACTGAACCAGTAACAATTGCCACTGACAGCATCTGGAGTCACATCTGTGTTCAGACAAACAAACCACTGCAGCACTGCTTCTCAATCTCTTTCTCCTGGATGGTCTTGTTCACAAAACTGCTTCAATAGAAGCTTGTATCTTTACCCTCCCAATTTAAAAACCAAACAAACAAAACCCCCAACTCAATGTACTTTTTTTTTTTTTTTTCACATGTATTTTATGGAAAAAAAGTCGTTGAACAGATACTTACATACAAACACATAAATATATATATCTGCATGAATGTAGCAGCTTTTAGCTTAAGAAAAATCTCAAAGGGTTTGGAAAACAGAGAAATATTATTGTTCTTACTGTCATAGTAACAGAAATAATTCCCTTTTATTCTAGGGCAATTGAATTATGTTCTCACAGCTTTTTTTTAAACTCATGCAAGTAAAATAAAAGAATGGATAAGATTCCCTATCTTTCTGAGGGTTTCCTGTTTCATATGGGATGGCTCAAATACACTTTCATTTTTTTTTCCTTCAATCAACTTAGCTACTTAAAGAGTTCAGCAGATAATTTCTGCAATTAGAGCCTGCACCATGAAACCCTGCAGTCAAAAAGTCTCTGGGAGCCTTCACAGAATCCCTAGAGTAAAATCTCTATATGGGAAATAATTTTGAGATAATTAGAACAGTAGTAAAGCTTTATCCAAGAGAAATGTTATTTGAAAAAGTAATTAGATAATTATTGCACGCAGCAGAAAATTCATGCCTGCAAAAGCATAATGCTCAGCTCACTCACACAGAATTATTACAGAGACATCAAAATACAACCCCCCACCAAAGAACTACCAAAAACATGTCAGAGGTTTGTGAGTTTGATTTGGTTTTGATTTTTTTAAATAATTCACAACTGAATTTCTTACCTCCTTGCTAATCCAAAGTCAATAATTTTAATCTGGTTTCCTGTGTGATTTACACATAGGATGTTTTCAGGCTACAAAAAGAAAAGAGGGTATTTTGAGTTAAATGTTTGAGAGAGATCTCTAGCAAAGATAGTATAAAATTCTCTCCATAAAAAGCCACAAAAAAGCCATATCAATTGCATCCCAAATTTTGTTATTTTTTATTTTTTTTCCAGTAAGAATATTTTTCAAGGTGGGGATAGAGGGGTGATGGGATCCAAACATATTACAAGTGCAGAACTGTCTATGAGCCAACCTGGTCTAATTTCATTTGTGTGATGTCCTATATAAACAGGAAGGAAAAAACCAGCTTGTATTTCTCTTTAAAAATACCAGTTATTAAGAGACCATCAGGAAAACATTGCAATTTTGTTGCAGGTTGTTTCCAGGCAGTAAAAAGTACAAACTATAGAAGATGATTGAACAGGTATTTGTACACTGTTAAAAAGGGGTAGGGGAAATGGAGGGAAGATTGTGGGCATTTCTAGCCAAGGAGGTTTTGGGTGGGGTTTTTTTCATCCATGGGAAAAGGGGACTGGTTAATGCTACAGAGAATGAAAAGCTGCTGATTTAAGAAAGGCAAAAGCCCAGAAACCTGATGATTCCAAGCAAGCTACTGAATAGACATTGGAAAAAAGTAATCAATCTCTAAAGCTCCATTTATTGTAGCTATTAAGTCTATTCCTTTATGACGTGAGTCCACGAAATGAGAAATTGCTCTCAGTAATCAGAGACTCTGTGGTGCCCAAACCAGCACAACGAAAGCACAGAGAGCACAAAGAACTGACCTTCAGGTCTAAGTGGAGAATATAATGCTGGTGCAAGTAGTGGACTCCTTCACAAATCTGCTTGGTGAACAGGATGGCATCCAGCTCTGTCAGGTGGTAATTTTCATCTGTGATCCGGTCAAATAATTCCCCACCATCAAGACTACAATTTTCACATAGAAAAGCATTAAAACCCCTAAGATCTTGCATTAGCATGATTTATTTCCAAGCTGGAAATTAGGCTCTGTAATTGAGGGTCCTAACAAAGCATCCAATATAAAGTGTATCAGCAGCCTCAATGACTTCAAGAGACTTATTTCTCTTTAAATTATGTATTAATTTAAATTCAAAAATGAGAAAGTTGTCACTAGTATTTGGGGGAATACACGTCGAACTCAAACCTTCAAGACCTGGGATCCTGTGGGACCTGGAGAACCTACTTTAGGGAGTACTGAAGTATTTGTTATTCACTCATCTCACTAGTCAAGGGAAAATAAGTCTCCAACCTACAAAATTTACTAAATGGAATTTCTCAAACTAAAAGCTGTTTCACACGAGTTGGCAACTTAACTTAATTCTGCAAAGAAATTAAGAAAAAATAGCCAGAGATAAAGTTCTGACAAGCTTTTAACCTGAAGAAATTACCTTTAAAATTGCTTTTTCCTTTTTAAAATGAGATCAACTCTCTCTTAGGCTGGGAAACCACTCACCTCTTCACAGCTCAGAATTATCATTCCCTATTTGCTTTAGTGACCTGGGAAAACCCAAACATCTGACAATTCCTGGTATTATTTAAACTTACTATTCCATGATCAAAGTGATATTATTTTTGGCTTCAAAAGCATCATAAAGCTGGATGAGATTCACATGATTTAACTGGTTCATGATGTTAATTTCATTTTTTACGTCTTCCTGAAAAAAAAGACAAAGTAAAAAAAAATGAACAAAATACAGTCCTTAAATTTCAACATACCAAAACAGAACTATGTATAAAGCCCAACAACAGCTACACCACAGATCTCAAGGGGACTGGGAGTTTAATCATGAATACAGGAGATGATGGAGTCACAGCAAGGCCAGGTTTGGCAGTATTTGATGGTACCCAGGGATGGGCAGCAGTGCTGGTCTGGCAGGGAGGGAGGCTCAGAGCTCCCTGCACTGTGGTTACCTTCTCTTTGGCTCCTTTCACTTTTATGATTTTGGCTGCCAGGTTGAGCCCCGTCGATATCTCCGTGCACTTGTGGACTTGCCCAAAACGCCCCCTGTGGATGCCAAGGAAAAGATGGGAAAGCAGCTCAGCAGAGCTCAGCACAGAAACCTCTCCTGGAACTATTCTTACCACCAGCAAAAATAGCCCAGTACACAGTGAACGGAGTCGGGTGGCCAGCAGCATGGAGCTCCTCTTTCTCTCAGCTTATGAAGGATTAGTTTTATCTTTCCAGCCAGTTGTTCAGTGCTTACATTAAAATATTAAGCCCTGCTGGTCCTGCTGAGCTATGATGGCCATGCTCTGCTCCCCTCTGTAATTGGACCCCCTCGCTGTCCTTCAGGGCTGTGTTTTGGGTATATTAACAAGGATATTTCTGTCCTGATCTCAGAACTTTTGAAATTACCATAAGAGCAGTAACTGTAGCCACTGCAGAGCCTGCATTTCTGGCGTGCTGTAAATTCTCCCCCATGTCACGCAGATATGTTAATGCCCCTTGGGATGATTCCTAAACACCATCTTCCCTGCTCTTGCATCACAGTGCTTACATTTATTAAGCCATATTTGTACGTGGATCAATGTGTAAATCAAGCCTTCTTGTCACATAAGTAAGGATACAAGAATACAAAAGCTGAAGCAGCTGCAGACTTCCTATGACTGAGAACTAAACATAATATCAAAATTATAACTCTTCCTTCATTTTCTTTAATGTGCAGCTCAGCACAGAAAAAAAATATTTTGGAAGCTGCCTGACCTAATGGGCTTTGTTGTCTTTTCAAATGCTCTGAATCTGTCTGCCTTAAGGGTACAGGTTCTTCTCACAAAACTTAGGCTAGGATTATTATAACAAATCAAAGAAACAGTCCCCAGGATGGCAGTCAGGCATTTGGAACAGAAAGAGCCATCTAGGGGACATCCTTGATGTAAAAGCAGCTGTGAACACCCAAAGGGCTCCAAGATGGACCACTCCCTCTGGCTGCAGAGAGCTTGTGTGTCCCTCACCCACACCTTGGGGCCAGCTGCAGAGCCCTGCAGCTCCCTGCAATTCCAGCAGCAGCAGAGAATAGGGACAGCCACACTTCTCCCATCCCATGGGGACAGCCACACTGACCCCATGAAGACAGCCACACCTCCCATCCCATGGGGACAGCCACACTTATCCCATCCCAGAGGAACAGCCACACTTATCCCATCCCATGGGGACAGCCACACACACCCCATACAGGGACAGCCACACTCACCCCATGCAGGGACAGCCACACTCACCCCATGCAGGGACAGCCACACTCACCCCATACAGGGACAGCCACACTCACCCCATAAAGGCACAGCCACACTCACCCCATGCAGGGACAGCCACACTCACCCCATGCAGGGACAGCCACACTCACCCCATGCAGGGACAGCCACACTCACCCCATACAGGGACAGCCACACTCACCCCATACAGGGACAGCCACACTCACCCCATACAGGGACAGCCACACTCACCCCATACAGGGACAGCCACACTCACCCCATACAGGCACAGCCACACTCACCCCATACAGGCACAGCCACACTCACCCCATACAGGCACAGCCACACTCACCCCATACAGGCACAGCCACACTCACCCCATACAGGGACAGCCACACTCACCCCATGCAGGGACAGCCACACTCACCCCATGCAGGGACAGCCACACACACCCCATACAGGGACAGCCACACTCACCCCATGCAGGGACAGCCACACTCACCCCATACAGGGACAGCCACACTCACCCCATGCAGGGACAGCCACACTCACCCCATACAGGGACAGCCACACTCACCCCATACAGGGACAGCCACACTCACCCCATGCAGGGACAGCCACACTCACCCCATACAGGGACAGCCACACTCACCCCATACAGGGACAGCCACACTCACCCCATTCGGGGACAGTCTCACTTACCCCCCCAGCACCTGGTGCCGACACACTGAGTAGCTCGAGGTCACCTCTGCTGTCTTGACACTCACGATGCGGTGCTCGAAGGGGGCTGGAGGAGAAGGGCTGTCATCTGCAGGGACACAGGCTGTGCTCACTGACAGTTCTGCACACATCCCTGCCCTGTTTCACCTCCCCACACCACAGATTTCACCCCACAGGGTATGAGGGGCTTTCACTGCTAAATCCCTTTTACAGACAAGGGGTTCAGTCCCAGAACTGAGATCAGCATCCCACTGAATCTCCACTCTGTTTTTTGAACAGAGTAAACCCACTGAACACCTTTAGGGGACCAACATCTTAGTTTAGGCATTAACAGAAAGGGCAACCAGAAATTATTACCTGAAAGTTTGAAAAAAATTACACTTATCTTTTAATTGTTACATGACAGCAAAAAAAACTAGCAGAAATACACAGCACTGAGGAATGAGGACAGTAAATGATAAATCATGACGTTCCTCTTAACAGCAAGAATTTTGCAGACAATTTCCAAATTAAAAATGCAATTATTAGCATTACAACTATTAAGTTTAGTCTGTTTGTGGTAAGCTGAATTACTTAACTGTGATCACTTAATGTCAAAGGTTTTCTAGGGTAAAGCTTGATTAAATAAATTTTTTATGTCCCTACCGAAAGCAATTTTACAATTAATCTCCAGGTATCTCAGGCTGCAATTTAATATGTATCCAACCCTGCTCAGAACAGCAGAGCAGTCAGGTCACGGAGCCATGTCTGCACATTCTGGAACATACACACATATGTGCTGCCAGGAGAGAGCATTCCCTGAGACAATGCAACCAAGTGTTCCCTCAGGAACCAAGAGATCCATGGCCAACAACACAACAGGCCACAACAAGAAACACTTCCTGCACTGCTTTTCTGTGCTCTGGATCTCCAGTCCATAGTTGCTAAAGTGTGCCTGGTTTGCATGCTCTATCTGAAGGAACAAATTTTTCATCTAAAGAAAACTGATTTTTTCAAAATTCTCGTACTTCTCATCACACATACACTTCATGTTATTTTAATTTTTTAAAATTTTTACTTCCCAAAACACACTTGAAAAGGAAAGCTACTCTTAAAAGAATCTGTGAATTGTTATTCTCATAGCCAAAGGTACCCAGTGCAGAACACCCTTGAAGTGTAGGACAGAGGTGTTCTACTGAGCACTGCTCCTGCTCTTATTGTCTATACAATAGGCAGGAATAGCACAAAATCCTCAATGTACAGGTTTCAAGAGTAACTATGAGCAACTCACCAATGATTTCTCCTTGAGTGGGAAGAGCTCTGCCAGCTTCCAGAGACTTGGTCTTCCCTGGTGCCTTTCCTGTACACTGAGCATCGTGTCTGCTTCCCCCTGCAGTCTCAGATCCTCTCCTCTCAGACCTGGTATCTGCTGGGTCTTTTGCTTTTGCTATTTCTTGATGGATTTTCACTTTTACCCCTGCATCTTTCACAGGCTCCTTTGCAGAGGTATTCTGTGAGGTTATGGGCTCACATTTTAATTCTGATTTCTCTTCAGCTTTTTCAGCTGGTTTGGGCTTGCTCAGGAATGGCTGTTGCTTCCCTGTTTGAGGTGCAAGTTCATTTTGCTTATTGTCCCCTTTAACTTCTGAATTTGGCTTGGAGCTGATGTTTTTAGGACTCTGTTGAAGTTTTAATTTGTCAGGCAGCTGTTTGACTCCTTTCAAGTCTGCTGGTGTGGATTTCACTTTGGGACTTTTACCTCTGCTGTCACTTACATTTCCCTCCTTGGCCATCTCAATCTTTTCTTTCATATCAGTCATATGTACACTGATAGATATCCTGCAGAGCAAACAGAAGACATTTGATATTGATGCAGGTGGCCAGCCTGGTTTTTGTAACTTTGTGGGGAAAGAAAAATCTGTAAATTTCCAAATCCATAAATTTCTATAGTATTGATAAAACCTAACTGTACCAATCTTGCTTGGAAAGACTCACAAGCACTAAGGGGATAGCACCAAAAATGATGCTGATTCTTTCTCTGCGTCCTCATCTCTCTACATGCCAGCCCTTCTGCTGAACAAAATGTCTCACCCTGCAAAGAGTTAATCCCACATTTGAAAACTCACCGACTTTTTGCAATTATTACAGTCGGTCTAATAAAAAAACACTTATTTGGCAGAGAGAGGATAGTGATTGCCTTCACAAATTACAGGCTGATTATCTGAATGGCTGGCTGCTCATATGGTTCTACAAATCTGATGGTTTGTATTCTCTTCCAGCTGGCTGACCTGCACACTCAGCCATCTGTGTTTGGGTCTTCTGATGGGAGAGCATTCTTTCACAGCTTTCTCCTAGAAATCTAACTTTGATAAACTGTCTCACTCCAACAATACTATTTTCCTTGGCAATTTAACTACTGGAAAAGTTTGATGATTTTTTTCCCTCTTGTGCTGCCTAAAAAGAATACAGGTTAGAACCAATTCTCTGTGCTCCTAAACTCCATCAAAGACATTATTGTGATAATGTTTGAGTCAACTATTACTGCTCCAACTGTCATGAGCAGTCTGATTTGACTGAGGCTGAACTGAAACTTGTGAAGTTGCAAAGCAGATTTTATACAGTGGCAAATGAAGACAATTTCTGACATCTGGGAGAGAACATACCTCATTTTCACAAAGGTTATTGCCTCTTTTGGTAGAGCAACCTCATTACAAAAGATGTTATAAAAGAAAATGTTTCTGCTTTCGTAAAACAGGAGTCTGAGATGTCTCATTTTCTGCACCTTTAACACCCTGTGCTGTGCTGTGGATCCAAGCTGCTCTGCTGTGAGCTGTGAAGCAGCTGAAGCCAGCTCTGAGCAAACACTTCCTCTGCTATCTAGACAAGCCTGGACTCAGTGGGACTCTCGGGCATTTCTCCAAGCTGGGGAACACAATGTCCCTTCAACGCCTCTGTGTGGGCTCACAAAATTCATTAGAAGTTGCATCCACTTTAGAGATGTGTTCACCACCCTCATGTGACACACTCCCAGCCATGACAATGCCCTGGGCTGCAGCTGCCCCTGGGGTTTACTCCAGCTCCTGCCTTCCAGTTACCTGCTGGCCTCCCCCATCCCCAAACCACAGTCTGGGGCTCAGATACCAAATTTGTACACAGGAACAATGGAGAAATTCCCCACCTAGAGACATACACACATTTTGGGTGTGTATGGATGAGTGTCCATCACTCCCACACACACACATATAAACCACTTTACAGCCACTCACCCAGACAGAAAGTATTGGCAAATAAAATCTGCCACAGAAGTTCCATTTGTTGGGGTTTAGTTGGTAGGGCTCTTTTGGTTGTGGGGTTTTATTGTCTTCTGTTGTGTGGGCTTTTTAAATTTTAAATACATGGGATTAAAAGAAAATCCTAGATCAATAATCCAAAGGAAAATGGACTATGAAACACCTATATGAGGAAAATATTAGTCTGGTAGAGATGAATAAATCTTTAGGTGACCAAGACACTGAAAACCCTGAGGACAACAAACACAAGTTCTTTGGTTTTGTCATACACTTACAAATATCTCAAATTCCTTTTACCTGCATGGCTATAGAAACCAAGGAGGGAGGGGGTGAGTGGTTTATAATAGTTGAGCTTCTCTGTGGTGGTCACTTTTCTGTGTGAGCACACAGAAGTGCTGCCAGCTCAAAGCCCTCCCTCATCTGAGCCATGGCTGCCCAGAGCTGCACGCAGCACCCTGAGCCCTCTGCCTTTACCTTGGAAGGTTTCTGCACTCCTGCCCCACCAGCAGGAGCTGCTCCTTCCATGGCCTGGCTTTCCTTGCCTCCCTTAGCCCAGAGGAGGTTCCAGGTGCCCAGCAAGCCTTACCTGGTGTGTGTCACCTCGGCCCCCGTGTCAGACCCACGGGGTGTGCAGGGCACGGCTCCCCGCGATGCTGCACTCGCTGCTCCAGCTCTGCTCCCATTCCTGCCAGGCTCCTGAGGAACAGGCTGCCTGTGGCACTCTGCAGGGCCTGGGGCTCTGCCCACCTCCTGTGCTTCAGCAGGAGCACTTTGGCTGCCAGCATGGCCTTGATGTACCGAGGGAAGACCATTGTCTTGATTCGAAGCTCTGACATCGATGTCCCTCTGCTGTGGACAGCTCTTAGAGCTCAGTGGTTTGCCAGCACCTTCTGCCCCTTGCTGCTGTGATGTCCTGCCTTTAGGCTGGGCTTTGGACTCAGCTTTGCTGGCTGCAGCACTGGAAGTGTTCACCTTCTCACATGCTCCCTTGACTTCGTCCGGCTTTTTCACGCTTTTTGTCTCTGAATAAAAGAATCCATTAATAAACTATCCTTGGCAAAAGCCATGACAAAACAGAGAAAGAATAAAGGAACACACCTCTCAAAATAACCTACAGAGTTACACCTGGAAAGACAGCAAGAATCCCCCAAAAGGTTTAAAATCCTTACACCATCACTACTAATGCTCATGGCTTAAAACCAGAGATTTCCCTGCTCTGCTGGCTTTCCACCAGTGCCACAGATTGAACTTGGAGTCCTTAAAGCAAACAAAAAACCTGCAAGGCTCAAATTCATTGTATCTAAAATCTGAAATCACTTTATGGGCAAATATAATAGATAGTTTAAGGCACTGCTGGTCCTGCAGGACCTTCCTGATCCCAATACATCCCCCTCCCCAGTTAGAGGGGTAGAGACACACCCAGCAGGACTCCAAGGGACACTGATGACAGGACAGCACCCACTTGCAGTTTCCACTAAAGGACTAAAAGGTTCTCCATCGTCTTCCCATGAGCATGGCTGTGATTATTAACATTAAGCATGCCCAGATCCCAAGGTTTGCTCACAACCCCACCTCGCTTCTGAGTCAGAACTGTGACCATTTGCTTTGTTTATGTCACTTCCAAAGTGATGAAGCTAAAAAAGGGGACTGCCCATAAGGCAGAGGATTCACTGACAATTTGTGAAGACAACAGCATGACAGGACCTGCTCAACATCACCTTCACCCTGTTGCAGCTCCCCAGGCATCCACGATGGATGCACCAGGGCAATGCCCTGACAGAAGCACCCTAAATAGGAACCTGGCCTGACGGGCCAGTGAAACTTGCTGATCAAAAAGAGATATTCCCCATGTCAACACATCCCTTTTTCAGAGAGGGGGAAGAGGGAGGGCTGCTTCAGATGTATTAATGGAAAAAAACATGAGGTTTGCTATGTGATAGGGCCCCTATCTTCACAGTATCTCCAAACAAGCTCTGCTCTCTGAATTCAGCTCACTGAAACCCAGCCCTTCAGCTAAACAAAGGCGCTCCTTTTAATTTCTTTATCTTCTAGCTTTCTATGATGCTTGATCCTGGGGATAAATCATCTTGTGAAGGCAGTGAGAACAATTCTATTTTCCCAGTACTGAGGGGCAAAGTTACTCAGTTACATTTGAGTAATTCAGGTAGTGGGAAACAGCAGGCTATTAATTTCCAGTTTGTCTGCTGCACATTCTGGAGTCAAGGCTTGTAGCATGCCTGGAGTGATACATACCTTCCAGAGGCTTCTTGCTTTCAGTCTGGGTTCCTCTGTTACTAAGCACATGCTTAGGTTTTGCACCACTCTCCTCGGACTTATCTTTGGCCTAAAAATGACAGGGGAACACAGAAATTACAGTTCCAGCCATGAGTGCCTATTCCCCACTAGGTTCCTGCAACTATGCAGGCATTCAGACTCTGTAAAATGGATACCTCCTCTGAATTATTAGTCAGTGCTGTGTTTACTTCTTTCTTCCAATCTTTCCCTGCCTTTGCAGGCAGGCATCCTTTTAAAACAATTAATAAAACAGATTAAAACATTAGCTAACTGCTTTCCAAAATTTTCAGAGTTTTTGCCTCCTGTCATCTTCATTCACCTTGATTAAAAAGTATGACATGTGAAACATGAGACACTAGAAAAAGAAAGGATGCTGTATTTCTTTTGCTTTTTGGCTGGCGACAGAATGAAAAGTAATGTTTCTGAATATATTTGTCAAAACATATTTGTCTCAAGGTATCTAAAAATTCATTATTTGATCTGAAAAGAGCTGATACCAAAAGATAACCTCTAGCTTTATATCAACTCTTGTATATGTACTTGACATTTCACATGTCACCTTTAGAATGATTAAAAACAGAAGCAGATTTTTATCTTTAAGCAGTGTTTTCCCCCAATTAATTTGAGAGGAGGGATATTTTGTAACAGGGCCACTATAGACTTCACAGAGCAATACATGTAAAATGAAATTACAACTGACTTCTAGGTAGCAAAAAGCATTACACAAAATTAGGAAAAGGTATAATAATTCCTGTGGTTGGCATATAGTTAAAAATCTAGAGATGTTCTAGCCTTCTATCCTGTACAAGCAAATAAGCAACGTGTGAAGTATTTCTGCAGGTAACTGATTACAAGCTGCACATCAGCCCTTCACCTGTTAGTAAAAGCAGTTAAGGATTTCATGCACCAACCCTACAGACTGAACAGAGCCTCCCCACCTCCCCATTCCCAAAACAACCAAAACACCCAAAGAGTAAAAGTAGGAAAAAATCATTACCCTTTTTATTACAGCTCTAAGAAAACCTGCTACAATGACCAGGGTGAACATTATTCTGGCACAATCCTACATGCAAAGAAAGCCTTGGGTAAGTGACAGTTTGATGCTGGTGCGTTTTTCCTTCTTTTTAAGTAAGAAGTTAGAGGTTTGGAAACTAGGAAGCTCAACTCATAGTCTTTTGTTGACTCCAACCCCATAAAACTTCTTCCATAAGCATTCCCAAGGCATCCCTGGAATGCTGTCAACAAACAGCTTCACCCAGAAATGCAAACATGACCTCCCCACTCCCAGCCCAGCCTGTGATAAGCAGAGCAAAGGCTGGAAAACAGGAACAGGCAGCAAGTTCTTTTCTGTGCTTCCCCAGCAAGTGTGCAGCTCTTTGGACATGTCTGTGCTGCTATCACACAGGAGGCTGCAAACACCAGACCCAAGTTAGCCCATGGCTCAGCACAAGGTAATTTGTTCTTAGGTTCACCTGTGCTCTGCTCCGCGTTTCCCAGCCAGGTCACGTACACACACAGCCTCCATGCAAGTTCAGATATCACGCAGCAGTCTCTGATCAAAGCACAGACTTATCTTAAGGTCTTATAGCTGAACTCATGCTCCAATTTCAAAAAGTGTTCATGACCAGAACCAAACAAGGAGGACAGTGATGGTCATATTGCAAACCTGGAGTTTGCCATGAAGCTGCTCGCCCACTCCACGCTGACTGCTCTCCAGCCAAGACACAGCTCAGAGCCTGGGACACACACCTCCACCCCCGCCCAGTCCACCAGGCTGGCACCAGCAGATTATTTCACCTCAATCTCTGTCTATCCACAAAATCAAACAAAGAACAGCAGTATCTGTCTCCAGGCATTTTGCAGTGACTGCAGGCAGTGACTGTAATAACACAGCTTTACCAAAAACACATCAGACTTTCCCACTTCTCCAAAAACCTGTAGAACTGAAGTTGGAACTGCAAGTATGGGCTTTATCTCTATCCAGATTTAAGGTTGATAACTAATGCATGATTTATTGCTCTCAACACTAATGGAAGCACTTTACAAATTCTTCTGCCAGCTCACTGGTCAGCCTCTGGCACTTAAAAAAGGAGACCAGGAGAGCACTGAAAGCCTAGAAAGGTACATTGCCACCAAGCACTGCCCTATTCTTCCCACCAAAAGGTACCTTCCCACCAAAACATTTTACAGTTTTGGTGAAAAATATTTGGGTTAAGGTACAAATGGACATTTTCATTTGAGCTAAATTCTCATTACTGTAAACACATCTCTACACACATGGAGATTCTTGGAATGAATAAACATATTCCAGCTCTTGCAGTTTACCTCTGTTTCGTGCCCATGGTGGGGTAGAAGCCATAGTGAAAAATGGAAACTCCCATTACCTAGAACTAATTCCAGATGCTTGTAACTTTCAAAAACAAGGTTGATCCTTTTAAAACACCATATCAGCTAAGTCTTGCCGCCCTCACTGTCCTGAATAATTAAGAAATGCTTGGGAACTGATGTCTGGGAAGTTGCAAACACAAGAACTACTTGATTTTAGGAGAGAATGATGTCAATGGAGCTGATGAAGTCACAGCTGCATCACAAAAATGTAGTTAAAGACAACTAAGATGTCTAAGGACAAGTAAATCTCCTCAGTAACATGACCATAAGTCAGCACAGGTCTCAGGAACTGGTGCTATGTTCAGAATTTGTGAACCAACAAGGAAATCAAAGCTTCTCTCAAGAAAACCTAAAAGCTTCTGGTATGCTATTCATACTTTCTCTGGGGCCTCAATTCAGTCACTTATTTGGGTGACATTGCTGAGCTTTGAGCACGGGTAGAAGCTGAATTTTCCTTTCCAGTAGCAATCTGCTTCTCACAGTGCTGACAGGAGTGCCCAACACCCTTCAGGAACCTCAGGCACTGTTCTGAGCTTGCTCCCTGCCTTAAGAGCCTTGCAATTCAAAGGTGCCAGCAGTAACCTGCACCAGCAACACAGAAAGGAAAACTTGAATTAAACACTGTGCAAGAGATTGACAGGAGAGCCTAAAGCCCTGCTAGGTCAAAAAGTGAAATGAAGAACAGTAAAACTAAACCAACCTCAACAGGGATTTCCAGCAGACTCCCCTTCTTCCAGGGCACAATGCCTTTGAGAATGAAATCCACTACTTTAGAATTTTTTAATACTTCTCCCACAAATGTAATAACTTTATCCAGGGTATCAACCCTTTTCTCTATCTTTGCCAGCCTCTCCTTATGCTTGGAGGCATCTAGCTGGGCAGCTTTCATCAAATTCAACACTTCTGAGCAGATGCTCTGGACGTCAGCCTGGGCAGCACAGTCTGGTACCTGCAGCCCTTTGTGCCCTGCACCTGCAGTGTCACCAGGAGCTGCTGGGGCGGCTGAGAGCTGCTTGGTGCCATTTCCTACATCAGCAATGCCTCTGTCCACTCGCTGCAGTTTGCCTGTCAGCTCCTCCTGGAAATGCAGCAGTTTGTCCATCTTTTCGTTCAGGAGATACAGTTTTTTGTCCACCGTACTCAAACTGCTCGCTTTGGTAGAATGAAACTTTGTCAGGGCGTTTCCCTCTGCGAGGTCCAAGCTCCCCACAGACATTGTGTCCAGACAGCAGGAAGTCAGACAGATTAGGCTGGCTTTTCATTAATCATAAATTAGAAAATGAGGCTCTGAAAGTTCATCTTCTTCAGCTATTCCTACAGCAGACAAGCTCACTTACTGGAGTCACTAGAGCATATCATGAGATAGCTACTGCACAAAAGATTTATTTCTGTGTTATCTATTTCTTACTGTGTGCTTTCAATAATGGAGGCAATTTGGCATCAGACTATGTTTTCTTGTGCCTCCTTGACGTCACAAAACCATTTAAAATTCTTTCTCGAGTGGCTGTTGATAGGCAAGCATCTTAACAATGGCCAATGCCTGCACAGGCCTCTGGAGGGAGGGGGATTGTTTTCATGACCAGTTTTAGTTCTGTGATAATGAAAAGGTGCTAGAACATTTCCCTTCATTAAACAGGAAAAAATATAAAAGTAAACTGGCTGGCCTTGTGCTGAAGCTTGGAAGAATTCAGCTTTGTAGCATTGATGAAGAACACCCAGCACAGACACAGGGTGCTCTTTCAGTTGGCTGGCACTTGAATTTAAAAATAGAGTACAATGACAATGATCTGAAATACGTATCTAGCACCAGCATGTCTTTGTCAACTGAAACTTCTAAAATTAAATCTTTCTTCCAGGTTATGAAAATGAACCAAGTAAAAAAAAGAATCACGATGAAGGCACAGCAGAATCATTCTATTAGCAATGACATTTTAAAACCATAAATCTCAAAGGATTTGTTTTCGACTTGCTTTTCACTTCTGAATCACAGCATATCTACTATACAAATTACAGTCACTAGAGAACAGAAGAAGTCACTTCACTGCACAGGCTCCACTGCCACTGTTCTGAATGCTTTAGAAACATTAATGAATGCCCCCTTACAACACCACACAGAAGGGGAGTCAGCTCTGTGCCACAGAGGATGAGCTGTGGCAGCGAGAGAGAGTTTGTCCCATGCCAGATGTGGCACTGTCACCGGACTGGTCTGGTTCTCCTGGGTCCCTTTGCACTGCTGAGTGTGGAGCAGGGTGGAGAAAACATGGAACCACAGCAAAGCCATGGCCTTTGGGATACTCAGCACCTCTCTGCCTCCAGTGCCTCCTCATTTTTTGTAAAGGGCATATGGAAAAGAAAATGTCACTCTTAAAGTGAATTTCCTGTATGACATAGGACATTATAGACATTAAAACCCCTCCCACGGAGCAGCTTTAAAGTTACCCTCTCAAGACAATGTTGAGTCCTTGTGACCTCTGTAAGATGAGGATTTTTATTTACAGTTTAAAAAAAAAGTGTTACATCTACCAAGGCCATCATATAATTATAGCAAATCTGGTGGTTCTGTGACATTTAGAGGCAAATAACCAGCTTTACCAAAAACAGTCAGAGCTGTAAGGCTTTGGCCGTTCAACACCTTCATGGAAGAGTTTGAATACCAAGCAATGACTTTAGAAGAAAACCTGGCATTTTGTGCCATGCCACTTCTGACCACAAAGATATTTTAAAGTTACTGATGTTTTCACAGTGCTCTGGGATAGAATGGTGTATGATATCCCATACAAGACAGTAAAATATACAGCTCTGCCTTGAAGGTTTAGGACATGGGCAATAAACACCTTGCAACTCTACTACTGCAATTAAAGAATATTAGTTTTTAGCCAAATGCCTGCAAGTAATTAATTCTTTCAAGCCCACAAACATGCTTGATGACAAAAGATGAAAACAACCAACATAATTCACTATATCAAGAGTACCTGCTGAATGTTGTCCTGTTAGGAACAAGAAGAAAATGGGAGAGTCATTAGAGTGTTGTATTTAAAGTCAGACAACTTACAGCAAATACTTCATTAAGGAAGCTTAGCCACAGAAAGTAATCCCCAACTGCACACTCAGAACTCAAGTTGCCACCACCAGAGTGCTATTCCAGGCACAGCACAGCCAGGAAATAATACAAGTACAACCAGGGAGCACAACTGGTCTCTGGGTGTGCTTGGGAGCAAACAGGAGTCCTGCAAAACCTTGAACTGCCGTCTCAGTTATTGAACAACTGACAGCAAAAGCATGAATGCTGCCCAGTTGTTATTATCCAGTGTTATTATTCATGTAACTGCTGATTTAATCCCCCTCATGTACGATGGACTGTGGTAAATGCTGTGTAAAGCAAGAAGTGGGGCTTCAAAAAAAATAAATCCCATCCTTTTCTTCTCTGGATTCAGCACTGTGTATTCCAGCTACATGGAACAGATTTCACCACCCAACTGCTCACACAGTCCACTGAGAGATGTTTGAGATAATGCTCCACAGAGAATTCTTGCTAAAAATATGCAGCAAATATTCCTTGACAGTGTAGTCTGAGGAACATGGAAGATACAGCCATTAATGCCTCCTCCTCAGATACAGTGTTTGACCTATTACACTACTTACATCAAACTATGCATCCATAAACAACTGCAAAGTTACAGGTGGGATGAAGGACAGAGAAGGAAACATCATTTGGACCAAAGTAAAAATTTTAAACATGTGTCACAAATTAAGGTCAGCTTTTCTTTATTCTTTCCATTTTCTCCTCCACTCTCTCCCCTTTTGCACTGCTGGCAAACACACAAACAGAAGAAATGGCTCTGGCAAGTCTAACAGTTTGTCCTGCCTTCAGGATGATAATATGCTCAAATACTGGCAAAAACCCTTTCATTCCTTTTGCTTTGAATTACAAAAGCAGACAATTGTTCAGAACATTGATTCAGTGCCCAGTGTTCAGATCTTGCTTGAGCAGCCTGCAGAGTATTTATTTCCATTGCCAGCCCTAAGCCTTTCAATAGTTACCAAAAAATAAGGGAAAAATCCTGAAATGCCTGACATCACAAAAAAGCACAGCTGTTCAGACAAGTGCCACAGCCTACCAAACTCACTTTTTCCTTGTGAGGAGCTATTGCTTACAATGACATTTTGCACTTAGATACCAACACAGGGTGCTTCACCCTCAGTCCCCAAATTTCAATGCTGTATGAACAACAAATGCCAGGGACTGCTGCAGGACTTGAGCAGAGAGCAGAGTTTTGTCCAGTCAACCCTGTTGGCATTGCCAAATCTGGTGACCCACAAGAATCCATCATTGTCTAGGTGTAACTTGGACAAAGCTTCTGATGACAATTGCTCTCCTCTGGGTTCTTGCTCATTTCTTCCAGGTAACAAAAAATGAGCCCTGGGATCTGGAGTTTGCAGGCAACTGCCTTGATCCCATTGTCTGTTGGACTGAAATGAACTTCTCTGATGCCTCTAAAACACCTCCAAGGTACCTCAGGAATGCAGAGAAAAAGAACACACATGCTGAAGAAAAAGAACTACAAGTGACCTTGAACCAATGATGCCAAAGAGATTTCTATTCTCAAGGGGGAGAAGAGTTAATTCCTCTTTGGCTCACACCTCACACACACTCTCCCAGTTGTGAGAGAGAGATGGCAGAAAACAAGAGAAAAATTCAGATTCAACACAAAAAATCTACCATATGGCAGTTTAGTTACAATTACTCCTTGCTAGGTCTGACACAAAGGAAGAAAAAAAATCCTCAAAAAGATGGAGTGAATAGAAAACAAAATATAAAAAAATATCTACACCATGTACTGAAGTGACAGCAGAGACTTATAACCCAAACAAGAAATGTCACAGAGGTTAAAACCAGCTGCTCAAACAGATCATCTCATTAGATTGTTGCATTGCTTCCAACAACATTGTAAAACTTGAGATGGCTGACAATAAATAAGAAAATGAAAAAATAGCTTTTTATATGGCCTATAAAAAGCCAAAGCTTAATATAGAACTTAAAGGCTTTGGGAAAAGTTTGCAGTGCAACAGAGTTCTAAGGAGATGGAGAACTGAATGTGGCAAAACATCAGGAGATTACAAAAGGAAAAACCAAAGCAAATAAGCTCAAAGCAGTTTGGCTACATCTGATAAACAGTGCTCAGGAAAAAACCAGTCATTTTTTTTTACAAATATCTTTTATGTATTCAGCTTTTTCAAGTTATAATGAAAATCTACTTAATCTACATCTAATTGCTGCAGCTCATTAACATACATTTTCTATTTTTCTCCCCAGCAAATGAAAGGGTAACTGACCCTTTTTAGGGGACCTAAATTTCTGAAATACTAGATCTAATTTCTCATTAACAGCACTAAAGGCAAAGTTATGATATCCACAGGGTAATGGTGCAGCAACAGTGCAATTCTAACAACAGCAAGCACAAAGGAGGCATTGGCTCTAACTTCCAACAGCAAGACACAGCTGGATAAATCCAGGCTGGATAAATCCATCTAGCCCAATGGCTGGCCTTGCTGCTGGGACCAGATCACCCTGGGATCCTACACCTACACCTGCTCTAGAAGGCCAAGAACCCCACATTTCATGGATCACTCTTGTCACTGTTGGTTGAAATCCACCTGCCCAGTCAAAGGATCTATGGAACACTGTTGGTATTCCCAGGTGACCCTGGCAAGAACAACCCAATATTGTCTCTGTCACAACATGATTGTGGTGCCAGGTACACTCAGCCTTAACAATCACTATGGAAACCTGGGCTTTCTTTG
This sequence comes from Muscicapa striata striata, assembly GCA_030060385.1. NCBI lineage: Eukaryota > Metazoa > Chordata > Aves > Passeriformes > Muscicapidae > Muscicapa > Muscicapa striata. The sequence continues at coordinate 5,706,577 of JAREIS010000057.1, read as the reverse complement.
TATTTGATGAGAGAAAACTGCTAACACAGTCAATTAGGAAATACCCTTGCAAGCCCTGACTTCCTTCCCCACTTCCATTCCATTATTTTTCAGACAAGTGAATCTCAGGATGTCTCCAGGCAGCAGTACAGCAAAGGATATGTTACTGAACCCAGTGTCATGTGCACTATTGTAATGCATCTCAGTCAGGCAGCTGAACAGATCAATTATGACATTTCATTTACATCAAAGTGATGAGATTTCCAGATAACATTGTTTACCATTTGCCCTCAGTCCTTCCACCAGGTTACTCTGCCCCTCAGGAGGCCAGCAGGCACCTGCTGTCTGCCCACATTCACTCACTTGAGCCCAGAGCTCATTCTCACCACCAAGTCTGTTACTCACAGAAACTACATTAAGAAGCTCATTACTTGGAATTTTCATCCTTTCAATTTATTTTCTTTTCAAGCAGCTATTAAAATATTTAATTAACTTGGAACAGAAAAGTGGTAACTGAGAATGTTTCCCTGGTGTGGTTGTAAGGATTCACCCTCCCACTCCTTCCAACAAAGACCTCTCCCATGAAAACTGAACAAAAAATCATGTTCTTCCTGCTTCCCCTGCATTTCAGTGGCTTTATATCTAATGCAGCCAGTTCCTCACAAAGCCTGCTGATTTTATTGGTCAGCCACAAGCTTCCCTCAGATTCAAGAAGCCTCTTATTCCCAAGATGCTCTTAATACTGCTGGGAGCTCAGCAGAGAGCCCTGAGGCTCACCCTGACACCTGCCAAAAGCTCCTGTGCCAGTGGCAGTGCTCAGGTACAAGTAATTCTGTGTCAGCAGGGATCTGCCACAACAGAAGAGTAGCCCTGGCTGGGCAGTAACACCAGCAGGAATAAATCAGTAAAAGCAAATTGCCCTCACTGAAGTGATGGAACAGGGATCTCAGGATACACATACAGGGAACAGACCTGTTCCACAAGAAAGGGTTATTTCTATCTAGACAGTCAACTTTTCTGGAAAACAAACTTACATAATCCAGAGTTTGCTCCAAAACACATTAAAACCAGCACAATTGTTCTTGCTGACTTGAAATTTGACTGGCTTCAAATCAAATCCCTCAGAAAAGCCTCTACTTTGCCAGCAATGTGCTTTTGTTTGAGAAGATGCAAATCCTCTAACTGCACTGTGCTTTCTGCACTTCTGCTCCCTTCCTACCTAAGAAGATCTTTTTAGCTTCAAGTCTGAAAAAATACAACAAAAATGCACACTCAGAGCTGTACTAACCTGTTAATTTGTAACCATCATTACCAGCTCCACCTTTCTCACCACCATGACTGACAATTGTTGTAAGAATATATCACACCATTCCCTTTGCCCTCTACTTGCATTCCCAAGGTGGAAAGGCAAGAACTGTGTCCTGCAGCCCCCCTCTGCCCTTCCTGGATACTGACCAAGGTATGAGCACCTCGAGCACAATTTTATATTGCAGGATTCAGGTCTTGGACAGGTAAAACACACAAGCACCTCAAATCATGCTGGATTGCACTGGAATTAAGTGACACGAGTGTTCACAGGCAGCCCCAGCCTCCAAACCCACCCAGCTGGACTCCAGCATCCCTCGGCTACTGCCACACCCTTGGGAACTCCTCTCAGATGGAGTTCACAGAAGCAATTCCTGCCACCATCAGGCCCTGTGTCAGCTGGAGTCTCAGTCCCTGATTTTTCCCTCACTCCCATTCCCACCTGACAGCTCCCAGCCGTGGTACAGCTAACACCAAGCACTCACTGCTCCTGGCTAATAATGTTGTTTACAGGAATTTAACAGTCAGGGGATTTTTTAAGTAAGAGCTCTTTGACATTGCTATTCCTCATGAAACCCAAAATACCATGTTAGCAAAATTTTAGATCAAGTAAATACTTATCTGCCCTATAATTAATCTGTTATGTGCTGTATTCACCTGCTGGTTTAGATCTCTTGATATTTTGCTTTGACATCATTTACAAACATGGGAATAACCATCAGTTCAGGCTTAGTCTCGACACAAACTGCTTTGAAAAAGATTTAGAATAAAAGTGTTTGTGTACAAAAAGCAGGGGTTTTGCAAACTCTTCTCAGTAATCAAAGCTCACAGAGAAGCCACTTGCTGTCCTTTAGGTGAACGTTTCAATGTCTGGCAAAAAAGGAGAGAAATTGCTGCATCCATCTCAGCTGTGAAAAACATCTCCAGCTAAACCTGTAATGGTTTTTATCAGGTTGGAAGAAGTATACAGGAAACAAGCAAAAAAAAGTGATCTACAGAAAAGCTTCTCTAAAGGAACATTATACAACATGCCAGTGGAATTGCAGAAAGCAACTAACAACAGGAAGGAAGTTTCTCAGAGCAAGGAATGAGAAGGCAATTTTTAAAGTTTATCTCTCTAAAGCAGATAGCTTAAGAACAGTTGGGTATGAATTAGAAGCCTTGAATTAGGGCTCCAGTTGTATGATTAAGCACAGTGATCCATTTTTCCATCTGAGGTTAGTATCTCAGTACAAGTATCTAGTAAAAACAGAAATCCAGAGCACATTTGGTACAGCCATTTCTACCCCCAAAACAGAAAGTACCCCCCAGAGCTTCTCTGCAGGGATTCTATCAGGACTCAGGAAGTTTTGCTTCTGAACCACCTTGCTACCTTAAATCAGCAGTCAGCAGACTTGAGAGTATTAATTTTCCTCAACAGTTTCTCTGCACTCATAGGAGTCTCCTGAATTAAAACTAATAAATCATCGATTTTGGAATTCTGCTATTAGATCAGTGACAAATTAATCTCAGCTGCATTGCAGAGACAGCTGTAGTATAAATGCAGACACACTGATTATCAGTGCTAGACTACAGAAACAGCCCCAAGGCCTGGCACCATAAAGCCAAAATCACTCAGAGGAAAGCAAGCAAACAACAGTGCTGATAAAAGATCCAGGATATAAATGGTTTGGATTTCATATTAGCTGATACCAGGAGTATTTGTCACTAATGGGTAGTGGGGCAGTGCCAGCCAGAAATCCAGTAACAGCACATCAAGATCTTCTCAGTGTAAGAAATTAGGAGAGGAGTTAAAACAAAGGACTAGATGCTGGAAAATATTGTGTAATATTCTGCAGAGAGGTAAGCAAGTTACAGCTGGCAAGAGTCCCTACATAATATCCCTGAAAATGGTGAAATACAGGAGTCTCATGCTCTTCTTCCACCACGGAAGGAGAAAGGGGAAAATTCCAACAAAGTTTGTCCAAACTGAATCAATCCAGTGAAGAGTGGATCCTGCACTGACCTTAAAACTGATAAAAGTGCCCCAAAACCAGCTCAGTGTCCCACAGCAGGGACTAGCAGCTTTCTCCCTGCCTTCCCAGGACAAGCTATCCCTGCTGGCCGTGGTGACAGCCACCTCACACAGTGGGATGACCCACAGCCATTTGGGAACTTGTGCCAATGTTTTCTGGCCCTAAACATGGTGATTCTTCATAAAGCAAACCCAGAAACAAGAAGGCTAGTCAGTCATCAAATCTGTAGCAAACTATTTTCTTTTTATAGCAAGACTGTGCTGAGAATTAACCAGAACCCTGAAGCTTCCCACACTGGGATCCTGGGGACTTCAGCTGAAACTGGGAACAAGAACCCACCAAGAAAACATCCAGAACAGAGTTATTTATAGAAAAAGGGCATTTGTTTTCAACTCTGCCCAGCCCCACACAGTATCAGTGAACATGCAATGACAGCGCTGGAAGGAATCAGGTCTCTGAAGGGAAGCATTCAGGATCTGAAATCAGAAGTGTGCCTAAGATAGGTGAGTTAGAAAGCACATGGGCTGCTCAAGCCTGAACAACAAAACAAGAACACAAATGCGAGAGTGAAAGGTGAGCCACGAATACAGAAGACAGGACAAGGACTTGTTAGCTCCTGCTATCTCAATTCAGCCATGGAGAAGGTGAAAACAAACCTGGTTTGCAATGTCAGAGACTATATATAGTTTACTACTTTAGTTTCTGGGATATGAACTGTCTGAAAGAATACTCAATAGAGTATATTTAGCTGGCAGACCACTATGGTACAAAATTTAAATTGGAGCATGTGACATCTCCCTCTTGAGTTCCCACAAAACCTGGGGAGACAGTGTTAACAACTGAGATGCTCAGAAATTTTCCAATCATGTATTTTTATAAAAAAATCCCAATCCTTCTGAATGGTTTACCAATTCCATTCATTTCTTTCAGTCTGTCTGCCTCTGTGAGCTCTGCACTGCAGTGTGCACACAGCCTGCCAAGAATCTGGACCCCAGGAGGGCCCTGCAGTACAGGGACAGTGCAGAGCCTGCATCCCAGAGCTGCTCTGCTGAGGAGAGACAGGAGTGAGTCCCCAGGTAAACAGGAGCCTGAGCTGCAGGTGCCAAGCCTGATCCCCATCAGCAGCTCTTCAGTCCAAGCATCAGCTCCACAAAACAGGAGACAACTGTTTAAAGAAATTAAAGGTAAATGTTACGCAGTGCAAGAACACAAAGCTCCTGATGTGAACCAACAGCACCTGAGGAGTTCCAAATAACTCTACACAGAACTCAGAAAAATATCTTTGAGTAGCAAAAGCAGCAAGATGTTAGGTCCTCCAGAAAAACCCCGGAGAGTGGCGCACATACTCCCAATCACAAACATGAATGAGGAGAGGGGCATTAAGATTAACTTAGGAAATGACTAGGTAGCTTCAAATATCTCATTAAGGGGCTGTGTCCTAAAAGAAGATAAAAAATAAATCTGGTCCAGCAAGTCAGAAGAAAGACAGCAGCACCACTAAGGTTAAAAGGTTTGATGTAAGTCAACATCAGAGCTGTTCAGCTCCAGAAAGGAAAAGCCTGAAGGAAGTACAGGTGACTTGATCTTCAGGCACATGTTAGAACAGTCCTGTCACCACTCTCCTAAGAGTCCAATTAATTTCAGAGAAAAAAATGCCTCATCTTAATGCTTGAGAACCAACTCCTGCCTCCACTGTACTTCTGAGCAATAAGAGATTTCCAATCAATCTGTAAAAACATGCAGGGCACTGTTGCAGAGCTGCTGGGGTTATGAGTCCTCCCACAACAGCCCAGGCAGCTGAGCCAGCTGCTTGTTTGAGCAGCAGCAGATCCCCAGGTACTGCACCAGGAGACTCCAGCACACAAACATGCAAACAACAGATTCCCCCTGCAAACACTGACATCAGAACTGCACACACACCCACCAGGTGCTGCTGGGACCGGCTCAAACCTGGCCTGCAGGCTGACACTGGGAGAAGAGAGCTCTCCCTAGGGTTAATGTTAAACTTACACACTAGAGCAGTCCTCACCAGCTTTACTAAGAATTGCACATGTGGTCCAAGACTATTCATCCTTGTATGTTCTCTGCTGGTCCCATCCTCCAAAAGCATCCTTCCTTTTGCAATGTTCCATGAATTTGAGTGCTAGCTTTGTCAACAAAACAAAGAATGATTTTCCAAGAGATAAACTTAATGAGTTTGGTAAACTGGCCAGAGTGATGTAATCCAATGCGAGACATCCAAAACAAAGTTGGTTTTGATTGCTAGTGTACTGAGGAACAGGAAAACCAATAAATCAAACTAAACCTAAGATCACTTTTACCTATGGACCTTAATGTGTTTTCAGAAAAGAAGCACCATTATCACTAATTTTGCAGAAAAGGAAATTGAAGTAATGAATATGAAAGAATTACTCAGTCACCCAACAGATCAATTACAGAGAAACAAGATATTCTGAATCTCATTACAGTCTTCATTGCAAAACACTAACTCTGATCTGCACAGAGCCAAGCCACAGAATGCCATGGAGACAGATAACTGCAGTACTGACTTATTTGCCCCCAAGACATGACTAGTGCAAAAAACCCTGGCTCATTTGTTTTTAGGATTCTAGGGACACCTTCTGTAGTCCTGAAAATATCTTTCATTTGCACTCCTTCAGAAAAGAGCAAGAGAAAACCACATGTATTTCAGGCTGTTTATTATCTTTATCAAAAAGCTGAACAATTTAAACACATCATTATCTCTTCAACAAGAAGAATGGTTGAGTAGCACATTCAAATTAATAGACTAAAATGTTTTTCTGCTATGTTGCCATAAATAGACAACAAAACATGCATTCACCAGGATATGAAATGTGTCTGGTGAACTGAGCCTGTTTCTTATGTAATATATGGTAAAAAAAAAAAAAAATCATATTGTACTCTTGGCTGTTAAATCCACTACATGTTGTTACATTAGAGGAATTTAAGACTTTGGAACAATATCTTACTTAATGAAATTAGTAAAAATTTTGTCCTTTCTTCAGCTGAGCCAGAATTTGGTTTATTGTTGTTGATTTAGTTCATTTACTCCACTGGCTCTTTAAAAAACAAAGATGATTACAAATACAAGCTCTTTAAGAAACACCATTACAGCCATTATTGAACAAAATACATGAGGAAATCCTTTCTTCAAAATTTTGAAAGAGAACAGTTTCAAAAAATCCACAACAATCTGATTTATTCTAATTTAAAATGCAAATCCTACAATTATTTTTTTTTTAATTTTTGAACATTTCTTATATGTCCATGAAATTATTTTTAAAGTTGCTTAAGTACATTTTCTGCTACTGGTCTCTTTTCAGCAGCTCAGAAAGTAGGTAAATGCAATCAGGCTGCTGAAAAGAAATACTTTTCCTAGACTTTCTACCATGGTAGCAACTGAAGCTGAATGTCACAGGTATCCTGAGAACCCCGTGGGTTTTAAGGAGTAGCTTACAAAGGTAGAAAAGCAGATTCCCATTCTCTGTGCCAGCAGTGGCGTCTCCACGGCTCTCTGCGCTTACAGGGGCTGTGCTCTGTCCATCAGGGCTCCAGCTTTGGAGAATTCTCCTCTGCTTTGCTCCTCACACCTTTGCACTGTGGGTTCTGATCTCTCAGCTTCCCAGCACTACCCCAGAGCACCCTGCTCAAGGTGATGGCACTGCTTTTCCCACAGGTCAGATGGGCTCATGCAGAACTTGGCTGCTCATTAAATCACCTCAGGGTCAGCCTGCCCAAGAGTCATTGTCTCAAAACCCACAGACATATGACCAGCAAAGCAAAAAGCAGTAACAACCAACCTCCACATAATTTGAATGTCAGTATGCCATCCTATACAACTAATATTCCAGTCAGAATAAAAGTTTTAATGTGCCGAGGCTCCCATGAAAAGTAAATTTATTTGCAGAGGCAGAGCTTGCAGTCATCATTTCAGAAACACCTCCTTGACTCTGGCAGGTGTTTTGCAAGCCAACAGGCTGCACAACCAGGCCAAGAATGTCAAACACACACAGCACAGCACGTTACAAAAGGCACAGAAACCAATTCTGTGCCATCCAGAAAGTTTTCAGTTTCAAACCAGGCTCACAATAAAGCACCAAGGAGTCCCTTACCGTGAATCTCTTGATGTAATCTGAAACACAAAATCCTCCCATGCTCAAACGTAGGGATCTGTGCAGGGCAGATTCTTGATATAAAGTCCCCATTCTGTTTGTCTTGTCTTGTCTGGTGATCACCCTGCTAGCCTGAAGCCTTTTACTGAATAAAGCTGCACAGCCTCCCTGGATCTTGCTAGAATTCTGCTTGTGTGATAAACCAGGCATTTCATCTTATCTGACACTACACCAGGCATTTCAACCATTTCACTGCCTTATCAGCAGTACTAAGTTCTATCCATATCCCAGCAGTTCACTTCCTGAATCACTGATAACAGATACTCCAGGGCATGGAAACAACACAAGATGACAGCCAGACCTCTGGAGTCACTGAGCAGTGCCTTCTTTCCATTTCTTTGCTCCTTCACTTATTTTAATCCAATTTTACTTTGCTTTAGCTGTAACTTAAGGACAGCACGCTGGTTCCAGCCAAGCAGTGACAAGACTGTAATTTATTCAAGAGCTATTCTATTTTTCAGTGACACTGATAACACCTGCAGGATATTGTCTTCAACACAACACAAATATAATGCATGTGGGATTCTTGCAATTTCTGAAGCACAGGAATAGAGGGAACAAGGAAAGGACTCAAAATGCCCATTCAAGAGGGTTCATCCTCCATCAGAATTCCCATGCCTATTATGCCTTAAGCACTGTTTCTACATCTGATGCTAAGCACATAGAGCCATTCCCTTCAGTCTCTAAAACACCTTGCCCATGTGTACTTGCCATGAAGTCCATGTAGGCATATTTGTGAATCCCCTAAATCTAGGATCTTCTAATTTATTTCTACCTAACAGTTAAATATGCAGCCACAGTGCACTCAGATAATGCTCCTCTCAGCTAACGAGTTCCTTTTTGTTTTGCCCTGTGTAAGATACACTTTTTTAAAATAGGGTACTTACCTGTAAGTTTGTGTCCATGGAGGACAAATATACAAACAGAACAGATACCAAGATGTTGGATGACCTAAGAAAGAAATTAATTCTAGAGAAGTAGAAGCAAATCTGCTTTCAGTTTTAATCTGTGCCTTCCTTTTCCACTCAGCCAACAAGCTGTAATAGAATTACCTCTGATTACAAGTGATCTAACATTAAGATGAATCCATCAGGCACGGGCACACTAAATGTCAGGCTCTCACTATGCTCTGCCTTTGTGCAGGTGGACAAACAGCTCAGGCTGCAGGAGCACAGCCATGTCTTCACTGCTTCAATCCCAGCAGAAGTGTGCTCTACCACAGGATGAGGGAGGGAGATAAGATACTGTACCTTTATCATTCTGATCTAAGAGATGTCAGGTCCAGACGTGTGGGTACAGAGCTGGCTGCCCCTCTCACAGCAAAAACAAGTGGTGTGCTTCCAGCTGGGTTTGTACAGCAAAATAACAAATATGCTGTTAAAATATAAAATGAAACCAAGGTAAGTACAGACAAAAGCAGAAACAGGTGAGTGAGGAACTCTTGCCGGGAAAAAGCCAGGGAGGAGATGGCCCTCCTTGCTTCACTGCCTGTCAGGGAATGTTTCTCAGGCTATTTAACAACAAGGGGGCTGCCTGGGGCACAGGATGACTTGAGCACAGCTCATAGAGGTGAGATAATTCTACCAAGATGTTAGCAGTGCAACACCCTGCAAAAGGGACACAGGCAACCTGAGGCTGCCTCAGAGGCTGGACTTAAACCTGCAGAGGTGACACCAGTCTCAGCTGCCAGACCCCTGTGTAATGCTTAACTCAGTCTCTATGCCTTGGCTTTTCCACCTGTAAAACAGTCAAACCTTTCCTAGCCCACAGAATATTGTCACAGCTTTAAGATCTATTATTACCATTCTGCCCTTCTAAAGGGCAAGAGTAAACAATAAATTCTAGATCAAAACTGTCCCAAGAATTTTAAGACACAAGCTTGGTGCATGCAGGGGCACAGGAACACTGGTGCCCCTGAGCTGACAGCCCTGCCCCTGCCAAGCCATTCCACATGGCCAGGGCAGGGATGCTGCTGCCTTGTGGCAGCACCTCCAGCAGCATTCCTGCACTGGGAATACCACCCAGCACTCTCAGTGGAACAGGAGACCATCTACATGGGCAACAAGCTCTTGAACACAGCCTTCAGCTTTTTTACTACCACTGATTGTGGGAATTAAAGGCTCCCATTCCAGTACCTAAGAAGAGAACAAATATTAGAGCTGCTCAAGAGGTGCAGGGCTTAACAATGACCTTAGACCCAAGGGAGGGAAAGAAGTATTTTAGTATATTTGTGACTTCTTCCAATAGCAAAAAGAAGCATGCAGTTACTCTAGATTTAGTAAAGAGACACTATTACTTAATGTGGCAGCAGAGGCATGTACAGCATGCAAGCACTGTGCCACGGGGGAAAGCTTGCATGACAAAGAGAATCCTTCAGAAACTTTGGCAAGAACTCTGGAATGAGCAATGCTCAGCCTGCAACCTTCCATTAGCAGATCTAAATACAGAACCATAGTGTAAAACAACACTTTCTTGTAGTATTTGCATTAATTAATATAGAGAATATAATTATTATGATGAGCTTTACTGACTGTTTTTTCTCCATTTAGGTTCTGAAAAATAATTAATTTGGAGCTTCTTTCTCCCTCAATTTAATTTTCAGTCTCTCAATGTCAGTTCTGGACAATGTGATTCTGTGAGCATTAAAGGCAACAATTTAGTAGCACCTATATAACTTTCAATCCCCAACAAGGAAATAGTGCAAAAAATTAAATAGGTTTCTGTTACAATGGACATGGTCTTTAGTATCTTTACTTTGTATCTTCAGTACCTGGGTAAAGTCTAATGGATTTTACATATAAGGAAATACAGATCTTGGTGCCTTGCCCTTGAGCTAAAGGCAAGGAAAGTGATCACTTTGAATATATGCTTTGTAGGTGTCACAAGAGACCTTTCACTCATAGAATAAATGCAGAACTTTACCAAAAGTCATGCACATAACATCCAACAAATGAAATAAAGACCAGGGTTAGTACTTCAGCTTTTAGAGGAACTCTTCAAATCTGCAGTACTTACACTCCAGAACTCCTCTCTCAAACTAGAGAAGTTAGCAGCACATCAGTGCATTTGGAGCACAGACCAAGACAAGGGAAGAGATAAAGAGGTTAATTAGAACTGGCTTCCCCAGCCAGCTGCTGACAGATTTGCCAACTCCTGCCCTAACTACAGAGTAAAATGGAGGGGCTCAGCATTTTTGAGGTGACCTCTCTCACCTCCCAGCATCAGCCCCTGTGAATTAGGAGGAGGTGGGCTGATCCACAAACATCCCATTTTCAGGGAATGTATAATTTAAACAACATTACTTAGATCAAACAGTTAATACAAAGTATCTTCCTTCCTGAAAATGAGAGGAAGCTTCAGTCACTTGGCACACTTCTTTTACACACTTAACTTAAAAGTTATGAAATCACTTAAGTATTTTAGAACCTTTTTGTCATCAATAATCAGGGGCAGGGAGCTACTACACTGCTGCCCAAGTGACCATGACTATGCCCTGAACACCAAAGTGCAGGTTCCCAAAGCTGCCCTGGAACTCACCCTTCCATTACGCTTCCATCCATGCAACGAGCTGGAGCTGACAGCCAGCATGCAGGAGTGTCCCAGGGAAATGCAGCTCCAGCAGAAGGGTACTGACACCAGAAATGCCCAGGTGCCCTTCTGTATCTGATCAGGACAAGTATTCAAGAGCCTGTGAAGACTTTGCCTGATGAGGCATTTCTAAGAGCAGTCAATCCTGGTTGTCTCTGTGCCAGTATCAGCTCATTGCTAGAGCTGCTCCACTCACAATGGATTATTATTAAAGGACAGGTCTGCAAGCCTCCCCTTCTCATTAATATTCATTTTAGATTTTAAATTCCAGTTACACAAGGACTCATGCCCAAGGCTAGAGCCTCATAAATTATATTCCATTTTTAAACCTGCAGCATTGGCTCTCATTGTTTCAGAAGGAAAGCACTAGCAGCGACAGTTTTAGGCAAGCTGCTTTTGTTTAAAAGAATACTATCTAAAGCCCTGCTTTAACTTCACTGGCCCACAAAGATCTGCACTACAATGAATCCTGCCTGCAAAGCACAAATGCAACTGCCAGCAAATTTTAATTCTGCCATTATTCTGCTTTTGTTCTAGCTGCCAAAGCAAGTGCATATAATGTCTGCAGCTGAATAAACTCACAGAAGGCAACTTAGCAAGGGAAGACTTGAAAATAGCTACAACCACCATAAAGACACCAAATTAAGAGATTGATTCAATATGTACTTTGTCTCCTGGCACACGTGGGTGAGTGATTAAGATAATTTTGCCTTGGGAGCTACCACAATACACAGCAAACCTGGCATTGATGGTCAGAAGAAAGGTCCAGAGGAAAAGAGATTGAAGCCTTCTCTGTAAGGATGGGGGCCAATTTTTGGGTAGCAGTCTCCTCCTTCTGTGAAACACCAAGCCTGTTACACAGGTGAACCTGACAGCACCTGTATCCTTCTAATCTCCACTGCTGAAGGAATGAACAGCAAAAGCAAAAGGAAAAACAAACTTTTCTCATTTCACCTTTACAAAAGGTAAAAGCTGCTGCAGCACAGACTTCATGTTCAACAGCCTGTTTAAAATGGAGAACTGGAAACAAAAGTATTTGACATCATTCTTCTACTTGTCTTCTAAAAAGCCTTCAGCAGGGAGAGGAGCAGAGCAGGCACGTTTGCCAGCACAGGGTGAGTAGGCTGTCACTTGCATGGGATGAGCAATTTTTATCAAGCTCCTATTCTGCAGATGCACTATCCTGTCCTTTTTATAAAGAATTAACATATATCCTCTTGCCCACTGAGGCAGCCACAGAGGTGGCAATTACAGCCTCTCATTTAATGGCCCATTAACTAGAGGAGACATCATTTGAGTGAGTAAACCCCATAAAATACACATGAAGCACATGAATATACATGTGGAAATCAGAAATTATAGAATCCTGTAGACTGAATTTGAAATTCAAAGGGAAATATTTTAGCTGTATTTTAACTTCGACAGCCTGGACTGATTACTTTTTTCCTATATCTTTAAATCACTGTCCCCTAACCAGGTTCATTCTAGCCCTCAAAAACCTTCTTTACAAGATGTTTCCCCATTTTGACTCAGCTCTGAAAAACAAGGATTAACACTCTCAATCCAATTCCCAGTGGTAGTGAGATCTTGTTCACCTTCCACATAATGTCTAAATCTGTTTCCCATAGAAAAACCCAGTAAACTCACAAGTAAGGGCACAGATGGGGAAGATCAAACACAGGAACAAAAGAACACAGCTCTGGAGAATTCCTTTTTCCAGTCACTTGATTTCTAGGTATAAAGGAACTGCTCAAGTTTGGGAAGAACTGGAATAGCAGTATCCTTACTCCTCTGCAAATGCAGCACCTCTCCAGTCACTCTCCAAGCTGCCCTGCTCCTCCTCCCAGCTCCCAAGGGCTGAAACAAAGCTCTGCTTCCTTCAGTGATATCCTGCAGGTCTCCACCTCACTCTCCCAAACATCCTGCACTCACTCAGTGCTAATTCCCATTCTTTTATCCATTCTCTAGCCAGGTCCAGCTTGTCTTTTTCCTCCCCTCTCCACTCCTTGCTCTCTGTCCCTGCCTCCCCCCTATGTCTGGAGTCAGCTGCAGTCACCTTCTGCCTTTGCTATATAAGGAAACCCCACTGCAGCTCCAGTGCTGGCTAATAAGGAAAACTGCATGTCTGAAACCCCAGAAACTGATATTACTGTAATCATAGCACAATCCAATACCAGTCTGACGGTGCCCTTTAAAGTCACCATGCTTTTGGGTATTACTGCAGTCACAGAGTGCAAGCTGTCAAAAGCCCATTAAGATTTCACAGCTTGATCAGCAAAAAAAGCTCTGGTAAGCTGACAAGCAACAATCAACAATTAGTAGTAATTAATCTAATATAATCTCAACCCATCTGTTAGTCTCACAAAACATAATTTTTATGACTTTCTCAGATTCCCGATGTTTAAACAGTAAATCTTCTTGTTTCCAAGGAATGCATTTGTAACACAAGCATTCAAAACAGACATGTCTTCCTGCTCTTTACCATTTCCTGTATTTTTTTTAAATCTTTCTGTAATTGGTAGGAGTAGGGTTCTGTTCATTGAGATTTCAATTTTTCACAATCCATTAACAGTCTAATAAAGATTTTTAAATATATTTTTTTGAGACTAATTTTCCTATGTGCAATTGCCATCAGTCTCAACCACTGAACAGTACAAATTGTTCAAGTATCTGTTTCCCCTTCCAAAGTCCTTTAACCTTTTATTATTTTCCAGAACTACATTTAGATGCACACACATGAGCTGTAAGCAAACGTGAGCTTCCCTGTTGCTAAGTGACTGTGCCAGAGCCAGCCCTGCCACTGTTGTAAGCAACAGCACCACAGCTGCCAAGTTTGGAATTCGGTCAGCGACAAGAAATGTAAGCTAAATATCTTGGATGAGACTCCCAAACTTCTTAAAATGGGTGTGAGCAACAATGAAAGCAAAATAGATCTCGAGATGACCAGACTCATGAGTAATCCTAGCCCTGCAGGACGCTTTTCCCTATGAGAACACTCAGGTTGTATTTCAGAATGTAGCTATTACTATTTATCTAAATTAGGTTTCTTGCTCTATCTCCACTCAGCCCATTATACACTGCTTTGAGGTACTATTTTCAAAACATTCATCTTTGTAAGTGTTAGAAATAATAATTTGGATCATTCGGCTAAATAAAAAGTTTGTTTTTAAAGTGCCTTTTTGAAAACCTTTCACCAGATGTCAAGAACTGCTATTGTTAAAAAATCTTAAAAGTAAATTCTAAGGCTCATCTTCTAATCTTAAAATAGGTTAACTGCCCACACAGTTTAGAAGGGAATTCTAGTTGTGCAATTAAAAACCACGTTTTTTTATAGTTTCTAATTTAGTTTCTTGTTTGTCAACACAATCAGAGGTAAAACTACCTCAGGATCAGGCTCTGAATCAGTACTTGGCCAAGACTCAAAACACCTCCATCTTGAGCATTTGCTAACTTACTGCACCACTTTTCCTTCTTTGGAATTGCTGTCCTAAAGAAGAAAGATCTTTGTCAGTTTTCTGAGATGACAGGAAACAGTCTTTATCCTTCATTGTTTTAGAAAGCAACAATAAAAGGCACTTTTACCTTAAGCCACAGTTCCACAGTGAACTTAAACAAGTTGAGCCTTATTCTAACTTCATTCACCTGAGGTTACACACCAGCATTTCAGTTTCAATAGTCCCCAGTTGAGAGGCTCATGCACAATAAACAGCTGCTCCTTTCCAGAGTTTCTTACACTCGTGCCTTTCCTCTGACTCTGTACAACAAAACCTGCACCACCTTCAGGACACTGTGTGTGGTTCCACAGACAGATTTCATACCTGCTGCACTCTTAGGCAGGTTATGACAAGTCTAGATCTAAAGATTCCTGAACTCTGCTGTTAATAAACTCTATTCCATTCCTTTAAAATGTCCTTTAACATATCAGAATTTTCTATTTGCTGAAGAAGTCAACTCCACCAATAAACACTATTTTCAAATACACTATACACTGCTGTGCTAGTAAAACCATTTATTCATTTTACAGAAAACCAGAACTCCTGGGTCACCTCTTGCTCCAGCAAGTTCCCTGACCCTGAAACACTTCTTTGGTGCTGCTGAGAACCAGGAGCTGGGGCCAGAGCAGACTCCAACCCCCCCTCCAACCTCTCATCACTACATCTGCTCACATGGCCACACACACAAACACACACGTTTTGTTTCACAGCTTCTCCAAATAAAGCAACTCTGACCTCAGTCTGAAGAGTTTTCTTTATTAGCATATTTTCCATTAAATATTCATAAGTTGTTTGTTCCAAGACAAAACAGAAACCACAGAAACTTGGTAAACTGCCAGACTATTAATATTTGTACTCCTGGTATCTGGAACACTCACTGTTCTTAACAGCATTTGATGATCCTCAGTGCTGTCCAGAATTAAAAATAGTATTTCATTCTTAAATCTTATTAACAAAATTAGTAAGTTATAATTGAGAGAAATAACCCATAGTAGAAGACCAAAGGCAGTAAATGAAGACAGAGCTCAGGTTTGATGCACAAAATTAAGAAGCACCAAAAAAAGCAGCTTATGGGGGGGAGTGAGGGGAAGATGAAGAAGAGGTACCTGACCTTTTTGTGGTGAAATGCTGCATGATGACACCAAATGATTAATGTGAACCATATTCTGGCCTTGAAATTTCAAACAACTTTGGTGACAGCAGGTTTATGTTTTCTTCTGCAGAAAAAAGGAAATACAGAAATTTATCCTCTTTCATTGCCTCCTGCCTAATCAATTCCTTGCCTCTTGCTTGGATGACACATCTCAACCAACAGCTGGCATTGCCAGAAACCCTTTTAAAGTAAGTACAGGAAAAAAGCCCCAAACACTTGAGTACATTAATTCACAGATATTTTTAGATCATTATGAACTCACAGTATCTGTGGAAATCACGCAGTGTCTGATCTGCCATAATGCAGAAAAACTGATCTTCATCTCAACCAAAAAAATTGCTTTAATCATTTATAATGTTAAGACAACCAGACTTAGAATTCTGTAACCTGTTTGAAAGTGGTAACCTAAAAAAAAGAGGAAATAAAATTATTCTATGATTTATTAGAGCTGTCCTACAACACTGCAACCAAAGTGGCAACCTCCTTAAAGCGTAGGCAAATAACTGGGGGAAGCAGCACCTTGGAATGCTGGAGTTAGATTTGCCAGAGGTTACTTGCCAGAATCCACAGTGAAATTAATGAGAAGCCTACTACAAAAAACCTGACAGCACTGTCAGTACTTTGAAGGACAAATTGCTTCTAGACTCACCTGAAAGCATTGGTTGTTAGCACTGGCTCCGCTGTGTTTCCACAACAATCACAAAGTGAGGCACAGATCTGTGGAGGGGAGCAGTTGGTACTGAGAGCCCAGCACTGCTACAAGTAACCCAGGTCCTGCAGACCAAACACCCACCGACAGCTGAAGAATCTTCCAGGTCAATTCTCTGTAAGAGTCATGTCCATCCTGCTTCCCAAGACTGCTCCATGATACAAATCCAAGCACTGGAAGCGCACAGTGCCATGAGATGTGCTTGGAACACACTCCCCATGCAAACAAAAGCACTTGCACAGCTGCACCCACAGGTTACAGCACAGCTGCACATGGTCATGCACACACAGGGATCCTCCTCAGACCCAAACTAAACCATGGCTTAACACAGCTTTCTGCTTACCCTGCTCAGTCACAGGCTGTCAATACCTTAAGGGTTATCAGAAGCCAAGCACCATGTCCTGTAAGGCAGTAAGAAACTAAACATCCTTGGTAGTACAGCCCAAGATACAAGGAACACAGAGCTGCTAATAGTCTACCTGGTCATTGGTTCACTCTAAACCCAAAAACCTAGGAAAACCCTAGGTTTTCCTACAAAAGGGAAAAAAAAATCAAAAAGCACTATGTAAAACCAACCTAAAGACCTTGTTTGGAAACTAGTACTCAAAGCCAGTATCTCATTTTCAGTCTCTTTCTCAATAAATCCTGCCCAATCACAGGGCAATAATAACCTGCAAAGTATTCCCCAATACCTTATCCCAATTTCAACTTCTTTTAATCAACTACAACAGTATCAGAAAAAATACCTTGACAATTAAAAGATATTTGTAAAATTTGACCAAAGAAAACTTCCAGGGGACTTCCAGGGGAGGTGAAGAGTTTCTTAAGTAGTTTTCTATTTGTCAATTTAAAGTTCAGAATTCTTTGGTCCTGACAAATCATCCAACTCCACCAATCCTCACACCTCAGGAACTGATGTCTCACACAACTGATGGAGCAGTGTTTCAGTGCAGCCAGCCAGTAACACCCATTAGCAGGATCTTAACTTCTCATGGTAGGTGGGAGTGATGCTCTAAAGAAAAATAATCTTTCAGGCTGCTTTCACTGAAAACTAAACACTCCCCTCTTCCTGGTGTCCGTGACAATGCCTGAACACCAGTGAGCTGTTTAGAATAAGGCTGCCATCTAGGAGCAGAGCAGAGGAAATGCAGAGAAATCTCAAGCCAAAACTTGAACTCCGAGCCCACTTGATGGTCAGACATGTTATTACACAAAGCTATAAACATTGGAAGCACAAATCTTTGGGGGGAAAAAAATGGAGAAGTGGTAGAAAGCACAACTTGTTAAAAGGTTGTTTACAAACAGACAGTTTCCAATACAATCCTAAACTATTTAGTTCACAACAGTTTATCCAGTCAGGCAAGTCAACATGTACAGAGGTGCAGTGGTACTTCATCTTCTTTAGTTCATTAAAAAACTGCAGCCTAATTCTCTTTTTCTGAAAGACTATTTTTCTGTGTGAGGTTACAGGCTACAAAAAATGAAGTGAAACAAATGAAGTCAGCCTGAACCACAATGATAGTCAAAGGCAGAGTCTAAAATCTTACACAGAAACTAGAGTCCCAAAAAAACCTGCACGTAAGCAACTTCCTGAAGCCTTACCATATTTATTCTTGCTTCTCAGCAGCTATGTAGTTTCCAAGCAAGTCAGAGCTGCAGTACACAGAATTCTACTCTTTCATCATTCAGCTGTCACTGGCTTTATTTCAGTTCTATAGACCAAGAACAAATGCAGTTTACAATTATAATCTACAGTGATTTGCCAGTGTTTCATCCATGGATCATCTCTAACACACAGAAGAAAGAGCTCTTGAGATCCATCATGTTGATGCCTATTTTGTACAAAGCAGATACTTTCCAGCTCAGTTACTGACTATGTTCCAAGAAATCTGTCTTGGCACACCACAGCCACCAGGGCTTTTGAAGAGGCTGAAATGTCCTGTCTATACAGGAAAGAATGGCTTGTTTCTGGTTAGTGGGAAGAGAAAGTCAGATTTCTTGCTTTGCCAAACCCCCTGGCAGACCCTCTCCCTCCCTATGGTGTTTTCAAGGCCAGCTGCCTCCATCACAACTTTCTCAAAGAAACTGGAAGCTCTCAGGGGAAGAAAAGTAGCATGAGGATATGTGGGAAAGCAATGACAGAGGAGACCTGGGTACAAAGAGAAGAAATACAGAAATAGAACTTAACCACCGTTTCAGGAGAGCTTCCACCAATGAAGGAGAAAAAATGGCCTTGCACATTTGAGAGATACAAATGATTTTCAAAAGTACTGATTAGAAAAGGCACCAATCTAAATGCAGAAATTAACTAACAGTTTTCTCACATCCAACAACATTAATTTTGGTCCTGTGACAGTAACTAATTCCATGTGCAGGAGCAGGAAGAGATAGAAACCTGTAGGAAAGCAGGTCAGAGCACCAGAGAGACTGCACTGGCAGCTCCCTCTGTCCCTTCCCAACACAACATTCATTCCAGCAACAGGAGCAAACACCAGCCTGATCATATCCTTAAGTCAGAACTTCCCTTTAGTAACTTCAACAACTTACCATGCAATCACATTCTCTATCCTTAAGATTGACTCATCTGTCCTTAGTACTGGTATCTGTGACCAGGCTACAGTTCTGGGAAGCACAAGTTCAGTGAAGCAGAGAAGTAGGTTTTGTATTTGCAATTTCTCATTTACTGGAATAAAGACTAATGTGTTTCAGTGGCTTGCACATTTCCACACCATCTCTCTCATCCAGTGTTAATAAGGATGCAAATTATTCCTTAGGAGTCAAGAAGTGAAAACTACTTTCCATGCTTCTTGCTTTTACTTACACAGTTTGCAATTGATCAATCAGTGCCTTGTGGCTTAACTTGAAGCTATCACAGCTCCTTCTGTTAATCAGTAACTAATAATCAGCCAGTATTTGATAGCCCAACTTTATTAATAAACACCTTAGCTTCCACCCAGAGATCAGTTCTGTAGCTGAACCTCATTAGGCAATTCTCATTACTCAATGTGATACTGAAAAGCACCAGTGATACTGAAGAAAATTACATTTAGTTGCATTCCCCCTCCTAGAATAGAGCAAATGAAAGGTGACTAAATCCCAGTGTGACAGATTTTATGAATGTAATTATCTCCTACACCTCCTCCCTCAGGATTTTACACAGCTTGAGGCTTTGGGGTTTTTCTTAGTAAAATAAAAGTCCCCATATAGTTATACTCAAGGAAGAGTTTTGGCTGAAACTGCACTATACCACTTCAAGGAAGATTACTTTGTTGAAGGTCTTCCCCAGAACTACTGCTACCAAAACAGCTCATTTTTGTACACTTAGGTAGACTTTGCTTTGGTATTTACATTCAGTAATCCATACACAGTACTAACAAGAATTATGCTTTTAAAAGTCTGACAAAAAAAGCTATGGGGGAGTAAAAGGAACTACCACATCCTCATGTTTTGGAAATACATGTCACAGGATGTCACAGGATGCCAACTGCAGATCTACATTTCTGATGTCTCCTCCTCTCTCTCTCCAGTAAATAATGGGCCAAGAAAGAGTATGAGACAAGAACTTACCAGCTGGACAAGGAACATACTCAGCAAATAAATGTTACAAAACAAGTGCTTGGCTCTCAAACTTCAGGAGTCTGACCCCCAAAGTATACGATTTTTAAAAGACAACTCTATGGAGCAAGAAATTATTTTCTAGAGATAATTAATGAAAAATATGAAGTTGTCTAACAAAATAATCCTCCCAAATTAAACCACTTTCATTCTCTTCCTACCACAATTATACCACAACTACTAAAAAAATGTAAAAGTCATACCTAGGATGAATACCAGATTTGTAAGAAGACTAAAACCAACACACCCTGAATATCACAAATGTACTTAATTCTCAGTTCAATAAAATACTGGAATATCAATTTATTAAAAAGTTATGTGAACTGTACATACATAAACTGCAATATAGCTGAAAAATCTGAAATATATAATTTTAAAAGAAAATCATTTATTTCTGAAAATATTTAGAATATTGCATTTCTGGCAGCAAATTCAAAAGAAGTGCTCTGGAATGGGTGCAGTCTCTCTGTGTATTTGTCTAGCATTTGTCTTCAAGGCGTGAAACATATCTGCTCTCTGATTTTTCACAGCACAACCTTGTGATCACTTTCCTTCAGACTTGTAGAGACAGAATTCGATTTCCAAGAACAGGAGTAGAAATTTAACAGGAAATGTTATAGTCCTTGTTGGTGCAGACAACACACTTTCTGAGAGTTCATGGCACCTTGGAAATCTGCTAGCCATCCTGCATAAAACTGCATCAGATTGTGTTCACAAGTTACAGAATAAGTCTTTGATTGATAATTTTTCTGTTTATTTCCGCCAAGGCCACTGAAAATACGAAGGCCTTCTCATCTGAAAGGTTAGCATACATGTCAACTTCTTTTTCTTGTTTCTCTGTAGAAGAAAAAAAAGTCACTATTAGATTTTTCCATTATTTGGAGTTAATGCAAGTTACACAGAAATTAATAAATTATATGAAGTAGTAGAATTGAAGTTAGACAATCAACTCCTATGCAGAGGGAGTGAGAAAAAGGAGGAAATAATAGAGGCACACAAAGGTGCTGGAAGAGCCACGGAATGAGTCAGTCAAAAGCATGACTGAATTTCTTTAACAAAGGAAGAATGAGTCGTTAACATAAAGATAAACAAGTATTCAAGTGTTCCTTCAGGTTTTTTTTTGGTTTTAGTGGTTTGGGTTTTTTTCTTTTACATAACCACCTCCCATCCAAGAAAAAAAAGTTATTTCACAATATCCTCGTTAAACACAAGATTTGCCCCCTAACTTTACAAGTACACGAATGAAACCCATGAGTTTAATGACAGTGTCAAAGGAAAAGGCCAAAGAGCAGATACTTGGATGAAGTCAGGCTCCAAATTTATCATCATGCTCATTTCTGGACTTCCTACACTGCAGACTTTCCATCTTATCCCAGCTGTAGAACAAACCTAACACCTCACTGAGCAAGTAAAAGCCCATGAGCTCCCTGTGCTGATGTTGGCTTGCTTCAATGCCACAGACACACAACAGGAAGCCATCAAAAAGTTTCATACTGCAGTGCTCAAATAAACTAAGTTACACTACAAAAATTCATAAAATAATACAATTTGAGAAATATCACTTTCATAGATACCACCTCCTCCAGATCATGGCTAATTCTATCCCAGTTTAGCTAGCCACAGGTAGCTGACACAAATTCTTAAGAAAATAAAAGCCAGTGAAGAAACAGTTGTCAGCAGAAGACGAGGCTTGTAGACAGAAGGAAAACAGAAATACATTCAGACTTTCAGCTGTGGAACTCCACCTCTAATCCAGGTTCCACAGTGGCCTGGACTCATTTACAATCACAACACAAAGCCCACCTGAGAGACCCCTCTGTCTCACTAACACACAGTGACACACATCCACACTCTGGCAACTGCTCCACCAAGACACCTCAATGAGCATGGGAAAGCCAAAGAAAAGGCAGCACAGGAAAAGCACCATCAGGGAAAAAACCCCAGCATCTCCTATCTCCACCTGCCCACACGATTACACTTCAGTGGGTTCATATTCCTAACAATGGTTTTAGATTTGGCTTCACATTTGTGTCACAGCTATGGATAAAGAGCTCCAGCAGACTGCTTCCACATGAAATCAAGTGCTTGTGCTCAACAGCTAAGTGGGAGAAGCTCCAAAATCATTTACCACTGTCTTCTGATGTAATACTGATACAGAAACAGCAGAAACCAGCTTTTTGCTGACTTCCTGGCCATGCAAGGCAATATCCTCTAGTGTATTGAGCTTGAAATGAGTTTGAGAGTGAGTTTTGCTGCCAGTCCTACCCCGCAGTTTAAGACAGATCAGCTTCTGTATATACACTCTGGGTTGCTCCACTTCCTCCCTCTCACCATTTAAAAATTAACAATGCTGGGAGTTGTTCTGAGCACAGACACTACACACGCTGGTTATTCCACATTAACCTTTTCTATTTTCATATCTAAACCCCACCCCTTGTTTCATACTTCCTGATCCAAACGAATCCAGCCACAGCTTGAACATATCAGCACCCAGCAAAAGTAAAAATACTCCCCCTGCACCACACCCTGATGCTGTTAATAGACTGTGGACTTCTTCCCTTCCTCCCAGATCAGCCTTATTCTGGGACTTCAGCTTACTGAAATCTTGATATCAAAGGCTAAGAGGGATTAATACAGGTGTGCAAGCTGCACACACACTCAGGACAATTGTAATTCTCATCAGTAACAAGTGAAGAGCTCACACCTGCATGACATTTTATCATGCAATACTCCTAGGATATCACAGCTTACACCCTGAAAACTTTCCACTTCAGTCTTACCTGAGAGTAGTTTTGACTCATTTCTCTATTATGACCAAAAGAAAAATAGTATTGTGTTTCTACAAGACAGTAAGACATTAAAAACTAGGGGGTTTGCTAAACAACTGAGAGGCTCTTTAGGCAAAACTAGTTTTTCTGGATCACGTCTCTGGCAGCTCCAGATCTGCAACCCCCTTATACTGCAGCCTTTAGAACAGTGATATGTATAAATCACATATATGATTGCTTCACACATTTTGTATGGATTCATTTTTCAAGATGCACACTGGGCAGGAAAATGTGTGGGTAATGCAGCTGGAAAACACTGGAAAAAGAAAACTTGCATCAAGAAAATGCATTCAGCTCAAGTTGTATCAGGATACTGAAATGTACATATATAATTTTATGAAGATTTGGCTTGCTAAGTAAGAAGTCTGCTTTAGCAAGTCTACTACTCTTACTGAGACCTGACTGCTGGTAACCTCTTTCAGAATAACCAATACCACTTCCTCCAGTATATAAGGGGTTTTGTTTGCTTTACAAACAAACACAGCAGGGTTATTACCCAGATATCAAGGCAACCTGGGAACCAGTCTAGCTGTGTGTCACAGTCCCACACAGTAAAAAAAAAGAACACACCTCCACAACAAAATCAGAGTCAAATTATTATGGAGTGTTTGTACTTTCAAAATACATTGTAGTACATCTGACAAAGAAATTAAGTTAAAATTCTGACAAGCCAAGCCTGCAGGGAGAAGTTCCTGTTTTCCAGGGTCGTCACACAGCTCTGAAACATGTGACAGGATAATTTTCTGGGTCCCAGTACTGCCATATCCCCTCCATCTACATTTGCTTCCTCTTTCCTCCCCCTCCATTCCTTCTTGCTAAATCTGCAGGGAAAATAGCTTGTTTTGAAAAGCCTTTTTGCTTACTCTACTCTTAATTGCTGCAGCTCTTTGCTTTAATGTAAGCCAGTCATGAAGGACACAAAAGAACCAGTCAAAGGCACAGACATAACTGGGAACAAGCACACTGTGCATGGAATTGCATGACAAGCAAGGAAGCAAAGCTACAGATGTCATCAGGGTCTTTAGGAAGGAAATTTTCACACCTGGATGTTTTTCAAATGTACAAATTATCTTCTTCCATGTTAATACAACTGAAGTGTTTGCTGTTTGCCTCTTTTTCTATCTACAAATGGATTAGGAACCAAGTATTTAAACACCCATGCAAGCAGTGGCTTCAAGCCTTTGGGGCAAAAGCACAACCTCTAGTGGCAAGTAACACATACCCAAAATATCCTCGAGACGTACAACAGGCAAGGAAATAAGACACCGACATCTGGCACTGCAGAGCTGACTTTCAACACACACAGACTAGCAACCATTCAGACAAAAAACACCTTAACTGTAGTATAATTACAGTTGCCTAATATACACAAACTACACTATCAAGAAGTAGATGTGGCAAAGGAATAATATTTCTAAAATTTCTGCTAATTACTCCACACATAGGAGTTTCAATTTTCTAAGCAACTTGAAAAGGGAGAGGTCAATGTTAACTTGATTTAGTAATTACTTACAAAAGGATGAGTTCCCTGCTGAATTTATTTTTAGAGCCATGGCAGCCTTATATATAATTTTTTTTTTTAATCTGCCTGATAATCATCACAGTGGTCTACACATACTACAGTCTGACATAACCAGAAGTAATTCTAAGCCTACTTACTCCTGAACAATAAGATGAGCTGCACTGGGGCAAAGACAATGACAAATGATATGAGCCAAATCCCTGCACAAGAGGCTGAGGAAGACAGCACAAGATGATGAAGGCAATCTTATCAAGATTAAACGTTAGGAAAACACCAAGAAAAGGCACACCACACACACTCTTATGCAAAGATCCCACTATATCCAGATCTCCAGTCTTCTGCCTCAAAGCACTGCAGTAGTGTCACACTTTGGAGTTTGCAGCAAGAGGTTAGAAACATTCAGCCTAGTTTTGGATAGGAAAACATGTTCTCTAAATATGCCTCCTGCTGTCAAATGCTTACTTTTTGGAAACTATGAAACATGTCTTAAGAAAATGGATTTTTCCCTTTTGTTGCTTAGGTTGCTTTCCTCTTTGTCAGGGGACATAAAAGAGGATTCACTTTTATAGGGCAACCCAACTAGCTCGCTGGAATTTTAAAACCAAGGCAGTTTGTGAACTGGACTGGCAGCTAAATGCCTAGAAAGGGTCCTAAAGGTACCAGACAAAGTCCAGCTTGGGTCAGCAACAAATAGGGAAGCTGCACACATCAATAAGCCATATGCAATAGTGAAGAGATTAGATACTACAAAGTACATTTCTATTACAGTAAAACAATTGCCATCTGGAAAATATACAGAAATGAAATTACATATCTTCTTCCCACATTGCAAGCACTAAAAAACTGCCAACAAATCCAAATTTATACTTGGTTTTTGCAGGAAAGAAACATTAAGAAACAGATTTTCATTAAACAGCAGAGATATCAAAATCGGTTTTGAGAATTCAGAAATTAAAGGAATTTTCAACATGGATTAACACCATTTTTTTTTTTAAGGTGGAAAAGAAGAAATAATTGCATTTCTGAGTTATGCCACAAGATATATTTCAAGACTTCAGGAGTTCTAGAAACAATATCAGCTGAATATTTGTATGAAGTCTTGTTACTCCCATTTTATCTGCCTTCCAACCTTCTGAAGCCAATGCTAAGTTTTGGATTTGTAATTCAGGTCTAAAATTATTATCTCCAAAAACACAGCTAGCAAATGCAGTGTCAATAGGCTCTTAAAACAAGAGCAGCAAGTGACAGTTACACTCTTGAGGGGTTCTAGAATTACTCTAGCTAAGAAACAGCCTCTTTACTGTATAATGATTAAGAACAGCAGGTCACCAAGGAGCCTTAGGAGGCAAGGAGGAATTCCTTCCTCCAGAAATATGGGACCAAAATTCAGTTCATAGTAGTGATTCAAGATGTCCTTTTTACTTTGGCCCTCCAAAACAGATATCATTATATGGTTTGTCTTTGTGATACAGAGCAGCAGCACCTCAACCAAAAAAAAAAAAAAATTAAAAAAAAAAACCAAAACAAAAAAAACAAACAAACAAACGAAAAAAAAACCACCACCAAAATAAAAAACCTACTTAACACTTCAGTCCAATAGCTTTCAACCTACACGTTGAAACTTGATACAGTGGCTAAAAATATAGATTTAGATCTTTGTAGTTAGTTTCACCAGACACTGAAACATAAAACGAGAGGTCTCTACACATGCAAATCAGTCCCTTCCCCACATTAAGGTATCAGGTACTGGATGAACTAGTCTAGTTGAATGGTTTGAATTGTATCAAGGTTTACTGATTAAAAAAGATACAAATAGAAAATCCAACAAACAGATTTCTCCAGCTCTCATACCTCTTTCTTCCTCGTGCTTTTTTGCTGAGGCACTCTTAGGTCTTCCTCTTCCTCGTCTGCTATGATCTGAATGGCTGTTAGACCTGGATCTTTTTCGGTTTTCTAAGTCTTTATTTACTGCAGAGTTTATCTTCTCTCGCTTAACTCTCTCTGTCCGCCTCCTTTTGGCCTCACTCTTGTTTTCTGTGCAAATGAACAGAAATGGCATGATCCAGGGCTGTTCTCACCTTTGTTCTTAATTTACTCTTAGTGCTTACCCCCCCAATCAACCTTTTTCTTTACAATGATCAGATGCCTATACCTTTACAGAACAATTGCATCTGCACAATATCCATGCAGAAATTAAGGTGCCAGATCCAGAAGGATGCTTCACTTCTTCATTCCAAGGATCAACCCTTTAATTACTTCAAACACATTTTGCAGCATGGGATGTCTCCTGATACACAAGAAGCTGTTTCCCAAATAAGATGGGAACACAAACTGCACATATCACACACAGCCTTTAAGACACCCCATTGTATCTGTTCCACTAGCAAAAGTTGATCATATAGCAAACACCACAGCACCTGGGCTTCTAATGACACTAGCAATGAGATCATTGCTGCTGCTCAGACAAATCAAATGCTGGCAGCAAACACCACACAACACAGTGAACGTGTCCCACCACATCCAAACTGTGACAAGGCCTCCTCATGCTCGCTGCTGAACAGGAGTATGGCCTTCCTAAACACCAAAGCCATTAAAAGAAAGGAGTATTTACATGAGTTTTATCTGGAAGCTAAGTATGAATTAATGAGCTTGGGTACCAAATATAGCACAGTCATCACAGCACACTCATGGATTAGCTGCACATTCGTAAGGCTGCAGCACAGTAGTTGTACTGCTGAAAATTCTGAACAACTTTTTCTAGAAGTTGTGGTTCCCTTAGGAGCACAATATAGACACACAGAGTCTCCTACTGTATCTTCTGGGGAATTGATTTCCTTTGGCTGCACTTGTCCCATTAATCCTGTACAAACACAGAGCACAAGCTGGACAGCAGGGTGCAGCCACTAGTGCTCATACAGAACCTGTATTTCAGTGTCACAGTCAGGGTGAGGTGGCAGGGGAACCTCTTCAGACCCTGTCTAACCCCTACTCACACAATGCCACCAAGAGCCAGCTGCCCAGGACCATGTCCAGAAGGCTTTTGAGTGCCTCCAAGGATGGAGACTCAACCTCTGGGACAACCTTTGCCAGTGCTTGGTCACACTCAGAGCAGAAAGCACTTTCCAGAGCTGCTTTCCAGCAGGATGGCCCCCAGCACATATTAATTTTGTCTTCCCTGGTGCATTTCCTCTGTACAAAGCTGAATTATAAAACCAGATTATGGCCTTCACCTTCATTTGGTAACTACTCTATCAAAAAATGCAGGAAGAGGAAAGAAAATTGACCAACACTCATAATCCACCACAGACTTTTCTTAACCTCCTCCACCTTCAAAGTTCAGTTCATAAATGCATAATGTCACCTAATTCCTACAAGTGGCAATCTACAGCTGTCCTTCAAAACATTGACACAAAACATCAAATAGCTGACTTCTATTTTGTAGGTCTGATAGATGATTTTAAAAAGTACATATTTATAGATCACATATTTGTTGGGTTTGGGTCAGGTTTTTTGTTGGTTTTTTTTTTTAATATATACCTTCCCTATCAAGCTCTTTTTCTGACTAATTCCTACTACTGGAGGAAGTGATATAAATGAACACAAGGAGAATGTTACTCATGCCAGAAAGCACATTCAACTGACTTCTTACTGTGTCCACCAACAAAAGACACGTAAGTTAGGCACAAAAAAGCACTATTTAATTTAATCATGGAGAGAAGAAGCAAGATCCACCCAGTTTTAGATTAAACATTATGACCAGTTTTTTATTTTCAGAAAACCCAGCTTCAACCAGCATGTGCTCTGAAATCAGATCCCTTTTGGACCCCTACACATTTAGCTTCAAAACAGAATTAACACAAAGCATTCTGTAAGGGGTTATTTTGCATAGTGATCAATGCGTGCAGCTAGAACATAAACAGAACAAATGCCAACATCATGAGTACAAAGGAAGACTGAAAACACCAGCTTTCCTCCTCTCCTCAAAATTCAAGAAAAATTCACATATTCGAAGTCTACCACGCACAAATTCAAGGGAAAGTGAACTGAGAACAGTTAATTTACACAGAGAAGTAAAACACTATCTTTTGCCTCCAGGAAATAAGGGGAAGAACTGCTGCTCCCTTCTCCCCCCACCAGTATTACCTGTGATGGGTGGTGATCTCTCAGCACGTTTAGCGTGCAAGAGTTTTCGACTGATAAATATGTAGCCACAGGGACATGATTTACATGCAACAGGAACCTGAGAAAACAAAACACAAAATTTTCAGATAATTTCAAATTATGACAAAACTCCTGTCCCATGAAGAAAAAACACACTATGTAACTCCGTACTGCAAACTATGTCCTGTTCCTGTATTTAAACATAATAAAACCAGATTCTGCTGTAAATCACTTACCAAGCCTTTTCTTCATGCAGTTGTTAAAAATCAAGCTTGAAATATGCAGCTGCTGTGATTGCTTTGCACTACTTTTCCCCAGACTGACAGGAAGGGGGTGGGGAAAAGTAGAGAGCATGAAAGAAAGGCTGAATTAAAATAAAATTACAATTTCTCTTCAGAGCTCTCAAATATCAGCAGTCAAATCAGACATTTCCAGTTTTGCTTCCTCTACTTGTAAAAAAAAAATAATTATAAGTTAAAACCGTGAATGCATTCACTTTCAGTAGCATTTGAAAGCAGCTCCTTTAGAGAGGAGCAGCTTCAGAGGCACAATGGAGCCTGAAGCAAAACAGATGCATTTGCAGCACACTCTGCTCCAGCGCTGCACACAAGGCCGGGTGGGTACAGAAGGACCTCGTTAATTCAAAATGCAAATAACCCAGCCCAGCCAGGCAAGAACTGACTGAAGGCCCAGGAGTTTGAGAGAATACAGTGCCTCTGATCGGCTAAGCAGGAAGCAGCAGAATGCTACCCCGGACAATAACAATGTAAAAGAAGAAATGCCACATGTAATATGAAATATAACAAAAATCCACTCAGAGAAATTTTTAAATAGCAACACTGATACAGTAAAAAACTCATTACAGTAGTGCCAAGATCTGCTGAGATCTTTTATAGTAAGGAATACACCATGTTGATTTGATTAGGTTTAAGACTCAAAACACAAATCAAAGCAAGTTTAGGCAGAGATCTGGAAGAGATTAAACAACACACATTAAAGTGGAGTCATGCTGAAGCATGATCGTGGGGGAAAAAAGGCATGTAATTCAAATGTAATTCTTTAAGACAGGTCACTACAAGTTTGCCAATGTCCACTGTAACAAACAGGAGCACAGAACCCCAACTGCCTCCTCAATTTAACCAGACGTGCAGAAGAACCAAGTTCCAAAGTTCTACTGACCCAAAAAACCCTGCCAAATTAGAATGTGAATTTGTAAAGGGGAACCTGACTGTGACTCAGAATAAACAAATTATTTTGCTTTCTGTGGCACATCTGAATTCCTGCACTTCACCCTACAAAAAGCTTACAGACTTTTTGATACAGGTTTTGCAGAACTAGAGATTTTAACTCTGTTTATGGAGACACTGACATAATAAAAATTAGTCCAAGAGAGGTTTTTTGAACTTTAAAGGTCAGAATTTAGCAGACTTGTGCGCACGTTTGTATCCTTGCTCATATGTCAGTGTAACAGTACTGAAGCCCCACTATCTCGCAGATAATTTGTGTGTTTTTAAGGTGATACAGAATTCCAGCTAAATCCATTTCTGAACATTTGGGTCTCTTCAATAATTACCTTTCCAGGCTTGGTCTAAAAAAAAAAAACAAAACAAAACAAAGCCACCCAAGGGGATTGGAACAGAGTCAGTATTTTTCAGGGAACTCGAGGGTGTTTAATACAACAATCCTGTTCTCGTGTTACAGGTTTAGCATGCAGGGGTGTGCACCATTTGAGGGTGGGGGGCCTGGGGGAAGGGGTTTATCACTGAAACCTATCAGTTATCCTTTGAAGACCCACACTGATAACATCCTGCAACATAATTAATGCAACAGAGTCCTAAACACTATTTCACACTGTTTAACATTTTCCTATTTTCCTAACAGAAAGGAAATTTTCTCATACAAGACATTTTACCTGATGCTAAATTAAGAAGTGATAATTATTTCCTCAGATTGACTGTGAGTACTTCAGGCTCCCTTGTTTAATGGAGCTGTGCTTTGATTGTGAAAATATTGAAATATGATATATTATCTACATTACAACAGAGAAATGTTTTGAAGTCTAAGAAGCGTTACTCAGTATTTCGCTCCAATAATTGTGGCTGTCTAAATATTTCCATGCATGCCACTTCTACTGAAAAAATCAGAAACAAATGCTAAGCCCTTGCTTATGGAAGAATTTAAGAAAGACAGGACAGGACACAGTCAGTTAAGAATTATATGAGAGTTTCCTCAAAATCTGCAAAGGGTCGACTTGTACTGTAGGCCTTAGTTCCTTGCTCCCTCTCAAATATTTGGCAGTGGAAAACAAGGTCCTGTGAGCAATGTGTGCCAGGGCAGGACATATAAGTACATAAAATCCATGTAATCCACAGAAGAGCTACGAACAGAAAAATCTACATTGACAAAAACTAAAATCCATTATACGCATATAAGTGCAGAACAAAGTAACAGTTTTCACATCAGCGTAAAAAGCCTGCAATGTTTGTTTGCTTGTTGTTGGTAGTTTGACATTCATTACATTTAATTTAAAAAGCCAAAATAAACAAAAACATCAGCACTCCCATATATGACTTCTCTCCCTCATTTTCGTTTCTCCTTTCATCAACTGGATAACCAGAACTTGGCACACGGTTTCCTTCTCAGAAATAGTATTTCAGTGACGTGCTTAACGTGCATTTGCAGTGCTTGATCTGTTGGTTAAAACATGAAAGGACGCCCACACACAGCTCAGCGCTCCCGACTGTGCCAGGATGAGTAGGAATACTGTAAAAACTATGCAAGCCAGGACGAAAAATGTGATTTTTTTCAGAGCTATGCAAGTAGAGAAAAACTGTACGAGGTTTTTTATTTTTTCCTAGGTACGGCTGAAGCAGTAGATGGGTGACTCTCCAGGGCACACACCGCGCCGATTGCCGAGCGCCGGCGGGCGCTGCCCCTGGCCGAGCCCCACGGCAGCCGGGCCATTGTTCGGAGCGAGCCCGCCTGCTTTCACACGCACACCATCCCAGCACACGGAGAAAGGCTCCTGACACGGCAGCGTGCAGAGCAGCAGTGCGAGTGTGAGCAGCTCCATTTTGTGCACAGCAGGAAGCGCAGAGGGGCACGAACAGCCCACACGGGCACGGGAGAGCCGGGCACCAACTGCACCCAAGGGCTCGATTCGCTGCTTCCGAGCCACCCACGAGACAACAGCACCCCTGAGCCCTCTGCCACCCAGCCCCGGCACATTAGCCACCCGAAGGGCAAACTGCAGTATATAAATCACCCGGGTCGTTGTATTTTAAGAGACCACACAGTTACTAAACAACACCAGCACACAAACAAGAGGTTCTGCAGCCGCGCAGAAACCCCTCAGCACAATGCAACTGCTCTACCACACTGCCAGAGGGACGCGGTGTTCAACCCACATTCCACGCACAAGCCGCAAAGGCAACAACCATTTAGTTCGCACAAGCACGGGCTCGAGCCGCACGGAGCCCAACCCGCCCTCCGCAGCCCAGCGCTCCGCCGGCAGCCGCTCACCTGCTGGTCGCACTCGGGGCAGGACTTGGTGGCCATCTTCACTTTCTTGGCCCTACTGGAGGACATGCTCGCTGCTGCCGTGGCTGCGCTGACACGGCCGCGGCCGGAGCGCCCGCCCCGGGAGGAGCCGGCGGGAGGAAGGAGGTGGAGTGAGGCGCCGGCGAGAGCAGCGGCAGGAGGCGGCAGAGGAGGAGAGAGGCGGCGGGAGGAGCGGGCGGAGCCCCGCGCGCCCCCGACACGGAACAAGCCCCGCCCAACCCGCGCGCGCGAGCGGCCTGCCCCGCCCGCGCGGCCGCATTGGCTGCGAGCGAGCGGCGCTCCGAGCCCCCTGGCGGCCGCGCTGGGAACGGCCCGGGGGCTGCGGGAGCGGGAACGGTGAGGGAAGAGGGAATGAGGGAGTCCGACTGAAATGTCCGTGGCCGTCGGGAAGCACCAAACACCACTTATCAGATTTCCATCTCAGCCCAGACAAGACAAGACCGCAGCAGAGGGGGATGTTCATTGCCAGCTGCAGCGGTACCTTTGGTGGTCCAAGAGCGGGGAGTCTGGCCAGGCCTCTTAGCGGGGCTATGCTCACAAATGGGATGTTTTCGAGTGCAATGCCCTCAGACAGCTGTGTGCAGCTGCCAGACCACTGTCAGGACCAGGACCAGAGCAATAGGAACAGCTATCTCAGCAGGGCCTGAATTTCTAACCCATAAATTGCATTTATGTCCTAGCGAGTATCCTCCAAGGTGTCATGCCAGCCCTCTCCATCCTTACTACCAATACAGTATGAGGAATAAAGAATCAAGCACCGTTTGAAATGTCCTCTCCTGGGCCAGTACAACCTGTTGATTTATTTTCTTCCTCTTCCACGAGTCTCTGCCTTGAGCCTGGCTGGCACACAGGGCACGTCCTGCTCTGTCCTTGCGAGCACTGGGCTCCCCATGTGTGCTGTGGTTTCTGGCTGTGTACACAGTTACCAGACTGGCTCATTTGCCCTTTTCCTTTCCTCCTCTGCATTTAAGTTATGACTCAGAGAGTGGATTTGTTTCCCTGTTCTCCCTGAATATTTTTTCCAGCCTATACCAGTCCTTTGGTGCTGGTGTTTCTCCAGAGATACACCAAGACAAGACAGGTTTATTTTCCATATAAACTGTGACTGCTGCCAAAATGCAAACGTGTTCTATGTAGGCACAACATCCAGATTTCATTCCTGAATCCAGAACAAATCCATGCAACCAAGATCTTGAGCTTGCATTTGGATTTTTTTTTTTCCCCCTAATTGATAAGGTTCAGACATAGCAAAACATAGAAGGGTATTTGAGGAGGATTTTTAACAGCAGGGGGCTCTGCTGAGTATAGTAACAGTGCCTGGTAAATTAATTAATGAATGTACAAGACAATACCCTGCTTTTCTTTATAGAGCAAATAAAGTAGTCAGGGACAGCTGTTCAACTACTCCACAAAAACAGGTTTTTTTTGTTTTTTTTTTTCTTTACGGAATGAAAACAAGATCGTTTCTAGCTAGAAAACTGATTTACCAGACATGTATTTTTCATGTTAATTTTTAACACATTAGTTTTGAGTTCTGAAAGTCCAAGACTATTTCTTTTACATAATTTCAGAGGCTTAATCCACCACTGAGAGAAAAACAACAAATACCATTTTAAGGGTACAGATACTTTCTTAACAGTCAAGGCACTTTGCAGGACCAAGCCTTATTTAAAATGTGTTTTACACCAATTTAAAATAGAAAATAGAAAACTGTGCAATTTCTCTATCTTATGAAAAGCTACACATGACTTTGTAAGTGCCTGATGGCTTCTTTTCTTTGCTGGTGTCACCAGAGACTCCAGCTGAGCTGAATGGCCTGAGATGTTTCCACTGCCTGCACATGGCAGTATTTTGGTGTGCAACTATAATTTTACAAGGAAACAAAAACTCTAAAGTAGGAACAATTCACACATCTAATCCACCTTAGAGTGGGGGAGAGAAGCACTCCTGAGTTGTATTTCTGCTGAGCACTCCAGGCAATTAGGAAGCATCCTACTCTCCTGCAGCGTCCCCTGGGAGAGCTGGCAGCCTTGGTCCTGTCAGCCCCAATGTGTTGATGAAACACAGCAAATTGAGAAATTAAATTCCTAAAGTGGTGTGCAACCTTGTGTCAAAAAGGTTATAAAATACATCCTGGTTAAGCAACAACTTCCTAATCAGTTCCCCCATAGTCAGCAGGGGTATTATTCTTTCCGCAGCCAAAGTACTATCTAGAGAATTCTTAAGTTATGTCTAAAATAGAAGATTAGGATGCATGAGAGAAAAATTACAAATAATAGGAAGGGCTAGATGATAATATTTGCAATGTTACCATGAATTGAAATTGTAATATGTCAGTATTCAACTGGCAAGAAGTAGTACTGCATTAAAAAGACACTGATTATGCAGACAAGCTTAAATCCTATTTTATTATTCTGATTTGGTAATTTTGCTAATAACAATGATTCGTGGTACTTAATAATGCTACTGTGCTTCTCACCAGTACATTTCAGGGCAGCTTTAATCTGAGTTCCGAGTCCTTTCATAGGGAATCAAGGTCGTGCCTAACAAGTCCTTTGAGATCCCATTACTCTGAATTTGAGCAAGACCAACACTTAAGTGGCACAAATGTTGGCTTTGTTCTCCAAGTACAGCTAAATATTGAGTGTTTCCCAATTACAAAGCATTTTTTAATTCAGAATGCTGTTAAGCATTGATGCCTCTTGGTTTCAGGAAGCCCAGGCTCAGGCTGGCTCCTGCCTCTGGCTCAGCTGGGCACATTGAAGCTTGCCTAAGAAACAAGGTCACAACCTCAGATTTTAAAAAGAAACTTTTCTTAAAATATCAGTAATTTAAACAATTTATTAGCAATAGTACCTACTGTTCCCTAAAAAAAAGCTTCCAACATTTTATTCTTACATATCAGACCTTTTTTGCAGGAAACTTTTTTGAAATCCATATGGTGTTCAGAACAGTTCAGTTTCTACCAATTAATATAGTTTCAACAAAAGCTTACATTATTTCCATAGACCATCTTTTCAATTAGTCCTTATGAAGAGAATTCAATCTATTACTTTACACATTCCATCTGAGTTTGGTTTTTGGGTAGGAGGTTGGGCTTTTTTTGTTGGTTTTTGTTGTTTTTTGGGGTTGTTTTTTTTTTTTTCTTTATCATGAGATAATGAGAGTTGTTAAACATTAAAGTATGCAGTCACTTAACTGAAACTTTTTGCAGCTGACTGCATTGAACCTTGCACCAAATCTTAAAGTTTTATTTCGGTTTGAAGAACAGTAGAAACAATAATTTCTCTGAAGGTGCTCCTTTATTCTGAACTGCTACCATGAGCAGTAGACCACTGGGAAAAAAATCCTCCTTGCTTGTACAACACAGAATAGAGAAAACCTTGCTCTTCTTGTTTGAATAAACCTAGTTTTCATAACATGTTTTCCATTTATTTAGTGTGCTCAAAGATTCCTAAATATCATTAAAAACACTTTGGCATTTTAAGCTATTGACAGCCATTTTCTACCCAGTGTCTTTATTTCAATGGAACAGCAGCAGCAGAATGAATGCCCAGATACCACATGTCATTATTGTAATCATGGGGTTTAAACCATGCAACTATTCATGGCAGAGCAGCTTGTTGGAGGTCTGTCAGAATGAGAGCACGTGACAGCAGCTGTTAGTCTGTTTATCACCCTTATTCTCCAAGTCTCCATCTACCTTCCTATGTATTTATGCATTTGCTGCTGTTCTCTATCTCTGGCTTGGCACCATCAACATGAAATTCCTTATTTTAGCTTCTTGTAACTTCAAGAAAAGCAGCCTGAGCCTTTATGACTAAAGGTGAAATGCAGCATGGACATCAAAGAACCTTGGTAAGCAGCACTGTCCACCTTCAGTGTCTGGTTTGTCTGAAACTTGTGTTCATATAATCTGCACATTCATTTAGGAACAATTTTGCCTCAACATTGCAAGTTCATCCTACAGTATTTACTTTCAGGAATGCATCTGTTTTAAAATAACCTTTGGAGATACATTTACCATGTATAAAGAGAGAGATACTTTTCTCTAGCACTGCTTCATACTGCATTTACCATGGAAAGGCTGTGTTTCATCCCGTTTACTTCCTGTGTGAATTTCTAAGAATTTTGCCAGACTACTGAATTCCAGTTTTCCACACATTTATTCCAGTCTTTTACTGAAACCATCTTGGCTTGTGCCAAGTGCATTTGCAGGTGTCCAGCCTCATTCCAAGGCTGCCTTGTGTTACACACTAACCAGCAGCCTGGCAAGCAGGGTCTGAGGGCTTGTTTGGATTGTCACCAGTGCAGAACCAGAGATGTCAGGGGATCTGAACCTTTACTTGTGGGTGATCAACCAGAGACACGGGGGCAGTGCTGGCTGGACACTTTCTGCTACGCCAGCTCTTTCTGGGGGGCGGATTGGGGGTGGAACAGCAGCATGTGGACCAAGAGCAAAGGTTAACTTGTGTTCTTCCCCCAGCAAAATTAGTGTTTCCAAATTACAATCCAAATATTCATCTTTAATAGTCTGGGTAGCATTAAACCTTGGTTTCTAAGGAATCATGAAATACACTTGAATTAAGATACCTGGGAAGTCTAGTTGCATCCACTGAATGTAAATTTTAGAATTTAAAATAATTTTAACATTTCAGGTAATGATAAAAGATTACTATAAAATCTGGTTTTGTGGTAAATCCAACCTTGACATGTTTTACCACAGCTTGAAGTATTTTCTTCTGAACTACTTTTTATCAAACCCAGAGAAAAGGCACCATGATACTGTTAATTATCAAACTGCCAGATCCAGAGAACACTTGGCTTTCCAGATACACAACTGAGGACAACTTTAAAAGTAGAGTGTCAAAACATACAGGCTCCAAAACCTGACATTTCAATGTGGGGAAAAAAATCAGATGCAATGTCCTGGAACAGTTGCTGCAGCTTCAAGTAAACAAAAATGGACTTCTTGGAACTTGAATTTCTAACAGAGCACTCTATTGGGTCATTCTGTGGGCAGAATTTTAGAGGGAGGATAAGCAGGGCCAGAAACACTCCATGTGGCCTTCACAACTGAACAGTAAACAAGAAAAAGCTCTCGGTAAAATCAGTACAATGACTGGAAACAAAAAACAAATGAGTTTTCTGCACCACCTCAAGAATGTTCCTTCAGCAAAAAAACAATCCCATCGCTGTTATTTTGTTAACTATGAATTGACTAAAATCCTTAGGCAGCAATTATTTTTAAATTAGCGCAAAGCAAGTGTTGAAAAATATTGCACTTGAAATAGAATAAGGACTGGAGCAAATTACTAGTGAAACAAAACACTATGACAAGCAAAAGCTTGTTAGAAAGAAGAAATAGTAAAGACAGAAAAAAAGGCTCAAGACATAATTGTATGTAATGAAATAAAATCAAACACAGCAAAAGCAGCTTCCTTGTGCTTCATCAGCCGAGGAAAACACCAAAACAGAACAGAACCCATCTCAAACCATCTAATTTAGGCACCTAAAATTAGGAAGCTGGTTTGCCATACAAGTGGTGAAAGAGAAAGTAAAAAAGAAAGTTCTACAAAAACAATTCACAAGCAAGGCTGATTTACAGCTCATGCTCCCACTCAGGGAGGTAACATTAGGTCATAGGAATATTCCTGAGTGAATGATCCCTTATTCCACTCTCTGAGCACAAACAAGGAGGCTCTTCTGGGCACCCAGGACGGGTAAAAAGGGCCTTCTTCTCCCCACGGGTAGCAAGAGGGAGAGAGCTCTACCTCTCTCTCCCCTGAATTCTGCTGCTGTTGTATTTCATGGCAGACCTCCAGTCATTTGCTATGAAAGCTGAACTGAACCCTAGAGATAAAAACATTTTCATCATCTGGAAACAATGAGGAAACTGTGAAAGAGGACCGGCTTGTTCCCGCGGGAGGCAAGATCAGGAGCAAATGCTCCCCTGGCAGAGTGACAGGGTGAGGGACGAGGCTCCGGCTCTTCAGCCTCGCTGCCCGCCCGGCTCTGGAGCCGCTCTCCAGCAGCCCCGCAGCAGGTGACCCGCGGCGCACCCCGCACTGGCAGCGCCAGCCAGGCTGCCAAACCAGCCGGGGGCTTTTCCCCACGGCCAGAGCAGGGGCACAGCCAGCGCAGGAAAGCTCACCAGACAAAGGGAGCGCCCTGTGCGCGGGCAGGTGGCGGCACCGCGGGCTCCGAGCGCAGCGAAGCGCTCCCCAGCACCGAGAACACTTGGCTTTGCCGTTCCCTTAGGAACATCCCCCGGACTTGCCGTGACCCCGCTTCCCCCCGCATCTCCAGCAGCGGGAGCGCGCCCCGCCCTGCAGACAATGCGGGAGCGGCCCGGGGAGGCCTCTGGGTGCGGTAGTTCCCTGCCCATCACCTGATGCCGTGGGCAGGCGCAGCCGGGACTACAGCCCCCGCCAGGCAGCGCGCCCGCAGCGCGGCTGGTGCAATCACACCTTGGCACGCCCCGGGGCCGGGGCAGCGCCGGCTGCCAGAAGGATGGGTTTGCCCGGGACGCTTCCAGAGCACTAGCGCGGGCACTTCTGTCGGGGCCAGAGGGCTGTAGCGCTATTCGGATGCAATGGTGGGATCTATTGCTCCCGTGGTGGCATCGCAGCGCTGCAAGATCTGCTGTATTCATTGCAATTAAGTTTGCGGGATCTGGACATGAGAGGATAGAGCGTGTACGTGTAACTGTGGCAGCTGTTCGGCGTTTCTCCTGAGTGCACCTCCTGCTCGCGTGCATCTGACTAGCGCCCGGTTCCGACTACAAAACATACCGATCCCCAGCACTCGTATCCTAAGTCTGGCTTTGGGAACGAGCCGAAGGACCATGCATCGGTTTGTGTTGGTTGCCAGGCAAGCTGCGGCAAGGCTGTGCGTGCCGGGGGGCTGCCGGGGCGGAAGGACGGACATGGCTCTGCGCTGCGCCGCTTCGCTGGCGGCCGGCCGGCAGCCGCGGGGTCCCCGCCGGGAGGGGACGGTGCGCTGGAGCAGCGCTGCCAAGGCCTCCGCCGTCAAGATCAACGAGAAGGCGAGCAGGGAGAAGATCCTGACGCTGGAGTCCATGAACCCGCAAGTGAAGGCGGTGGAATACGCGGTGCGCGGGCCCATCGTTCTGAAAGCCGGGGAGATCGAGAAGGAGCTGCGGAAGGTGAGGCAGGGGCGGCGGGGCGGGGCAGGGCAGGGCAGGGCCGGGCGCGCTCCCCGCAGCCGCACCGGCTGGGATGGATGTTGCGGGGCTCGGCGGGGACGTGACACCCCGCAGGGCTGAGACGTGACCCTGTGGAAGCCTCGGGAAAGCGGGGGACAGCCCGAGTGCCCCTGCAGTGCCTCGTAGCAAGTTAAAAACTCTGGGAGCACAGCAGCCTTTCCCTATCCCTGTGCCGCCCCGAGCCGTGGCCGGACGCGCTCTGCGCCTCCCGCCCCTTCCCGCGGGAGGGGCAGAGCACGGAACAAAGGAGCCCGCGGGCCGGCTACTGTTTATCTGCTGCCACTGGCTGCCTAGGGCAGATACAGGACACCCCCATAAAGCGCTGTTTACATTTCTCCGGCCACTTTGACCCTTTGCTGCAATCCCGTGTCCTTTGTGTTATACAAGGGGGTGAGTGACCAGCTTTCGTCATACTGATAGAGCGTTTCAGTCGTTCATGAGGATTTTGGAGATAGTGCCTTGGCCGGGGCAGGGAGGCTCCGCGCTCCTGCCCGGTGAGCTGGCCCGGCTCTCCCAGGCACTGCTCATCAGCCTCACCCACCGCTGCTCTGGGTCGGCCAAGGAGATCACCGATAATGTGCTCCCCTTTTTAGTTGCAGAAGTTGAGGTGCCTGAGGACAAACCTGCAGAGCACAAGCACTCAGTAACGCTGCCCAAAGTTGTAGGTGGTTGGTACTCTTTGGTGGATCAGATAATAAAGCAGATCCTAAGGGTCTGGGCCAGTATATGCTAAATAGAGCATCCAAATCAGTCAATGCTTGTATTTTGTTCTTCATATTTCTTTCTTATTCCTTGAGAATTGAATAAAAGATTAAAAAAAAACCCTTAGCAGTACAGACATGCCTTTTTGCTCCTACTGTTCAAACCACAGCTTCTCCTCTCATCACAAAGGCTCACTTATTTTTGTTTTGCATAAAGCATCTGGCAGATGCTTTATAATAAGATTCTATAATTTTAGATATTATTCCCTTCTGTCACTGCTTTAGAGAGTCTTTCTAGTATCTTATTACAGGTATTGCTAGACCATTTTCATTAGTTCATATAAAGTGCTTTGAACAAAAAAGTGCTATGGCAATTATAACCATAAGAGATTAATTCTCTGGTCTTCATGTTACTTGTTTCCCCTTGTTTTAGAGGGTGAAGCATGTTTTTAGTTCACTGTAGTATATGCATCAACTATTTATGTCTAACTCAATAGTTATTACAAAGACCTTCTTTTATTTTTTTTAGAATTTCACTTTAAAACTTCAGAGAGGTGATGGAGGATTAATTTTGGAACATCTGTTTTGATTTTTGCCTTAAAACTTGTTTATAAAGGTGTCATTGTGTTTATGCCACTAGGTTCCCTAGTGCATTTTCCAGAATATAAAATCTTCCAGTGTTCTTACTGAGTATGTTTGTTTTCAAGTTAACATCACAGAGCAGGAGGTATTACTTGACAAAACAAATATGAAAATATGAACTCCTCCCAGCTCCCCTGCTTACTCCAGTTACCAACTGAATCACTGGCAGAGAGAATAATTTACTGTGCACTTTTGAAAAAAATGTAACAGCAAATCATTGTCAATTGTTTTATTAAAAGATTTTTATGTCAGTTTTGTGTTGTGCCTACTTATGTGGCATTTTCCATTTAACTTTTTTTTCCTGGAACCAGTCTCATGAAATAATGTTTGCCATTGATAATGGCTACCAGCATTCCTAGAGGTGACTATGCTTTAACACAAGTAAAGCAAACAAACCTCCCAGCTGGTAGGAAAAGAGGACAAAATTATTGCAAAAGTTGAGACAGTGTATCTGCAGAGAACAATAATCTGCTTAAGTAGAAATACTTTACTTGCTTCCA
Source organism: Muscicapa striata striata (assembly GCA_030060385.1). Lineage (NCBI taxonomy): Eukaryota > Metazoa > Chordata > Aves > Passeriformes > Muscicapidae > Muscicapa > Muscicapa striata. Next base: position 5,665,383 of record JAREIS010000057.1, on the reverse strand, counting down.
CATTTCTCAAGTTACTTATTCCTCTTTGCTTTTCCAATGAAAATGCTGTTACTCATTCTGTTGTTTAGTCAAGCTGTCTGCTAAAGCATACAGTGTTGAGTAATACCTAGGTTCCTTATAAGTGAAATATTATAGGTTATCTAATTGTCTATTTTTATGCATATGTGTGTCTGAAATTTAATTCTGTGTGCTTACACATCAGTGGCACTTCTTTGTTTCCTTTTAATTAAGTTGTTCAACTTTTTCATCCCTCTCAATCTTAGCTCACAGGGCTAGGCCAAGCACTGCCTGCAGAATTAACCCTGCTGGATAAAGGGAAGAGGCTGAAGTGGTTGACAGAGGAAAGGGATGCCCCACAGCATCTTTAGATCCACAGCCACTCTTCACTAACAACAATTGCCCCATAACTCTTCTGCATCTGATGGGGAAGGAGCTTTGCACAGGGAGGAGAGCACAGGCTCCCCACTATGAGCTGGAAGCACTGCAGTGGCTGGGGGTAACAAGAACAGGCAGGGGTGAAGCAATGGCAGTAAATCTGCAGTTATCCTGTTCTGCCCAGATGCCTTTAGGTAATTTGTTTCTAAACTAAAAGCACCCTGACTGCAGTCATTGTCTAATCAGATGCGATAGAGGCTCTCGTGTTTAAACTTGGTTCCATTTGGTTACTCTTCATACTTGTGTAACTCATACAGCTGTTATGGAGACTGTAAAACAGCTACTTGAAGCTATTTGCACAGTGTAAGCTTTCATCTTCCTTGAGGTTTGTTCTGCTGTCTCAGATCTCAAAGAGCAGCTCCTCTCTTATTTTCTCTGACACTTGCTGCTTCTCTATATTCACTGCAAATGATCACAACAGGAACTGTAACTCCACAGTACACACAGAAATAAGGACTAAAAATGTTACTCAAGAAATCTCTGACTGTACAACTAAAGGGATATTCCTTAAAAAAATAAATAAAAGTGAGGCATTAGTTTTAGCTCACGTGCCGGGACTCAGCCAATGTAAGTGACAAGTAAAATACTCAATCAAAGCAGATTAAGATTGATTGCCTAATACAGGTGGGGCGTGCTGTACCTGGATTTCACAAGTTTTGTTGGCTTGTGACCTGTATTCATCTAGGTGGAAAATCAGAGGTTTGATCTACATTAAGTCTTTCAAGATGGAAATCTTCATGCAAAATCAGTGATTGAATTACTTTCCTGAACCCTTTTTTCATAATTTTGAAACTGTGTCATGCTTCGAAAGTGAAAACCCTTTTTATCTTCCTCTTTGCTATTGGTAGCAATCAGCTGATTCTGGCTTACTCAGATGACAGAAAGAACTGATTCCAACCATTTTCCTTGGTGTTTCTGGCAACTTTTAAAAGCAAGCTAGAGCACAGGCATATTTTAATAAATGATTACACTCTAAATAGAACTCAATCAAATAAGACCTTTTTTCTATCCCCTTTGTGTAGACTTGCTAACAGATGGTCAAGGTATCAAGTATTGACTTTAATTACATTTCAGACTAGAAAATTGCTCCTGAATACAAATTCAGTGCAAGAACAATGAGCAGAGCCCTTCTCTTTATCTAATCAGTAAAAACAAACTAACATAAAACTTAACCCAGGCAGGACACATACCTGGTTTGTTGTCTTGCATTCATGCTAATTTTAACTGATCTTGTTACAGAAAATCCCTTCATATCTGTTACTTTGACGTTTCACTTACATTCTCCTTTTCTCTCCAGCTCCTATTGGGTTTTACATAATGTCAAGTTTTGTGTTAGGTTAAGTTGCCTTGTCTCATATCTCCTTGCAAAGTGTGTGCATGTTAAATAGCATTTCAGGATCCACAAGTCAGCTCAGGTAACATTGGAAACAGGGCCTGGCTCAGTGTAAGGCACACCAGGTCCTTCCAAACTTTCAAGCTACTGAAAGAGAATTGTAGGGTGGAAAGGGGGAGAGGGATGGTGTGCAGGGATGTATTGGTAGCATGTAGAAGTTCATTCAGATAGCACACATGGGTAGCACATCCCAACCCTGGGCCTGGAGCCATGGGCCTTCAGTGGCATTATACAGTTTCTGTGCACTGAAGCCCCTATTTTTCTTGTGAAAGGGTTGTACATTCATCCTCTGTGCCCACGCTTTTCATTTGCATAACTATTGCAAATAGGTTCCTGTTTCATGTTTATTCAAGCCACTTGTTCACTCCCTACATTGCTATTTAGACAGTAAAACTACCAAAATCCTTCTGCTTTGGTAGCTGAAATCTCAGGCAGCTTCTGCTGAAGTGTTTTGGTTAAAATACTGTAGAGCTTTTTTTTTTTTTTTTTTTCCCTCACTAATTCATGAGGCTTTTAAATTTAATAGAAAAAAATTTGACTTAGAATCCAGCCTTAATAGAAAAAATCTGACTTAGAATCCAGCCTTAATTGTAAATGTGAATTGACTGTGTCTCTGGGAGCTTTGGAAAGATAAAACACAATTTAGACAATGACATGCAGAAATATAATTTAACATGCCAAGAAAAAGATACAAGATTGACTGGTACACCCAGTAATGAAAGATGTTAAGCTTAAATTACCATCCTATAATTTTCTGCTTTGAATACGTGACTGTGTGCACACGAAGAAAGTATCTTCCAGGCAAGAGCATCTGACCTCATTAAGACAGAACTGTTGTTCCTCAGTTGTCTGTACATGTTGCATACATAAGTGAATCTGTAGTAAAACCCATGGTTTTTAAGAGGGCAAAAACTACTGCAGATTAAGGTGAAAGAAAATTGGTTTCAAAAGCACAGTTATCAAAATCATGTGTTCAGAAGCTTACAACCCACAGAATCCAGGTTTTTTAATATTTTCTGGTTGAATACATTAGCAAAATTTATTCTAAAATAGACCTTTTCCAATAACTCTTCAAGTTAGGAGGGTCTTAATGTCTAATGACTTTCTAATGAGCATTAATTTAATTCTGTTATGAAATCTGGTGCTTTATCTATATAGGCAAAAATTCTGATTGCAAATCTGCATTGATCAATGTGTCAGGCAAAAGTAACTTGAGGACAAGTTCTGTTCTGTAATCTCTGAATCAGATCTGCCAATTAATGGTCAGCCCCACCGATTTTCTCATGTGATATGAGGGGGCATACAAGTCATCACTGCCCTTTTAAGTCAAAATCCAGAATTTGCCTTCTCCTTCCTCCCCAAAACAGCTCATGTCAGCTTGAATTACACAAGCACAATACAAACTCAAATCCTTACTCCATGGTAAGCAGGTCAGGTTTATTTTTCTGCTGTGAGCTTTTTTAATAAAAAGATTGGAATGCTAATTCAGGTCTTCAGGTCCCTATTAGTTAGGGGCCTCTGGGCAGTGCTTTCTTGGCCTCTTGAGAGAAGGAGAGAAAAAAGCAAGCAAGCAACTTGGCTTGCTAGAGCATAGATCTCAGCTGTGCTGAAATGTTTGGGTTTGCCAGCTCTGATTGTACAGCTTGTTTGTGCAAGTCACAGCAAAAGTAGTCTCAAGGAAATAGTACAGTGTTTCATAGTGTGATGTTATTGCCTGATAATCAAGAGGAGGCACTAAGCAGTGGTGATGAAAATGAAACAACTGGGAGCAGCCAGTAGCAGGCAAATTCTGAAATTCAGAAATAGCTGTAATATCAAGGCTCTCTTCTGGGATTAAAAGTAGCTCACATTTTTGTGGCCTCCTCAGGGGAAGTCTTTTCAATTCTTTCCTATTGCCATTACCAAATCCACACATGCTCTCTCCAGACTGATGGTTTTCCTTTGAAATTTGCTGAAGATTTAACAAAGACAGTGTCAGGTCAGTTTGCACCCTTCTTTACTCTTTCTGGGCACAGTGGTATTTTGCAGTTTGCCAGCATTGTCAGACGGTACCTTTGCAGGTACACTAAAACCCCGAAGAGACAAAGCAGCTCCTGGCAGGGCATTGCCCTCATGCTAGTTCCTTGGGGTGCTGTATGTTCTGGCATCACATTGCTTCTTTGATCAAGTAGTTCTTCCTGACTTCTTGCATTATGACTCTCTCCTTGAGAGACAGCTTATCATTTCATACTGTTCTCCTTTCCTGATGGATTTCCTGAGGCTCTGGTTAGCTGCATAAGGTTTGTATTGACCTTGCACCAGTGTATTCTACTTCATGTATAAAAATCCCTTCTCCCACCTTTGTGTGACATTTAGATACAGTTTTTAGAATAATTGTGTCTGGCTTGTTTCAGGTTTCATCAGGTTTCTTAAAAGATACATTTCCTCTAAAAAGAGCAGAGAAACAGAAGTAACTGTTGAAGGAAGTAACTGCCAAAGACCATATTCCAAATCCTAGAAGATTCTTTTATTCCATTAAAATCCTTTCATTATCTAGAAGATGGCTACTAAAAGACACTACATGTTTTTATATTTTCTCTTCTAATGTGGAAGTGAAAGATGGGTTCTACAGCTTTAAAAAAGGGCTACTGTCATGAATCTGTTTGCTAACACTGTCAGAAGAGTGGCAGGAGCCTGGCCTTGCTCCGAGCTGAAGCTGAATCACGTTGTGAGCACAGTGTGAGGCACCACCAGAGGCAGGAGGCTGGAGCAGAGCTTGTTTTGTAGGGCTGGCCATTGCTGTGCCCTTGATGTGGTTTGTACCCTCTTCACAAGGCAGGAGAACCAATCTGGAACTTACTGCTCATGAGTTTGTTATTAGACCTCCTGTTATGCAAGCTTCCCTTTTGCAAAGCTCTGCCTGTTTCAATCCAGCCAGGCTGCCTCTGGAGCACACCTTGCAAGCCTGCCTTGCACTCAGAGAGAGGGAGGGGATGAGACACAGGCAAGTGTGGTGGGGAATCCCTAGAGGAGAGCAAAACAACTCCAGTGGCCCAGTTCCTGCTGCCCCTGTGTGTTCCTTGGCTTGCAGGGACATAACTTGTCTCAGCTCAGGTCTGTTGCTGACATGGTTAAAGACTGCTTAGCCTTCTGCAGTGAAATAAATCTATGACCTGTTGCAGCCCTTTTCCTGCTGCTCTGTAATTTAATGTTGAGATTATCAACATCACGTTCACATTTCCTCCTTTCATACAGATCTTTCCACAGACATTCCAAAAAGTATTTGGCATAACCCTCCCCTTGGATACCCATATCCATCACCATAGGAGAAACCTTGACACAAGTAGCTGTTACTGATGCTGCTGTGAAGGATTCTGCTGAGCAGAATTCTGCCTTGAACCCATTTGCAAAGTCACAGGCACTGTCAAGACTTCTCTTGCTGCCAGCTTCTGATATCCCTGCTTTGAGACTTTGACCCATTAACATTCAGCACTTGTTCTTGCCTGTTGTTTTCTGTTCCTTCTTTTTGAAATGGTAAGATGAAACTTTAGGCTCTAAAGAACTTTTCCAGATTTTTTTTTTTTAAGAACTTGTTTAGAACTTTTTGTTCTAAACTAAATCTGAACAACTTCTGATACTTCTTCCTTTTTTTTTTTCCATAGAGAGACTGGAAGTCTCTCAAGTATTTGAAGATGTATTTCAAGTAATATAAAAATACTAAGTGGCCATAGCAATTTTTGTATAGATTTCAATAGGAGAAGATACAGCAGGTCTCATGAAGACAGTTCTAAAGAATTGCTGATATTAACTCGTTGTCAGGAGAGGAAAAGGCTCCAGTAATTTAAAAGCATTTCTCTTTTGAAAGACAAAAAAGACAACAGGTCTTGTAGCTGAGACCAAGAAATACAAATTAGTCAAGAGAACCATGGGCCTTTAAGTCCATGTGGGAACTGTGTGTACTACACAGAAAACACAGCATTCCTTCTCTAACAAGATTTTTTTGGTGAGAGAACTATTGTGTATGGTTTTCTATTTGCTCCAGATCCATCATTTGAGAAGCAAAGGGAGTGTGGGGTTTTTGATGGTTCTGTACTTGCAGTGATGCCAAAAACACTGAGTTTGGCCCCATTAAAGATTGAAATGACATCAATGCTAATAAGCTACAACATTATTTATGATAAACCTGACATAGGCAGCAAATAGGTCTGTTACCTTTGGTTTAAAAATGTACCACTATAAAAACTCCATAAGGACATTATGAAATGCCAGGTACCTTTCAGCATTTCACCAACCAAAGAAGCAGCTATTTTTTATTGCACAATACAATAGTAATTGTGAGCAAAAAAACCCTAATTAGTCCAATGTAAGGTATTTCTATTATTAAGGAGTTGGTTTGTGTTGGTTTTAATCTGAAAAAATTGACCCTTTTCAATCAGAATCATGTAAGCCCAATTGTCTGGTCCTAATGCCATTTCCATTTCTAACTACATACTTAATTTTAAAAGAAAAAAAACCCCAAAGGCTCTCAGATGTAGGATGGACTGGATCCATCCAGTGGGGTACTGGAGATTGTGCAGCCTTAAACCCCCAGATCTTGGCATACCTGGCAATCTGTATCCCTGCTGACTACCTGTATTATTGTTATTTGCACATCTGGCTTCTGATCTGTCATTGAAGTCCAACACCATAGTCCATGGTGAAAAAGCAAAAATTATTTAAGGCTTGCCAGTCACATATTCTATATCCAAATCCAGTAATTGGCTGTAAATACATTGATCAGGAAGAGGCTTTCTGAGGTCATACCCAGAGCAAGTTGTTATTGGTAATTTTCTACAGAAAATGAAATCAGTCTGATTTTGCAGTTCCTTAGTCCACATGACAATTCTGTCACTGTTAGGATGCCTCCCTACTTTCTCTGAAATATACATTAGAACAATTCTAAATTTATTATTGCCTCTCTCACTTATTTGTCTTGTAATGTTGGCCTTTACTTTCAGTTAATCTTTTTATTTAAACCACTGATAGTTTTTTCAACCACGTCAGTTCCTTGCCTTTTTAATGCCATTATTTTATTTTGCTTTTTAAAGAGCTGTGATTGTTAATCAACATTCATTAACTTCTTTCCCTGTGTTCTCATGATGTATTCAGTTTCTCACAGGAAAAATGGCTGGCTGTTCAGATTTTGGAGACTTGGAAGCTTTTGAATATTCATGGTGATTATTTAGCACTTCTGCTGTTTATCATATAGAGCCTCACTATGATATATTTTGTGAAACATCTCTACATGGAAAAGTGGGGTCATCATACAAGGAATACTTAATCTAAATATAAAATAAATAAGAAATATCTTTACTGTTTTTTACTCTAAAAGAACTAAAGGTCTTGAGGTTTCTTTTGTGGTTTCTCAAATATCCTCAAGTCTTTTTAGTTTCCTGACTCATCCATCCCTCCTTTAGGTGTCTCAAAAAAGTTGCTCTAATACTAACAATTCAAAATGCCTTTTTTTCATCTTTTCTACTTCAATGTGTAGTTTCCAGCCAAGTCCGTCTTTTACTTGCAGCTAGCAGAAAAATAAAAGCCAGCCTATCATTAAGAATGTGTCACAGTCAACACAATTTCTGTGAACCATTTAAGATTTACTGGCAGTATTGTATAAGAAATGCATTAAGCTTTACATTAAACACTGTAGCTGTTCTGAGATGAGGCACTCTTTAGTTACAGCCACATGACAGATACTAAAAAAGAATTTCCTACTTCAGCCCTAACAAAACATTCTGAATGATCTCTTTCTAGGGAATCAAAAAACCTTTTACTGAAGTGATTAAAGCCAACATTGGAGATGCACATGCAATGGGACAGAGACCAATCACCTTCCTCCGTCAGGTAAGACTACTATAAAATATTATTATTCATTTCTTATTACAACTCCTTAAAGCTGTCTGATATAGGTATTAGTATAAGTTATTCCCTAGATGCAATTAGATGTAAAATAGTTCTTCTGTAAAGAATTAAAATGTTCATTTCTGAGCCAAAGTCCTATTGTTTGCTGATTGTCCTCTCTTAACACAGTAGCTTTCCTTAGTTTCCATATCATTCCCCACCCATACTTTTTCCTGCCACTTCTGTGTTATCAGTCAACACATTCATTGTCAATAATGTTCTTTAAAAAAGGAAGTGGTTCTCTTTAAAGTAAAAAGCAAAAGCCTTTCTTCATCTGAGAGAATACTTTGAAATCTGCACGTAGCTGGGTTCAACTGCTTGTACTGTGTCTCATTTTGCACATTTTACCTCTGGGCAAGCTGATTGGTGGGTTAACTTTCAGGAAAGATTACAACAGAATTCATATTTGTATATTATTCCTAAAACACAAATAAGGTTAAAATTAGTACTATCTCATTTACTGAGCATCCCTCACACCCTCATGTAAAATCCATCTATGATAATGTAAATTCAGAGAGTTCCAGGACAAACTGAAGCCTTATCAAACTAAGGGTCCAGGTGATGAGATTATAAAATCGAGCTATGCAGCAAACTAAGGAGACCTGAGCTGCTTATAAATTATTCAAATATATTACATGTTATTCCAATGTTATTAAATAAAAAGGGAAATCCTTTATCCCTATGACTGTGTCCACACATGGATTAATTAATTCTCGTTGTCCCACAAGATGACAGCAGCCATATTACACCATGTAACCATAAAAATGAGAGAGACTGGAATAAATTAAGCCAATCTCAAGAGAGACCTCTCAATTCTTTATGTCTTACATTTCTTCATTAACTTTATTCTGCTGGGTTGTGTTTCTACTATGTTCTATATCACCACCTCTTTTTTAAATTAAATATTTCCCATGAATTCAAATCAGTAAGAACTAGAAGTTTTTTTTTGGAAGGATTATTAGAACATGCCACCATGACTTCAAAATTTGATTGTATTTCTCAGTTCTGCTCCATATTTAAAGTCTTGATTTCTTGTCAGTAAAAGTGGGCTAGTAATACACAAAGAGTGGAGGATAGAGCTGCTTGGAGATAACATAGGAGTAAATAACTGTGCTTTATTGTGTTTGCACTATGCTTAGCTCAACTGGAATCTTCACTGTCTGTAATACAAATAGTTAATAATTCTAGAACTGTTTTTATCAGCTTGATTTGGAACCTGATAAGATTTTTTTCTCTTCTATGAACACAACTCTTAAAAAAAAAACTGCAAATTCTTCATCAATAACCTGTGTTTTAAATTAGCCAGTATTTATGACCTTCATTTCCAAGGGAAGTTAACCAAATATCATCAACTTAATATACCCGTTGAAAAGTGGCCAATTGACATTTTCTTGGCACTGCAGGTGGTGGCCCTGTGTACATACCCAAACCTGTTGGACAGCCCCAGCTTTCCAGAAGACGCCAAAAAGCGCGCCAGGCGGATCTTGCAGGGCTGTGGAGGAAACAGCTTAGGTAAGGCTCTGTTCCAGTTGCTCCTGTTGCTGTTAGAGACAACAAAGGTGGTTTCAATATCAGCTGATGAGGGCAGCTTTGCAGTGTGACCTGTGGGTGGTGACCAGTGGTGCAATTTTTTGGCAGGACTTGTCACAGAGGAGAAGGTGAGGGCTATACATCTATGGAGCTCTTGCCACAATGATATCTAGGCATAACAAAATGGAATGCTAGATTTTTTTGTACCAGGAAAGTGGCAGACAATACTAATGAGCCTCTGTTCTGTTGGTATGACATCTCTGAATCCGGGGCTCTGTGTCTCCTGCTAAGACTGGGTGGAGGGTTTTACAGTTTTACCATCTCCAGTTGCTTCTCTGCCAAGGAGTCCACTCTCCCCATAATGCTGTTGTCAACAAATAATATATATCCATCTCAGCTGATCCAGTGCACACTCCTGGATCTTAATTTTGAACCGTGAGTTCAAGTATGTTTGTTGGGGTATCAGAAAACTCAGGTACCAAGGTAATGATCCTCTGCAAAAGGAAAGCTACGCTGCTGAAAGTGGGTAGTCTTTTACCTTGCTAAAATCGTTTTAACTGAAGGTGTCAAAGCTCTGTTTCTCCAAGGTAAAATAACTCTTGAAAAACTACAGAGCTCTGTTCTTCAACAACTGTTCCTACAAGAGTACACATCATATCCACTTAAGTATAGACTTTACATAATCAGTAGAAAGGAAATGGAAGACACAATTTCTTTTTCAGCTAGTGATTGTGCTGCCTATCTGTACCTGGAAATGCCACAAGAATTTCTACTCTTGTAGATATTACTACAGCTGCTGGGTGCAGCCAAGAATCTGGCACACTTACTTTCTTTCAAGTAGGCAAACAGTGACATTTCAGAGGACTTATTAGAGTAATTGGCATATTTCTTAATCTTTGTGATTGCAGTGCCTATTTGCAATGGTATATTTTGAGAGTAGGTGCTGTGAAACTTAATAAAATAAACAAAACATAAACAGTGATTGCATTAGCAGTATTTCAAGCTTGGACTATTTCTAACAGTCTAATACAGAATGTATTTTATCTTCACCTTCTTTGTATAGGTTTGTCTTTTAATGTAGACCATTAAAAATACATTTATCAAAACTGAAGTTTTTGAAAAAGAAGTTCCTTTAGCTCAATGAATCCCTTTCCTGTCTTACTTTGGAACAATAAATCCATATAGTACTGTTGGCACACAGGAGTTACTAGGGATACATTTGAATTTTGACTCAGTCTTTCTTTGTAGTGATTCTCAGATTCAGGGACATGGAAGGAGTTCTCAGAATGATTAGTCTTGACCCTTGGTGCTCCCTTCCCCTTAAGGGCATGGTGGCGTGGGACACCACAGCCCCATGTTGGACTTCAGCCTTGCATAATATTTCAGAAATATGTTCCTATTTTTCAGAAGATCATGCATTTCCCAAGATTTCTGTTAGCTCAGTAGATTCTGAGGAAGTAGGCCTGAAACAGTTGCAAACAAGATGTTAATTCTGAACACACCCTGTTAATTTCAGTGGATAAATTAAGGTTCTGTAAGTAACTGGAATCTAAATGTTTTTAATCTTGAAATTATTTATGCCAAGAACAACTGTACCTCTAAATTCCTGACAACTAAAACCACTGCAGACCTTCCTGATGTGCTGTACTGTTTTCTGCCTCCACCCTCCTTATCTCCAATACTGTGTATCAGCCCCTTCTTTTGCCTCTGGAGCTCATCAGCCTCTGTACAACATCCCAAAACTCATAGTCAGAGGCATAGGGATGTGCAGCTGAATAGAAGTCACCCCTGTCACTTTGTTGGTAGTCTGACAACTTACTGCTATTGTCTTCATGGCTGAGAAGAAGAAATTGCCTTTCTTGTCAAAGAAAAACAAAGATTAAATACTGGCCATTCTGTGTTGTGTTCAAAACCTTATTTTTCAGAAAATTTGTCAATCCAACACAAAGGTGAAAGAACTACATATGGTCAAAGCCATTTGAAGTGTCACACCCATGTATATACCAGCCTATTTAAATGTATTAATTGTAAAGTTAATATGAATGTATTTTCCTCTGGAAATCAACTACAATACTCTCACTTCCAATGAACATTCATTTGGCAAAACCCTACTTGTGGTTTTGAGTCTCACTATTCCCAGGCCATGTGTGAAGGCTCAGCTGTGTCTTCAACTTCTCCTGTGTCCAAACACTCTGAGATTCTACTGACACCACCTAATTTGCATGTGGGATAACTGGCATATCTTTCTAGGCATTTGAGACATCCCTCCTATATACAAGAATACATAATATCAGGGGACTCAGTGCCCTGAACCACCATTTTGTCCCATGCAATTGTGCAGTATTTGCAAAGGTTCTTTGTCTTTTTAAATCATGATTTCACAGAAGTCATACCAGGCAGACTACTAGCAGATAACTGAGTGATAAGAGTTAAGTCAGGCATAATTATTCCACTCCACCCAACAAGCAAAGAAGATTCTGCAGCTTCCTGACAGTGTTCTAAAATAGAAGTACACTTGTCACTTCTTTGTCCATCAGTCTTAGGCTTCATAGCTTGAATTCATTCCTCACCTTGACCTAAGCTTGTATTTACTCTTTATTTGCTGCACATTCTCAGCAGTGATGCACTCAGGCATCTAACATCTCATTTTATTTACAATTATTAGTTATACTCTGTAAACTGCACATGAGATTGGAGTGATTCTAGACATTTCTGCTGAAAAGTGGTTGTTGGAGGTGCTATGGGGGAAAGAGAGAAGTAGTTTAGGATTTTTTGGTTTCAGACTGTGGGAGAAAATGATATGTTATTTTTCTGTTGCAAATAAAATCCTTATCTTTATCATGGATTTAAAGAAGTTACTTTCTTTGGCACATACTACCTCTGTTCCTTGTTCCCATTACTTAAACAGGAGTTGGTTTGTTTTCAGGAGTGCTCCCATCATAAAGAAAGCAACTGAAAGAAAGTAAAAATGGAATAGCTGTCACAGTTTGCAGATTAGGCTTGAAATCACCCTTTTTACCAATCCAGTATGTTATTTTTGTATTTTAGTGATACTTATTGTATTTGTCTACTTCTAAATTAATTCTTTTGCTTATGAACAAACCAGCTCCCTTTCCTCCTCCATGGTGAAAAAAGCAAACCCGTCCTGGGGATCAATATAAATATGGCTCATGTGTACAAACTACTCCATACAATACTAGCTCTGGAGTTCTGCTAGCATACAGAAAATCTGATGTACATTGCCCTCAATTCTCATCTCATTCTGTATTTTTCACAGGATCCTACACTGCCAGTCAAGGTATAAATTGCATCCGTGAAGATGTTGCTTCATACATTGAAAGAAGAGATGGAGGGGTTCCTGCAGATCCAGATAACATTTACCTCACCACTGGGGCAAGCGATGGCATTTCTGTAAGTGTTAAAATGAAACCTGTCCCTTCTTGGTACAAACTGTAGCTTATTGGTTACCTCTGCAAATACAGATCCCTGTTGAACCTCTGGTCTCCCAAAGCCCTGTGAGTTTGGTCTGGCAGATACTGCAGCCACATTCAATGGATATCCAATACTGTGAACAAACCAGTCAAGTCCCTGTGTGAATGTCAGGAGCCAGCCTGTGCAAAGTCTCTAGTATATATTAAATTGCACCTTTCTGTAAAGGTAATATTAAATGAACTACAGGTGCCTAAATATAAATTTAGAAGATTCTGTGCATTCAAACTAATGGTTGTTCTCAGTGGTTAAGACACATAAACACTGAAGATTAGAGGGTATCAGTCAGTGGCAGAGGGAAGAGGGATGACCTCAGAGGTGAGAAGTCTCAGCTCTTCTTTCAAGTCAACACTGCTAGTGTAGATCAATGCCACTGAAAATCCCAAATATTTATTTCTGTTTGTGTATTTTATTAGTTTGAGAAAAACATCAGGTTTTGGGCTCAGCCAAGGTTCAGAGATGGTCCTCAGTTAAGACAGGAATACCAGTCTCTATCACACTGGTCCTTTACACAGACACTTTTACTGATAGTACAGCGGCAGTTTGGCTTTTATGAAGGCAGCCTTTGGCAGTGTGTTGGTGAAGGTGGCTTTTTAAAGGACATCTAGTGGCAGAGCTCAGAATGACAGCGATCCTGCAGGAGCAGCTCTCCAGAGGTCTGCAGTCAATTGGCTTTCTTGAGTCAGAGTTTCTGACACTGGCAGCTTGTCAGAAATGGCAGCACAGCACATCTAATCTGCACCATGCTGATTTGATTTCACCACGGATGTAAAGTCAGCACTACAACAAATCTTTGGCCCTTCTAAAGATAAAACAACTATTGTTTCACACCTCAGGGGAGTGAGGGTGTTGAGGAGTTTTTAAATATGCATTTGGTCCTGATTATATGTTTTGGATGCTTGGTATTTTTAAACTAGTGGTGGGTACAAAATTATGTTGATTATAAATCATTAGCTTAGCAGCTGAGTATGTGATGAGAGGCACAGAACAGCAGATTTTGTACTAGAACCATAAAGAAACTGAAGGATGCTACTGCTGAGAGAAAAGATATTTTTGGGTTTAGATGCCAATTACATGCTGATAGGGATGCTTGCTTTGATTGCACCTGTATTTCAGAGTTCTCCCGTGGTTATAAAGAAATCTCTCTGCTTCCTGCCCCTCATGTGCTGTTTTATTTAATTCACATGTAAAAAGCCTCTACATCACACAGCCATTGGGCACAAGGAAATTGTCTGCACTGACCTTAGCACAATCTTTACCTTTCTGCCTGTATCTTCTGTGCATAAGATACACATTACTTTATTTCCATCCCAAGACACGCAGACTTTGGTCTCTTATGTTACTTGAAAATGAAAACATAATTGCTCCTAATGTAAAACAGGCTTCTCTGTTCCAAGGGAGAATCTGCACAGGCCTCAGTTCTAGTTTCTGGTTTTATTTATTGGTCTCTTGTGGTTAATGAGATAAAATGAATGGAAGGCAATGAGCAAGAACTAGCTAAAGCTTCTTTGCTTACAACAGGGCATGGCAGAAAAATCATGATCTTGATATTCCTGTTTCCAACTTGCCCTCTAGCCTTGTGCTCAGAATGTTTTTCCTAAATTCTGCAGTTGATCAGGCATGGTCTTTGGAAGTTATGACATGAGAGGATTCCATTAAGCTTAGAGCATCTTCACCCAGCCCGTAACAACTTGAAATAAATAATTCTCTTTGGCTATCAGCATCTAGGACAGAAATCCACCCTAATGCTACATTTTTTAGGAAGAAAGTTTAGTAACTTATTCCAGAGTATATTATTAATTCTGCTGCATGACCTTTTCTAATTTTTTAATTCCTATTTTTTCCCCAGGCAATTTTAAAGATCCTGATCTCAGGAGGTGGCAAATCCCGAACAGGAGTGATGATTCCTATACCCCAGTATCCCTTATACTCAGCAGCCATCTCTGAACTGGATGCTATCCAGGTGAACTACTATTTAGATGAAGAAAATTGCTGGGCACTAAATGTGAACGAACTTCGCCGTGCCTTGAATGAAGCTAAGGCATACTGCAATCCGAAAGTCCTCTGCATCATCAACCCTGGAAATCCCACAGGTCTGTAGGAATTCTGTTTAGTTAAGAGGTTTTAAGACCATTTTCTTTCCTTTTTCATTTGTTTGACATTGACATCCTAAATACAATATTCCCGAGATCAGTGCTCTAAGTAGGACAGTATGCTTTACTTTTGGAAATAATTTTCAGTATCATGGAACTCCAGAAAGGAAGGAGCAGATTCACTTCACTGGATACCATTTGAAGCCACTGCTTCCACTGAAGTTTTCCAGACTTGTGGAATGACTTTCAGTCACTTTTGGTCTTTAGGAAAGATCTTGTTCTGGCATACCTTTAGCCTCTTGCCTTCTGAGAGGCAACGGCTGTAATAACTCGGAAGTCAGTGGCAAGCCTCCCTTAGAGTTTAGCTTTTTGGGTAGTTGAGGCTGATTGCTGAGAAGCTAGCTCCCACCTAACCATCATGCATGTGAGCATTTACAGTGATGAGCTATACACAGAAGTCCTTGATTGAATACTGTATCTCACACTCCCTTTGCTTGAGATGGACTAATTTACTTGTACCATAATTCTTCCAAAAATGCTCCTTTATTTCAAACCTAGTGAACTGAATTCCAAAGTACTTTTCTAGAAAGAGGGATATCTTCTTGAAAAGTTGGTAATCTGAGTAGATGTGGGTGAAAAGATTGGTATGTAAACACTCCACTAACTTTCTTCTTGCTTTAAAAATCACGCTACAGGACAGGTGCAGAGCAGAAAGTGCATTGAAGATGTGATACACTTTGCCTGGGAAGAGAAGCTTTTTCTTCTGGCTGATGAGGTAACGGAACAATCTGTTCTCTCAAAAGCACAGCTAAGAGTACTCATATGAGGTATAACTTTGTTCCATGTGTGGTATTGGTATTTTTTAAGTACAGGGAACAGACTCTGTTATCATATTACAACATGAACAGACATACAAGATTCTTAATATCAAAGGATCAATATAACAGGTGGCTTGATCTGGGTTTGAACCCAGAGAGAGAAAGTGTAGGGGACACAAGGAAGAACTTTGCTGGAACAGAGAAACCTATGTGGTGCTCAGACCACTTCAAATGGAAGAAACAGAAAGAAAATCAATTTAAACTGAAGGTTAAGTCATACAAAGAAGCTGACTGTTCTTCTGAAGGCCCAGCCTTTAAGTGTGATCACATCAGATAAAAAGTATCATTACAGGAACTATTACTTAACAAAGAACCTTGTGTCTTCTAACAGCTTTTAAGTTTTGAGTGTAAGCACTGTTTCTTCAGTTCAGATCTGCCTCTAAAAGGCCGTGTTTTATCCTTAGTTGGGGGAACAGAGCACATTAATGTCTTCTGACTGTTCAGGTTTACCAGGACAATGTGTACTCTGAAGGATGCCAGTTTCATTCTTTCAAAAAGATTCTGTATGAGATGGGACCCGAGTACTATAACAATGTTGAGCTGGCCTCTTTTCACTCCACCTCTAAGGGATACATGGGCGAGTAAGTCTGATTTAGTTTTTTTTTTATTTCATCTTCCTCATTAATCTGGTTGGACAGTCCTTTCATATTACTGACCTGAAGGTAATCCACCATAATTAATCCTCTGTTAATTTAAACTAAAGACTATTAAGAAAAGGAAAACAAGCACAGAGTAATGGATTAACTCAGTGGTTTTCAAAGTACCAAATAATAAGCGTATTTATTTCAGACACCTAATGCCTAAGTCCCACAAAGGTGAAATCCTACAGTCCCAATCTGGACCTGTGATAAGGGAAAATTGGCCTCCAACATTCAAGGGAACAGCTCAATAATCACTGGAATATTACAAATATTTGGGTTTTGTTGTTTTGGGGAGAAGAAGATGGAAGAAAGTTATTTTTTTTCATTAAATGTATGCTGCTATAGCCATATGCTCTTGTTCTGAAGATTAAAGATCCATGTTGGTAACTTGCCTACCAGGGAAGCTGCATGTTCACCTTTATCTCTCTATGGGATACTAGGACTTAATGACATATCATGCAGCTCCATCTTAAAGCATTATCAGTGTGGCAGCTGTTTCAACAAGCTGTATCTTACCTATTGTGAGATTCTCATCAATTGTCTTTCCACTTCTGCAGTCATTTTCATTGTTTTGTTGTATTTTTAGACTTGAGGTTAACCAATTTCTTCTGTTCACTTTGTCATAGATGTGGCTACAGAGGAGGTTACATGGAGGTCATAAACTTGCACCCAGAAATTAAAGGACAGCTCGTTAAGCTGCTTTCTGTTCGCCTTTGTCCTCCAGTCTCAGGACAAGCAGCCATGGATATTGTGGTGAATCCTCCAGTACCTGGAGAAGAATCTTATGCACAGTTCATAAAGGTCAGCAATAATATGCTTCTTCTTTTGTGCATTTTCCTAACCTATCCTAAATATTGGGAACTCAAATTATGCACAGAGACCAAATAGTTTTCTTTCCTTTCTCCTTGGACAATGTGGTATTAACACAAATTTACAGAATTATGCAGTGTATTGAAAATTAGCTCAGTATGACATTTAAAAACACTAGGAATTGAATTATCAATTCAGCTTTCATACTGATAAATTCAACACTTTTTCTCTAATATGACAAAAGGTTTACTAAATAAGATTTGCTGTTACTAAAATCTAAACAGGAATATAAGTTTAAATAAAGTTATAAAACCCATCTTTTTCTTGAAGATCCAGTGCCTCTATATACTAAGCAACAGGAAAATCTGTATTGAAGTATACATATAATTTCTCACTTGCAAAAATGAAGCTAAGTCTGGCTTAAAATATGACATTATCAAGTCAAATCAAAGGTTCAATTAATATGGTCTCTAAAAATAGCCAGGAGTGGATGCTGAGGAAAAAGACTGTTAGAAGAGGGCACACAGATAGAGACTTCTGCAGGTCATGGTCTGTCTGCAACACTGTAATTGTACCCTACAAAAGCCTTTTAGCAATTTTTAAGAGCACAACTGGAATTTGGAACATGGTTTGCTCTAACAGCTCAGCAAAGCCCTACCAGGGCTTTCATTTGGGGGAGGCCTGTTGAAACATCATCATTTCTCCTGGTGTTTTTATTGCTACTTGAAATGTGTCCAACTGAACACCTTCCTTTTAAACAGGAGAAGGAATCTGTTTTGAACAATCTTGCCAAAAAAGCCAAACTAACAGAAGACATGTTTAACAAGATCCCAGGGGTTCACTGCAACCCCCTTCAAGGAGCTATGTACGCTTTCCCACGGATCTTTATTCCTTCCAAAGCCATTGAGGAGGCAAAGGTCAGTCAGTCATTCTTATCCCAATCCATTTTAACCTCCCCTCATCTGTGCCTGCCACTTCTAATGATGAACTTTGATTCCAGAGATGGAGTACAAAAGCAGTATTTCATGGGCTGGGTATGATCTTAAATATGACATGATCTTTATTTGAAGAGAGGAAAACATAACAGATCATTTCATCCCAGTGCTAAGGCTCCCAGGCTAAGAGTGTCCCCAAGGATGATGGTGTTTAAGTCACACAAGTAGTTGGCCCTGTGCACTTCCAAATTGCTGCCCATCCCTGGGTTAAGGAGACCAGCATGTGTGAGTGGCAGTGTGCTACTGACCCTACCAGAGAAGCCCCATTCACCAGAAATGAGAAAGAGGGCTGGAGGTTTCCTTACAAATTTCACCTTTTTGCCTTTGGGACAGTAACCTGTGTTAATAAATGAGAAGTCTTTCTGTTCCTCCTAAGTAGAGCTCTGAAACCTAATTTGTAATATTCACTTTGTGAAGGGAATTTTATTAGCACAGCTGAGAACAAAAATAGGGCTGCTTTTCAGCTGCTTATTTGATTAGGTATATAACCTGTACATATTTAAGAACTTTTCATAGTTATTAATCAGGGGACTTCCTAGGCAGCAAATTATTCTGGGGGAAAAAAATAGTAACTGCCAACAGAACTGGAACACACAGTTCTCAAATTAATTTAATCTTATCAAATGTCAGTGCCTTAGATTTTTCCAAGTACAACTTTCAGACTTTTGACAAAAGTTACAAGCAAGTCAAGGGGAATAACAGAATTACCTAAACCCTTTCTTTTGAAGTGAGTTTTTGTGTAAGTTTTTCAGCCCTGTTCCTCCATGAAGTACTGTTATTTAATTCAGTGTGAACTGCCCCATTAGCAATTGTTCCTCATCTTCTTTAGTAAATTGAATAAGAATCTAATAATGTAGCATAAGATTTCAGGGGGGAAAAAGCAATCATGAAATTGTATTTATTAGGAATATTTTTACTTCAATAATTCCAAAGCATCCCTTCCTTTAGGCTCATAAAATGGCACCTGATATGTTCTATTGCATGAAACTTCTGGAGGAGACTGGAATATGTGTTGTACCTGGAAGTGGATTTGGCCAGAGAGAAGGAACCTACCATTTCAGGTACAGTTTCTGTTTGTTTAAAAGCAAATTAGCAGTAATAAGCAAAGTATCATCCCAGTTCTTTTTCTTCTGATTAAATACAAGGATTTTTATTTCAGTTATGTTGTCCCAGTTTCTACTGGGCAGTTTCTGTGGACTGACAACAAGGTCAAAACCTGGTCTGCTAGATGAGCTATACAAGTTTTTATGGTGTTTTCACAGATTGATGGCATAATTCTATTCTATTTTTACAGACTGGCATTTGAAATGCCTTCTCCAGGAATACAAACAATAGTAATAGTTTAGACTTTTAAAATTAAAGTTGGCTCTGGAATTACAAAAATTACCCTTGCATTATTTTGGGGGGAGGAGGGAGTCAAACTGTGTTTCCATATGGAGAAACTGCATGGAAAATGCAGTATCTTCTCTATAAATCTGCTCCTTAAACACTCTGTATAACTTTACCAAAACAAGATGTTGAACTAAATATTCTAATACCAAAACTGTTGCTTTTGCTCCAGCCAAGCCACTGATAGGTAGAACTTATCAGGGAATTTAGTCTTCCTCAGTCTGAAACAACACAGCAGAGGGTAAATTTAGCCTTGACAGTTCTGCACACAGGCAGCTGGGTACACACAACTCCAGGAAAAACCTAGAGTCCATTCCTGCACCAGTGTGGGAAAACCATTGTGTTCTGTGGGTCTTGCACACAGCCTGGCATCCACACCCCAGGGCATTTTCAGGGCATGCAGAAGAAGGGAAAAAGGGACTAAAGCCTGCAGAATTGGATGTTGCATTGTTTTTATGCTTCTGAATTCAGTTTTCAATTAAAGAAAAAATATACATTTATTCATAACTGACAAGTCTTAAAGCTCAAAAAACTGGGTATAGTTTGGCATAACTGCCCAACGGTGGAAACTGAGTTGCAGTTATTTCTTACTGATAATCTTCTACACCACTCAGAAGAAAATGACAGTTCTTGAATTCCTGTTTTCTCTCCAACAGAAACAAATTGCTCTAGTTCAATAGTATAGTTCAATTAAAATAGGGAGTATCACATCAAAACAGATGTTAAACTTAACATGTTACTTTCTGTGCCTTGAGATTAATCAAGATATGTGCAAATATGATAGTTTAATTGGTTCTGAAGATTATATGGGTTGGGTTTTTTATTTCTTTAAATATTATTTTTCAGAATCACCATTCTTCCTCCAGTAGAGAAGCTGAAGATCCTACTGGAGAAAGTGAAAGACTTCCACATAAAGTTTCTTGAAAAATATGCATGAAACTACTGTGGCTTTTCTCCCCTCATCCCCTCCCCTTCAAGGCAAATGCAGACAATGAACAATGATGTGCTGAGAATGTGCTGTTTATCTAATTTAACTAAATTCAAAATAGATAGAACCAGACTCAGATACTGCTACAACTTAATGGACTATTAAAGTTATGTCTGGTGTAGAAGACATTGTTACACCAAGTTTTTTTTTAAGGGGAAGAATGTGAAGAAAGGGTGAGAAGAAAGAGTCAGTAAATGTTTTTGTGCCTTGATGGAAAGTTACATTTGTGAACTTTTGACTCAATAGGTTGAGGAAGGGAATTGCTGACTAAAATTACTACTGTCATGTGGGGTTTTTTACAAAATAGAAATGCCAAGTTCAATTGTTTAGAAAGTGTTTCCCATCTTAAAATTCTAAGAAACAAAAATCCAAACTCCTACATTAGAGGTATTGCTTGGTTTAATTTTTGTTGTTTTTGTTGTGAAGTGTGAAGTATTCTCCAAACCTGATCAAGCATGTAGGGACAGCGTGCTTATTTAAAAAAATCATCCTCAGATGTGTGCAGATACCTTTGAAGTGTTGCTGAAAAGAAATCCTGCCATCTCAGCATAGCTGGAATGGAATATATAATTTTGATCAGAGGAGTGAATGTGGTGTCTGCTTGAACCATATTTTTATGAAACTGAAACATAACAAGGAATACAATCTTCTTCCTGTGCTATTTAACACGAGAGCATAAGAGCACTGAATACTTCCTGCCATAACAGCTCCAGGAGTCTCCTTTAACCCACATCTTTTATACACAGGGAACAGAGTAAGTTACTGTCTCAAGGCAGATGTGAGTACAGTCAATCCTTTCAAGTAGGGTAAAACACAACCCTTTCAGACCCGCTCTGTCTGTGGGGAACATTTGTTTGGAAGCATCACACAGCCCCTCTAGCTGGCTAAAATCCAGCTGGAACTTGCAAGGACTGACACGGTGTTACCAGGAGAAATGCTGGGGCTGATTTCTAATGAAGAGGAAGGTATTGAAAGGAAAATGTCTTGCACCAAGCATAAAGATAATGCTAGTACAGCTGACACTTAAATCTTCCACAGTCCTACTGCTGGCTGAACGATCCTGAGTGCTTCTCAAAGCCTAGCTGAACAAGGTGGCTATCTAGGAGTCCAGCTCAGTGACTCCACTAATCTCTGCCAGCTTCCTTGCAAAACAAAGGACAGCTTCTGTTTCTCTAGTGCTGGAAGCTGGACACCTTCTGCTAGCTCTGATAAAGGGCTAAAGGAACAGAGCTTTCAGTATTCAGATATGAAAGCATTAGCATTTGTCAGGCTTAGGCTCAGCATTCACAGAGTTTATTCATCAAGAGTATCACATTCAATTTAGTAATTCATTTTAAATTCTTATTTAGAAGTAAACTTATTTTAATGTCTACTGGCACTTTGTGAGGCTGCTGTTGTAGCTGGTTCAACACCCTGTGCTAATCCAGCTTACTAAAGCCAAGGGCTAGAGGAACCCCATCTAGATAAACCTGTGCCAATCTGTTGTGTGAGGAAGGCAAGGTGTGTTCCCCATAACTGTCCTTGCCACAGCAGTCCCAGTCTATGACCCTGCATTAGCAGTGAGCTTCTCACAGTTCCTTCCTGAGGCCTGTAAGAAGAGTTTATTCCTCTCCATCACCTGCCAGGGGTCACAGGCTATGGATGAAGATGGCATGGCTGCTACAGAAAGCTGCTGTGGAGGATTGGAGAAAAAAACTACATTTTTCTCCTTAGAGCAGTGCACTTCTGGGAGCAGAGCACAGTGAGAACACTTATGCTGCTACCATCCACTAAAAAATAAAACCTGTCAGCACTCTCCACTTGGCATTCTTAATATGCACTAATAAAACAAACCCAGAAAGCAAAACCGTGGGAGGAGATCAGAATAATGATGTGAAAATAAGACAAACAGCACTTTCCTACTCTAGGAATGTGTCCAAATCAGATCTGGCTTTGGACTCTTACTGCAGTGTAGATTGAAACTAAGATCTAACAATGGGAGTTAGAATATTTTTTATATTTTTGTAACTACAGCTTTTTCATGGGGTAGTATTTGTAATCTAATAAGTCAATAGATTTTATATTTGCCTTGCATTTGCACCTGATACTTCTGGAAAAAAATGTAAAGGTTTACAAGTTTATAATGATAATTTACAGGTGTGAAAGGCTTTTTGTTTTAAGTCGGGAGAGCAATTCTTACACTTTTGGATCAAAATATAATGGCATAAACTGAGTTTTTTCTAAACATTCTATTATGGTGCCTTTTCTGTTTCTGACATTATAAGGGATAACAATTTATTCTCGATGCATCTCATATGGAAGGGTGGTGATTTCTATTGTCCATCCACAATATTTGTATGTATTGTGATAAGGTTAATGTGCATTTTTGTGGAACAATCCTGTAAACCTAAGACAAAAAGGCTTGTTTTTCATGTCTTTGAAATATTTCATTAATAACAGACAATCCTTCTTTTCAAATGCATGCTTCTAGGTTTGATCTTCCTCCAGGTGCTCCTTATAACAGTACTTCAGATGTATGACACTTCCAAATAATAAAGCACATGTTTAAAAAATGGTAATACTTCTCCATTTCCTATGTCACTGGAGCAACACCAGCTGGATTGCACTATGATACATTTTATCCCATGTTCAAACCAGTATTTACTAATATTTAGTGTCCATGTACCAGATTGTTAATTTCTGCATCACTCCAGTTTATGGACTTGACATTTGTCCAACTTATTACCACAAAACTACTCCCTACCAGTGCAGAACTGGTAAATAGAGATGGTCTTAGACAAGTTTATGCACGTAATTAATCCTATAATGTAAGGAGTTGTAACCAGGAGTCAAGCAAGCCAGACATCTTTCTTCAGAGAGAGAATCAGCCAGGCAGCTGAGGCTGATCAACTGTGTCCTGACAGCTTTGGTGAGGGCTTTTTTTTTGGTGTTGTCAGTTCCCTTTTAAAAAAACTTCTTACATGGCTTGTAGGAAATAAAGTTTACAGAGCAACACTATCATGTCTTTTTGCAGTGACACCTCAGAATTACTTTAGTGGTGTTTGTTTGGTAATTTCAAAGAAAACAAAATTTAGGGAATGGGAACTAGTCCTGCTTCCATAAACATATATGCATATGCCAGAACAACCAAAAGCAGGATATTCTTTTCTTTATATCAGGATTTTGAGTGTTTACTGGAACAAAAACACTTAACTGTTTGTCCAGAAAGTTTTTTTGGGGGGGTGTGGGTAGTGGAGTATGTGGTTTGTTTTACAAACAAGAACATGGTCTGATACAAAATGCTTATATTGAGAATTGTCAGTCAGATTTTTTACAGCTCTTTTTGAGTGACATAGTCTGTCCCATCTGGCTCAGGAGATGTGCCAGATGCATATGATACAGAAAAAGCTACTCACTTGAGAGCCTGCAGCATCCATAGGCACCATGTGAAAACCATTAGTGTTTTAAAGCATCATCTAAATGCCTTTTTGCACAGTTCCTTGCTCAAATTTGTACAAAACTCAAAATACTTATATCTCTGGTATTTTTTTTTTAATATAGATACATGCAATATAAGTTTCTTCAAGTAATTCTATTTTTAATGATATGGATTTGAATGTTTTTATATATTCAACACTTGGTATAGCCATGCCTTTCTAATGTTCCATGTTACAACTTGTTTATTAAATCCTGTCTTCACCCGATCAGAATTTGCACAAGCTGTAACCATTTGCACTGGACAGAGCAGCTTATCCCCTTGGTTAGCTCTGAACCCCTCTGAGCAGCAGTGATGTAGCTAACCCCAAAGCTGGGCTCTGAAAGGGCCGTTCCTATGGAGCACAGAGGCTGCCCAGCACCTGTGGAAGCCCTGGCAGCCCAAGCACCGCCTGCCCCAGCCCCAGGTCACAGTCCCCAGGCATGGAAATGCTCACCTGATCCAGCGCCGCTCCTGTGAGCCCGGGGCTGCTCCAAACAGGGAACAAAACAGCGCCGCTCATTTGTGCCGCCAGGACCGACTCTGTGTGTGTGTGTGTGTGTGTGTCTGTGTCCCTGAGCGTGTTAGCATGTGTGTCTGTGTGTCTGTGCCAGTGTGTGTGTGTCAGTGTGTGTCAGTGTGTCAGTATCTGTGTGTCTGTGTCTGTGTGTGTGTCTGTGTGTGTCTGTGTGTGTCAGTGTGTCTGTCAGTGTGTGTCTTGTGCGTGTCAGTGTGCATCAGTGTGCCTGTGGGTGTGTCAGTGTGTGTCTGTGTCCCTGAGCATGTTAGCGTGTGTCAGTGTGTCTGTCTGTGTCTGTGTCTGTGTGTTTGTGTCTGTGTGTCTGTGTGCTGTGTCAGTGTGTCTGTGTCTGTGCCAGTGTGTCTGTGTCTGTGTGTGTGTCAGTGTGTCTGTCAGTGTCTGTCTGTGTGTCTGTGTGTGTGTGTCTGTGTGTGTGTGTGTCTGTGTGTCTGTGTCTATGTGCGTGTGTCTGTGTGTGTATCTGTGAGCCTGTCCAGCTCCTGCCAGGGCATAAGGACCCTTAAATCGTAGAATCACAGAATGCTGCGGGGTTGGAATGGACGTTAAATGCCATCTTGTCCCAACGCCCTGCCTGGTCAGGGACAGCTCCCACACGGGCCAGGTTGCTCAAGGCCTTATCCAGCCTGGCCTTATCCAGCCTGGCCTTGAGCACTGCCAGGGCCGTGGCATCCACAACCTCCCTGGCTTCCAGTGTCTCACCACCCTCACAGTAAATAATTTCTCTCTATTATCTAACCTCTCAATTTGTGCCCATTTCTCCTTGTCCTGTCAGTGCAGGTGCCAACGCCTGAGGCACCTCTGACACGGGGCACTCCCACCCCCCTCCCCTCACGCTGCTCCCTCCCTTCTGACAGAGCCGGGACCGCGGCCCTCGCTCGCCGCTCGCCCGGCCCGCCCGGGGGTGTGTCCGGCCGGCCCCGCTCCAGGCTCGGCTCCGGGCTCGGCTCGGGCTGGCTGGTGGCCATGGCCCCGGGAAGGCCCCGTGCCGGCGGCGCAGCAGCGACTCGGGCGTGGAGCCGGACCGCGGGCCGCTGCTCCGGGACAGGGACCAGCTCACCGCGCTCTCCCAGAAGAAGAAGGACCAGCGCATCGCGCTCTTCCTCAGGGACTTCGAGCAGCAGGGTGTGGCGGGGTACCCGGGGCGGGGAGGGCGGCGGCCCCGGGCCGGGAGAGCCGCGGGCCGGGTCGCGCCCTCGGGCAGGGCCGCCCGCCCGCGCCCCGGCTTGGCGGCTGATGCGGGCTGCAGGCGCTCCGACTCCCGGCTCGGATTTCTCCGGATATATCGCTGTTTTAACTTGCTTTTATAGAGCGGTCTCGCAGTGCTTATACTTGGAAACGTGACACACTAGGCAATAAAAGCGTGTTTTGTTTTAAAGCCAAGGAGCACATCCAGGAGATGAAGAAAGAGCTCGATTCGCTTTTGCAGACAGCGGAGAAGGCGTTTGCGGTGGAGCTGCTGAAGATGCCGGCTGCCGTGAGGAAGATGAAAAGGAAAGATGTGCTCGGTGAGAGTGCGTGGTCCTGTGCTTGGGGTGCGGAGAGCGATGTGCCCGGGGCTACGAGAGAAAACCTGGGAAATTGGTGGCTTTCATGAGAAGGGTTGCTTTGTCTGCCCTGTGTTTTAAGCAGATCATCAGTGCTGTTAGCCAGCAGATGCTCGCTGAGCACTCCTGTTCAAGCAGACTGATCTGTGTAAGGGTATAGAATAGGTTGGTGACTAGTCTGTCACGTGTGCAGTTAAGTAATCTTATTTAAAATCTGAAGATACAAGAAATAATTACAAGTCTAGTGTTTTCTGTGTGTAAAAACAAGCATTTCTTTCATCTCAATCTGAATCATCCTTAGCCACAGAGATTATTTTCTCTTTGTCAGTTTGAACTCTCCTGAGCCATTCTAATCTAGTCATATACCTGTGATGATAAGCAAACAAGTTTAACTCCCATTGATTCAGAGGTTTAAGATGTGTACAGAGCATCAGATGTATATTCTGGTGAGAACTGATGTTTCTGGACTATGCCTTGCAGCTGGAAATTTTAAGGGCCACACAGAGATCAAACCTGAACCTCTTGAAGAACTTGAGTTTACTGTAAGCCTGAGCATGTATTTTGGTGTCCTTCTGGAGAAGCTTCTGCCTAAGAGCATTAGCTGTCTGCAGTGCAATGTGTGCCTGAGGTGGTTCTTTGAATTCGGGGGATACTCTGTTATGATGACTACACTCAGGATTCTTTCAAGGATTAAACACTGAAATGGCCTTAGATTTTCATTGTTGTTTTGTAGGAGTGACTATCTTACAAGACTGGAATCTTGTTCACATGCAACACATATGCTGACCTAAGGTTGCCTATTTAACCACTGTAATCCTGAATTACTTGTTTGGCTTCTGAGCCCATAAGATAATAATCTGAAGATAAATATTATGCAAGTAATAGTATCTAAATAAGTTACAATTTCTCGAGTTACAGCTTTGCAAGGACAGGAGGAAGTGGCTCTTGCTGGTGCAATGGTAAGTATGTGTTTTCAAATTTTATCACAGATTACAGAATAGAATTCTTCTGTCCCTGCTGTAAATACTTCAGACAAATTATTTTGTTTGGCTGTGTGTTTAAATAGAAGATGATATGAAAAGAATAGACAGCCAGCCACAGTGCAGTTCTGAACATTACCTAAAGTTTTAGGGTCATCTGCTGACAGAAACTCAGATGTTTCCAAAAAAACCCCTGGTGTTTAGCCAATCCCATTTCCTGTTAGTTGCTTTCATGCCCTTTTAGTTCACTGCCTTTTGTAACATAATATGCATCTACTGGGAGAAATCTGACGACCTTCCCTTGTTGGATAAATATTGTTTTTTAGAATGACTGCTCCCTAGAAGACATGCCAAATCCCAAACTGGTGAGGACCAACAGCAAAAAAGGCAGGTCAACTCATTAATATATAGCCTGTGGTTCCTGCATTTTCTTTTTCTTTTTTTTTTTTTTTTACTAGTTTGAACTGAGTATTTGTAAAATGAATGTTAAGCCTGAAGTATACAAGAGGGAAAAGTGCATAGCAGACCCCTTCCAGCATTCAGTGTGAAGAATCATGAGCTATGCTACTGTAGGGATACTTTAAATCATGAGATAGGAGCGTCTGTCCTTTGTATTTGTCAGGGAAAATGGTGAGAAGAGACAGATTTAAGGCTTTACAGTATAGGAGGAAAGTCATCCCTCTTTTCTTAGGTTTCCCTCGGCATTCTGCCCATTGAGCTTTGTTAGAAAAAAAATACCATTTTTCTTCATATCCCCAAATATGCCATAAGGAAGACAGTGGCATTGGGCTGTAATTCTTTTGTCTGTGGACTGAGGGATTATCTGGGGTCTTTTAACTGTCCTGTGTGTCCCAGTGCCAGTGATGAACACACAGAGTTTGCTTTGACCTGTGTCCCAGGTGAATGACATTGGATAGCACAAGGGGGCAAAGCTGTCCATAGGGGGGATATAGGCTTCAAACACGAGGCTGAAGTGGTGTTTTGTGCTCTTCATGAGATCTTTATTTGCCTTGTCTTGCCTTAACATTTCTAGTTAAGGTAACTACAATTGTTGAATATGAAGATTCCAAGCACAGTTCCACAAAGAAAATAACTAAAAAAGTAAGTTTATTCTGTTTTTATTCAAAAAACATAAGGACTTAATCAGTTCTGACCTGCCACAAACCCTGCTAGATCCAGCAGGCCAGTGCTCTGCTGTCTGTTGGAAAAGTCAGTTATTTTAAATGTAACGTATTTGAAGTGAAACAATGCTAAACAGCAAATTATTTTCATAATGAAATATGGTATCTGCACTTCTGGTGACTAATTCACACAGGCTGGCAACTGACATAGTCATTCTCTCTTGACTTGCCAGTAAGTCTTGATGGCTTGAGGAACTGTATTTTGTTGAAGCTTTTTTTATTTTTTAAATCAACTTCATGTTTAATTCATGCATTTGTGTAAGTGAGTAGTGCATTATTGTCTCTAAATCAAATCAAGTATTTTAGTTTTGCCACCTCAGCCTGTCTGTGCAGTGTAGCTCCTCAGCCAGACATTGATGTAGCAAGATGGTAACAAATACAAAAAAGATTCCATGCAGTTACAGACTTTTACTGTAAAAAGGCTTAGAAGTTGCAAGGGTGTATATTAGACAGGTGGTTGGTTATACAGAATTTCAGTAGGAGTAAATATGTTTTGGCATTATGAAACTTCTTTTAGAATGCGTATTTGGTATTTATTTATATATATATATATATATATACACACACACAAATAAAAGGCAGCACTATGGGGCTTAACTACCCTTTTTCAACAGGAATGTTTACAGTATTGTTTCCTGCAAATACTTATCATTTTGCTTTCAAATGCCACCCTTTTTAACTGTAGTCTTTATATATATAAATTTTCAGGTTTCCAAAACCAGGTCGCTGGTTTCATTGGCTTCTGGTTTAACTGGCAAACTGAACTCTCTTCCTAGGTAAGAAACCTTGATAGCTTATTTAACTCACCTGAATTTGTGAGTGCTGAACAAATTATTTTCAAATATAGTAGCTGAGATTTGAGCCCAATGGGAATACATCTGATAAGGATTCTTCCATAACCTGACTGAAATGCACTGTGGTGATGTGAACCTGAAGATAAAAGCATCTGTAGCTGATGAAGGCATAATGGTGCACAGCTCTAACTTAGGGGAGCAGTACATATCCCCAAACAATACTAATGGAAGAGAGCATGTAAGGAAAGCATCTTTGCTGTGCTAATACTACTGAGTAAACACCTAATTTGGGAATTTCAGCCATCCCTTGCCCAGTAACCTAAATTATTTTGTTCTTGTATGCTTTTAGATCCCACTCTGTCATGTTTTTCACGTGTTTTTCATACTAGATTCCTGTCACAGGGCACTTCAGCATTCTCTGATCCACTCTCTGACTACCTTCATCCCAGCTAAAACTCTGCAGTAGAAGTAGATGAGGAAATAAATAAAAATAACAAACCAACAAAATAAAACCCCCAACAAAACACAAAAGCAATAGCTACTTTTTATTTTTCTATCTGTTTACTCTTCTGCTAGTGTAGCTTGCAGAAGGATGTTAAGTCTCTTTCTTTTCATTGCAGTGTCACAAATCTCAAAGCTGCTCCAAAGGGAGCTAAAAGGTAAGGGGCTTTTGGCTCGTTCTTAATAATTTTGTTCAATACCAAGACACTATATATCTATATTATTATCAATCTAGATATAACAGATCTTCATAGTCTGCCACTAAATGTGACAGCAGGGATGCCAAACCAGTTACACTTCCTGCTTTGAGTGTGGCTGTTAACTTGCATTCTCATGGAGGCACAGGATTTGATGTCCTAAGTAAGCCAGTTTAAAAAAATGTATTTAGAATATAAATTCTGTTCTCATTCACTGTTTACAGACCTACATCTCAAACTTCTTCTCAGAGCCCAATCTTGATTAAAATGTCACCAGTACTGCTTTGTTAAAAGAAAAATGAACCAATCCCCACAAACCTCTTAACCAAATACAGTGATAATTAGTTCTTGGCATCTTGAATAGTCAAGATTTTTAGTTAGTATCATTTTCCATACAATACGGAGTTTGCTTTTGGCACGAGCTGAAATGAGGGAGTGAACAACTTAAATGGGTCCTGAAACCATCAGTTTCACCTTGGCCTGCTATAAATGTCAGAGGCTTGTTTCCATGCAGAACACATCCAAATCTTGTATTTTTTTAGTAGAATATAATGAATACTGTATAATGAAAACTTAAGAATTCTGCATGGCATAAGGCATGCCCTGTGCCTCTGAGAGAGGCTTTGGTATTTATTGGTATCTCCCTCTATAGCAGGCAGATAGAGCACATGTCTTATCTTAAGCCCCGAGGCATGAAGTTTCCTCTTTCCAAAATTGTAAACATTCACTGCTGATATTGGAGAGTGGATATTCGTGTTACTGAGTGGTCCAAATGTCATCTTGTGTCACAGGCTTACAAGGTTACTGCAGTGGCAGGGTCATAAAACCTAGCTGGATTTCTGTAGTCTCCTGGCAGAACTGGAAAAATTTAAACATGACTGCCTTTCTCCTAGGTGTATTTCCTACTACCGGCATTTGCTTCATGCTTGAAAATTTCCAGCAGAGCATAGAAAGTTTAGAAAGTTTACCTCAGAGTAACATTTTCATTGTATTCTAGTGCTGGATTACAACAGACTGGCTCAAGAACTTTACCTGCCAGTGCAAGAGTTCAAAGCATGTTAAAAAGAAGTAAATCAGTACCCCAGCATAAAAGTGTTCCATTTGTCAACATTCCCCTGGCTGATGGACAGGTATGTTTTGTTTTTTTAAACATTTTCACCTTACAGTAGTTGATCAATGCAAATAGTCTTGATAGTGATAGCTCTTGCTATTCCTAAATGAGATGCTGCTAAACGAAAGAAAAAATGTTTGCCAAAGTTTTGCAAAGCACAAGGGAGCACGAGTCTTAGAGAAGCTGGGCATGCAAGAAAAATCTTTTAATCTTATAATTATTTCTCTTCACAGACACTCTGTACAGCTGGTGGAGACCTCCGTAATATTGACGTGCAGCTCTTACATCAGGATACAGTACAGCACATTCATAACCTGGTGGTAAGCTTGAACCAGGAGGTTTGCAGATCTGTGTATTCAGACACCTGGTCCCAGGCTTTCATGTCAAATTCTGTTATGAATGCAAATTTAAACTCCTTGGAGTTTAAGCCTAAACTGGTCGGCATCAGTTGGAGGGAAGAAGAAGGAGAGGAGAATTGCTGCACAGGGATCACAAATAAAACTAACTGCACTTACGTAAGCATGTGCAGTTTGGTGACAGCCTGGGGGACCACAGGAGCTTAAACTCTTCCTCTTCCACCAGTGCTCTGGTGGCTGTCCTACCATGTGAGCAAACTGCCATTCTCTTATCTCTCATTCACAAAGGTTGACTAAGCTACAGCTTAGTTCTGATTCTTCTTCAATCCTTGCTGAGTAAGAACTGTACACCTGTTAATGCTCTGCTGCAGTTAACAGGGTCTGCCTTAATGGTTGTGAAGCAAAATAAAGTGGAACAGAACTTTGTAGCACATACTGCCCAACCCTCCTGAGGGTACCTGGGCTATTGGTTGAAGTACAGGTATCTATCCAGACATGAGAGATATTAACCAGTTTACAGTTGTGCAGGTATAGAGACCAGTGCAGCTGAGTCAAGCTAAAGGTCTGGGAGCTGTTCTGTTTTTTGTTATGGCCCTGCCTCTAGGCAGACAGTGGGGAGTAAGTGTTCACTGCTTGCTTTAACAGTAGGGACCTTTCTTCTTCCAAGTTCTTTGGGGTAGCTTGAGCTAAAATGAATTTTTCCCCCCTCAGAGTGAGCTGACTGTACTGTGTGGAAAGGTAACACCTAAACCAAGTTAATGAAACTGTCTTGTGACTACAGAACATTCGTGACTGCTCCTGCCTGCTGCCTCCAAAGTGTTAAAATTATGTCTATTATGTCTTAATAAAGCTGCATACTGTTCAATAAATGTTTTATAAGCTTTTATATCATGTGGTGTGTCTTAAGTTCCTGTTATGAAGGATACCAAAGCAGAAGAAAATGCTACTTTTTCTTTATAAAAGGCTTAGGTTAGACTTTAACTAAGTTTACAGCAAAATGAACAGTAAGAAGCTGTATATAGGAAATAAGTTTCTCTAACATTCAGCTCACAAATAAACTGAAGTACAAGGTACTAAATTTTTGAACAGCCTTAAGACACTTAATTTCAGTTGTGGTAGCATGTATGAACCTAATACAGGAATAAAATTTATTTCCAGCCTTGCGTGTGACATGACAGTAATATCGTGACAGTAATGTGCAAGATGACAGGTAAAATTAGAATTTTTTATCAGGTGCTGCTGGCAGGAGCCCAAATTAATGCCAGCTGAGGACTGAAGCAGAACTGCCCTACAGTCATCAGCTCTTATTCCACCCCTTCAGTTCAGCTATCTGAAAGGTTACCATTAATACCATCCTCTCTTCCCCTTCAAAAAACCAATCTCAGTGGGGATTAAAGGTTTTGAGTATTACTCTATTTTGCTGGGACTTACAAGCAGAAGACAGGTGTTGTAATTGTTTAAGCACTGCAAGTTACAAGAACTGACTTCTTGGTGAGATCAGTCAGGAGAAAGCATCAGCATGTAACCACAGCTTCACAAAAAGCAACCCCAAGTTTTAATAAATGAAAATAAAAGACCCACTAGAGAATGCCACATCATAAGTCAGTACTGAAATACAGATCAAACAGTATTTATTTTTGCTTCATTTTTAGAGTCTATAACAAGGATGTTCAGCAACACTCAAATGCCAATGCCTACCCAAGCACATTGAAACCCTTGGAGTTTGTCCCTCCAACCTCATCAATAAAGTGTCAACAACTATCAGAAAAATAACTAAACAAGTCACACCAGATTTGTAAAGAAAAGCAGAGCTTCAACTTTCTCACTTAAACAGAGAGAAACCTTGCTATAGAGGCAGCTTACCAACCCAACACTCTTCATGCACAACAGTTCCTTAGTTATGGTCACATTTTTGCTTTGTTCTGGCATTTTTGCCAATTAATAGTAATAGAACTGCAGCTGGAGATCTTAATATCTTCATACTTAAACCAGAGTGCAAACTACTAGAAAAGTAACAAAACCATCTACATTTATTATGTTTCCAGGTTAATTTTTTTTTTTTAAACTGGAAACACTTCTCTAGGAAGTGAGGCTGAATCAGACTTTGAACAGGATTCAAAGGCTAAGAAAAAGACACCATTATTATAGAATTTAATCATTCCCCATTTAAGGAGTTTGTTATCTTTACAATGAATTCAGATATCCTTGTGTTTTTTTCACACGAAGGGGACGAGGCTGCAGCCTTTCCTGTGCCCATTTAGTCATCTTTCATTTCAGGAAGAGACTTGAATGTGGCACAGAATTGCTATTTAACCTTCACCTAGCCTTAAAGCAGCTTCAGCCTCCCTGTGTTTATAAAATATCTATTATCTACATAGTCTCTTCCTACACAGACTAGTTAAAGCCACTGGAAAAGTAAGAGTTACAAGGCAAAAGAAATATATTATACACCAACTGCTTTTATTTAATTTCAGAAACCGTTCACAAGATGGTAGAAAAAAAACTTACAACCACTTCTAATTTAGTCTTTCATTGTTCCCAGTCAGCTCTAAACCCATTATGTGCAAAGCCCATTTACCATGCATCTAGATGATAGATACAGGCTATGAAATTCTTGATTCTACTTGTAGCAGCTTATGCAGGTGCAGCCAAATACCAAGCCTCAGGACAAATTGTACACAAACTTTACAATGTAGAATTTGAATTTAAAATATGAAACTTAAAATCTACACAAAACTGGTAAAAATCAAGCACAGATACGAGGACAAACTTAAAACCCATGTGAAAAGGAGTCTCGTCTTCCTTTCAAGTGCTTTATTCTGCTACACAGTCAAAATGAAGATGTAAGCTTGTGGTTAGTTTAAATTACACTCTGTAGATACTATAGACCAATTTAAAAGTTACACATACAGCAATAGATGTCCATTGGTTCATCTGGATTACTTATACAATCCAGCTGGATTGTTGAAAACAAGTCAGGCAAAATTTGAAAGAAAATCCTTGTGCAACTTTTTAGACAAATGTTTACTGATGGGCACACTGTACCCCAGGTCCATGATGGCTGCTTTCTTCATCAGAACTATCATTATAAGCTTCACGTCTCTGGCCACCACCTGAACCACGAGTAGTATCGAATTCTTGAAGATCTACCTCTTCTGCATCACCAATTACATTGGGAAATTCTGGTCTAGCTGGCAGAAGATCTTCAAGTTCCTGCCCCAAAAAAGAAATGCATTCAGTATTGCAGCTACAACTCCTAAATAAAGTGACCAGTTTCCCACAACTTCAAGACACCTCCAAGGGCAGGTTTGGCTTGGAAGTCTATGCTGATGAACTGCAGAGTCATTTGGAATTATTTGTATCAACTGAAAGACACCATTTCAAGAACACTAACAAACAGCTGCACATATCATCAACCAAAAGTGCAATCAGTAAATACAGTTGCACTCTGTAAACTTATCACACAGCAACAGAAAGATTCTCCTCCTGCCCTCATCTGTGTTCCATCTCCACAGCTCTTAAATACAGCTTCCATAAATTCATATTTCAAGGGGTATTTCCAAGTAACACATGGCTCATAAAAAAGATTAAAATAACTTCACTTGCAACTAAATTGAAGCACTTGAAAGCAAGCCCATGAGGTACAATATAGGCTCTTTGCACACTCTGTCAAGTAAGACACCACATTTATGCTTGAAAAACTACTTACTGAAAGCTTTTCTGGGCTAATCCAGTTATTTTCAGGAAACTGAACATCAAATTTAATGTAGAGATCCCCCTTCTCAAAAGGATTGCGATACTGTGGCATTCCTTCGCCTCTGACTACACGAACACAACCTGGAATTCAAAGAGAAGTGAAGTGCTACTGCGGAGCCATTCTCTCTCCATACAGTTCTCTGCTTCCCCAGCCTAGGTTCAGTTAACAGAACAACAAGGATGGCATTAAGTGCTGAAGAATGACAAAAGCATGAACAAAGAAATCCTTATCGGGTCAAGCCTACCTGGTTCAATTACTTTTCCAGGAGGATATTTAACCACAATCTGACGTCCATCAAGGTGCTTAAATGTGAACTGAAATCCACACAGTGCTTCAACAAGTCCTATCTTGTGTGTCATATGCAAATCATTCACATCCCGCTGGAACACCTGGAAAACAAAGGAGATGTCCATTCTAGTACAAGAATCACAACTCCACCAGACTCCTTGAGAGTTCATTATTATTCATCCTTAAAATTCAAATGTCAAAGCAACAGCCTTTGTATGAAGTGAACTTGATTCTAATCAGCTGATTAATTCAGATGGCTTAACATGCTTGGGAGGTTTGTGCCTGACCAAGTGTCATCTAAAATAAGCCAAACCACACCACATACCAAGGTAAGATTCAAATTAATCCAGGCCTGGACAATAGCACTGCTCTTTCACCCCCAACATCTTCTAAACAAGCAACCTATAAACAAAACTGACAACAGTTTTGACACTATTTCCCCTGCACTAGAGTACATAAACCACATCTTTGTTTTTCAGTTCTTGTCCTCACACATATCTGCTTTAGCTACCTTGACCTACAGCAGGACTTTGATCACTTAGCCTACAGCTGTCAGAAGAGATCTTTAGGCCATGTAAGTCAGGACTCTTCATCAGAGTAAATCTTAAAATTTGTCCACTGGCAGAACCATGCATCCCACCTCAAGAGAAATTTTATGAGCACAAAGTCTATCTAGTTTTACTCACTAGGACAAGGTACAGACTGGCAGATTAGCAGTCCTTGACACAACTCTGAAAAGCTTACAGAGTCCCTAATTAGCAGATAACCAACATTATATCCTTAATATATGAGTGGAGTTTAAATCTGTACCCCATGCTACTCTGTCACAACAAAGTCCCTCCTCGAGTGCAACACACAAACCATTTCTTATTTCATCATAGCTATATCTGGTATTTTTTAAACAATAGAATTAAAAAAGGAGCAGTCACCTCAACTCTGCTTCACATGAGTTTTAACAGGAGAAGATAAGTTGCAATATTTAATTCCAAAGTGCAATGTATATAATCCAGAATACAGTGAACATAAGTCCTACCAAACCAGTATAAAATAATGTTTGTTTAGTTAAGTGAGTCAGCAACATCACCATTTTCTGTCATTTCCAGAACCACAGCAGGAGACACGGAAAGCATTGAGGGGTTTTATCAGGAGTTCCCTGCCATGTTACAAGGCATGGAAAAAAGCCACACTTCAAACTTTATTAGTGTCATGAACAATGCAGATTAAAGTTAACATCCTGAATGGCTTTTCACTGCATCTACTGTATCAAAGTCAGTGTGAGAAAGCTACCTCTTACTAGCATTAGGAGGCACCAGAAGCTGCCTGTCCTCTGGCTAAGGACTTGCCCAGTTTTTTCTGGCTCACCATGAAAGCCACATTACACACTATAAATCTATTAAAGGCTATCCACCATCTCTCCCAGAGCTGCAACTGTATCAATTACTTTAAATGAAAGGCCATCTATATAACTTAAATATTAACAACTTGAATAAGAGGCATTTAAAAGATACACTCAAAAGCATTACCTCATTCTCCTTCTCTTGGAGTAAAAGAACAATATCGCCTGGTTCCACACCGGGAGCCTGATCTGCTTCTCCACTGAATGTAATTCTTTGCCCATGTTTCATGCCTTTATCTACATGGACTTCAAGTATTTTTACCTCTTTGATCACCTTCTTCCCTTCACATTTTTTACAGCGGTCTTTTTCGTTAATTACTTCACCTAAATAAAGATAAATTTTGAGTTCAGAGATTTTGACACAGTCACATCCAATTTGTAGGAGAAACTGTTTGAAAGCAAGCTGAAGAATTTCTGCAACACAAGTAGTGGTTTAGATGCTGCTTTATGAATTCCTCACAAGAGGAAATACAGGCTTCATTTACCCTAGCTGAGATGGGGGTGGGGAAGTTCCCTGACTGCTCCATCTCTCAGACTATCTCCACAAGACAGTCCTGAGTAAATGCAGCCAGCAGAACTAGAGTCTTGCATTCAAAAACAGGGGAAGAGAGCTGGTCACATCAGATTCACCCCTACAGAGGTAATTACCGTTTCCAGCAAAATGAAGGGTGACAATTCAAAATGGCTTCAATGCTGTTCTACCTCACCTTTATTTTTCCAGTGAGCTCTTGTCTCTACACACAGTAACCAATGTATTAGGGCACACGGGCTGTAAAATTTTGGTACCAAATGCCACAAGCAGATGCACTTGGCTTAAAATATTAAGCTTCTCACCTTAAACCACCTTTCTGTGAAACAAAGCATAACATAATGATGCATTTGAAACTACCAAATATGGAGGTTAGGCATATGAAATGTTAAAGACAACATCATTTATGAAATGTTTTGACAAGTCACAAAATACAACTCTTTGTAGCTTGAGTATTGTGACAAGAAAAATCATCCACAAGGTGATGCTACTACTCTGCCAATTGCAGAAGGCATAAAAAGAAATCATATGAAGTGATGAACTTGTTACCCCCAAACAGAACCAATTCAGGCAAAGATATAAACCATATTTGAAGAAGTTAAAAATTCAACTTTAGGTTCCCATTTTTAACCTACGACTGCCCTTGGGTATCAGGAGATGCAAAAAGACAAACAGCTCCTAAACCAGCAACATCTTAGGTTTTTACTTCAACACAAGAGTAACAGCAGTAAGTAATATTCATATCTAAGTGTTTCTAGAGATGATCAATCCCTACTGCTTGAGCTTCTAGGCTGCTTTTCAGTACATTAAACACTGTAAGTCCTGCTGCTGTTCTGACTGAAACGATTTCTCCATGCTGCCACTAGAGTGAGATGCAGCTGACTGGATAAGGGCAGAAGTGTCCTGGATAAGTTCCTCTGGAGATTTGAGCAGGAGGCTGGATCCAAGCAAGCATTTTTAGTAACAGAGAGAGCCTGGCCTACCTTCTCCATTGCAGTCAGAGCACACGGACTGCATCTGCTGCACCATTCCTGGGGCCAGCTGCCGGATCATGATGCGCACGCCCCGGCCCCGGCAGGCGTTGCACTTCTGAACGGAGCCAGCCTTCCCTCCCTGCCTGCAGCACAAAGCACCAGTTGCATGAAAAGGAAGTTCTTCAGAAAGAAACCAGAAACCCCCTCCAGCAGCAGGTTAACATGCCTACATGCCCAACTGCACTGCCAATTACAGTTAGGTTCTCTGCTCTCCCACCCTTCCCCCACACAAAGCCCTTGAATAGTTCCAGTTCCATCAACAGCATCATTCAAGTTCAACAATTCGCTGGTCTGAAAGCAGGCTCCAATAAGTCAAATACTGATAAAGATCTGACACAGGAGATCCTTCATTACACTATCTGCCAACAAAGCAATCAGAGAACTCAAAAATACAAACAAACTTACCCATTACATGCACTACAAAGGACATTCTTGCTAAGTTGTAGTTTAGTTGTCTTTCCATTATACAGATCTTCTAAAGAGACTCTACAAAATAAAGTATTTCTCCTGGGTTATCATTTAACAACTTACTTTTGCCCATGTAATTAAAATACTTGTGTAGGACAAATAAAAAAAAATTAAAAACAACCTAGATAGTTCTAACAAGACTAAATCTGCTATCAAAATAAGACTTTTAAAGCGTAACTTGGGCTTCCCAAAGAGTTACTGGAAAGAATTCCATAAGTATTAATACATACTTGTAAATCTGAACACAGTTTCAGAGAAAAGCTGTAATTTAATCATAAGAAACCAGATAAGCTTTCAGATAAGTTTCCTATGGAGAAACACAACCAATCCTATCTAGAATTTTAGGTACTATTATACATTCATAATTATTATTTTTAATTCTACCAGGCAGATGAGAAACAGACCTCTGTAAACACTCCTGGCAATAATATTGTCTATTGCATAAATACATATAGAATACTTAATACTGTATTGGGTTTCCTACACAAGCGAGTTTAGTGGGGAGGAGTTAGCATGTCCCCAAGGCCACTTAACTTCTTAGTATTTCTCCCAAAAGGGTTTGTTAGTGGATAGAAATTTCAGCTCAATGTATTGAGAACAGGCTGCCTGGCATCAGTATTTACAAATAACAAAATCAAGCTTATTAATAATATATCATGGAGTACTCACTACTAAACTAAGCAAGCATGTAAAGTTAAAGAGACTTCACCAAGCACGGTTTGCCAACCACAGGAAAGATGCTGCTTAACTCAAGATCTTTAAAGGGACCTGCTCAGCAGGGAAAAAGCCAGCCATGACTGCAAAAAGAGATCTCCAAAACATAGTGAGATGTGATAGTTAAGAATGGCTTTGACAAAATAAACAAGACCAAAACCAAAGCCACCACACACACTTCCATTAATTATGAGGTTCAACCATAGTTCCAGCTGGCACTGCCCTATGAATTCAAGTCCTTCCAGAGCACCTCCACTTTCCCAAGACTCTGTCTGGTGAGTAACACTTGGCTGTTGAAGCTTTTCCAGATTAGAACTACCAAACATAATTAAGGAGCAAAACAAAATAAAGCTAACAAAGTACATAATTCAAATAACCTGGCAAAGCAGTCTCCAGATTAACCAACCCAGGAAAGTAACTCCAGGTGACTGGCCCCTGCTCTACACACAACATGCAGCTCTGAAGAGTAGTGCAAACTGCAGAGGATCTCAACTGAGAAGTGGATCAAGAATAGAAACCAGCAGAGTTTCTATGGTCAGGAAAGCTTCAGAGTACAAGTTCCATCAAGGTACTCACTTGAGTGGATGCATCATATCTTCTCCTCTTCTTCTACCATTGCGACTTCTACTCTGGCCTCCCATGAAATTGAACAATCCACCACCAAAGATATGGGAGAAAATATCGTCCATTCCACTGCTTCCACTCCCTTCTCGGAGCCCCTGCTCTCCATATCTATCATACAGCTCACGTTTCTCAGGATTTGATAATACTTCATAGGCAAAGCTTATTTCTTTGAACTAGAAAAGGAACAGTCAAAACAGTGCATGATAATTTAGAACTTCAAGGCATTTCATGAGTTTCTCCCCCTGCATGAACGCCTATCAGTTAAGAAGGTAACACAACAAAATACTTTTCCACTCTCATTTTAACCTAATTTACTCTTACCACGACTTTAAAGTCAGACTTGGGCTTAGTTTTCTTACATCTTACCATAAAATAAGACATTTTACTGCAAAACATGGCTGGCTTTGTTCTTTACTAGCATAAGACATATTTCTTACAAATAAAAAAAAAGAATCCAACTGAAGAAAGCCCCTCAAAAACACAATACTGCAGAAGCCAAAAGGCAGAATACCCAACAGTTACATACTAACAGCAAAGACTTCAAGATGTTGGGCACTTAAAATACACTAACAATTAAGTAGCTTACTGAAATGTATATTAATGTATTTGGCAAATTAGTATCTTTTCACAGTCATCTCTGCTCACCTCTAAGCAGCCATCAGAACTTCAATTTGGTTAAAGATAATCAGCTGAGTCAACTTAATTGACAATTTTAAAATTGCTTTTAGCATAACAAATCTAATTCAACCTCCCCACATATGTAATCTGTTTTATTCTGCAGCAATTTTAAGAATCTCTACACATACTTTTTTCCATGTTGGAAAAACCTGAAAAACTGACAATCCTTTTCAAATTCCTAT
Source organism: Muscicapa striata striata (assembly GCA_030060385.1). Taxonomy (NCBI): domain Eukaryota; kingdom Metazoa; phylum Chordata; class Aves; order Passeriformes; family Muscicapidae; genus Muscicapa; species Muscicapa striata. The sequence continues at coordinate 5,624,494 of JAREIS010000057.1, read as the reverse complement.
GTAGATGCCAATGCCAGCTGACATTATCTCAGCAAATGAGAAGCATTTTTTTCCTCAGCATTACCTTCTCAACCAATTTGATTCAGCCAAATGCTGCATTTTGTCATGAGGTACACTGTCATTATTTTGAGATTGGGAAGAAGTTGACCAGACAATGCTCCCTCTCACAGTATTGTTTAACAATTTAAAACAGCAAGCCCTCCACACCCATATTCAGTTCCTTAGATGCTGTTGTAATAGCAAACTTAAGGTATTTTTAAAAAAAAGATTAGTCTTTCTTACTTTGTCCCCTGCATTTGGATTCTTATCAGGATGGTATTCCTTGGCCAGTTTTCTGTATGCCTAGTTGAAAGAGGTAGAAAATAAGTTAAAATTTCCATTAACCAGTTATTGAGAAATTAAAGTAGTGTCCCCAGGAAGAAAGAAAATCCTAGTAAAGCAAAGTGAAAATATAAGTGTTTCAAAGTCACTCATATATTGATATAACTTAAAAAAACTTAACATCACTACATGCATACATTAACTAGACTTGCATTTAAACACAGCTATGGCACATAATAGCCAGAGCTAGTTTTCCTGCTTATCCTCATTAACTTAGAGGGAGAATTCCATTTGACTTACATTAACATGACCTACTCTTTAGAACCCACTCAAACCCTACACCACAACAGTAAATTTGAACCCATTTCTCTGTGCCCTCAACCACAGCAGTACAGTAACAACAAAATGGCTGCCTCAGCCTCCCATTCAACCCTACAACCATTCCTCACAACAATCACTCATTTCCTTCTTCCCTACCTATCACAATGGAAGAGCTCACCTCACTTTGAGTTGAGTAGATGAGTTACAAGTGCAGAAATGTACATAGCACTGATTTTATTTAACTTCATTGCTGTACATCAGTAGGAGGAGTAAGTACAGCCAAATCCCCAGAAGGGACTTTCCAGACTGCTTTTTTCTGACCAACACTTTGACACTCAGGACCATCACTGGTTCTTCAGCAGCCCTTCAGCTGTTCTGCTTACACTAGAGAGGATCAAAGCAAACAGCATAGCAGGCAGAGACTTTTCCTACCACTGGAGCCAATGACAGCAGAAACTTCAATCCTTCCTCTACTCCACCTCAACACCCCTCAGAAGTAATCAGGGAACAGATATTAAATTAGATTGTATTAGGTCTTTTATTTTTCAAATTATACCTATTAAAAAAAATACAGTGATGCAACTGCAAAAAACTGAAGTACCAATTCTTGGAGAGGATTTTTCAAATACTTTATTTCTGAATACCTGGGTACCTAAACTAACTCATTAGAACTACAATGTTAAGAGCTTTACGCACAAAGCTTTACAGAAATCTCAACTTCACAACTTCTGAACAAATTTCCTTTTTTTTTTAGCCATATAGTTATTTCTCATTACTGATTTTATCTTGAAACATTCTGCATTTTTGCAATCAAGACACGATAAAGATCTAATGAAATAAAAATAATGTTGATATTAGAAGCCTAATATTCTAAAGCACAGTAAGTGTATAAACCAAAACTCCTACATCTTACTGGACAAATCACCCATCAAGAATTAAGTATAATGTTCCACAAACCTGTGTATTCTATTACAATGGATGTTCCCCATATATTTTAAGTATTATAACCAAGAAAAAAACCAAAACACCACTAAATTGATAACCTAGTAATATTAGCTAATCAGGGAAAAAGGAGCTTGCAAGGGTGTTTAAAAAGAGAAAGCGCTCACATCTTTGCTGATAACAGCACTCCAGGCCAGAGCAACTCTTGCAACCACCCATCCTCCTAAAGGAAGCCACCATTATTTATTTCATCAGAATCAAATTCAGAATCAAGGTCTACACTGGGAACATTTATAACTTCAGTAAAAGTTTATTTAGCCATTGTAAAAGCCTGTTCTCTCAGCCCCTTCACACTAAAATTAATTTTCTCTTTTTCTATACTGTTATATAGGTTAAAATACCAGATTTTAAAGCATCTATGAAACTTCTCAATGACAATAAGATATACATGAAAGCCTTGGTGTTGCAGACAGTTGGAAAATTTACATTCCATGATTAGCCTAAAATGTGGTAATTAATATTGGGTGGTGCAGGCTATCCTAGCAGAAAACTGCTCTCGTTATCATTCTTACAGCACACAGATAGCTTTAAGCGAATTCCGTAAGAAAATAAAATATTCTGGTAGACAGTGCTGTATACAAAACACAACCTTCTCACCGCCCGCCTTCCATCTCCAGCACAATTTCAACACTGCAATTGCCTATCCCTGCACAAATTAGGCTGCCGCGTGCATGACGGGTAAGGCGCAGTTGTTGGTGCCAGCACCACCCACCCGCGGAAGCCTCTGCTAGTGAACCGTCTGGTTCATTCTCCTCCCTCACGTGTAAACGGTCATTAAGGCCTTCCACAAAAAAAAAAAAAAAAAAAAAAAAAAAAAAAAAAAAAAAAAAAAAAGGGAGGAAAAAAGTAAAAGGGAAAAAAATAACCGCTTTATACGCTACAGGATGGAATTGCTATAGTGACGACCTGGCTCCAAGTTTTCACCTCCCTTCTTTGTTTACCTCGCCTTGCCGCTTTCGGCCTGGGAGGAATCGCATCTATGAGCGGAACAGAATCCTCCCAAGGCCTGCACGTGGGGCAGACAATGGCACCGGTGAGGACCGACCCGCAGCGATTCTTACCCCCAAAAAGCCCTTGCGGCCGCGAATGGCGCGGTGCCGCGGGGGCGGCACGAGCCGCGTCCCGCCCGCGCCCGGAGCCCACGCGGGACGCGCCGGGCCAGGGACGCAGCGAGCGCGGCCGGGCCCGCCGCCCCCTCCTCCCGCCGGGCCCTCGCTCTGCCCGAGGCCTCCCCCGCCCGCCCGGCGCCGGGCGCGGCCTACCGGGCACTGCGCCGCGCCCGCACCGCGGGCCTCAGCCTCCCGCCCGCGGGCAGGCCCTCGCACCCCGCTCGGCCCCGCTCCTCCCGCCGCCCGCCCGCGGGCCCTGCCCGGCCGGGCCCACCACCCCCCACCGCCCGGCCTCCGCCCCTCCGCCGCACCTTCTTGAGTTCATTGTCCGAGGCGCCGGGCGGCACGCCCAGTATGTCGTAGAGCTTCGTGTCGGCCACGTTGGCCATGGCGGGGCGGCGGCGGGGCCGAGCGAGGCCGGGCGGGCCGAGGGCGGCGCGGGCAGGGCCGAGACCGGCGGCAGGACACGGACACGGACCGGCCGCGACGTCACCCCGCACGCGCTGCGTCACCGCGCTGCGACGCGCGAGGCACGCGGCCCCGCCCCGCGGCCCCCTGACCCAGTTCCGGCGCGGCGCGGCAGGGGGCGCTGTTCGCGGGGCCGTGAGGGCACGGGCGGGGCTGCCGGGCGGCGAGCGGGGCTCGAGCGGCGCGACGGGAGCGGCGGCATCAGCTGTGCCGACTGTTACTGCGCAGTCAGCGGGCTTGGAGGAGACGTCTGAGATCGTCCAGTCCCACCCATGTCTGAACACTTCCATGTCAACCAGACCGTGGTACTGAGTGCCCTGTCCAGTTTCGAGTCTTTTTTTAAACATTCTCAGCGACCGTGACTCCACCACTTCCCTGGGCAGCCTGTTCCAATATTTAACCATTCTTTCTGTGAAGAAATTCTTGCCTTATGTCCAGCCTGACCGTCCCCCAGTGCAGCTTAAAGCTGTTCTCTCATGCTGTCACCTACTGGCTGGGAGAAGAGCCTGAGCCCCACCTGACTGCACCCTCCTTTCAGTGAATTGTGGAGAGTAAGTTCACCCCTGAGCTTCCTTTCTCCAGGCTGAGGCCCCCAGCTCCCTCAGCTGCTCATCAGACCTGTATTCCAGATTCTTCCCCAGTTCCATTGCCCCTTCTCTGGGCTCGCTTCAGCACCTCAATGTCCTTCTAGGACTGAGGGGTCCAGAACCGGACACAGCACTCAAGGCGTGGCCTCACCAGTGCCCAGGACACTGGACAATCACTGCCCTGCTCCTGCTGGCCGCCCTCTTCCTGATACAGGCCAGGGACCATTGGCATTCTTGGTCACTTGGGCACACCTGGCTCACGTTCAGCCTTTGTTGACCAACACCTCCAGGTCCTTTTGCACCAGACGCTTCCCAGCCACTCTGCCCCAGCCTGGAGTGCTGCAGGGTGTTATTGTGGCCAAAGGGTAGGACTGGCACTTGGTCTTGTTGAACCTGAAATGCCAACACTGTTGGTCTCAGCCTGAAATGTTGAACCTGAAACACCACTGTCTGTGCACACACATCCCCTGAGCCCCCAACTCCTGCCTCCCCAGGCATGTCACTGAGGTGCCTGGGACACCAGCACACCAAGCTGCTGCCTGCCCTCAGACACCAGTGGGTGTTCCTTCAGGGACATATTGCTGACTGGTTATAAATAGCACTGGTACCCATCTGCTCTGGTTCTGTGCTTTGCTCCACTGCTGGGATCTGAAGCACCAGTTGCTGTGTGAGGCCCAGAGTGACTCTCAAAGCACACCAGCCCCAAGGCCCAGCTGGGCACCACTCTTTGCAGGAAAATAAAAATCTGGCTTGTGTTTAATTAGATGTTTGTCTCCTAAAGCTGGGCTAGGAGAGCAACTACTGAGCCCTTCCTCAGTTATAGTCTTGGTCTTTACCCCCTTGTTAGGCAGGGCTGCTGGAAGGCTCTAAGAGCTGTGGCACGTGCATGGCTAAGGGTGATGGCATGGGGTCTGTATAAGGCAACCCCAAAAACTGGCTTCTTGGCTTCTCTCTGGTAAGCCCAGGTTGTGCCTCAGAGAGGATGCTCCCTAAGGAGGCTGAACCAGGCTGAGGCCTGAGGAGCAGCTGCTGGGAACAGATTACTGGCCTGACATGTGAGAGAGAACAGAAAAGGCCATTTCAAAAGATTGTTGTGCTTGTGGCATAGAAATTTGAATAGGTCCCTTGCCTAAGGGGAACAGATTTGAGTGCCTGAAGGCTTCTTCCCTCTTGGTCTGATAGGGGTACCCTTCATCTTGACACAGTCTGTGATTGCAGTGGCTGGACTGGGAAGTACTGTCTGCTGGTGACTTCTCTGCTGCTTATTGGGTGGGTGTTTTTAGGGCCCTAAATTCCATCAGTGTGCCTGATGTATTTGGCCTGTAATGATCTGGTTCAGTACACGATCCTAATACTCGCCTCTGGGGTTGCAGGTGTGGCAGCAATCAAGAGCTTCAAAAGAAAATGGAGACTAGTTTTGGAGGGAGAAAAAGAGTGGCAGGGCAGAGAATGGCTGCTGGAAATCAGTCCTATGGACTGTAATTATTAATCTGGTTCAGAGATGCACAGGAAGAAAGAAAAGCCCTTGTAAGGAGAGGTATTTTGCTTTGGTGTTTTGGAGGCTGCCTGTACAGCATTTGGAAATTTCATGGTTTAACTCATGTAGCTGTACCCAGTAAGGCTTCATGATTTGGCTTACCTGTGTATTTACTTGGCTTCATCTTTTATTTTGGTAAGGCTAAATTCATCTACTCTAAGAACTATCTGCTGTGCATACCTGGCTTGACTATTTTAGATTATACTTGCTGACAGATGTATGTTTCTAGAGAAAATTTTTTTTGTCTTACAGAGTTTTCTTTTTAGTGGGCAGTCAGGTAGGAAGAAGAGTTAGGAGTGAGTGGAGGAGTGCTTCTTTGCCCGACAGCTCAGATTTGTATTTTTAGGTGTTAAGCAGAATCAGCAAGACTGATATAAGCAGTGTTTCACATATAAGGAATGTTTAGCATAATATTTAACATATAAGGAATATCATAGCATTTATGTTTTCTTTGCATTAAAAAAAAAAAAAAAATCTAAAGCTCTAAGAAGGTGAGTTTGCTCAAACCAGTGGGGTGCCATTCATATCTATGGCTATAGGGAGGAAGTTCACTGAAAGAATGAATCAGCCCAGAGTTACCTGTCCTGGGAGCTGAGTTTCTTCTGAAGGCACTTGGTATCTTGAGGCCGTGTTGGCAGCCAGACCATGAGCCAGGAGTGCTGGGCTGTGGGGGGGAGAGGTGAGCTCGGGGTATCAGCTGCAGCCCTGCCAAGGAGGCAGTTTAGAAACCATATTTGCTACTTTCTGCCCTGCCAAAACAGTCTTGTTACCACAGGCCTGGTTTATATCTTGCACAATCAAACTAGGTAATAAATAATAAGAAAACTCCTCTGGGATGAAACTTTACATTTTATTTTTAAGTGGAGCTAAAGAATCATAAGCTGGGATGATTAGCTTTTTATTAAATTCAAATGCAGATGAAGAGCAAGGTGGTATTTCTTCTATCTGCACACTGCTTTCACCATAGACTTGTGAGCTGTACTGACAGAACACATTAGACACAAAGCTGCCCATAACTCACATTTAAATTGCTTCAAAATATCTTCAAATGGAGACTTTCCTTGGAGTCCAAAAATGTGTCCTCCCCCGCTTCTTTTGGTATCACTTGCACATTCGTTGTTTTCTTTGTATGTCTTTTTCATTTTTAAAGTGATTTTATTCTTCTTTCAGATACGAGCTTTTCATTTAGTTCTAATGTTATTATTATCACACAATATGATAAAAAGTAGTTGCTATATGAAGGTTTGTTTGTTTCTAAATAGACTGCACAATTCTCAGCTCTTTGAGGTATTGTTTTAGCCTTACATAGGCACCAAAAGGAGCTATTAAAATTCAGTTATTGTTTCAGACATTTTTCATTCTTTATATAAAACAAATTTAATTACATCTTTAAAATGGAGCATTTTATGATGTTTTCTTAGAAATAAAATAATATTGATAATGTTTATCACTGGAAAATTGGAAAGATCAATTTCATGTTACTACAAGTGAAATAATCAGGCTTATTTATGAAGTTATTTTATGTGTTCAATGTGGTCTGAACATGAAAATATGACCTGGCATCACTAACTCCTGCTTTATTACTAAACAATCAAATTAAAATTAAAAAAACGTGTCCTGTTTAAATACTGTTAAAGAATGCAGTTACACTGAAAAAAAATTGCTGAGCCTGTATGGCCATTGCTTTGAAATGTTTTTGGTATCAGCTTTCATCAGATAAGGCAGTTAGTGTATCCTGCACACCATTTGATTTCTAGACCTGGAAAGCAAGCCAGTAAAGACAAAGAAAGGACATGAAATTTCTAGAGAATTTTAGGGCTCTGAAGAGGAAGTGGGGAGCTATAAAGGGCACAACAAGCAGTGCCAGCCAGGTGCTCCCTCGCTGGTCAGGAAGTGCAGCCTGCCTGCCTCCCCCCGAGTTCTCCGACCAGGGCAGCAGGCTGGAGCTTTTGTCATGGTCAGAACAATAGGTCTGGTTTATTGTCCTGCCCGGGTGTGGTGATGAAACCCAGGGCTGCCTGACAGGGACCTCTGTGCAGTATCAGGAATGAGCTGCACACCCCGTTCTTTTTGCCACTTCCTGGCCCTGGTTTTTCCTGTCATTACACCTCTGTTTTTCCAATGCAGGCTCCTCCCAAATAAACAATCCACCTCTAATGACTTGTTCCCCATTGGCCCCAGTTTTGCTACATCTGCACTCAGATTTGGGTTACTTAGATAATCCCAGCCTTATATGGTATTACTGACACGGTTACCCTGGGGCTGGTGGCCTCGTGTGACTTTAGTCCCTGGAATGTCCCTGGCAGTCCCTTCCAGTTCTCTCTGCTGTCTATCAGTTTCTTCTCTACCTCCTCCTTAAGCACCTGTGGGACCCAGCAACCCTCACAGCACTATCTATAACTTTTGTCACCTCCTCATTGGGTTATTTGTAATTCCTAGTGAAATTTTTTAATGTCATGTCAGTAGTTTCACACATTTTGTTCAGTTAACTGAATATCATGCCAAAATCAACTTCTTGGTCTGTCATTTGCCTGCAACCCCACTGAGCATGGCTGAAAGAAAATTAGAAGGTTAATTACTTTTTATCTGAGTGCTGGGCATGTTTTCCTTACAAAATTAAAGCAGACCTCAGCGAGGAGGGGAACACTGGCAGGTAGTGCTAAACAAGCTAAAAAGCCTGCACTGTGGGGTTCTGTAAGGGGGAGCAGGAAGAGAGCTTAAGGGATTTTCCTTCTGAGTTAGCTAGAAGAATTTAGGAGTTCTGCCTTTGTAAATGCCAAGTTATCAAGGGCATTACTAGGTTTTTTCCTTCTAAAGAGTATGTGGTAAATCCTTTTTTTCTTGCAAATAGAGTGTCTTGAATTCAGATTTGGGTTTTGGAATTTTTGGGTGTAGAGTCAGAGATCACAGAGCAAGAAGAATTGGGGGGAAAGCGATTTAATTTCTTCCTCACTGAGAGATTTCTGTGTGATGAACCGTGTTAGGTGTTATGTATAGACCTTTTTCAAGATTGGGAGTGATCATAAAAAATATACCAATTAAATTTATTAACCTTACCTTTTTTTAATAAACTCTTGGTCACAAACCTTTCTCTGTGAGCCAGAGCAAGATTGAAAGTTTCAACACAGCTTGGGATATGGTGTCTGAGCTGAAGTTATGAAGTGCTAAGTTAGATTATCAGGCTGAATTTATAATGGTCTTTAGCAAGATGAAAAGTCTTTTTTCCTAAGCTCGGGAGAAAGCTCAAAAGGATTGTTACTTTATCCTGTGGTAAGAGCTGGATGAGTAAAGAAAAAAGTGTGTATGTATATAAAAAGCTAAAAAGTGTGCATGCATATACACATTGAAAAGTTGACATTGCTAGGACCTTCCTTCTCCATTTGAATTGCAGCTGATTGGAACTCTTATCACCGATTTCCCTGGAAGCTTTCTACTATACAATGTTTGAGAACAGGCTGTGCATTTCTGTCTGTGTCTGTGTCTTAACTCTGGATAAGCATCAACCACTATTATTTTATTCTAATCCTAATTTTTGGTACGATTTGATAGGTTCGCCTTGTGTAATTGTTTGGCTTGTCTGCTGTTCCTGATGTGCTTTGAGGGACTTTTATGGAATGCAGAGCTTATTGCAATAGAAGAGTGATACAGGTATGTTATATGGACATCAATAGTGAAAAAAGGTGTTTTGAAAATTAGTTTCTGTAAGGAATCAATATTTTACCTTAAACAAAAAGAAGTGGTTTTTAGAAATTTTTCTTAATACCTTTTAAAGATCCTAACTTAAGACTTGAGATTTTTTTGTGAAATGTTTATTTTAAACTCACAATTTGTATAAAAAGCCAGCAAAACCAAAACATCTTTGCTGAAACGTGATTTTGGAGGAAAAGTACAAAAATCAATGCTGAAAGAGATCAGCCAACCCTGTTGCAGTCTCTCTCTCATACAAGTTCCTGAATTAAGTCCAGCTTCCTTCTTTTCCTAATGTTAAGATCTCAGTGCTACTGTAATCACAGTAGACAAAAAATGGTTTTAATGAGGTTTGTGCTTGGAAAAAGTGTTTCAATTGATTAGGGTGTAATAGTGCATGTAACAGCTGAGATGTAAGAAATGGCCTTGATGTTTGTTTCTTTTAGTGACCATGGTTTATAGTATAACTGTGTTATGCTTACATTAACTACTTTATATAAGAATTTTCTTTTTTCCAGTCTACAGAAAGTCCCTGAGTTGGATGCATGCAATCTCAATTTTACTGACAATTAAAGTTCACTTGCACTCTAGGAACTCTTCATAAGCATTACTCTGAAGCCCTGTTGATTGTATGCACTTTGTGTGCAGTCAGAACAAAAGACATTCATATGATAAAGGCTACATTTGGCAAAAACACCTGCAAACTCACTATCTCTGTATGCAAACACTGGTTTTGTATTTACATTCTTAAAATTTGGATTCAGCTAAAGTTTACATCTTTTTGAACTATCTGTTTTTAACAATGTCTCCTCTTAGGGCCTGTTTTCTGTAATGGGTGGAAACATTCTCAGTGAAAAAAAGATTCTGTCATTTACTACTTTGTGTTGTATCTATTCTTTATGTGAAGTCCTGTTCTCAATAAAAGGAGAGTTACAAGGGCATTTTCCTGTCACATAAATGTAAAGATCCTGTTGCTACACCTTTAGATGTATTTAAATTTTCCTGAAATATGTTACAGCTGGTACAGGTAAACCAGGTCCTCTAAAAGTAGGGGGAGAGGGGAATGGCTGTGAAGAGTGTAAAAAATTTAAGCCAGGATGAAAGAAACTGTTAGAGAAGGTAACTGGGGACAAACAGAAGTTGTTTAATGTTTACTTACCTTAAGAATATTTTAGTAAAAACCCAAAACCAACAGTAATATGGCTTCTGGAGGTAATAAGCTGCCTCTGAAGGTCCATCTGATATACAACATACCTTTTGAGAAGAAAGGAGGCAGCAAAGATGTGTAATATTTTGAGGGTGGGACATGTGTCAACTATAATGGAAGTATTCTGTAGAAACAATTCACTGAATAATTTATTTATTCTATAGAGGAAACCACACCTGCTCATCAGCCTACCCATAATCCATCTTAAACAAAGCCAGCCCAGGTTTTGACAGAATCTTGTCCTGCAAAAGGGTAAAGAGATTCCTGAAAGTTGTTACTGAATTCCAGCTGGTGATGAATGGTGACTCTTTCATCTATGTTTTAAGCTTATATTTGTAATTTTATTATAGCTGAGTCAAATTATTACTAGATCAACACATAGTCAGTGTTTAGGAAATGCATAAGGAATTTATTAGAAACTGCTGAATATCAGATTTCTGCATTTCCATTTTCCATTGCACACACTCCAGTTTACACTGTCTCAGATAAATTAGTTTACAAAAAGTATTTCACTGCAGTTATTTTCATGAGTGCAAAAACTGCAAAACAAATAATAAAGAATAATGTTTCATCTTAAGTTATGAAGGTATCTTCATTTTCTCTTGTCCTTTATATAGCCAAAATTTTGATGTCTAGAGTTATGTGTTATTTTAGAGAAAGTGCATCTGATAAAAGTTTTATGTACTAGATAGATCTTTGTGCTTAGAAAAAAATGCAGAGGATTGTCACATTTGGAGCTTTCTAAAATGAAACACTTTCACAAGCTGAAGCAGTATTTCTTGACCAGTTCAAGAGTGCTGTTTCAGAGCTGTGTACTAAAGGGCACATCTATCCTTATAAAGAGATTTTTATGAGTTTGTTTAACCATGCACCAACACCTCTTGCATTGTTTGCTGTAGTTCTAAAGGTTACTTCATAACTTTGGCTTTAAACTTGTTCCAGTTGATTTGACTTTTACTGTTGATTTCAGCATAAGTGCAAGTCTGGAGCTTTACCAATGCCAGTCTGATCTTTTCCAGTTTGAAACATGTTTGAATAGCGAAGTTAAAATTGGAATAATTTTTATCTATCACTGAACTAATAATGTGGACAGAGTATCTGAAAGTGAGATTTTTGCATTTCAGCTACCACCAATCTCTTTAGCCTGCAGGAATAGTACGTAACTTAGGGAGAGAAATACTAAAATTAACTTGCAGATCCTCTTTTCTATTAAAAGCAGGAATTGTCTATTCATGCTACCTTTGTACTCTGAGAAAATGTGAAAAATAACTGTTAGCTTGTCATCATCATCATGCTCCTCTTGAATAATGACTCATTTCTGACTTCTGAGAAGTCTGGGAAGGTGGAAAGGTGAGGAAATAGAATCTCTTCCTATGTTATTTAATGACTTTTTTTTTATTTGGTTGAGGTTTTTTGGTTTTCTTTTTGTAATTTGAAGTAGGAGAATAAGGCCTGAATAAAAAATAATGAAAGGGTTTGTGAGAAGCAGTAATACTTAATATATTCAAAGATGGTTCTCCTGATTTGGTCACAGGGTTCACATATAAGATTGGGAATTCTGAGATCATCTAATCAAACTTCCCCAAAAATGAAGGCCAGACTGCCTTGTTCTCAGCTAAGACTATTTGTGATATTAAGCTGTTGTTCTAAAGAATTTGCCCCAATGATGCATTTTGGTTAATGCTTCTAATAGAGCACAGTAGTTACCCCTTTCATAAACTAAATGCAGCATCTCCAGCTAAAATCTGATCTGCAAATTAATCAGGAAACAGGAAGAGTCCAGACAAAAGGGTACTGCAAAGGGAATCTGACTTTCTTCGTGTATGCAATTTTCTCACCTTTTAAATGTCATTTAAATAGTATGTATTATGTTGGACATGCAACTTAGTATATCAGACAAATATTGGAGATTTCTTCCTTTCTGTTTTTTTGGGGGGGTTTTTTCTGGTTGTTTTGTTTTGTTTTGTTGTTTTGTTTTGGGGTTTTTTTGGGTTTTTTTGTTTTTTTTTTTTCTCTCTGTAAGGAATGAAGGAATTTGGCATCTGCTGCCTGTGAAAAAAATTCCAAGAGAAACTACACAAATGCTTTGTTCCACTTTGGTTATCTCTGCAAGGGGATATCCACTGCAAGTCTGCACCCACGCCCCGGGTGGTTTCCTGCGCACAGCTGTGGCCAGGGAAGTTCCTGCAACCAGGCTGTGGCTGAGCTCTGTTGAACTGGAGGTGGCAGTCACTGACAAAATACTTCTCAGCTAGAGATCTGGGGCTTGAGAACCCCGGCTTTTCTCAAGGCCAGAGCTCTCTCTGGAATGCTTTCCAACCCTCTCTGATTAAAGCTGGGAACAGTTCCTTAAGGTCGTGTGCCAAACGATGGCTGTCATCAGGGTATGCTTTGTGCTGTGTTACGTGCTAGCAGCTCCCTCTAGGAAAAGTCTGTGGTAAAGGACTTAAACTCGTTTCTCTTGCTGCTTATTTGCTTTTTCCCGCTCCCAGAAATCTTCCATGCGGCAGTGAAGCAGAGGCAGACTGGCTCTGTGAGAATTGTGGCTATTCCTGGTGCTGTGCGAATACACTGCTGGAAGCAGTGCTGCCGTGCTGCCTTGCTGAAGTCTTCATGTTCTGCCTTGATGTCAGAGAAGCAGGTACAAGAGAAGAACAATTATAGTGGTTCATCTTGAGTATCTTCAGATAAATTTGAACTTTGAAATCTTTTTTCTATCTGAAGACAAATTAGTCCCTCCTCAAGTAAGTTGAAATGGGCATCCTTAATTCCTGATTAAAGCTGAAGCATGCAGTTCAAAGAACATTCTTGTTCCTTTCTCATTTTTATCAGCAAATCTTGAAGAAAAAAAAAAAAAAAAAAGAAAGGGAGAAAAGCCTGGTGCTTAAAATGTGGCAGTTTTCCCAATCTTAGGATTGTTGTCGGTGACTTTAAAAAAAATAAAAAATACGATGTGTTTGACAGTTGGGGGATGCACCTGAGCTGAATTCAATTACCTTAAGGTGATGAACCTTATGTGCTGGTTATTATTTGTCCCTCTTAACTGTCTCCTTTCATTAAAGGAATGATTTTTCGTGGGCAGCCGAGGAGCTGGGCCGTGTGTCCCCTGCTCGCTCCGGAGCCCCGGGCCGCCACTCTCGCCGCTCGAGGGAGCTCTTGCTTGGGAAATGACTCCGGTCCCACCTGAACCTGCCTCTACCGTGCCCACACCTAAAATCCTGCTTAACGCCCCTTAAACTTCACTTTGTCACACTAAGCGTTTTACATTAAAATTACTCATCTTAAATTTTCAGTTAGGACAGAAGTATCAGGAATTGTTTCCATAGTAACTTGAGAATAGATGCTTAGAAACACAATCTATTAAACTGACAGTAAAATAAATTTGGAATAATTTTGGTAATGGGACTTCTGTAAATTTAATAAACTGTAATTTTCAGCAAAATCTGGTCCATATTTCCAGATCAGATAGTTCTGGCAGTTGGTTATATTTTGGTATAGGGGAAACCATTTTGAATACAACCCAGTGCTTCCAGTTTGGACCTGGTAACAGAAATAATAATGAGAAGAACAAGATCATGCTTTCAAAAAGAAAGGAAAATAATACATTTTGAAACCTATAGGTAACAGCAGAAAAGGGGAAAAAAGATTTGTAAATGGCAGACAAACTGAAAGCAGAGGATGACTTCTGTTTGGAATAGATCTTGCAGTAACAGGGCAGTGTAGGGAAGTGCTGTGTCATGAAGAATGGCAGCCAAAGCCACTTTTCTGTTTAATTTCATGGGAAGTGCAGCCACCTCTCATGAGTGTCTCAGGATCCTAGCTAGGACTTGTAACACCCCGTGTTGTCTTTCAGTAAAGATCAAGTTTCCTTTGTTAAGGGAATTCTTTACTTCCTGATCTTTCACTTTTAAGGAAACGAGAGGAAAAACTCAGTCCTTCAACAAGTTTAGAGATTATTTCCTAGGTTAGTTTCCTAGTTAATCATAAAATAATTTTGAACCTAAACAGTCAAATTTTCTGTATTCCTACTGGTTGCTAAGTGTTAGTGAAGACAACCTTTTCGTTTTTACAAGTCTGTAAACTGTGAATGAATTCTTTTTTGAGCCTTCAGCTTGACTCAGAAAATAAAAATAAAGAACTAAATGGTAGACAGCAAGCCTTTGCCTGGTATCCAAGAAACATACATTTGGCAATAATCTTGGGGCTTCTGATTACAAGCTGAAAGGGAAAACTTTATTATTTAAAGTACAGAAGAGACTAAGACAAGCTTTTTCTATAGTATTCTTGATTACAGGAATGTAGTCTGTCATTTTACAGAGATAAAACACTCTGCTGCCAAATCACTGGATGGCAGAAACCTGAGTGTAAAGTGTAAGTCTAAGGGCAAAACGGGGTGATGCAAACTGTTACATTCTAGGGTGTGTTTTGTGTGTATGTGCATTTTAAGAAAGGGACATAGTAACAATATGTATAATATGTATAATATTTTAAAATACCCTGTAGAAACCGTATTGCTTATTTCTGACTAATAATATCAGCGTGTTTAAGGTAGTATCCTGAGTGAGTTGTCCATATATAGTTCACTGTATAATATATTATAGTTACATATATTTATAATAGTGATTTGCTGTGAAAATTTTTATTTCTAGGCAAGTAGGTTAACATCACCTCAGGTATAATTTCAAGGGATTTCAGGTTTCAGGACAGACTTTAAGAAATATATCCTTTTAAGAGACTCAGCTTTGCTCTTTCATCATTTATAACCTATATAACAATGAAACTAAGATTTGTGGCTTTTTACTTTGGTATTCCAGCATAGAACTGGTAGTGCATGCTGGCTTCCTAACTACATTCAGTGAATAGGGAAGAAGAGCTTTTTTGAACTGCTTGGGGGAAAACGGTCTGTGTGTTGTCAAGTGGTTGTTGCCTTATTAAGCTTTAAAACAGTTTGGTTTATATAGGGGAAAAGATCTGAAACCTTGGGGCCTTTAATTCATTCAGTTCTATTGGCTAAACCCAGGAAGAATCACAATTATTCAAACAAGCTGATCTGGCTCAGGAAATAAAAATATAGTACCTGGTTTTGACATGCTGACAATTAAGTGAGCAGCTGACTTCGGCTGAGTAAATATATTGATAATTTCGTGACTGAGATGTCCTGGTGGGGTAAGGTCTCACAACAATAAATACTGTGTTTCCAGCTGGAGAAGTGAGTAATGAGCCCAGCTGCCCTCCAGCATTGCTGCAGCTCACAACACTCTACCTTCAACATTGCCTGTTCCTGTCAAGTGTGGGAACATGTGGGCAATAACAGCTCAGTGCTGACAGGGAGCGAGCCAAGCACTGCCATAACAGGAGGAGAAGTAGGGTTCAGTGCTGGTTCTGAGCTGACAGAGGGCACACAGCCTGCCTACAACAAAGCAGCAAGATGAGCTAAATCAAATAATAGTTTCCTCCTACTGCTGGCAGAGCTGTATCAAAAGAAGTGTGATATGGCTAGAGGAGATCAATAGAGGAGGGAGCCATCCCTTACAAAATGCTTTAGACATCCTTTGGAAAGGAAATATGCTGTATTAATCCTGAGAGACAAGTATTGGGTATAAAATAGAAATAACTACATAAGTACTGAGGATCTTTTTTCTATTCTATAGTATGTTCATGAAGTCTTCCAAAGTTAAAGACCATGCTCAGAGAGTGCCTGTATGTGTTTTTTTGATTTTGTAAATTAGGATTTTAATCCTAGCATCTGCTGTTCTCCTGAATAATTAAAGTAAGCTCCTTAGACTTATGCACTGAGATTCCAAACACTTCTACACAAGTAGTAAATAACTTGCTTTTCAGAACAACCAGATTTACTTCATTCTCTACTCTGACCCAGTATCACCATGGATAGTAATAGCAAGATTTACATCACGTGTATTTGTTCTGCCTAATATACTCCAATTTTCCTTCCAGTACAAATGAACCAAATAATTTATACTCTCTAACATGTATACTGCTGTTATGAAATTTATACTAACACTGTTCAGATTAAATTTTTGGTGGAGATAATAATGGGGAAGGGTGGACTGAGCTATTTTACATTTTTATATTAGGTATGAGAAGGATACTGGCCTGGCCACTAATTCCTCCTCCGGCCCTTTGGTCCTTATTGCTATATTGCAGTACTGAATCTTGCCTGCACTGGTGAAAAGCCTTCAGCTGGCTTGGTGTACAACTGTTTAGCAGACAAAAATCAATGTAATTTAAAGTAACTCATTAGCTGGTTGATTCTTTGCCTTCATTTCATGTTGTCAGTCTGAGCAATGAAAAAATGTTTGAAATCTTTCAATGATTTCCAGCATCTGAAAATCCTCCTGGCCTGGTGTTTCTGGGAGGGTGTGTTAGGAGGAAGATTGTTCTAGAATATTTTAATTTATTTTCCTTTCTTTATTCTTCTAACAAAGAAAGATGGATGTGATCTGGGATTGTGTTTAGAACTTCTTTGCGTAGAAAATTTGGATTTTATATAAAAGTAAGTGTAATTGTGTACCTGTTTTAAGTGTATTATGCAGATGTCTCAAGTGAACCGAAAGCTATCCTATTCATTTTCAGCTTAGTGGGGAGGTGAAGACTATAGGGATTATGATGATATTTACTTTTTTCTGAATGTCATATTTTCTTTTAAATATTATGCTATAACCTTTCTCTCACTGTAGTTAGCTTTGTATGGTAAGACAAAATTGATTCCTGAGCAGGAATTTGACACAAGACTTGTGTGCTTCTTAAATTTTGTGTAAACTACAGGTAGTGCATGGGATTTAAACTGGTATTTTGTAGAGTTGAACTTCACCATTATGACCTAGTTAAGGCATTTTAAACTCGATATCAGCAGGTCACTTGTGAGCAGAGACACCTACTAAGAGTTGATTCAAGCTTCACTTTTTTCACACTGAATTTCTAGAGGCTTTGAATAACTGCTGTAAAGAGTAATCCCTATTTCCTCATTGCCACAAGACTGTTTTCAACATCTCTTACCTCATGCCTGCCTACTGAAAGGTGCTAAGGAGCTGTCACTCTTATGTCCTAGACTGTCAGTATACCAGATCAGCCCATCATTTTATCTGCCCCTGTGGCCAGTTTGCCATGATGCCCATAAATGAAGAATTCCTGAAAAATGCCTATCCTTAAAGGCTGACTTCTAATATATAAAATTTGGGTATTTAATTAACATTTGAAATTGAAGTTGTCGTATACTTTACAATCCACTTACATTGATAAGTATTTAAATTTGGACTCTATCAGTGCTGTCAAACATTGATTATGTTTGTCTTATGTTCCCCAGCCAAACTGTTGTATTCCTTAGGAATATTGGCCAATACTTAAACTGTTTAAGGAGCTTCTCAGTTTTTAGGTATGCTTCCATTGTGATGAATCAGGAAATGTTTCTCTGCTGTTGCACTTGCTTTTATTTATTAGGCTGGAGATCTTTGGTTTCATTGTTGTATTAGTCCTTGTACCTGAGGCCAGAATTTAGGGCAATGCTATATTAGTAGTAGCTCCAGTTAAAAATATTCTGTAACAAAGTCATGATTTAGTTGATTTAAGGACTCCAATAATACCTCTTACTTTATTGTACTGTCATTATTCAGTGCAAGGATTAAATTTTTTGCTATCCTTTATCATGTTACAGTGTAGGAATTGTAGCTGGCATGGCCTTTGATTCTCCAAAAACATACAATTATAAATCTCTTTATTCTGCAGTCATGAACCAGTATAAACACTGGCAGAAAGGAGCATGTTTCTTTCATCCTTCCTATAAGACCCAGAGAACACCAAAGAAAGTAAACTGGTAGCTAAAATGGACCACAGAGCATTGAGAATTGGAGAAGAGCATAGAGGTGGAGTACACATAGTTTTGCAGGCAAGAAGTTTAATTAGGGCTGGGTTGCAGAAGCTTTGAAGTGCACCTGTACAAATGTATATTTACATGTCTCATGTCATTATAATCCAAACTACCTTTAATAGATCTTATAAAAGCTAAACCAGCAGTGATGATTTGGTAAATTTGGACAAATGCATGAGGATTTATGAATGTTTGCAAAAATAATTATTAAAAAAATAACTGTACTTGTGGTTCCAATTGTGCTTTTAAAATTTAAAAAGCATTTCTGTAAGACTGTGCTGTCTGATTTAACATTGTCTAAATTACAGTCTTGCTGTCTTCCTTGCTCAACACAGTTCCAGGGCAGCCTCATTACTTCTTTTCTGACCTTTGTCTGTGAGTTGGCTCTGAGATAATGTCCTGGAAGGCTTCAAGGCTAATACGTCTTTCTGATTTAACAGGGTTCCCTTGGTGTTCCAGACTTTTTGGTTTTCTTTCTCTGAGCTATCCCAGTGACATGTACTCAACACAGCAGTACATTCATTAGGGCTGAAAGTGTCCTGCTGATCTCATAGCTGAACAACTGAAGAAAACATTACTTAAGAAGGACCAATCATCCTCTCTAACTTTCTATGTAAAAAGTAGTGCAGAAGGTGCGTCAGTGGTTTGTGTCTGTATCCTTTTAAGACTCTATGGCAGCACAAAACAAGAGCTGTTTCTCTAGCCAAAATTTATGTTGGTGATTATAGGAGTAGCTTTAGACTATAAATTGAGTGCATTCAGAAATCTATTGATGGTTAATAAATCTCTATTGTCTTGACAACTTTATATGCCAAAAGGTAATTTTTCTTTGTATAAATATTGGTGGTTTAGAATTCAGACTTCTTGAAGTGAGTGCTTCAGGGGAACAGCAAGATCAATTGTGTAGTAAAGGGCTTTTATTTTAGCAGAGGTTTAAAAAAAGCCTATGTACTGAAAGCTACTTAGAGGATTGCATCATCCAAGTCTGAGATATCTGTAGATAAGTTACAAATTGCCTTCCTATATATCTATTTTCTGTCTCTTCTAAATCTGAGGCCATATTCTATAGGAGGAAAGCAGCTTGACTCAAAGATCTGTGATGTGTTATTTTCTATGGTGCTGTCAGTCACTGCTACGTCAGCTGGGAAAGCTGGGGCAGAAAGGTCTGCAGTGAGCTGACTTTGCAGCCCTGTCCTTTCTCAGTGCACACTTCTGAGGAGCTTTCTCCAGCTGAGTTGCCCAGATAATGATCATATCTTTCAACCCTAACGTGGACTTTGGCAAGTGCCACGTTCTTCCTGCATCTGCTTCAAATCTCTAAAGTGTGTTTACCAGCACCCTGTAAATTCTAGAGATCTCCTTTAACTTGAAGGAGACAGGCAAGGAGATGATACAGCTCTTGCTGATAAGCTGTTTAGTGTCATGTGCTTTGTTAGTTCAGCTTTCTTTTTAGTGACTTTCTATAGTTCATAGCTTATCTATAAATAATGCTGGATCATGAAAAAGAAAACACAGACAAATAGAAAAAGGTCTGGTTTTGTCCACTTTTGCTTAAAAGCATAAGATCTGTATTTTGGGGTTTCTAGTGCTTAGGATATATTTTTTCACAGTGCACAACTTTGACAGATGTGATATATGGTGCTTTGCCAAAACAAAGACTGTAATATTCAACTGTCATCTCCAAACCTTATGTTATAAGGTTGGAAAAAGTAGCATTGAGACAGACTCATTTTGTCAGGGTTGTCTGGAAATAAAATCTTCAAAGTAATAGTGATGGGAAATGTTATATTGTAACTGTATTAGAGCAGCATTGGTAAGCATTTTTCCCAGGAAAAATAATGCAAGCCCCTATGGCAAAAGCACGTGAGCAAAGCATCACTGATACACCTCCAAAGACATGTAACCTCATGCTTGGTGGTGCAGATACAAGTAGAATAGGGCACGATGAGCCCAAAATGTGGGTTATACTGACAAGGGAATGAAGACTTGTCCTGTGTCAATCTTCCTTCTGCTCTCTCTAGAACCTCCTGCTGAATTTCCCAGAAGCAGACAGACGTGGATGAAAAGTCTGGGGGGGCTTTTCTTTGAGGTTTTTTGTTTGTTTTTATAATACACTTTTGCCCAAAGGAGCCATGCTATTCCATGGTCCTGTGGCAAGAAGGCAAGTGGGGTTTTATAGCTTATTTTCCTTATGGAGGTAGAGACATTCTATAGAATCACTGCTCTGTCTCGGACTTTTAAGGTTGAGACCCTGGAGGAGCAAAGACCCTCTAAGCTATAAAAATCCCACAAACTCAGCCATCAGAATCTCTGAAGAGTTGATCACTAGTAGGAATAGCAGCTGGCAGCACTACTGCAGGTTTGCTGCCTCCAAGAGCTTCCATGTTGGACAGCCGCCTGCTTTGCCTGTGTCTAGAGCTCCTCTTTGGCTAGAATATGAGTTTTTATGAGCACCTGAAAGTAAGGATTTTATTTATCATAAAAACTACTTGTTTCTACATAGTCATTACTTATGTAACTAGATTTATCAGAGATAGTATGCTGCTTACACAAATAACTGCTCAGCTGAGTAAGTCATAATGTATTCCTTATCTTTTGTCAAGCAGTCAGTTTCTTCAGTTGAAAGAAACTTAATTACCATAATTAATTGCAATATTAATTATTACACTGCCTTGTATTTGAATGTTGTCACTAGCAATAAATGTAAAAGGACTTGAGAACCATTAGGGAATTATTTATACTAGATTTTTTATGCTTCTTAGGTTGTTCTTAAAAAAATAGCAATCCTCAAATGTTTCCAATACTACAGCAGTTTCAAATCTATTATATATTTAATTTTTTCTCTTGATATTTACCTTTTTTTAAAAAAATAAAATCCATTATTGAAGTATGTTTTGAAAGGATAGGGATCATCTCTGGAGTTCAGAATTTCTATTCTAGTCCTCTCTTTCCCTGGGAGAGCGAAAATGTGTGCATAGTCTTTTGAGCCTGTTGTGGTTCAGGATATGCAGCAGTAGAACTTGAAGCCTTTCATCTTCTTTTTTTAATCTGCTTTCATAGCCACAGCTATAAATGAAGTATTTGTTTCCATTTTCTCTAATTTTCTGTTTAGTTTTACAAAAGCAGACTCTTCTTGGAGGCATTAAATAATCCATTACTAAGATCCTTTTTTCTTGCAATATTTTGGGCTT
This sequence comes from Muscicapa striata striata, assembly GCA_030060385.1. Taxonomy (NCBI): domain Eukaryota; kingdom Metazoa; phylum Chordata; class Aves; order Passeriformes; family Muscicapidae; genus Muscicapa; species Muscicapa striata. Next base: position 5,603,179 of record JAREIS010000057.1, on the reverse strand, counting down.
TTTTTTCAACAGAGAATGGACCGCTTTGCTCAGTATTGTGATTCTTTTGCTGGAAAGGCTGCTTTTGCTTTTTACTGGGAGACGACTGGGCACTAGATATAAAGAAGAGCTGAGCATAAGTTAAAAAAAATACATTTTTAAAAAATCAATTAATAGATCTTAGCCAGCAAAGGTAGACATTTCAATTTAACATCAAGTATAGTCACTAACCTTTGCTGCCATTCTATGTGACCATTCCAACCTTTAGAGAATTGTGTTGATTTAAATGGAATCAAAATTCCAAGTTACTACAAAGTCAGAATTTTTGATGATGCTGTAGAGAAAATGGATTTGTTCTTTTTCCCTGCAGTTTTCAGGTTTTTGCTAGGTTCTGGTTTTGTTTTTCTGACTTTTTTTCTTCTGGAAGACAAAGGGAACACGGTTCCCCTGGCATTGTTAGCTGCCTCTGGTCCAGAACAGAGTTTAGTCATTCCTATTATGTTCCTTTCTGTGTCAAAACAGTTTAATCTATTTTGTGACTTCTTTTTTCATTTCACTTCTAGTATCCTCTCTGTTGGAAGTGGGAGGAACTCTGCCCAAAACCAGATGACATGAGTGTGCTGTTGGCCAGGAAATGACAGTTTAAGCAGTAATTTGTTTACAAATGTTTACACTAGAACAACATGACCTGAGTAATGAATATCACCTGTTCATATGCTGCCAAAAGCTACTGTCAGCATAATCCCTATAGCAACAACAAAGCCAGTATTCTGGGTGCAGAAAATTAAAATCTATCATTAATGTACCTGGTGTATTTGCAATTTTGTATGGATAGTTCCTTCTGATTTTTAAAAAAATCTAAATGTAATTTACTCATTAATAAATACACTCCAATTGCTCATATTTCAGGACCTGAAAAAAGTAGAGAGAGTTTGTACAGGATGTGATTGCTGTGTAGTCAGGATCATGCTAATGTCTTGTGATAAGGTTTTGGCAAAAATCTATATTTACCTCCTTGCTTTTCTGGTAGTTCACTTTACATGGTTTTAAATCTAATTTTAAAGAGATCTTGTGATTGAGACTTTTCAGAAGCATCATGCCCTGCATCATGAAAGGGACATTGTGGTCAGATTTTGTTCTGTTTTTTGTAGCTTATATGCCATAACACAATTTTATTGTTTTCTTTGCACAAATGAGAGTAGTGGTTACTCTTTGTCCAGAGACAGCAGGAAGTAATCATATGGAAGGAAGGGGAAGATGGTTAAGCTGTTTGGGAGCTGGATAACTTCTGTGTGTTTCTGTTTTCTTTCTTTCCTCTAGCCTAGATAATGCGCTTACTTGTATGAGTTTTTTTAATACTCCTCTTTCTTCATTGCTGTTTTTGGTTTTTTTCTGTTATGGGAAAGTAGCTCTGGAAAATTGCCAGAGCTTGTTTTGGAGGAAAATATAATGAGGAGAATGCAGATTCCTGATGGTGATGTGCGTGCTGTCTTGTTTCAGGAGCACACAGCAGTCTAAAGTTGAAAAGCCTAAGGTGAATATTTAATGTCTGCTGTAACGTTTAGAAGCAAAACTGAATTTTACAGAAAACTGGTATTGTCACACAATGGTGACACTTAGGTAATGGTAATAGTTAGGGTATTTATATACAGTTGCATTTTATTGCTGCATCAATTAAGTTAATAGACAAATTGGATAATTTGATCTCCAATGTCTCAATGAAGAAAACACATTGAGCAATAGCAGAATTGGGAAGGAAAACCATGACTCCTAAGAGGAAAGTTATTGTTCTATCTTTTGGAACTTGTCTCCATCCAAATCCCTATCCAAGCAGTATTATTTTGTGATATGATTGTAGTACAGCTGTGTGCTTAAAATTACAGTTCACAGCTGCAGACAAACCCTTGAAATTGTTGAAATACTTGAATTAGAAAGGCACAAACATAGATGCACCTTTACTCACAACCTTTACTGAATGATTTCTGAGTGGAGTGGGCACAGGAATTAGGTACTTAACCCCTGAGATTCTTCTTTCATTCTTCTTAGTTATTACCAGAATGTCTCATCACTGCAAGTAAGTTTTTCCTGTCTGTTCTTTGCTTATTTATTTTGCTCAGGGTGCTTTGGTTGGCCTTAATGGAGGAACAGAAGCCTTTCAGTTTTATGCTCATCAGGATGTAAAAAGATTTTTGCTCTTACTTTGACCACTGTAAGTCGTGACAAATGTAATGAAATAAGTGAGTTGTAGAAGTTCTGTAAATGAAATAACAGATATTTATCTTGTCTCCCCACTCAGTCTTGCTAGGAAAATGAGAAATCTGGATACAGTAAATAACCTTTCCGTGGAGATGGGAAAAATAATAAATGTAATTGTAAAGAGGGCATGGCATGCCTTTTTTCTTGAGCCATTTCTGCTTTGGCCCTCTGACTTCAAAGCCTGAAATGTACATTAATGTAGCAATTCAGTGAACTGCTGCCTAGTGAAAGAATTTTTTAAAAGCTTCTGTTTTGGTAGGGGTGTAACATTCCTTCTTCCAGAGTAAATCAAAATTTAGAGAAATACAGTTTTTTATTCTCTTTCCCTCTGTATGAGCTATTTATTCAGCTAAAAAGATTTATTAAAAGCTTATTCACTTGTTTGTGTTCGGGGGGGGGGGGGTAAAGTTATTTCTTTGATGTTCCCAAGGCTTTCCACATAACTGGATTGAAATCTGAACCATGTCAAGCAAAAGCTGTGACAGTAATGTACCCTAATTTGTTTCCCTGAAGATTGATGTGATGGGTTATTCAAGCTTACCTCTCTCTTCAGTTATTTGAACAACTAATTTCTAGATAGTCATGCATTATTCATCTTTAATGCTGATAGTAAGCTGCTAATAAAACAGGAAATATCTAACTCCTTCATTATATGTTCCACAATATCCTTCTTTCTCTCCTTTATACATATGCTTTTTTAAATTTAGGTTGTCCAAGATGAAAATATACATATTTGAGATCATATGTGTTCACTCTTATAGGGCTGCTGGATAACTGTTTAGCAGATTGTCTCCCCAGTTTGTGACAGATATTAATGGGTCAGTATTTTAATTTATTGCTAGGGGAACACAACATTGTACTTTCTTATGTTTATTTGAGGTGGAATATAAATTGTTATCTGCATACAGACAGCAGAAAGCAGTAGTCTGGGCTTGGTCAGATGGTATGAAGGACAGGGATATAAAATAATTTCATAATCAACAGCTTTAATGGATGATAATACTGTAGGGAAAAGCAGAGCTGGCTGGCTTTGGCAGCATATTCAATCTGAGGGTACTTTTGTTATTATTTTAGCTAACACTGACATGAAACTAATGAAGATATATTTATTCAGATGTATTGTGTGCAGACATTATCAGACACATGGCCCCATTTGATGAGAAAATAGGTTTAGCTATTTTTTGAAATGTTTGCTGCTGGAGCAGGCTAAAGAGGACAATATTATTGAATAATCAGATTTGTCTGTGTTTAAGAGGTTTTTTGCACTAGAAACGAGGAACTTGGTAGTTTATCTACTTTATCCCCCATCAGGATCATGAGAGATGCATCTCTGCAGCTGACTGCTACAGTGTAAAGCATTCAGAGGTGTCAGGAAAATTAGACCCATAGATGGGGAATAAACTTCACTGGTAATAAATGAAACAAATCATGCACTAGAAGACTGGGGTGTTTCAAAGATGCTGTAGTGTTTCTGAGCTCTAGAAAAGTAAACCTATTTTCAATTTGCAGCTTTATATTGGCATTAGAGAGACACATGGATTATGCCTTGGGTTACATCCACAATTCAGTTTTTCAGCCCTTTGTCGGCTGTGGTTGTGTAGTATCTGTTCTGATACTTTTGTAACCTAACCTTTCTTTGTTTATACTTTCCTATCTAACTTTTTCTGTAAGAAGTTGTAACAAAGATTTTCTTCCAAAATCCTTTTAAAAATAGTAAAAATAAGCATTAGATCAGATGTGGCATTTTGCTTATGTAGCTTGGCTGCTGGGAACAGAGAACCCGATTTCATTTAATTTGCTAAATCGTCCTTCAGTTCTTCAATTCTAGGCATTATCCATTTATATTCATACAAAGTCTTCCTTAAAAAGGAAAAAAAATCAATATGCACATCTAACTTTAATAAGAGGGGTTTGCTGTTAATCAATAGGATCACTAACATAATGAATTACCCTTCAAAATAGCACTGTAGATGTTTGGCTTTGTCTTGAAATCTTTCAGCTTGAGTATGCTTTTGTGTTGAAAAGTATTCCAGTACGTTCAGTGAAGCTAATGTCTATTATTCATAGGGCATCCAGATCCTGCTCCTTAGGAGAGTGTATGGGTTTTTTTGATGCTTATACACTGAATCTGGTGGACTTTATATTAGACCCTAGAATTTAACTCCTGTCTGAAAGAGAATCAAAGCCATATATATTTTCCCCCTGGATATATCATATTGCCTATTTCTGTTAAGATTGGACTGGGGCCCACAGGCAGGCTTGTCATTAATTACAAATATTCTCCCATCAGTCCTGGAAGTGCTTCCATGATGAAAGAAGAGAAGGCAGCCCCATAGTTAGGCAAGCAGGAGACAGGTTATTACATCTTCAAATATACAGCAGACACGTGGTTCTGCTTTGAGACAGGCTTGGCTTTCTGCCACTTCCTTCTGTTGGTGTCAGCTGTTCTTCATAACTTAACAAAGCAACAAACAAGCTGCATTTTCTTGCAGTTTTACAGAAATATTAATTCATTATACTCAAAGTCTGAAGTGACTGTTTATTATCTTTTGGGCTTTTTTGCAAGATTAATTTCTGTGCAGTCCTATGGCAAGGATAAGCCATGAACTCCAGTTCTGATTCAAATAAAACTAAATTAAATTAGATCTGTTTCCCTCAGTAGTTGTGGTCCTTGTATGAGCACTCTGCATATTTCTCTTTGTTTTAAATGATGCATGAGATATTTAGGTATAGGAAAATTAATGTAAAAATAACTTTTATTTTTTCTGCTTCTTGCTAATGTTCCCCTAAGCCTTGAGGGTTACTTGTTACCTCGAGCTCCTTGTTTGGTACTGTTGCTAAAGAATACTCTGTAGCATTTACTTGTGTTCCTGAGGGGAAGAGAGAGTACTGAAAAAGGAGTTTATGCTTTTTATTCCTCTTGTTCAGCAGTAGTATTTTTCAGCTGCAGTAATGTTACAGGTGGTGGTAACATGTCACTAAATCCTAATGTTACACATCTGGCAACTTGTAATGGAAACTATTTTCTGAATGTATGTAATGCAGCTTTTTATACTTGCTATATTGGCATTTAAACCAGGTATTTCTTAATTTTAAACATAGTCATGCAATACTTAATTCTACTTCAGCTCTTTGTGGGCAAAATTCCACATTTGCTTTAGAGAGCATTTTATCTTTTGATGGTAATAATTGAAGGAAAGTTGGAACTACAATTAAAAAACAACCAAGCACACTAAACTGTATGTTCTAACAATTCATGTCACGTTTGGATTCTGATAGTTCAAGTAAAGGATTTCTTATGCTAATGTCTGTCCTTGCTGCTACTCTGTGTAGAAAGTGCAGTACAGTGAAGTTTTCAAAGTCTGAAGCTTTAGTAGTTCTGGATCTTAGAGGAAAAAACTTAGTTTTCTTTTTTTCCTACTTCTCTTGCAGAGATTTGAGAGGTTGTGTTCAAACGTATTAAAAAAAAATGCAGAAATGTCTGTGAGAATGTGATAACCTGAGGAGTCACACAAAGCTCTAAGAGTTACCTAATATATGAGATTATTTTTAGCATTTGATACTTTTGGTTTGTTTACTATACACTTGAATTATACATAGATATTTTGTGTTGTTTTTTTATATTCCAGAATTCCCTTTACTGTTAAAGGTAAGATTTAATGATGACAGAAGATTAAATGGCCTGTGCAGAATCTTCGCCTCCAGTAAGTGAAAAAGCAAACATCTTCATGCTCCTAGATCTCTTTGTTTTTCATTACTACAGAAAAATTAAAATTATTTGACGTGGCCTCAGGCCTTCAGTTGCTCTGTTGGGTTATTAAAAATACAGTGAAGAGCCAGTAATGAGTGGTAGTCCTTATGTACCTTGGCTGTTTGTTCTTTACAAACAGAAGATTGATTACAATGGTTAAGAGACTTGGGATTTATTGACTCATCTTCCTAGGAATTTTTTATCTCATAATTGCTTTCAAGAGTATTTTCCTGCTTTTTTCACCCCCATTAACCACTGAATCATCTTTTTCTATAACAATCAGTAGTAGCTGAGAATGCTAGCCAGTAAACTCAGTCCTAACAGCTGGATTTTTCCAAATTATTAGGAGTATTTGAGGGTGCTTACTAAAGAGAGGGAACCTAAAATACTAGTTAGGTAGAATTGTGTATTTTACTATCTTGAGGGTAATTCAACTGCATTGGGGGGTGAGTTGAACATTGTATCAGAAATGTCCAGTATTTGATTGTTTCCCCTTTTGTATTTTAAACAAAGAATTCTTTAATTGTCAACTCCTCTCCTGTCTCTGCAGATAGCTTAAGCCCTAAAGCCTGTGTTATTCACAAGTAAATGTAGTAGCTATTACAGATGTGTGTTACGAGCAAACCTGGGGCAAACTAAGTCCACTCACAAAAAAACACATGCCCATTTAATGCTGATATTACTTCCCCATGAAATACTAAATCTTGAGTATTAGAACACTGATGTACTTTGTTCCAGTTTAGCCATATTCATTTGAGGTTAAGCAGATAATCCTGTGAGCTTTAAGTTTTCTTTGTAGTCTCGTGTTTTTCTGGTGGAAAATCAGCTGCAGTGCAGTCTCAGAAATTAATGTAATGCTTAAACTCTCAAATGCTATGGTTTAGTGATAAATATTTTGCAGAGTAATTTTTGCTCCTAAATAACATTTGGAAGGAAGACAGAAGCCAATTTATGTAGGTAATAATGAACTTTGAGGCTAATTATAGGTTGTAGTATGCATATATTTCTATATATGAATTAATAAAATACTGAAATAAGTTTTAGCATGTAAAAGATGTCTAGGAAACCTATGTTTGGGATGAGAAGTAATTATTTGAGGAAAATGATGTATGTACATCTTTTAAGAGCATTGACATAATTTCATTTTTCAGAAGGAATGATATAGATTCCAAACCAGGAAATTATTTTGAATTTTTGAGGTGTATAGGTCTTAGGTACCTATTATTTGGTTTATCACAATACTTTGTTCTTGAACACAATTTGAGATGAAGTTTTTCAGGGTTTCTCCAGCATACAAGTTACTACCATAAATTGTGAGATGTTAGTGGAAAGAGGTACAAAGACATCAAGTTCTTTGTTTCTCCCGGATCCTGGCTCTCTGAGAACAGACTTACAAAAACTAAGCTATTTTATCTGGTATATGGTAGATTATCTTCAATAGTGAGATAAGAGGGAACAAGTTGACCATTCCGAAATTACTGTTGTTGACCTACAAAACAGATGGAAAAGAGTTTTTGTTAAGCTGATTGTGTAAAATGGAGTGTAGCAAAGGAATTTGAATATGAAAATAAACTTGCAATTCCATGGTGTCACAGAACCACATATTACAGCATATTGACATGTGATTTATGCATTTACAAGGGGGATTGATGCTGTACAGAGATGCTTATTAGATATCACAGGAATGATTTTTGCAGATGCAAAAATAGTAGCTTTTATATTGTTAGATTGAGATGCATGCTGTAAATACTAATTTTCAAAGCATGAATCACCTCATGCAGGTTTTTTATTTCAAAATCCTTTCTCCCATTATAATTAATATTCAGTTTTAGCAGTGTGATCTCACTGTGAAATCAGCTTATCTTTCAGGCGGGCATGGATTAGGAATCTTGTTTTGATAGACAGTCTACAGATCTGAGCAATCATAGGGCTTAGATGTCAACTTTGAAATAAGAACATGTAAAGGTAAATGGACTTGATTGAGTTTTGCTGTGAACAGATATACAGAGCCTGGCCATACAGGAAGCTCACATTGTAGCATTGTACCAAGCTGTGGCTTGGTACGTACACATGAATTCAGTTGTATTTCAAGCAGTAATTTCCTCACCCTCCTAGGTATATGTGCTAAGGTTTTTATTTTACCTTTTTTTTTTTCTCTTTTTTCCTACTTGCTGTTGGTATCCTTTCAGATAAAGGATTGTACTTATATAACTCTGATCAATGATATAAGAACTTATTTAGGGACAAATTTGTTTTACAAATAAGACAAGCCTTTTTCCCTCATTCAGCAGGTTTGCTGCTAATGCACAGAATTCTTTGTACCAAGTGAAAAACAAAATCATATTTTAATGACATAAAGATTCTGTAAAGTGTTCACATGTGCTGGTTTTGTACATGACATTTAGTGAAGAAGGGAGGAGACATTCACAGAAATGATTTTTTTTTCTGAACTTCCTCTATGTGTGACAAAAACAAATCAGGGATTAATTTTTAGAATTGACAACCTATTAAACCACTGAGAAGTCTGAGCATGCCTCTGTGAATACGTATTTAAAAATTAACAAAGCCCAGGAAGCCCTCTTTTCCCTTCTGCTTGATGTAGAGCATCTGTCTTTCAAACCAAGACAGGACTGGAAAATCAGGATGCTCCTAGAAATGTATGAGTTTAATATGGTTAACAGTGGAAATAGGCTAAGGGTACTTAAGACACTGCACTAGTATGAAATGTGACATTTTTCACTAATGCCCCAAAAACGTTTAAAGACCACAACATCAGCTTCAATCAGATTGACTGCCAAACCAATACTAGATTCTTTTGCTAGAAGTGTCAGCTTTCTGTACTGTGATATCCAGCAGTCTGCCCAGTTAGTTTTTCTCTGCAGTGAAGGGAAGTTGATTATACTGAAAGTGGAAATATGGCTCTAATAGTTCAGACTAATTTTTTAAAGCACAGCTCAGTAACTGAACCCCACCTTGCCATGGGCTGTGTAGGCAGATTGGTTTTCAAACATCCATGTGATATTGGAACCAGTTATGCTCAAAAGCCAGGACTGCTTGTGGGAGCTCTGGTGTGCTCTGGGGTAGCCAAAAGGCAGCTGTGTTCTGACCATGCAATCACAAGGCTACAACAGAGACTGAAATATTACTCAAGCCATTTGGGAGCTTCTTCAATTTCCCTCTTCTCCACAGACTTGGGCTCTGCAGGCTTCCTTTGTTTTATTAGTACACCTTTACTGTTCAAAGGCAACATAACTTGGGAGAGCACGTGGATAAATATACCTAAAAAAGAAAACTCAGTCATGCAAACCTAGCATTTACAAGAGTTCTCTGGATTAGAATGAGCCATAAACTACATATAACTTGTTGAAAGAACCTGAAACTAACAAAAGGTCACAAATAGCATTGTGTGTCCTATAGGTCATGGTGAGATATTTAATCCTGAGATCAATGAGAATTAAATAAAATCTGCCAAATGTTTTCATTAAATATTCAAAAATTTTCAAGTTAAAAAATTAACTAGATTTTTTAAACATTTATTTTCTGCATGTAGTGCATTTAAAAATAAAGCCCATTTTCATTCTTTCAAATTGAAATACATTTTGGGACCTGCACAAAAACTGGCACCAGGGTACATACAGCCCTGTGGGTCTAAGATAAGAGCTGATTAAGTTCTTTTTAAACAGGAGACAGTTGAAACTGGGGAGTGTTGAAGAAAATCAATTCCCCTTTCTTTTTTCCCCTTAAATGTTGTACATTTTAAGCACTAAAAAAAAAAATCTTTATAATTCTAATGAAAATCTGTGATTACAGCTGTTCATCTTTATTTCAAAAAATGATTTTTCAGTCACAAGGGTCACATGTTGAGACGTTTTTGGGAGGTTTTTTTGTAGTACAGTCAGCACAACAAACACTACAGTTTGAGATCCATCTGTAAATAAAGGCTATGCCCACTGCTAGCTGGGGGATCAGCTTTAGTCAAAGGTTTCCTGTAAACAAAATATCCAGATAAGCTCAAACTACCCAGGGAAGAAAGTGTAGGCTAATGTGGAAGTCATGACAAGTATTCTTGGCAAATTGTGATGTGTGTAGCAACAACTGCAGGTTATTCAGAGCTGCTGAGAGGGACCCTGAAAGAAGCCTGCTGTACAGGTGCTAGATTTAAGAAATAGGCTGTACAGTATCAAACTATATAAAAAGCTTAAAAATCACAATGAGAGTCTATTTTAAAAATTTTCTTCTATATTGTAAAAATTTTTAAATTAGGTCCAAACCACCATTAAAAAAGGTATGAAATGTGCAGTTTTGCAAGTGGAAACAAGGGAAACAAGAAAGATTCCATAGGGGTTAATTAGAGTTGCTTTGTGATTTCTTTGTTTCCAGTACCTTCATAGACCCAGTAATCACAGAGACCTCAGAGCAGTTCTCTTCAGGCAAGTAGGACATGAGCTAAAAGTATCATCACTGATTTCAGTAGGAAAGATTGGCTGCAACAAGGAGTAAAAAGCTATTTTAAGAGACAAATGTACAGTACAATCTATTTATGTAAATACTTGGAAAACTCAGGAACAAAATTGTTTCCTAAGTACAGAGCTGTGAAATCAGTGTGCCATATGGAGCTATAATATATGGCAGAATATTTTAAAATCCTAAACGTTCTTGAGAGAAAACTGTTGTAAAAGCCTGCATCTAGAATAAAATGACTACTCACTTGTGTTTTAACTGAAAGCTGCAAAGATTATTTCCAAATGTACTAAAATAAATATAACTTGATATTGTTAAAAGGCAGTAACCCTTTTCACTTATGCCTCACAAAGCATAGAGTGTGGAAATGATAATTAATTAAAGGCAAGTGAAACAGATGGCTGTAACATAATTCATGAGTCTTAACTGGCACTTAACACTAACTCTACTTTCAATTTGACAAATACAATAAGACACCTATGTTGACATACATGTGGTGCACTTAGCTACTTTTATTTATGCAAGTGAGGTATTAAAATTGTCTTGAAAAGCAGACACCTAAAGAAGAGAAAATGGTATGAAGAAGAGAATAGTAGTCATTGCTTTCAGTGTTCAATGATTAGTAGTTGTAGGGTTTTTTCTTCCAACATCCTATCTTGTAATTTCCATGCAAAGTCTCCATCTTACTCCTCCACTAAATAGGTAGCTTGGGAAGATTGGAGGAAATCCACCACTTTTTCAGTAAGAATTAATTATGAAGACTGGTTTTGTTTTTTGAAATGAAGTGTAATAAGCTAAAAGTGTGTGCATCTCACACGCTGAGTATGGTACACTTTTAATATATACACTGTCATTGTACATGAGCATTTTGTATGTACACTGATACCACCTTCAGCAGGAAGTTAAAAGTCAATAGATAATGAACCTTGTGCTGTATCTTCCCTTCCTCTGACATAAATTTCACATGGAATCTCCTCCATCACCCTGTCTTCTATCACTTGCTCAGGGCAGTCGTGAGCTTGCTTGAAAGTGTAAGTGCTTTTCTTGAATGTGCTGTTAAATGTTTTCATGGGTTGGGGCTGCGCAAAGTCATTGTGGAAGGGCAGTTCCATGGAGCTCAGGTTGGTCCTGCTCTGTTTGATATTGGAGGCCTGGGAGCCACAGTGGTGGTCGTGAATGCATCTGGAAGCTGTTGAAGGGCGGCGCAGTTTCTGATAGTTTTCAAGCTCCTCTGATAAATCTGCCAAATCTGCAGAAATTTCTTTGTCCCTTAGTGAGAACAGTTCATAGTGAGGAGGATCAAAAACTTCCTGGAAACCAGTTTTATTGAAGGCAGTCTTGCAAGCCATAACCTTTTTGCGAGGTTGCTTTACTTGCACTAGAATTGAAATGATGAGAAGAACTAAAACTATCCCTGTTGTGATGCCAATGATTGTCCCATGGGTTTTGGTGATTTGTTCAAACAATCCAGTTTTTTTCTTTTCTGCAAAGAAAAAATTGTTATGTCAAGACATTTATTAGTTTCTAAACTTTTGATAATTTATTTAAATAAAGCAAAACTGTATTGTGATTGCCATGCAAGTGATAAAATTACTTAATGCGACTGGAGACTAGACCTGTATGTCAATGGGATTTGTCTAATTCCCTGCCATTAGTGGCTATCATATGATAATTTGATAATTCGGTAATTCACTGGCAGGTGCAACTCTGTGAACCAGTGCTTGGTGACTCAGCTGGGATGTGCCTTCCATCCAGAACCTTTACTGATGGTCTATATTCCTAAATCCATGAGCTAAATAGGCTTAAATTAACCTTAAATAGGTTAAATCCAGCTACAGATGATGTTTCTCTTACCATGGTTTGCTCTCGCTGGTAACATTCTCAATGATGTCAGTAGAAGAAAATGTAGATTTTAAATTGTCTAGCTCTTCTTTAAAAGCAAAAGATTATCAGATGTAAGAATGACTGTACTGTTTGTTTTCACATCTCTTGGAAATGTAATGACTATGTCTATTGCGTAAGTCTGTTATACCTAATTCATCACAGAGAGCTTTAGCAAAGCTCTATTTCAGTTCTAAGAGTTCAATGATGAAATTACTCAAAAAAAAAAAAAAAAAAAAGGAGGGGGAGATACACCAACCAACACAAATCATCTGCCAATATTGGCTAGTACTTCATGTGAAAACACACAAGATGGCAGCATCAGAACAAGGTGGTTTTCCATATTTAAAATTCTTATTTGAAAATTAAAGTTTTCCAGTTGGATTTCTGTTCCATTAATGTTCTTTTCCTGGGGGACCAAGAGATTTCTACACTGCAACATTGGCTAGTGGGAGAAAAGCATTTAAGACTATGAAGAAAATGTAGTAGCCTAAATCTTGCATAACATTTTCAGATATCTGGCTACTGCCATCTGAATATGTGTTATGTACCTAAATACCACACCCAGTGCATGGGGAGAGCTATACACCATCATGTGTTATTTGAAACAATCCTTATACTAAGCAGAAACAAGGAGTTGGCTAATAAGAAATTACATTTCTACTTCAAAGCTTGGACTGTTTCCTTTGAGCTACTTTTTACCTTTGAAGTGAAGAAGGATATCTCCTCTTTGTCCTGCCTATCTTAGATCATAGTGGTGCCATCCATGGTGAGAGGCACGAATTTCACTGCTATGGCACTTCTCTTGTCTGCATCTAGGTTTCTTAATTCTTGGCAGATATTTTAATCAAAAAGGTGTTTTGCAAAAGGCGGTGTCTTCTCCAGTCTCTTAAAATAAATTGCACACAACTGACTTCTCTTTCAATTTTTGTGTTACAGGGCTTAGGCATAAGTAGGTCACAATATGCTCAGAATTATGCAGCTATTGATATGGACTAAATGAGAACTCTGGGTGCCTGCAAGAACTGAGCACAATTGTGAGCAGCTCTCTTTTTAAGGCTAAGGATTGCTTATTTGGTTGCACCAGTCTCCCTTAGCAGGCAATGTGGATCTAATCTTCAGCTGTCTCTTAATTTCTGCTGTGCAAGTATTACAGCAGAATTTAGACTGCATTTAACATAAAACATGATGGGTTGTTCAGCACCAGATATAGCAATTTACAAATATTGGGAAAGACACAGCTTTTAGGGAATTACTTTTTTAAATACACGAGTGAAGTGTGGATTCTGGAAGAGAGTCTAGAAAGCACTTGGTAAAGATGGGAAAGAGGTCTAGAAATGAAACTTAAGAGGGAATGTTGAATATTATCAAAGGTAAGGATTGTTCAGAGTAAGCCTAGTTTTACGTTGCAAACTTGGGAGTTATGGACTCCAGTCCAGTTTTGTTGACTGGAAAACTTCCACAATCTGCCTTACATTAGAATTTCTATTAATGGTGAATTTCTTTGTTTACCCAAAATGAAATTAACAAGTAAGGTTTTTTAATGCTTATTTATTTAAAAAATGCAAGCAGGATTTGTGCATTGAAAACAAATTTTCTTTCAAGACTTTCTACAGAGAGGGTCTTGACCTTTCTGCAGAGTTGGTTTCTCTTTGAAACAGAATACATATTTAAATCTTCTGGAGTTTTGTTCTGGAGTTCAGACCCATTGATGCCATTATATTTGTCAAAAAACCCTAAGCAAACAAGCTCAAGAGTTTTTTGTTTCCTTTAGCAAGAAAAATTGTTGACCTTAGACTGGTTTTGTTCTAACTTTGACAACTGAGCTGTTCTTGAAGCATGGGAGAATGTCTGTGCTTTAACTGAATAACAATTTCTTCAAATTATGAGAATTTTTCCTACAAGGCCTGATATTGAAACAAGTCTTTACTGTAGTTGTGATGCTTGAAATAATACTCCCAACCCATGTTCTAAAAGCAGCAATTTACATGTGTCTGTATTCCATAAGTGTTTATTTCATGCTCCCTAACAATTCCTCCTTCCTCCCATCCTTTCTCACATCATACACAGCAGCTGAATTTATCCTGAAATAGCCTATGATTTACAACTCTAAAATCATGTTTTATTATTGTCTTTGAAAATTGTTGCTTCTATTTCAACCCTGAGAGAGGCTTTTTGTGCTTGAAAATTTTTCTGTGTTTTTTCAGCTCTTTATTTTTATCTCTAAAAAGTATAACCCATCCCTACAATCCTTGCTTTGTTAAAGTTTAGAAATGGATAGGATGCAGCCTCAAAAATACTAAATTCTAGTTCTTATCAAGCTGATATCCTTTTAAAATACAGAGTATATGCTGAAGAGGAAGAAATTTAGTTAAAAGCAGTAAGATCAGTATTCAGGATGCTTACATGTGTCCTGAGTTAAAATAAAAAATTTGGAACACCTTCCTGAGATAAGTAGAATAGCTGTCTTCAGCATATTTCCAGGAAAAAGACATTTCATGACTTTCAAGAAAGGCAAACTGACCAGCCTAGCTTATAAAGGCTGTGGTTTGCACTATATTCACCTCTGCAGTGATTTTCATCCCAAGGGTATGCACAGTTCTGAATGCCATTGCAGACTAAAGAATTATTGATGCACATGTTGCTATGGCAGAAGTAAGTGTTGCCTGAGCAGGGAGCTGCAGGAGAGAAGAGAAAGAAAACATTCAGAATTTTTAGTAATTGTTGCCTTGCAATAAAACTATTACGTTCCTGTATCTGGGGTTTTTAACATGCATTCTTCCTCTCTGTTTCAAACACAATTGCTTCTCTTGCACGTCACTATCTGATGCTTTTCTCTCTCTTCAGGTGATTGCTTTCAGCATATTATCAATTCTACAAAACCAATTCTTGCTCCAAAGGGGTAGGTAACAAATCCAGACAGTCACAAAACACAGATAATGGAAGAAGGTTTTAGTATGTGTCTTTAAAAAATTAATACTTAAAAATCGCATGCTCACTGTCACTTTTATATTTGTTCTGTGGAGCATCTGCTGTGTAGATGCTGTGAAGCAGTCCCTGAACATCTGCATTTTAGAGCCCATTAATATCTTAAGGCAAATCAGATTTTAGCTTGTGGAGGACTGTTTCAGAAATTGCAAGAGATTTGAATAACTAGAGGCATCTAAGTCATTCCTGCTTGTGAATCAAAAGCTTCTGAATCCTCCTATTAGAGCTAATGCAGGGATTGAGAGAGTAAAGTTTAGCTTTTTATATATCTATCTATATGTAGTCAGAAATCTGAAGAAAGAAATTAACTAGAAGGCTGCCCCATGTTTTTGTGAGTATTTGTTACAGCTCCTTGACAGAAGAAAAAATATATTAGAAACTAGTAATAATTCTTTTCAGGGTGTTGTATCATATACATAGGAAATTATTTATAAATTCAGGGCACTGGACAAGAAATTGGTTTTCCCTTTGTTTCAGTAATGTGGTATTTTTATGATGGAAATGCCTGTTATTAGTAGAGGCAGTTATATACCAAACAGCAAAGATGTGTGATAGACATTCTACTATTTGGTTTCACAGAAAGAATGTGTTCTTGAGCAGTCTGAACTGAGTCTTCAGTTCTCTGAAACATAACAGAAAACCCAAAGGGTAGAGCAGAGGGAATGACTGCTCCTGAACACTGCATCTGTCATTTAGTCATTCTGTTAGGCTTGAAAATCACAATGACAAAAATAGGAGTTATGCCTAAAAAAAACAAAGCATTCAAACCTTTAATTTTGATTTTGCATTCCTTAATTACATATGTTTTATCTTCCTGTATCTTACTCCACTGAAGTTAGGTAACCTACACTCATTGGTTTTAAACTTTTGTATTTGCTGCTTCTGCTTAATCCTGGCAATCTGGCAAGGAGTTCCATACAAGAACGTGCTTTAATTGTAGTGCAAGTATGAATACAGAACATAGAACATCCCTTCCTTGCTCAAGTGAGTTGAGAATTTAATCGTTTGGAGAGTAGATCTAGTCTTAAGAACACTACATGAAAACAGGATTACTCTTTCAGAAGGTTGAGATCAGGCCCATTCTGTCAGTTATGCCATAATGTAAACATATTCCTTGCTCATTTCCCTGAACAAGTGAATTTTTTTTTTTAGTTCCGTATTTTTGGATGATGCATTCTGCCGTTGTTTCTCCATCTGCCATCACACTCTCTATTTTACATGTTTGTGTAGTCCCTTTAAGTTTTTGTGGGCATGGCTTTTGTTCACAGTTCATGAAGATGGAACAAATGGGCTTATTTGCCTTTTGTCTGTTATCTGGGGAGTTTGTCCAGCCTAGGACTTCAAGGACATAGCTGGACTGTTCTTGTAACAGCTGCCCAAAAGTGGTGCAATGCTCACAGTGCTCTTTGTATCCAGCATTACTCATCTATTGAATCAAGCCAGGAATCAAATACATTGATTTTTCCCATTGCGGTTAGCTGAATTACTTAGTCAAATCTGCAAGCAGTGCTAGGTGTGTGTTAGGTGACTGTCATTCACTATCAGTTTATTTATGGAAATCTTTCCAGAAATATTGATTGTTTTCATGGTTGGCTTCATATAATTACAAATCATTAGCAAGGCAGAAGAGAAAGATATCTTAACAATCTGAAAATAAGATAAGCCCAGAATCACTTTTTTCAGTTAGAAAAATTGCTAATCACTAGATTATGTAAAAATACTTGAAACACTTTTCAGCCACGTACTTTTTAATAACCCTATCTAAGCAAGGCAGTATGTCAAGTAAATAACAATAACCAAATACCTTTGCAGATGTTCTTTTGCCAGTGAGTTTTGAGTTGCTTTAAATTCATAAATTTGGAAAGTTATCTACCTTTAGGAGTATTTAGTGTTTCAACCTCTTGCATTAAAAATTCCCCACAACCCCTCCAAAAAATCCAAACTCAACAACAACAAAAAACCCACTCCAATATTTATAATTTAAATAAATAATTTCCCTGGCAAAGTTCATGGCATTTTCTAAATTGAAAGCTGAAATAACTTACACTATCACCAGTGTTAATAATTGTACTGAAATAAAAGCTAGTGGAAAAGCACTTATGAATTTTTGCAAGCACCTGTTGTGGTTTCTAGCAGGGAACTGGGAGCTAGTGGGAAGGCACACTCAGTCCTACTGGTGTCTTTTTGAAATAAGCCTGTGCTCATTTGTAGGGAAGGATGTCTCTTTCTGAGAAGGATGTAGCCTAGGCAGTACTGCTGAATTCATATGGAAAATACACCTTTTAAAAATGGAGGAAAGCTTTTCTTCAGGAACCAGGTTAGAAATGTAATAAAGCAATTATCTAATTTACCTGCTAGTAGGTGAAGGAAATAGAAACAACCTTTTATATGTATTCCTACTGTTTAATATACAGCTGATCCTTTCCCTAAAATACTTGAAGTATCACAATCCAGCAGAATTGGCACTTTTAGATCTACTTACGATCCACGAAGGAAGTGAAGAGCATTCTGAACCTGCTCAGCCTGCTGCCTTCATCTGCCCACATCCTCACCACCCCTGTCCCCGTCTGCAGCGTGACATCGTTGGCTACTGTGCTGCAGAACTTGGCCTTCAGGTTTTCAATGGAACTGCTCCCATCATACACAGCAACAAAGTTCCTTTTGCATTCATTGGAATGCTCCATTTGATAGTCCAGAAATCGCATATAGATCTGTTAGAAAAGAGGAATCAATGTCTTTAGGAGAGGAAATGCAGAGAGTTTTCTTTCTTAGCAAATCTTGAATAAGATGGTTTTTTCCCTTACACATAAGTATAATTCCCAATTCACACCACTTTTAAACTTAGATTTTCTCATTAGATGTCCATGTGGAGAAATTTGTCTTGGGTACCCATTTCACTTCTCCCTTTTCCCCAAAACAATCTTTATTTAAAAATTTACTTTGATTTATTTCTGCTCCCTTTGGAAAAACAGTACAAAGGAACACACTTAGTGAAGAAACCCCCAAGAAGCTCTCCTAAATGTGAAGTCTGTTTCTCTAGAAGAAATATAAGGAATGCATAAATGTACTGAAATAATTTTTAAAGTATTTTGACTGTTCTCTTTCTTTTCTTTCTAATTCATAAAAACAATGTTAAAATATAGAGGAAGGAGCCTAGTCAGAAAAGCTCTGAAGTAAAATAAGGAAATTAAAATTTACTGCTTCAGAATGAAAGCTAATTACTGAACCATAGCTGTGTTATGGAAGACACAAACCATGAAGTCAGGAGTAATTTGAATAAAAATGGAAATGAGAGAGAAGTAAGCTGGCTGGGAAGGAAGAATTAATGAATTTAAGCTAATCTTAATACTTCTAAAAGCAGAAATCTAATCCAAGAGAAGGCTGCATATGTATTAGAACACGTGCAGCAAGAAAATTAGAAGATTGAGGTGGTATTTAAAGAGTAAGTAAATAATTTGTTTTGCTGGAGCAGGAAATTAGTGGAAGATTGTAATTCAGTTAAAACTACATGAACACATCAAAAGGCTTTTGGATCTCTTCAATGGCTGTATTGAATTCTCAAAATTCTTCTGAAAATTTTGAGATATGAAACCAAGTCACCTAAGCATTTTAAAAGGCCATTTTAGAATTTACCAATTCTTAGCCAGCCATTGTGCTGCCAGAGAAGAGGTGTGCCCAGGTGGAGGCTGAGGAGCCCCTCCCCTGTCCATGAGCTCCCCGGTGTCCCTGGGCTCAGCCGCTGCAGCCTGGGGCTGGCTGAGCACAGCTCCCACCTCCTGTCCTGCCCCTGCCAGCGGTGCTGCAGAGCTGCTGCACCTCAGGGCCTTCTGATCTGCCCCAGGACTCTGGGCCCCCTGCCCAGGTGGATGCAGGTCAGGACAGATCAATCCACACTCGGGCTCTATAACCCAGTTTGCTGCCCCTTTGCCACAGCTCGCTACCTCTGAGAGACAAAACAACAGATTCCCCTCCCCATTCCTACACCGACCAGGCTTTATTGAAAACATGGTAAAAGAGAAAGACGTGACACCTGTGCCCCCCAGCTTTTCCTCACCAGTGCTTCCAGGAGCAGGCTGGCCAGCACTGCCTTCCCTTGCACATTCTTTCTGAAGGTGCAGCCTGTGCCACAGCAGCTCATGCTTCACCTCACTGTTTTGTGATTTCCAGCATATGTATTTTTTCATTTTTTTTCTGTTTTCTTTTTTATCCCCCTGCTGTTTTTATTAGATTTACTGCTGGAAATTCTCAGCTACATTGAGAATCTGTTCTCCATTGATGACTTATCTCAAAAACATGGATGTGAGCTGCAATTGCTAGTATTTGGGCTGAGAGAGGGTATTTTCTTTTAATGATTGATTTTATACATCTGCTACAAAATAACAATGGAAACTAAAAAAAATTTAGCACACTTTTAGTGGAGCTATTATTTGTATGATAACAAAAGAATAATCCCATTAAAAGTGCTCACCTCTTCACAAGCTCCTTTGGATTAATGTGTTAGGCAAGTATAAAAGGTCCCTACTCTTACATTATATTGATTATTCTGGTAATTTTATGAAATCTGGAGGTAATTTATTAAGTGTCTGCTTTACACATTTTAAAAGTCCTTTCATTCCTGCACTTGTGTCACTTTTAAAAGTTTATTTTTATTACAAAATCAAACTGAGGAAATTAAAAATGTCTATGATTATTTTTCTCAAGAGACTGCACTGTATCAGATCTAATGGATTTTATCATCATAATTCTGCCTGAATTGAAGCTTGAGAAACCACTGTCAGAATACTAAGAATTATTTTTCTGTAATGTTTTAAATCAATAATTTAGGATGATGATCTAATTCCAGGACTCACCCAGCTATAACTCTGCCTTCTGGCAACATTCAATAATTTATTAAAATACTTAAGCACAAGACCTGGTGTACTCAAGTAGCAATGTAGAGAGAAAATGGGTTTGTTATTGTTTCTGGAAGAACTGTGTCTATTACTTAGACTCGTATAGGGCTCTTGGGAATTGACTCACTTCCTCAAAGGCTCAAATTTATTAATGGACTTGTAATTTCTTTCATGTCTTGTCCTCTTATTATCATCTTTTTGGTTACTGTGTTAGAATGCACTTGCTAGGTGGTTGACAGGGCTGGCTAGTTAACTGCTAGGAGTGTGTAAGAAGGCAGAGGGAAGGTTTGTCATCTTGGCAGCTACTGCTTCAAATTAGTTTTTAATATGCTATATGGAGAAAAGTATGTGCTCTTCTGTGCAACATATTTAGCAAATATGATTCTGAAACAAATATGATTCAGGCTTTAACTATTGTATTTTGGGGTTGTGAACAGAATTTTATCCTGCTGTCCGCCTAACAAGGTAAAGCCTTTCCATTTTGCTCAACTGCTGATGAAAGTGGGTTTTAAGGTGCTGGATTGAGAATTAGATGGGAGAAACAGGCACAGGTTCTGTTGACTTTGAACCAAATTCTCCAATAGAAGGCAAAACATTAAGTTTTGGCAGTGAGATTTACTAGAAATTACTGAAGATGTCAGCCAGCATTTTTGCCTGCAGTCTTCCAATAAAACCAGGGTCCAAGTTAAATGCCCCTGAAAATTATTGCTTAAACAGTTCTCACAGTTATTTGGTATTTGAACCTTCCAATAATAGGAAGCCAGGACAACAGACTTGTGTAAGTTTAATTTCAGAAACTATTCTCTCTCTAGATTTCCTAAGCCACTGCTACAGGACTAATTTCAGTAAATTACAACATTATGCAAATCACAGTTGGTGACCATTACCTGTTGCTACTGTCATGGAAACACATTATATACTGAATTATATGAACAAAACCCACCTTAGCATTTGGAGTGGCTTTAATTGTCCAGATACAGTCAATTGCTTGTCCTGGTTTTGTTTTTCCTTCTTGTTCTACTTGACTGGAACGTACTATTCCATCAGCTCCTGAAAGCTCAAATTGGCAGTCTAGGGAGAAGATAGACCTTGCTGTCAAATACAATATGACATTAATTTAAAATTTCTTGTATAAAGAAATTGTTACTGTAATACTATACCTGGGATGGGATTTAAAATACCTCCTAGGTAAGTGAAGTCAGGATCTGTAATAGAAAAAGTCATGAATCACAAGGGCTATCAGTGCTTGAGAATCACTTCAAGCTTTAGTATCACCTGCAGATTATATCCATTTTTTATTATGTCACAAAAAAATTGCCAGAAAGTTTACTGAATCAGTTGGAGCATATAGAGACAAAGTTTTCTTAGATGAGAACATTATTCCACAAAGATTGACCTTATCTGAAAAAGGTAATTCTATCCTGACAGCTCAGATTTCTAGCATAACACCAAAAATTACTATTCAGTATTTTGTTCCTACATTATATTCTGAATTTAACTATGTCAGTTTTCAGTGAAACTGCTGGAGCTCCACAGGAGTACAGGGGATCTTTCTCTGTGCAAAAAGCTTATTTAGGTTTATTTTACCAGACTGCTGTCTATGTAGCTCTGAGCAATTTGAACTGAGCTTAGCAGAATATATCAACACTTAGAAATTGGTAACTGCTCTTAAAAAAGTATGTGAAGAAGGCTGTTTCAGCCTTCAGAAGGCTAAAGGTCCTTTTCCCTGGGTTGTCTGTGTCTTTTGTCTTAGGCCACGCAGAACATTTCTAGGCATGGTTTATGAAATGTTGTTCCCTGCAAAAAAGCACTAGTTCATGCAGAAGTGAACACTTGTTTGGTACAAAGTTATTTTCCAAATGAAGGTCCAGAGTTTGGCTCTTTCTGTGATCCTATACCTTATTTTTTTCTGTATCAGAAGTTTATCACTTCCCCTAGAACACCTCAGTCCTGAGACTCAGCACAGTTCAGAACATGCCTTCTTTGCCTTCCTCTTTTTATTTACCTATAGTGAAAATCTATGATCACTGTATGCAAAATTCTGCAAGGTTTTCAACCTCCTTTGTAAGCTGATTTTTTTATGAAGCAGGAGAATGTGCATATGCTCCCTTTCATTTTTGCAACCGTAAAATATTTTACCACGCTTCATATAAAGGAAGAGGATGGAAAATTAAAATATCAGTCCTTCAGTTGTTGCAATCTGTTGTGAAAATAATATACAGTTTAAATATATATTTAGAGTTCCAGCCTGCAACTGTGGTAATCTAGTTTTGAAAGCAATGTTGATGAAATTACTTTGGAAATGGACTTAGTAAAATGCATAAATACTGTCCCTTTAAAAACATTTTATCGTGTAATTCCCAATGGTCTGGTCACCATGTTAATCTGAAGTTTCCGAGTCTAAATCCCTAAGCAGTAATATATAATCATGAATTGTGTTTTCATGTGCTCAGGGGTAAAGATAACATTAAGAAATTATGTTTGTGTATACATTTATCGAAGTAGTAGAGCTGACACTTGTATATTGCCTTTTGTCCCGAAGGACAATAAAATGCTGATAACTACATGGGTAGTATCTATGAAGTACAATAGTCAAGCATTGCACAAGGACATCAGGTCAAATTTTCATGTAAGAAGGATGCCCTGCCAAGTTTAAGTAGCTCCACAGAGCAGATGTAATTTTTGTTTGTCTAAAGGCACTGTCAGCACATTGTCCTCCTCTTTGCACCTGTAAACTACACAGCACTTTGAGCAAAGAGCAGCTCTGTTGGCTGAGCCCAAGGGTTGAGGGAATCCAGTTACACCGAGAGCTCGTGCTTAGACTGTGCAGATACTTGCTCTGGGTTTTCAGAATGGAGATTTAAAATGTTTTTCACTGGCTGGAGTGCTATTGTAAAGTTGCTTCAGGTGTTTTTGTCCAGTGCCTTACACTCCTTGAAGAGAGGCTGGTGAAAAGGCAGCTCTTTGCCTAATTTGTCTTTCCTACCACTGGTGAAACTGGTATGAGTAGAGAAATAAAAAGGGGTACTGCTGAGGGCTTCAGCATAAACAAGCTCATCTGTCTTCCTCACTAGCAAACTACAGACTGTAATTTCCTTCAGTCAAGATTCCCCAAGTGTTTTTAGCCATGTGCCCTGTAGGCTTAGCAGGACTGAGACTGTGGCTATCACATTGTCACTGTGCCTCTGTAAGTGCTCATGTTGAAATGCAGCTCTAGGCTAAGAGGACAAGCACACCCACAGAGTTCAATGGGAGCAGATAGTCATTAACTCAGTCAGAATTTTAGACATCTTTACCTGGTATAAATGAATACTTTGCTTGAAATCCCTTTCCTTCCAGCTCCTCATCAGAAATAAACTTGATCCACATAAATCTCCCTGTTGATCTAATTAGCGCAGGACTTTTCAGACCACAGTAACGATTAATGAGAGGGGAGAACCCAAAAGGTCCATCTCGAACCTCCAGGTGATCAAACCGACATTCAAATGAGGGTTCTATGTAATACGGTTCATCAAAGGTCAACTCAATTCTTTGTCGTGGAGCAGCTAGACATAAAAAAAATTAAGCAAAAGATTAAATTAAGATCTTGATAAAAAACACAAAGATGGGAACTAATGAAGAGACAGGCCTCTAAAACAGCAAAATAAAGAAACTGGAAACTTTTCAAAACCCATCTGTAGTCTGCTACAAAAATTTTAAAAATTATTTTCGGAAAGATACTTTTGCATAGAATCATACAAAATTTTTTGCTTACTGATCTTAATTGTTGAAAATTCAGAAATCATATTAATTTAATGCAGCACATATAACAGATATGAACATATATGCAAAGGTATTCAAACAAGATTAAATACTAAGATTAAAACTTCAACAAGTGTTCTGTGAAAGCAAAATACATAAAATGCAGAAAAGAATGGAAAAGAGAAAGATAGGAAGAACTACTCACTATTTCTCAAGCATAATGTCCAAATTTGTAGATTCTTTCACAGAAGACATCTTTTATTAGAATATTCAGAGAAGTGTAAGTGCTTCATACATGTCAATAATATGCAGGTGGCTACAGATGTTGGTGAGTCTGAGCCTGTGGCAGCCTAACATCAGGACTGGGATCAGAGCCCTAAACCCTGACACTCACACGTGTGGTTTGGATCCCAAGGCTCTCTCCTGTATGAATGGCTTTAGTGTTCCTTGTTCTTGGCATCGGCTGCGCTACGTGAACTTCCCGATCCTGGCTGGGATCTGGAGTGCCAGCGCTGAGCAATCACACGCTGCCTGCTTCTCCTGAATGCCCAAAGGATTCACTCCCGCCAGACCTGCTGCCTCACTCACACGAGCTACACGCATTTGGAGCTGCTGTGAGTGCTGGCAGTGGTCTGCATGAAGGAGCAGACCTCGGCTAGAAATTCTGGAGGCCTTGGCCCCGCTCAGGCACCCACAGCGTTTCTGAGGAAGGATTGAGGAGAGCTGGAGCAGGACAGGCTGGCTGCTCCCTGGAGCATTCCTGGGCAGGCAAGGTGCAAAACCAAGATGTGCACGGAACAAGCAAAAATGAGGGGCCTGTGAGCCGGTACTGTGCTGTACAAATAAAAACTCACCAAACCTCATTACTTGAAATATTTCAATTAATTGATATGAATCTGATTATTAGGCTGACTAATACTTTTAGCTGACTTCAGTGGGTTTTGGGTGCATTCTAATAAGAGGAAAAATAATTGGAGTGTCTCAAGTCTTGCAGCCTTTATTTAAGATATTCTCATTGGAATATGGTTTTATTCTAGTTAATGACATTTTTTTGTCCTCATCACATTATTTTAATAGTGACCTCAGCAGTGCTAACAAATCTCTGTATTTTTAGTACAGTGCAATAGCAGCCAGATATATCTTTTTTATTAATGAAGGACAGCATAAAGGTTTCTGCTGGTGAGATAGGGTAATACAGCATGGTATGAAACAGCCTTTGTCTTTTGCAATCTATTATCAGTGATATTAAGGTAACAAGCTACAATTTTTATCTTTCTAATTCCATACCTTCACAGATTACAGTAGACATGCTGCTCCTTTTCCTGGCTGGGAGGATATGTCATATTCTACACAGTTAATTTCTTAATGTTTGCATTTCTTATTTATTTGTTGTTATTACTTGAGAGAGAAAATTTAGCTTCTTGTTCAAGTAAATGACTGTAGAATTCATTGTATTACCATGACAGCCATGCAATACTTTATAGAGTGTAAGATGACAGTTTCACCAGTTCAAGATTTTCCATTTAACAGTAAGATTACAACAAAACAAAATAGAAATACAGCATGTACCTTCTAAGATATAGATGCACTCTTGATTGGGCGGGTACATATTTGGATAGTTTGGTGAAGCAAAATGTCCTCCATTACTGGTCCGGACCCAGTTGTCACACTGGGTGGGAGGAATGCGATTCACTCCAATATTTTGCCCACCTTAAGAAAAAAAAAAAGAGATCAAATAAGTTTCTTCTGCAAGCATGCAGATTTGATAAAGTAAAACTCTGGCACGATACATAGCCTATAAAGGAGAAAGTAATTTATTCTGGTCTTTATTTTGGTTGAAAGCCCTCTTGTAAGGCACTCATTAATATTTTTCTAAGAAAATCTTATGTTTAATTTTGTGGTGGGATATATCCTAAAAAAATCACAGTTTTTGAATATCAAATATATCCAGAGATCCTTGGAAGGGAGAAGGAGCAAATTTTTTTCTTTTTTTACCCAACTCAGTTCAGGTTTTTGATACTCTTCCTTCTAAGTGAAATAGTCATAGTGGCTGCCAATACCATTATTTTATGGGTTATGTCATCTCCATTCCTATGTAAATATAATCGTAAATATTTGTCAGCTTTCACTGATTTTGACCCTGATTCCAGAATATGCTAAGGTGGGATGTCTATTTACAGTAATTTGTTGGAATACAGAATGTTTGTATGCAAATAGACTAATTAGAGTAATGGTAGTTAGTAAAATTCCTAGCAATAGGTAGATTGCCCTGGTAGCTAAGGGTCTCATTTAGGAACAAATCTCCCCTTCTGGACGTACAGGGATATGTGTTCTGTGATTGAGATTATGCAGTTTAGTAAGGTGGATCATCACTTCATGCTGGATCATTCACAGGAGCTTGGTTCAGATTTCCTTATCCATGGAGAAGAGGTTGGGAGTAGTGTGATGTCTAACATTCTTAAGTACCTTTGGCCCTTCTCCTTGATATCAGCAGCACTGGAGAGAGTAAGACATAGGATATGTATTTTCTGCTAGATATTTCCTAAATATCACAGGGTACTCTCACAGTGTTATTTATATTTACAGTTTTAATTTTAATTTGTGACCTGTGAGAGGACATCCATGCTGATGCAGGTCTTAGATGCCTCCAGTAAATTACATCACCTTCCACTGGTATCTTGACAGCTTTTTGATTTATGGGGGTGAAAACTCTTTCTCCTGCAGAAATTTTTCAAGGAAATTCTGTAGGTGGCAGTTCAAGGAATTCTTCTCTCTTAAGTGTGGGTAATCCCACATATGAAAAAATAATGTTTGTGAAATTGACTCCTTCCCCACTCAGCAGGCTTCAAAAATGTTTGTGGGTGGACTATTTGAAAAGCTTGCTGTCAGATACAGAAAACATGAATTTCCGTGGTGGTTTCTTTCCCACCACTAACATCTAAAACTGTAGAACTTTACCTGGGAAAGTAAAACTTCCATGTTCTTTGTGACTGCATGGCTTTGTTCATTTGGGAGAAAATGCAGTAAATGGGGAAAAATGGAAAATACTGCAATTCACATTGGTAATTCAAGAGCTATTAATATCTGATTGTAAACATTTATTTTCACTTATATTGCTCAATTAAAAGTTTTGAAACTGCTCGATTTTTTGAGAGAAAATCATCAAACTAAATTTGTACCTTGTGTCTTCTGTGCAACGGCAATGCCTTCCACGACCAGGATTGTTACAAGCAACACTGATGAGAGAAATTGGACAGAAAAACATCAGTAATTCTTCAAAGTTATAGACCAATTTCTGCAGTCCCAGTTCATGCAAATCCTGGCATCACTGACCAAAACAACTCAGAACATATAAAAATATGTAATTAATTTATATGTTTTCTTTAAAATGTCAACTTATGAAACCAGTGCAGTCTATATGCACTGCAAGTCCTTCTTCCAGGCTCCTCAAGAAAGTGTGTATAAGAACAGCAATTCATTGTTTGAGGGGACTTTAAAGAATATTTTCTAGAGTTTACATGGTATCTGTTGTCTATAAAACTTTTATATCCTGAAACAAGATGTTTCACTGCTATAATGAATCACATTTAAACTAAGATTCTATTTGCATAATGTGTGCAAAAGACTTCTCCAGCTTCCAAGAAATTAATCCGGACACTGCATGGTCTTAACCCCTCCACAGATTTCAGTTTTGCACTTGCAAGACTGGTGTTGTGATGCTGCCACACAATACCAATGATTTCTGCAAATAATGGAGCAGCAGAAAATGGGCAGATGCCAAGCTCTGGAGATGGAGAGCATCCCTCTTTTCTTCCTTCCTGGCTGTTTTACTTTTGGCTTTTCCCTTACATTTACACATTCCCTGCACCCAAGAAGCAACTGTATGAACAGCACATATGAAAAACTCCATATTCCACAGTCCATCAGCAATTTTAAAGCAGACTTAGTGTTCAGAATTTCCTAAAATGCTTTGTCAGCCTTGTCACTTCAAATTGTTTGGGATTACAAGGAGGGGGAAAGAGAATAAAATAGAGGAAATTAATATGCTAGTCTTCAAATCTTTCATTTGCTTCCATCTGGAGTATCTTGGAAATTCTGGACACATCTCTTACAAAACTAGCTAAGCAGGCCTGGACTGCCCTGGACAGAGGGCAGCTGAGGGGAGATAGGATCAAAGTTCCAAAATCACAAGTATCAATGAGATTGAGAACTGAGCAACTACTACCTGTCTCTTCCAGAAGAGAACCAGAAGGTGTCAGACAAAGAGAGTAGGTGGCATGTTAAAATTAAACATAGATTTTTGTTTCTTTTTTTTTTTTTTTTAAATACATGTAATTCCTAACACATCCTTGAGGAAGAAAATTCTGTTTCAGAAACCCCTTAAGCCATAAGTTGTTGGAAGTCTGGGATGTATTTGGGGCAAATATAATTTGCTCTACTTTTATACTCATTCTGCTTTTATATCTCTAAAAAGAAGATACCAAGCAAGATGGACCTTTGATGTGACCTGGTATGGTCCTTCCCATGTTCTCAATCTACTCGTCAGGCAGGCACGGCCTTAGCACAGCAGGGCAAAAAAGGCATTTCAGCAGAAATTTTATTGTCACATTCAAGAAATTAATTTTATTTTCCCAGCCTTCCTGCCTTGTTGCTCAGGCATTTTAGTGGCTCAGCTGAAATGGCATTTTTTTCCATTTGTGCTTTTCCGTGTGTTGCTGTTGGACTTTGAGCCCTTTAGAGTTCCAGAGTGAGCATGCACTGACTGTGAACCACAGTGATCTTGACTCAGCTCATCCAGATGCTCCTCTAATGCTGGCATGGATATATTATCTTGGGAAAAGATAAAAGGAATCAAAGTCTGCTCCTGAAAGTGTCCATATACCATTTATGTTTTATTATGTATGTTTCTGCTGCCCTTTCCTCTCTCTACCCATATTGAAGTAGACTGTGTTTCATTCTGAAACTTTCCTTACCAACAACTGTTTTTTCCTGTGTAAGTCAGGTTCATAACTGTGGGTGTTTTCTAAAATACCATATGGGTCTTGCAAACAAGTGCTATGTTCTTAGAAGCTTATTTAATTTTTAGGGATGGATGATGTTAGAGTAGGTGAAGATTTAAGTAGTTTTTCAATTTCCATCTCTGCAATAATTCTGCATTTTCATCAATATTAATATACTTAAAAATATACTATCTGTCATTATCCAAATACAAAGCAGATGCTGCTAATCATTACTGACTCACCCTAGACTGAAAATTCTTCCTTCAGAAGAAAGTATCTAGCACTCATTATTTGTATTCAGTTATGCATGTTCACTAATATTTAAAGCAAATAAACAAATATCCCATCGTTATTAATATATGATTGATACTAGATTTCAGCTGCTTTTAGTTTTTACTATTCCTTACATAGATTATGTTCATTCAAAATTATTTATTTTTGAAGCTTTTCTGTTTAAACTGTACACTGAAAAATCTGTGTTTATGAGTTGCAAAAACTTACAATGCATTTGTACTTCTGAGATCACTTGGCCTTAACATAGTATCTTGAGAGTGGTTATAGTTGTCAATCTCTTTTCTTTGTTTTTTTTTTTTTTCTACAGTGGTTTTGGTGCAACACTTCAAAGTTGGCTTTTATTGTTAAAGGCAGTTTCCTCAGTCCTGTGTAAATCATATGTCAGTGTGTTCTATTGAATTCACCTTTCTTAAAGATGTGCTATGCCCACCCTCTGTTCTGCAAGGACTGTGTAACTTAGGCTGCTTCTCAAAGTGCAAAACAAGCCTTGACTTTTTTCTTAAAGCAAACATCCAGAGAAATGAGTGAAATTAACATGTGACCAACAAAATGAATGCAAATAGTCACTTTCAAGTAACAGTGAAAAATTGAGGGTTTGTTGATTTGCTTTGGTTTTTATTTAGTACAGCTCTTTACTACGGCTGCCACTGTTACTATTACACTTTTAAAAAAAATTCAGTATGCATCTATATTTGTTTCAGAGATTGCACTGATGGAAACAACATAAGAATAGATGTTCTGTTACACTAACCATTGATTTCCCTTCTTGCTGATGTGGATACAGAAACAACCCCCCTAAAAGGACTTCAGAAAGCCTGATTGGCTTTCACTAGAGCTGTGCTGTTTCTATAAATAGTCCAGTGCCTGTATGTGTGTAAATGCAAACAAACAGTGCCTATTCCTTGCAGAGCAGCATGGATATGCAGGCAACTGCAGAAGATAGGGATTGAATATTTGTCTTACTGTCTTCCTTTTGTCATGTTATATGGATGAGTGGGAATAGTATAGGCCACCTTCTCTTTGTCCCCTGCCCTTTTCATCCTCTTCAGTTTTAATCTCTTACCCTTCACTGGCAATGCTCATCCTTCTCATGCTCCCAACAACCCTTAAGATGTATTCAGAGTAGCCCAGGTAGCAAATATTCCAGGGTCTTCCTTTGGCACTACTTTTATCCTGGGTGACAGTATGATAAAGAAAAGAGGTGTCTTTGGCTAATGGTCTGGATGTGTGCTGTCCTTATCAGTGTGACATTGCTGGCAAGAAGGTGGAGAGGACTTACCTGTTCTTCCTGAGAGTACTAGGCTGGATTGCCTGAGATAGTATTGCCTTAAACTGAGTGCATTGGCATGACACAGTATAATGTGGGAAACCAAACAGGCTTTTAGGGGCTGAGAACAAGGTCTATCAATATTCATGGATGAAAAGAAAAGGAAAAAAAATAATCAGTCACTATATTTTTAGACCTTTCAGACTTTTTTCATTAGCCCATTTTTGTGTGCATTTTAAATACAACAAAGCAATCTCCTGGAGTCCTAAATTCATACTACTTCCTGGAAAAATAATTTCAAATCTCAAAGAGTAATTTGGAGAGTACAAATCCATAAAAAGGTAGATGTCTAGAGAAGAGACAAATCCTGGAAGTTGGTGCAGTTGAAAGCTAGTGCTGAACCACTGTCCTGGTACTGCAGTAGGGACACAGTCACATGAGAGACTGAACCACTTTCACTAACAGTCTTGTAGCACTTCCAGAAGGATGAAGAATGATCTTGTTATTTCTAATAAACTGCAATTCAAACAGTCATTATGCACCTGAACTTACAAAGGACACAGTGTTCCTCTCCTCCTTTTTTCCACTTTTAAATTCTCCTACAGATCTCTCTGACATGACTATTCTTCAGTGCAGATGGAAGGTAAGTCTAGGCTTAGCTCCATAGTCTATTATGGTACAGGAAACACAAGTAGTGAGTAGAAATGCCACTTGAACATGGCTTGCTGAAGTTAGCAACTGCACATGCAGGGCAGGATTGCATTGAGTATCAAAGGGATTCAAGGGGAGAGCTGAGTCTTTTGTTTTTACTGGAGCATGGTGAGAATTCTACCCGAGGATCCTGAGCTATGGGACACTGACCTTATGAACTTAGAGATACCTAGATGACAAATGTAATAGAAGTTAGTGCTTCTGTGAGCTTCCACTTCATGATCTGTACCCTGCAGAAGAGGCCATCATTAAGCAACAGCATCACAGACACTGGGACAGAGATTGAGGAGCTTCTTTTATTCATGAGTCTGGTATTTGCTACAGACTTGTATTTCATGAATTATGGTGCATACTTTTGTACTACCATTTAAAGCTCTGATAGTTTTTACCTGTGTGAGCATGAACTATGAATACAGAAAAAGCAGCAAGCTTCTGTCTCTGTTTTTAAAAGAACGGGTTTTTCATTTTCTTCACTTCTTTGCATGAAATATTTTAGATCACATAGCCTGCAGACAGCTGTATAAATTTTAAAGAGTGAAGACACTAAACATACAATGCAAGTTCTTACTATTCTGTCATTAAGGTAGGCTTATGGAATAATAGAAAAGAAGGCCCTGAACTGGTGTAATAAACTCCGCAGTGTTTGCAGAAGTCAAGATATTATTTCTTGGCATTTCTTAATTTTTAAAAAATAAATCTAAGCTAAAAAATAATAAAAAAAGGCATTTTCTGCATTGGAGTATATATATAGAGGTTCACAAATGTGTGGCTCCTACTTCTCTTTAAAAATGAGAATAATATAGTTAGTTTTGCAGTAAATGGGTGCTCAACTCAATACTGAGAAATCAGCATGTTGCTTAGAAAAACAAGTGCTTTAGGCAGCAAATCTGACATATGCTTGTACTTTCTGGCAAAATACATTCTTCAGATTTCATGGGATACAGTACAGCTCTCAGCTCCCTATGATATGTCTTTCCCCTGTTCTTTCTGCATGCTCTAGGGATCTTCACACAGAGACAACAGACTCAATTTGCTGTGTGGCTCTGAGAACAGTGTCTGTCTTCAGTGATGACAATGGGGGATCTATGCATGCAGGGCAAGCTGAATATCAAACTGGGGAGCACTCAGGCACAACTGAAAAACAGAATGAACATTCCACCATTTTTTAAAATAAAGATTTAATCATTTAGAGTATTACACATTCTTAGTATAGTGGTAGCCAGAATCCTAGGGATAAAGATGACAGACTTTGCTTAAAGCAGGATTCATTGGATCTCTGTGCTCTGGTCCTTGGATTAGGCAGCACCTTGCACACACACAGTCCAGATAAATTGTAATTGGCAACACACAGGTCATGCATGTTGGAAAATCTTGCCAGGATGCCTGCTTCTTTCTGGCAGTTACAGCCTAGAGGAACAAATGCTTGATCTTAATTATATACTCTGTTTTGCCTTATGGGAATGGTTCCTTTTCTGTGTATTCTTCTTAAACCTAGCTCCTCATTTGCCCTGTGTGCTAAAATTAGCGTTACTTTCAGCAACCACTCATCACAGTATTTCAGGTTTTATATCCATTTTCTACTCATGTATTTAAACATTAATATTAGCTACTAATGTGCTGGGGACATTCATATGCATTACATTCTATCCTATTCTCTGGCCAAAATTTATTACATGTTTTGGTTGCTTTTAAGGACTCTGATCAAGGATTAGTTGCTACACAAATTCAAAATGAGTGATTGACTGGTGGGTGGTCTTGGAAAGAACTTGCAATTTAGACAGACAGGTAAAGTGTCCAGACACTCTGGATTTCATGTAATTCTGTGTGGATGGTCACCTCCTTTTCTTTCACAAAGCTTATTAACTGCTTTTGATTCAAGCCATTTTTAGCTCAGAAACACACACACTAAATTTCAAGGAATGAGATTTTTTTCTCTCTTCCTAGCATTAGCTATGTTTGTTAATCGACAAAAGGAATACTGGATTGCATCTTTTGCTGCTGTATTTAAGGCTAACAATTCTGTTGCTGAGGATGAAAACACGGCAGTTTTTGAATCCCAAACATTTTTATAGTTCATAGTCTGCATACATTCGTTAATCTATTGTGGTCTCAACAGAACATTTGCAGATAGGTAAAATGAGTATCAAAGAGCAGTTAAGGTGGCTGCCTGCAACTTATCCTATTAACAGCTCCAGTGGTTTCCTCATATTGGAACATGCAGCAGGATTGCCACAGAATACAGTACAGAGATGAAGGTGTACATCAGGCAAGACATATTTTAGCTGGTTTAAGTCTTATCCAGAGCATGCTAGTGGAGCTGCCAACACATTTTTAATCCTTCTCACAAAAGCTTGATAGCAGAAGTGGGCTTCACCAGCTATTAACAGTGACTGTGGTGCTTCTAAGATCCAAATCTTGTTAGCCATTAGCTGCCAGCAGGATATCTGAATGCACTCAGGTCTATTCTCAGACATAACAGTTTCATCTCACTCCAGCTGTTTCCAGTAGGGATTCCTCTCTAAGATTGCCAAAGAAACAAATTGGGACTCTATCTCTGAAGAGAAACCAGGTTAACTGATTCAGGAAGTAAGTGCAGTTCTCCCACATCCCTTTGATAAAAATCATCTCCAGAACAATTCATGCTTGGATGGATCTGTGACAGAGTCCCCTCTAGGTTTGCTCAAAACATTTAACATTTCTGATCCTGTCCTCCATTAGGAATGTATAAGCACCTATGGGCTGCTTCATTTTACCAGTTGCTCCACATCCTGTTACTTATAATCCATCCCTGGGTCTGTCTGCCAGCAAAACTTCTGCCAGAAGAATGATAGCTTTCATTTTAAAATAGAAACTTTCTTTTTTATATGGAAGACCCTTTTTTTTTTTTCATCTCCAAGCTGTGTGCAGCAAGAGACTGATGAGAAGACGGCATGTGCAAACCATGTTGATTTTGATGAGGGGTTTCAAAAGCCTTATTAAAATATGTACACTGACTTCCAAGTTCAGATGATTTCCCTCTAGCTGACAGAGCTAATCCTGCTGCATATGACTATTCTGAATACATTTTTCCCAGAAATCACTTATTCCTAGAGAAATTGAATAGTGATACTTTAGACTTAAAAATCAATCAGATTATACCAGACTTGCTTATCTTATTTATTAGCAATATACTATATTTTTCAGTGAAAATCTTTTCTGGAATGTTTATTATGAAATTAATATTTGAAGTTCTTTTCTACTATCTTCTGTCATGTCTGGCAACAATTTATGTACAGACTACATTTTTTTTCTTTTCCAGGCTCTCACTCTCAGTCCCTTAAAAAGGGGCTTAACTTTGTGTTCATCAATTTTACCATATGATAAAGAAGGAGGTTTGTGAAATGATTTCTTAACATATTGGCCATCCTTTCCTGCTGCATAATGGGGTTAGCTTTGTAATAACAGAAAACTGAGTGAAGCAAAAAGATAATCTAAAATAAATGTGGATTTTTTTTCATTAAAAGTTACCTGCTGATTTTTGTTGTAAAATTTGCACTCCCCCAACCCTGGACCTTGCAGTATTTGAGATGGCAGCTGCCAGTCATATGTTGACATAGGCAGCAACCTGCTTAAAGGTAGCAAGCTGTTTAAATTGTCCTAGACTTTAAGTGCCTCATTAATTAAAAAGTCAAATTGGAATGTACAAGGCAGACAAGCAGCAAGCTTGTTTGCAGTGTGAGAACCCCAACTTGATCCAAGACACTAAAATTTTGCTTTAATCCAGATAGGTTATACCCCTACTGCTGGGTTTGTTTTGTATGTAAACTACACATACTAGAGCATGTGCAATTAGCAGCTCTCTTCATTTCTGCAGTGAACTGTGACTTTCTGACAGGTTCATAAATGATGAATTGCTTCTAAAGTTTTACTTCAGGGGGAATTTTTCTGTCTAATCTCTCTTTGAGAATTAAACCTTAAGGAAGATGCTGAAAATCTTAACTTTTTCATTAGATAGGGATACATAATTTAGTAGCTCCTTTAGCTTCAATCCAGTGTTATTCTATACTCTGGCTACAGTCATATACCTGATTTACACACTGAAATTTGTTATTAATATCAGTGTAATTGTAACCAACTCGTTCTGTAAAAATTTTAGCAGTCACAGTCAACTATGTCTTAGGAAAAAGAGGGAGTTAATGTATTTGGAGTTATGCTGCAGGGTGGTGCATTTTGAATATGAAGCTTGTATGTGTATTAAGAGCAGGGCATAACACACACCACCAAATACTTGCCTTGTTTTTAACACTGCAGCTTTTTGAATCCTGTTCTGCAGTTACTTGAGTTACTTCTGCTGAACTGCTTAGCACTGCAAGCAGTTTGAGGCTTCACTTATTTTCAGTGCAGCAGAAAAGGTGGAAAGTAGACACTGTTTATTAAGTAAAAAATAGTATTCTGGCTAAACCTGATACTGCCTTCATTAGGGTCACTGTAGCTTCTACAGTGTTCTTTGCTTTTGGCTTCAATGAACAAATCATGAAACTATTAGATTTCTGAATTACCTGTTTTTCTGCTTGTTTTGAGCTTTTTGTGGTATTACTGCACCTTTTGGTTCTGGAAACAGGCAGCCATAATGTCTAGCTTTTGTGTGGAAGGAAGCATTACTTTCTAACACTAGTTGTTTGTGAGAAATTAACTGTTAAAATCATGCCAAAATGCAAATGAGGAGCCTGAGCAGAATGGCAGGAAGTTAAATCATAGCAGTCCTCATTCTTGCAACCTGATGGAGCTGGAAATAATTCTGTAGTCCACTGGATAGCTGGGAATGTAGCAGTATTTTGTTCTAGCCCTGCTTGTTGAATTACTGGGTCAGAAGCTACAGAATTCCTCTTTGGCTTTTTCAATTAATCCAATATATTAACTGAAATAGATCAAAACGTAGAGGAAAGATTTAACTGACAGCTTGTACAGTTTTTTAAAGCAAATAACAGCAAACGGAAATGATAGAGGGAGCATATTTGAAGCATGGGAACAAGCTCTTAGCAAACATATTTTGGGGGAATACTAGGTATGAGGAAATTCAAGATAGGTATATTTACTTCCTAACAGGGGCATGGCTTTATGATGAAAGCAGCTGCTTTTCTCTCTCATGAAGTGTAGTGTTATGGTGCTTTATTGTTGTAGAGCAGTTGCATTTTGCAAGCTGTGCCAGGCTCAGGGAACAATTCTAGTGTGTTTAAGATGTCACTGAGAACTGAAAGGCTTTGTCTTCCAACAGCCCAAATGCAGCAAGATCTTGGCCTCTAGGAGGTTACAGACCCCACTGAGAAGGCAGGTGGGCATTGGCTGGGCTCCACTTGAGCAAAAGCTGCAGCCACTGAAATCTCAGGGCTGTCGTGCTCCACCAGCGCTGCCACTCAGCACTGCTGCCTGGGAGA
This sequence comes from Muscicapa striata striata, assembly GCA_030060385.1. Lineage (NCBI taxonomy): Eukaryota > Metazoa > Chordata > Aves > Passeriformes > Muscicapidae > Muscicapa > Muscicapa striata. The sequence goes on along the minus strand of JAREIS010000057.1, from coordinate 5,566,544 downwards.
GCTGGAGGAGAACAAAGAATCCATATAGGATGATGGCACTCAGGATGAGACTTTTTAAAAAACTTTTGCTGAGCACTATGGACAGAGATGAAGAATTACATTATTTAAATAGCCCTTAATATTGATAGCTGAGGAAGAACAGAAGAACAGTTCTGAACAAGCTTAATATATGAAATTCCAACTGCCACAAAGTATGATGGGCTCGTTTCTGCCCAGAGGTTACACAGCCACAAAACAGAATCTCTGTGGATGACAGAAATGTATACATGCACTCCATGTTAAGAACAGAAAACTGAACTGTTTCTAAGAAGTATTAAATAAAATATGACTTCTCATGATACACTGAGCTTCATGGTACTTTGTATGTGGTTTAGCAGAACTCCCCCAGTTCTGCACATGAAGATATTTGTATGGAGAAAAAAAAATTACTGCCACTGTAGGTAGGGCTTCCATGTAGAATTTAAGATGCAATTTGTAAAATTTGAATGATTACTTTGAATTTTACTCCCAGTAGTTTCCTTCTGGAACTAAATCTATACATCTATCTACAGGAATATACTTTTTTGTTTCTGATTAGTGTAGTAATGGGACTATGTAATGACTTCTAGTGAAGCAGAGGTAAAAGGGAGTGTATGATGCTAAGTAATGACAGGTCGTTTCTGTAGTCATGGCAAGGGATGTGTTTAGAATACTAACAGCTTATTGACTAATGGCTTTGTGCAATTTATGGATTATGAATAATACAAAAAACTTCCTGTAGAGGGACTTTTTACCTGGACACTAGTGTGATTTTAAAAAAATACATGCCTGCTCAGTGGAAAACCTGTACAGTCAATTTTGCAGTAATCACATATTTCTGAAATGTAATTAAAATCTGCATGTGTATAAAGTACTTAAGTAGTAGGTACAACAGTTGTATTTTATGGTTGTTTTGTTGTGGCTTGTGATATTTAAATATGTTACTCAAAAGAGCAGTAGAAAAAAGAATCTAAATGCCTTGTCTTCCCCATGTAAACCATATGTTCCTATGTTGTGCAAACTCAGTGGATGGTTAACAATATAGACATTTATTGAGAATAAGTATCTTCTGTCTGGCAGTTATGATGTTAATAAATGAAAAATATTTTTGAAACTCTAAAGACAAAAGTCCGTCATGCCAGGAACATGGGATTTTATGGCCCATGGAAACATTCTGGATTTAAAACAGACTTCTTTACAACTTTCATACTGTGGGAATACATCAACATGTACACAAAACAGTTCCCCACTCTGCAGTAATGCCTTGTTGGCTTCAATAGTGCATGCAGTCACACCAACATCTCCTAATAGAATAATTTAAAATAACAATCATAATTTAAAAAAAACCAAAAAAAAAAACAAAAAAAAACCACCACCACCCAGACTGGAATCCTCATCAAGTCTGCTCTTGCTCAAGGATATACGGAATGATAGAAATAATCTCTTGAGGCACAAGGTTAAGTGCCACATGAAGATTTCTTTTGTAACAGAAACCCTCACCCATTGCCGAGCTGTATAAATAATAGCACAGACAAAGAAATGCTTGGATGAGGAGCCTTGCTCGGTTGTTTACCTCTAAATAGAAATAAGTTAGAAACAAGATTTAAAAGCCTCAAGAAGAAAAGCACAGGTAAGCACCGGTCAGAGTGTAGCTTGTAGCTCGGGTGACTGATTTTACGAAAACCTTACTGAAAACAGACCCGGCTCCCGATAACAAGTGTGATAAGCCGAACAGTGTTGAGCAGCTCGTCAGGAGAGTCCCGAAAGCAAACAGTATTTTTACTGTGGAAAGACGAGCGTAGGATACTGCCGGTGTGTCTCGGGTATATGCGGGTCACTGGGGTAGAGTCGCTGCCACTGTGACCCACGTTTCTGCAGGCTGGGATCCCCCCGAACCCGAGGTGTCCCTGACGGTGGGATCTCCCAAACGAGAGGTGCCGAGGTGTCCCAGCCGCTCGGACCGCCCTAAGCCCGAGGTACCCAGGTACCTCCACCGCCCGCACCGGGATGGGTGCGGGCCCCCGGGCGGGCCGGGCTCCGGCAGCACCCGCAGCGCCGAGCCCGCGCCGCAGCGCTGGGACTCGCGTGGGGCAGAGCGGGGCCAGAGAGCGGCGCCGCCGGGCAGGGGCGCGGGGCCGTGGGGCGGTGCGATGGGAGGCGCGGAGCGCCGGCAGTGCCAGGAACAGCAGCGCCGGCAGCAGCGCGGCGGCCGCCCCTGCGCAGCCCCGCGCTCGCCCCGAAGTTTCCGCCGGCGCAGGGAGGGCGCCGGGGGCAGCGCGGGGCGGCCGAAGGGGCAGCGCCGCCGGGGGCACCGCGGTCCCCGCTCCGGCACGGCGCCGTGCCGCCCGCGGCTCCTACCTTCCAGCACCGAGCAGAGTTTGTGCAGGGCCATTGTCTCCCGGCGGCGGCGGCGATCAGCGGCGCTCCATGGCCGCGGCGGTGCCCCCCGCGAGGGCGCTGTGCCCGCGGCTACGGCTCGGCCCCCGCCCGCCCGCGGCCATGCCCGGCGCCCCCGCGGGGCGCGCTCAGCCTCCGCCGCCCGAGCGCGGAGCCGCCGCCGCCGCGCTCAGTCCCATCGAGAGCGGGGCGCGGCGGGCTCCGTCGAGGCTGGCCTGCCCCGGGGGGCTCCCCGCGCGGCGCTCGGAGCGCAGCCCGCCAGCTTCCAGCCCGACTGAAGCGCCTGCTGCTAAATGAAGCTCATTTAAGATGTGAGGGGTGTTTGCCTGGATGAGCCGCTTGTACGCATGTGCCCGCCCCCGACGGAGCCCCGCAAGCAGCCACAGCCGCAGCCGGCGGGGCCGCTGTGCTCCTCCCGCTCGGCCGGGCACCGAGGCGGGGGCGACAGCGCTGGAGCAGCACCGTTCTCACCCCGTCCCCCCGGGGAGCCGGGGCTGGCCCCGTTGCAGCGCTCCGCCTCGGTCCCGCACCTCGGCCCCCGCCGTGCCCCACGCCCCAGGCCCATCCTGCCCCCCTTGTGCCGGGGTTTTCCCGCGAGCGCTGCTGGCTGCCCGGAGAGCGTCCCCCGCGGCCGAGGGGCCGAGCTGTGCGGTCCCTCTCCAGGACTTGGCTTGGAGAAGCCTGAATCCCGGCTGCCCGGCTTTGTTTGGGATCTGCGTGGGTCCCGATGGGGTAAAAGGGACACGATGCGTCCCCCGGTCTTCCGTGGCTCCCTTCGCCCCCTCGCTGGCGGCAGGGAGTCCGCGCGGCTCCGGCAGTGCGGCGTGCCCAGCTGCCTGCCTGGCTGCAGAGTGCTGCCTGCAGCTCCGGCGCCGGGAAGAGCCCATCACACGCTATTGTGCGGCTGTTGACAGGAGTGACAGCTAAAATGGAGCTATTACTTTACAAGAAGTTAATAAAAAGGCGCACTTAGCCTGCTGCCTGCCCTGGCTCCCGTCCCTCTGGTTATCCATCACATTGAGTTAGCTTAGAGGGGAGATGTTAGTTCGGGAAAGGGCTGGAGGGGGAGGCAGGTGGCGATGTCGGGGAAGGACAGGGAAGAGAGACGCCCCGGCCAGCAGACCCCGCCGCGGGCATTCCCGTCCTGCCAGAGCCCTCCGAGCTGCCGGGGGAGCTGCGTGAGGGCGAGCGAGAGCCACGGCCGTGCCGGACAGCCGCGCAGGGCTGTACTGCCCGTAGGCTCCGTGTAAAATGATAGCGACACGGCAATCCCTTAGAGATGCTCTCACATCTCCCACAGGCAACGCGGGTTGAAGAATCGCCGGGCATTTCCTACAGGATGTCTCCTCCCTGGAACTGCCGATTAGGCGAGGCTGAGATCTTTCGCTCAGGCTCCAGAAGTATTGAAACACGGAGCTGTTTAGACCTGTGCGTGTTGCAGAGCTCTGCGCAGGGGCAGGTGCGGTGCGGCGCCCCCGGCCCGGCCCGCAGGAGCTGCCCGGCCCCATCCCGGGACGGAACGGGTCGCGGTCTCCATCCAGCCGCGATGCGCGGCTGCACCTCCAGTGCCCCACGCGCACCTCCGCTGTCCGAGCGCAGGCACTTTGTGGAAGCAGCTTGGAACCAACCCACTCACTAGACCCGACAGATTTTGCAGACTGTGCATTACATGCGTAGTTTCTACTTGCGAGTCCGTCTGCTTAAGGAATAGGGCAGCTCAGTATAGTGTCTAACACGAGCGTGCGAGGTGAAGCTCTGATTTCCTTGTGGTTTGGTGCTGTGTATTTGAATGTTAAATTCTTTCTACAATGTTCAAAGGTCAGCCTATCCTGTTAGAAAAGGTCATTCTCTTGCTTCAGATTATCTGTTAAATATTTCAGGCGCTCCAAGTCAGTGTGATTGTCAGCGAGGGCGAATTAAATGGAGAAGGGAGCGGGGAGCAGCGGGAGGGAGCGGGCGCGGGGCCCCGCGGGGCGGGGAGGGCAGCTCCTCCCGGACACCCGCTGAGACCTCGCAGGAAAGGTCCTGAGCTTTTCTGGGTATTAAAGATCCATTTCAGTGTTGCAAGAAGCTTCATGAAGTATTAAGCTTGATGGTTTGGCAATATCTCAAGTTACATAATTGTATTATTCTACTTACTTGAATTGTCCTTTCAATTTCAAATAGAGATTATACAGTCCTTCTCCAAGCGTAGTTTTTCCATGAATTGTGAAGTAGCTGTTACGTTCCAGCAGTGGACAAAACGACTCCTCTGTTCTCCTCTTAACCATGTATTTATAGTGGTGTGATAGAATGGTAAGTTCTATAGTGGAAACTCCTATGCATAAACAAATCCTCAATAGGTGTATCTACTTCGCAATATTTTCTTTACTAACAAAGAGGTTTACTGTAGTAATGCTAGAAAATATCCAAGACTACTGTATCTGGGCATCATTCACAATTTTTTATCTTCTCTGCAAGTACATAATTAAAATCTGACTGTGCTGTTGTGCAGATTGTTAGGAAGCCGGGGGTTGCCTGCCATTTAAAAAAAAATTTTTTAGAATGCACAATAAAGCTGATGGCGGAATTTGACTTGGATATTTTTATTACTCATGATGATATAAGAAATGAGAACTGGCCCACTTCTTGGATCTCAGGCTGAATTTGCATTCAAGAGAACTATTTGTGGTCAACTGTCTCTCACCAAAGAGATGGGAGAAAACCCTTGTAATGCCGTGTGCTCAGTACAAGTTTGGGGAGTAATTGTAAAGACCCAATCTGCTACAGTCAATTGAACTGAAGAGCTGAACTTCTGGTTTGTCCATTAGAGGGTTGAACAGAGCTATTTCACACTTGGGGAAGTGAGCAGCTTTTCCATCCTGTTCTCTTTGCAGGGCTGTGTCAAGCTGTCAGTGTGGGAGAGGCTGGGAGTAGCATCAATTTGTAGATTTGGGGCACATTTTGCCTCCGTTTACTGCTGCTTTCAGAGACATTTCTCCTGTGGACATCCCTGTTGCTTTGTTTTGCTGGAGTTCTTGTTACAGACAGTGCTTTCACTAGTGACAGGTCTGAAGAGGCTTTCTGTTCCTGTCTTCTGAGCCTGCAGAGTGCAGGTTTCCAGGGAGGAAAACTCTCTGCCACTGGGTCAAACCAGAAGTAAGCTTGACTTCATTAAGTTTGAGTTTGGGAGTCAAGAAAGGCTGAAGACCTTTCCTGTCCAAAGGTTTTGGACAACCAGCTGTGTGTTGTTCTGATGCTCTGTCAAGTCCTCATGATTATTTTTGAGTAGCAGTAGTTCAGGGAAGGCAGTGGGACTCATTCTGATGTAGGTAAACACCTGCATGAGCAGCTGATGGATGAGTCAGTCACAACAGTGCTCTGCTGCAGCTAAGCACTTACATTTGTATTATTAGAACTGGGTTTGCCTCCTCCTTAGAACTTCATTTGATTTGCTGTGCTGTGAGAAGTTTTTAATTTAATTTACCTAAAATATTTTCTGTTCTTGAGTAGCAAAGTGTACAACCCAAGCAGCCTTAGACCAGCAGCTATTTGGACGTTGTTTTTAAAAGGTGTTGCAAAAACACAGATGTCAACAGTGAATATTGTGAAAGGAGATGACGAGTTATGTTTTAACTGTTCTGGTACTTGGTTTTGTCAGTATGATTTAGGTGCCTTTGATAAATCCTAATTTCATTATATAATTTCTATAATTAGAAAATTAGAGAAAGTGCAAGTGCTTCAGTATTGTATTATAATACAATTGTAATTGTATTACAATATTTAATACATAATCATACATAAATATGCACAGTTGGATTTGTAATTTACTACTGAGTAATGAACACTGCAAACTTTTGAATAGTCAGGAAGACAACTCTCAGCCTTCAGAAAGCTTACAGTGCGCTTCTCTATTTGGTAGGCAATATAATTAGATCTGTTAGGCTATACCTACAGACTTTTTTAGCTTAGGTTGAAAAATTCATTAATTTCAAAATTAGTTTATAATTATTATGGATTGTATCATAGATGGGATCACATTTTTCACTGAAGTCAGGAATTAATTATAAAAATAGTGCTGGGTGGATAATCATTTTCAAAGTGACAGAGAGGCCAATATTACCAATGCCTCAGCAACCAGATCCTGTCTCCAGAATGGGGAGCATAGCAATGTCAGATTTAACTCCTCTACTGCCCTTGATTTCTTAACATACTTCTTTGAACAAAACATTCACCCTTCCCTATAGAATTAGTACTACATATTTGCAATGTATGAGATTATTTTAAGCATAATTGTATTTTCTAAATTAAGAAAAGTAACTCTTTTGGTTAATAATACCTTCAAAACAGAGACAGTTAATGCTTTTACGCTGTTGATTATAATACAGCAGGAGTTATGGATTGACTTCGCCTGCTTCGTTTTGGTGTCATTAATTTCAAAGTTGTATCAATTACAATCCATTGGTATCTATTCAATATCAAATATTGGCACAGGCTGGGCATCAATAGGTCAAGAGCAAACCTGCAGAGAAGGACCTGGGGGGGCAGTAAAGGAGGGTGGATTCTGTCCCTCTGCCCCGCTCAGGTGACACCCCACCTGTAGAGCTGGGCCAGCACAGGGAGGAGCTGGAGCTGCTGGACAGAGCCCAGAGCCTGCACCAGGATGAGCAGAGGGATGGAGCAGCTCTGCTGGGAGAGCTGGGATTGTTCACCTGGAGAGGAGAAGCTTTGGGGTGATCTCACTGTGGCCTTACAGTGCCTGAAAGGAGCCTACAAAGAGAGATTATATACAAGGGATGGAGTGACAGGACAAGGGGGAATGGCTTCACACTGGCAGGGAGGAGGTTTAGATTAGGTGTTAGGAATAAATTCTTCCCTGTGAAGGTGAGCTTGCAGCAACCTGGGATAGTGGAAGGTGTTCTTGCCCATGGCAGGGGGTGGAACTTTAAAGTCCTTTCCAAACCATTCTGTGATTCTACAGAAGCTCCGAATTGACTTGCTGCATTTGTAGTAATTACTTCTCAATTAACCATAGTAAGTGTTTCTAATGTTTCTGTCTGCTAAGCATGATGGCCTCAGCATAGGAGGAATATCATACCATATAGAATATGCCTATTAATCTGCAGCAGCAAAGTTGGTTCTTTTGTTGGGGGATTATAGTGCATTAATGATAAATCTGGTAGGAAGATTCAGCCTTAAAGCTTCTCATGGAAAATGAGAACAAAGAAAGATGGTATTTCAACAGCCATCTGTCAGTTGGCCTGTCAACAGTATTTTTATATAGGTGAAATTTCACACCAAGAAAGCTTCCAATAGCAGTTCTCACCAGGGCTGTGTTAGAATGGCTGCAGTTTGAAAATTTATGTAGCTCGAACTATTTCTCACTTCTCAGTTACTGTGATGATCACCTGGAAATACAACTTTCTAATTGATGCTGCTTTCTCACATTTCCCAGTAGAAGGGCAATGACCTTACCCAAACATACATTTAATGCTTATAGAATACAGAACTAAAGTACAACATGAAACCTCTGATGACAGGTTTAACAATATTTAATGCCTTAATTCAAAACAGTATGCATAGAATGTAAGCCATGCTACAAGTACTTAGAACCTGGGGTAAACTTTATTATATTGTAGATAGTGATGCAATGCTGCACTACTGAGCATGCAAAATACCTCAGAGCAAAAGATACCGAGTTCATTGGTTTGTACAACAGCTTAAATGTCAGCATGAGGTTATTTTATTCCTAATTGCATTTTCAAAAACAAAAGGAAGCTAATCTATGTGTATGATATTGTGATAGAAGGTTACAGACAACTTTGTTGCCACAGTGCATTATGCATTTAGCATTATTCTTCAACCATCTGAAAAAGACAGGAAAATATATTGAACTGCGTCCTCCTAATCATGAAATCTGTTCTTTCTTTTGCTGGTGTGAGCCAATTCTATCAATGTGATTTTAAAAGTCCAAAAGCATTAAGTATTTATCTAAAAAAAAAAAAAAAAATCTTACCTTTTCATGAGAAAAATTGAAGGTGGGCATTAAGGAAATATTCTGTCCTGATATGAGAGTCTGCTGTGCTGGCATCTGATCAGTACATATTGGAAATACCCAGTGAAACTTCAGGGCTCAGGACACTGCAGCTCAGCCCTGTGGTGCTGCTGTATGAATGGTGAGTGTTCAGCACTGCCATGGTACCCCAGGGTCTGACTGGCACTCAGGGTGGGCACCATCAGCCCAGCTTTGGAGCTGCTCCCTCTTGTCCAGGGCTGCCCTGCCAGGCCCAGGGAGCATTCCAGGAGGAGCCAGAGCCCAGCAGGGACCCTCTGCACACAGTGCAGAGTTGATGACCAACACTTCCAGTTGGTGAGAAAGGATGTTCTAGTTTACCAAACAGAATTAGGAATGCAAACTAACTGATATAAATGCAAAATTAATAGTATATACTCACATAAAATAAAAGCATGAACATTCTCAGAGATTCTTCCAGGATCCCAAATATACTGAACAACTCTAACTTTATCACCACTTAAAATATTTAAAGTTGAACGACACGTTTTCTGTCATTATTACAGCCTTATAAGATTTGGGCATAGCAGTGTACATAGAAAATGTGCATTGATTGTTCTGAGTGTCCTATGACATTCTTAATTTCATGCTTGCATATCTCATCACTTAGCAATACATTTTAGGGTGTCAATGGTTAATCTCTCCTCAAAAGTGTTAACTTCTTGAAAAACAAAACCAAACAAAAAATCCCATACCTTTCTTACGTAAAAAAAAATAGTTACTTTCATAATGACTTTGTGCCTTTCTAAAATAAATGTGGTTATAGTTTAATTATAAAAGCAGTTTATGTAATGCTGATACATTTTTAAGATTTTAATTTTTTAATGCGTTGTCTTCTCCCTAAAAGTAGCACACATAAATACTGCATCTATCCCAGGATGACTGAACTAGCATTACACTCAGGTTCCTTTCAGTCCTCTAATTCCTAAGTTCTTTAACTATTGCACATATGGATTTAAACAAAGAAAAATACAGAATACTTTAGGTTAAGCACCATTTAATACAATCAAAATAATTAACAATTAAGTAATCTGAGAAATTTCACAAGTTTAATTTTCAAAAATCAGGTTGTTTTGCAGGAATGAATAAAGGACAAGACCAAATCAAGTGATACAAGGAATTCTGGTCGCTGAAATGCTACACTTCATTTACACACCTTTCTTTTTATCAAATATTACTGAAGAATTGGTACATAAACAATGGTACATGCAATTTGATCTCTTTGCTAAGAAAAAATAAATTTACAGTTCTGTTAAATAAAGGCCAAATGCTATTATATACAGTCTCTTAACTGAAAGGCCTTGTGAGACATTCAGGTCTAATTTTAATACTTTCCAAATAAATACCAGATAATGCAACATTTACAAATAACACACCAACAGTACTTTAATGGTAATAACTTTAAAAACCAGAATTTAGTCTTTCAATTAAGCAAATGAATAGCAGCTCCTTCATAAATATTAAGGCATGTTACATAGCATCAAAATGGAACCGATGAGCCTCCTGTCGCTTCTCTCTGTCATCTGCTTTCTGAAAAATAATAATAAAAAAACACTTTGTGGAATCTAGAGCAACACTGTTACAGAAATGAGCTGTCAAGTGTCAGAGAATGGTTGATTTTTTCCAAGCTATTTAACAAAAGGCAAAAAGGCTTAGTAAAAGCCCCAACAATTAACTTTTAAATGATGTCAGCTTGAAATAGCAATAATCTATGCAAAATTGGCTTCTGCTGTTGATGCTCTGCTGTTGTAGTATTTATGACCCATTATTTTCTGTTATTTCTAATAATGCTTTTTAAAAGGAATAATTCAAACCTGGAGACTGCTTCCTGGTATCCATTTTGTCTACATTATAAATATAAGATGAAATTACTCTGGACTAACTGTAAATGTAATTTATGTTACGTGTACAAGGAATCTCATTTAAAAACATTCTGTTAAATACAACTTTAGAGTATGACAGCAGTTCAACCAACAGCTAACAGCACCAAGTAGGAAAAATGTTCTGTGTCTTTTGTTTGTATTATGAAAATGTGAAGTAGGATGCATTTCCCTGTTTATTTATGCAGAACACACACTGACCTGCTGAAAGAGTGAATTGGGTGGTGCTTGGAAAAAAGCAGCATATTTAAATTGTACCTGGAATCCATGTCATGTGTAAAAACGTCCTCTCCCACATCATCCTCTTAACAGAGGATGGAAGCATTTCTTCAAGGATTCTTGAACACACAGTGCAAACTTGTGCTTGTGCCATAACAGAGAGTATGTGTAAATCCCAGCATGAGAGAATTTGGCAAAGCAGACTGAAATGCTTTTTAATTTGCACAGACCCATGTTCTTCCCTTCTTTTTAATTTTTTTAGGGAGTAAAATGAAGAAAAGCCTCTCCAGTAGGTGCTGCGTGGGCATTCAGAACTGTGTCTCAGTTGATAAAAATACACAACAATTGTGGCAGAAATCGGTGCCCGTCTTCTGCCATGAGAGTTTGTCATCTGCTTTGGCTCAAGGCCAAAGATTTCCTCATTACACAATGTTTATGTGTGATAGCAACTCCATTGGATTAAATATGGATTTTACTGCATTTTGTAGCAGCAGCAGCAGAGCTGTCAGTGAGATTTAAGATATATCAGTCTGGCTTTTTTGGCAGGGACTTTATCAGTGTCAGTAGTATTCTGGATTCAAAAAAGGGGTGGGAAGGAAGGAGTGGCACACTCTTTCCTACACTGAAATGCTTGTCACACTCCACCAAATTTCATAGTGTCACTTAGAAAACCATTTCCACTCCATTTCTTGCATGCTTACTGAAAAAATTATTGCTTCAAATTTGACAGTAACTGATACTCTGCTGGACCCAGCAAACCCTCTCCAGCAGTATTTCCATGACTGTGCAGTTTTCATGACTGGCCTCATGACCCCAAAGCACATTCTCAAGAATGAGAATACAGACTATTGAAGGCTGTAGCAAATGTAGCAAGATTGTATTTGTTGTTAGATGAATAATGGTGTCAATTCTTCCTCAAGTTCTCTTCCATTAGATGAAAACTAAAATCTAGTAACTGAGATTTCAAAGGCTTTTTTCTTCAACACATTCAAAACTTCTAAGGCAAGACAGAGCAACACCTACCCCTAAACCCTACAGTTATTTCAGTACTCCAATACCTGGCTGGCAGATGAGTGTTCAAGAACTACTATAGACAAAGGGCTCCTGCTACTATTTATCTGCAGAGGTCAAAGTCCATGGTTTATTTAAACAGCTGAATAAAATGCTGCAGCTCACAGAAAAACACATCCTCTGGGGGAAAGAAAAGATTTTAAGTGCCAGTTCATTTCCCCTTCCTTTCTTTGCTACATGTACCCCAGAGATCTGCAAGGGAAAGGCATTTAGCCAGGACAGTATTTTTAGGAGAGGACTGGTAAGACAGTAAACTAAGAACAAGCTTAGAAACAAAGAACTTTGGAGTTTAACTTTACACATGTCAGTGATGCACAACACAGTCTTGGTGAACATTCTTACTTGTTCAGTATCTCAGCCACTTCTAAACATTAGGAAGATAAAAATCCATAGGAAGAATATGGGAATTAACAAATGTTTATACAATGGTCTGAAAATACACACAATTTGTCCAAATATTTGGGCCTACTTTGTGCGGGCAGAATTGGAAATAAGTTTACAATATAACCAATACACCACTTCATTCACACACACCTGGGACTTAAACACAGCTCTAAAAGCACTCACTCTGGGCTGAGTCCTTCCTTACACTACAACGCTTGAATTATTGTATAAAAACTGTTTTGAATGCTGCCCTTAAATCTCCATTTCTCCAGATGGAATTATACAAAGGTAATCCTTGCCCAACTCAAAATCCAAATACCTCTTCCGCTACTCTTGTTTGCTAAATATATTTTGGATAGAGAACTAAACCCAGGCAGTGCCCAGCCCTGAGCTACCAGTGAGCAGTGCTTTCTTGGTACAGCAGGACATGCTAATGACAGCCATCAGAAACTTTGTATTTCTTTGCTTTGTGTTTTTATTCCCAGCTTTATTATTAGTTGGAGACTGTATTTAACATTTTGAAGAGCGAAGACTGACTGACAAATAACATTTAAATATGAAGCATGTGCAAAGCTTATCTGAATGTTTAACAAGGTCATTTTATTTCCACAAGCACAAAAACAAACAGTTCTACCATGTCAGAATGTGCAGTAATTTCATCTGACAGCTAAGATTATGGTTTGGGTATGTAGTAACATTTATTGGCAACTCTGCCAGTTGGGTATGATTGTGAACTGAGCAAAGTTAAGAAAAATGGGAATGCATTTCTTTTGTGACATGAAAGGCCCCTTTCAAAATGCTTCTTCAAATCAATGGATTTCTATACCCTGCATGTGCAATTCAGACTCACAGAGCAAAGCAGCCAATGTGCATGACTGACTCCCTATATGTTCCTGAATGTTAATGTCAGTGAAGAGAGATACACAAAAAAGACTTTCTCCTTATTTTTAGATTACCAGCAGAACTCGAGATAAGTAAACTGAGTTCATGTTCCATTTTCTCCTTAAAACTGCAAAGTGGAAAGCTTAGATATGAAACAAAAATGGCTTGTTTAAGTTGGAAATAATAGCTTAATGGAAAGAAGGAAATGAAGAGCAACATGGACAAGTTTAAGTGTCTTAGAGCTTAAATAAAAAGAATGCCAATTTTTAAACCTGTGGTAAATATTGAATTAATAATAACAACACCTTTTGTGACAATTCAATCTGTGTCAGAAATTATTACACTGTAGAAAAATGTAAAAAGAATACCCCAATGTACAGGTCTGCAAAATATTAGGGAGTGTTAAATAGCATAGAAAATATTCTGGTAAATTAGCTTACCTTTTCTTGCCAGTGTAATATGCCAATTATTGCCAGGATGAAAACACAGACACCAATTAAGGCTATAGCTGTTAGCAGTACAATGTTACTTGGGGTCAAATACAGCTTGGCACTCCAGCTATACAAAAGAAGAAAATCCAAGGAAACATTAATACCTTTCATTAAGAAGCAGGAAACATATTTTACTTACAAAGATGAAAAGAACCTGTTAGGGTAAGACAGGTGACAACCTGGTCTAGAGAAACGAGCAGCTCTACTTAGAGACTGAAGCTTAATGATGTTTACTTGGAAATATATGGCTTAATGTAATTATTTTTGAGCAAAACCATGTCTAAGTACAATTTCTGTTTAGCTTTTCATGAATGCTATGGATATCCTCAGGGAATGAGGTTTTTCTCATTAGGAGATTTATCTCCTGCCCTTGCCTAGGACAAAGTAAAATGCATAAGGAAACCTTTCACAGGAATGCCTGGGGCCTGGGGACATGGAGCAGCAGGGGAAAATAACCCTGGAAGATTTTTCCAGCACATGAGGAGCTCCTCTCAGACAGGCTCATGGGTCCATTTCTCTTTTTCTGAAATTCACCCAGGGACAACTGCAGTTCTAGACAACATAAGCAGTTGATTATGGCTGAAGATCAGCAAAATTAAGCACTTTAGGGCTCCTGGAAGACATCCCTCAAATCATGTGAGGTCCTGAGGCCTGGGGAACCCCCTTTTTTGTACAACTTTCCTATCATGGGAAAGCTGTCAGCAGCAGGCTCTATGTTGAGGCCTCTCAGGAAATCACATACCTATGTTATAAAAAAATTAAGAAGTTTTTATTATGAAATCTGATTTCTTTTGGGGATTCCCTCCTCCGTTATTCTACAATATCCACAAACCTACTTTATATGAAAGCAAAAATAATTTAAGGATATGATAATAGAAATTGTTTAGCACAACACATACCTTTAAATACCTCAAGACTGTAACTACATATTCATCTGGAAGATGTTATTTCTGTGGTTGTTAATTACCAACTCATGCAGCACATCACTTCTCCACTGTTATTTGTTCTCTAGTAAAATTAACTGCTGAACTGATGTCAGAATCATTTCTGCATGATAAATGCAACTGACCTCACTGGTAGATCAAGCGGCAAAACGCAGCTGGAATATTTGACTAATGTTTTCTCCAATAGCAAAAAGAGAAACATGCTCTCTTTCTGGGAGAAATATTTTAATTGCAAAGTGAATTCCATGTTCAAGCTCTTGTGCAACCAACCCATTCACCTTTACTTAAAGGGAAACATTAATTCCTGTAGCAACAACTACTGCATTCAGAAGGGCTGGAGCAAAGCTTTCCTATGGAACTAGACAGAAATTGCATGTTTGGTGAAACAAAAATGCTTCATTCAACCATTACTGTGCTTGTAATTTGTCACTGAGGATGTTAAATCTAGCAAGTATGTTATTATTTACAGGAGTGGAGCTGGTAATACATTTTGATTGTTTGTCTGAGCTGGTAATAGGTTTTGATTGTTTATGGGCACCATCTGAGAGAGGCTGTGTAAATACCTGAGCAGCATTTTCAGCTCCAGCTCAGCACTGACCCCCTGCCCTTGTTCTTCGGTAAGTTTCTATATAAATAACCATTTCTAAACCTACACATAATGCCTATTTTACACTGTATATTAATGTAATTTTGAGAAGTGCAAATCCAAATGATGACATTACCTTCGAGGAACATTATGAGGATAGGGAATGACTATAAGCTGGGAGTTTGGTATGATAGCTGTCCATTCTTGTTTTCTTATGGACTGAAAGATAAACAAAGGCTGTAGTCAATTCCTAACAAACCAACATCCTTACAAGCAAAGAAATTCTCTGTTGAAACATACAAAAGGAGAAATAAAAAAAATTGTGAAATGAAAAATCTTTTACATTTAAGTGATTAATCCCTCTATCTTTGTACAAACCTGTTATTCTGCAAGCTCCAAAATGCTTTAAAACCCACCACCCAAAAGTAGAAAGCAAAACAGCTATTACTGACATGAAACACAGCATCTGCTTTAAAAGTATAAAGCAACAACATAATAGGGAAAGAAGAAAAGAACTGATTCTACAAAGGAGGCAGGCAAAACAATTATCCAAATCGGAATTTGGCCCATTTGAGAACCTCACTTTTCAAAGTAGTACCACCAGATCTTTAAAGACTGAAAATGGTGAGGATCCCACTTCTATGTTTCATGTGAAGATTAGAGAATCACAGTAGTCTCTCCCCACTATGACAACTGCGCATGCTTTTATCACCACGGCAGAAGGGATTACATGAGCCCCAGCCTGGCCAGAGCAATTCTGGGAAAGCCCTGCAACTATTGCAGTCCAGGATAATTCGACCCTCAGAACTAATACCCATTTGCCCTACAAACAAGTGCTGAATACCTGTGCTAACATTTACAGGCAACTTCAGTCATCTTTTGGTTTTAGTTTGGCTTCAGAGCTTTTACACGCCCCCAAAAACTGGGCAAACTGTTTCTTTTGGGCAAACCTTTCTGTACACAAACTGACTTCTCTGAGATTCTTACTTATAAAAAAAAAAGTGTCCCAGCATTATTTCCATCCAAAGTCTCTTAGGAAAGGTAGCACCATAAACAATTAGCTTGACAATGTTAAATGCCAACCAACCTTTTCTCCTAGGGGCCGAGGGATGCCAACGTACAAGTGGTCGAGGAAGTTGGCGCTGCGGCCCAAGCCCAGCACGTTGTAGGGCAGCTGCAGAGCATAGTGTGCTGACTGGCTGAGCTGGCCAGCTGCAGGGAAACAGAAAGCAAACCCAAGGAGGGATTTTAGAGAAAAAAACCCCAATCAATCAGTCAATCAATCAATCAATCCCCAAACTACCAACTTGCTACACAAGTACACACTCCCCAGTCAGTAATAAAAATGTTTTAAATTTTTCACTAATTGTATCATTATTTAATTCTTAAAGGCTCAATCCCACATTTCCAAACTACTTAGGAACATTCACTCGGAGAAGAGCTTAAATACTATACATTTTTAGGTAACACAATTCTTTTGAGTACCATCCCTACTCAAATCTCCATTATTTGTTACAAGTTGAGAAGAAATCAACTATCTGCACTTTTTTATAGGATTAGTGCCCCACTGATTTACAAGATCAGACTCAACATGTGAAGGTCTACTTTAATTCTTGTCAGTATTAGTCTGTAATTACTACTGTGTCACAAAATTAGTTAAGTAAATTCTCATGAACAAATTTTCAAAGAATAAATTAATTTAATGAAAACAGGATTGCAGTGGTTACAAGTTAATAATAATTATAGGAAAAACTGTAGGTGGAAAATAAGCTGCTTGGTTTCCTGAAAAGGCAGTGGGGAAACAGGCAAGTGTTGCAATTATCAAGAAGTTCACTGGCATCCCATTTTCAAAGTATCCAGGTATCCCATTTAAATAAAAAAATCCTCTAATTGTTTAGTTTCTGGCCAAGAGATTCAGATCCTGTGTGGGTTCTTTGTTCTCTTAGCAAGTGAGCTGCTCCCACAGCAGGAATCAGTACTTCAAAAGCACCGAAGTTAAATCAGCCTTCATCACATTAACAGGAATGAGTGCAAGGGACACTAGACAACCACAAATGGGTTTCTGTGACCAACAGAAACAGCTTTTCACAAGAATGTGATTTAGTCAGTATTTTTAGACCATGGGATTTCTCTCAGCTTTGATCTCTAATAGATTACGTCTGAAACTGGAAATTTTAAGTTAAACAACAAAATGCAGCAGAATGTAAACTGAAGAACAGAAATCCCTATTTTGTAATGAATTTACAGCCAACTCCTTTGTACCTCTGCACACTCCCATCCAAGGCTTGACTCAGGAGGCAACACTTTACCTCAGCCCACCTGCTGTGGCCTGATTGGTGACACAACATTCTGCATATCTGTGGTGAACACAGGGGAAGGAAAACCTCCTAACTCACCACCATCATCACTTCTTTGGTAAAGCCAAATATCCTTTCAAGAAAAGCCAAACCCACCCTCCCATTCCTGGCTCCTGAAGATGCCCCTAAGTGCAACTGGCCACAACACAGCAGCACTTCACCAAGGAACAGCAAAGACATAACACCCACTTCCAGAAGCAGTTCTTGTATGCTCCTCTGGGGACAAACTACCCCCTGTAATGCAGGCTGGTGCTTCTGAGCCCCTGCTCATTACACTGATTGCTTCATGGCTCTGTTTTTGTGAACCTCCCTTCCCCTACCAGCTCCTGAGGAAGCCACTTACCATATACTGTCAGGCATGTTTTGAAATAGGCTTGTATAATCAGGAGGTAAATATTCTGTTTTAATGTGGGTTTAGTTATAATAATCTTATTTTAAAAAGCAAGATAAATGTCAACTGAGCTCTAAAAGATCAGCTCGACACAATTATCTTTTTATTAAGCTAAAATGCTATTAGCAAAAAGAAACAGTAATGGTCTTCCTAAAGATTAAATGCATTTTAGATTTATTTTTCATCAGGCAGAATCATGTAATGAGCAAGCAGATGAGGAAATACTTAAGTTGGATTTGCACTTTCAGGTCTCTACTGTGGGGACACATTGCTAGGTAGATTTCTCGATTACAGAAGATGTGGCACAAAACACTCACTGAGCAGCTTTTCTCTTTAAGAACAGGGATTTTTTCAGTAAGTTGAGATAACACAGGATAGGACAGCATAAGATTTGAGCCCCGAGTCTCTCCCTGCCTTGCCACTGACTTCCCTAACATGATCTTGGCTAAACTTGGCTCAA
This sequence comes from Muscicapa striata striata, assembly GCA_030060385.1. Taxonomy (NCBI): domain Eukaryota; kingdom Metazoa; phylum Chordata; class Aves; order Passeriformes; family Muscicapidae; genus Muscicapa; species Muscicapa striata. Next base: position 5,548,412 of record JAREIS010000057.1, on the reverse strand, counting down.
TCTCCAGTTGTCAACATCCAAATCTAAAATGGGAGTAATTCTAGAATTATGTAATATCTGAAACCTCCAGTTACCAATATACAAGTACTAAGGATCAAAGGTGGTTGTATTCAGTTTGACTTGGCTACAGAAACCAGACGTGTTACTTGATCATGCTGCAACATAAAAAACATTCTCTTTTAGAATTTGTTTCACTAATGCTGAATGCTGAAGGACTTTCCCCAAAAGAACAAGGTACTGCTGTAACATTGAAAAGCTTTTAGAATTACTTTTGAGTGAAATATTTAGGATCATGAGAAGACTGCAACTGAGATCTTGCTTTTTTCTTTCATCTTACAAATGAAATGAATGTCAACTAAATTAAAGAGAATAAAAGAAAATGTCATATACTGTGTGCAGTCAGCCTTAAAGAGGTTAGAGAGTCACATACTGCAGCTAGAATTCTTAAAGCACTGAATAATTTCATGGCTACTAATGCTGGTTCTTATGCCTACTAAGATAAGGATAATGAAATCTTACGCTTCAGGATGTAAATAGAACATTTGCAAAGGTCAGAAAGGAATGTTTTCTTCTACACAGTAGGCAGAAATGTGCACATACTTATTTTTTTATTTGCCTTTAAAATGGGGAGGTATTAGCTAAGCAGGATGATGGCATGTAGAAGGTTCCAGTTTACTAAAGCTGACTAAGCACAGGAGAGCTTTGAGACTCCTCCTTGCTTTCCTCACCCTGTATCTATCATAAATTCTGTTTGATGCTTACTGAAAAGTTCCACTTAGAATTGCAAGCAATTAAGAATGACAACTGCTCACCTAAGAAACACAAAATCCCCAATCCAAGATGAAAAATAAAGAAAGAAATAACAGAGTACTGTCAACAGTTTACTGACATTATCAGAAGTTCCCAGTCACTGGTAATTAATTTACTTATGAAAATATTTCCAATTTAATTTAAATAGCAATCACAGCAATTTGCCCTCTTGTAAAACTACTGGAAACAGCTTTCTACTTGTTCCAAGAAAATATGAAAACAGTTTTGCATCTTCAAGGAGGAAAGTAGGATTTATTTCTCACATTCAAATTGTTCTTTAGGTTTTTGAAGTCAGTATAGGCAAGATAAGGGAAGTGTCTGTTGCTTCAGTTTGTTTTACTTTATCAGTGGAACTTTTATTAAAAATAAGAATTAAAAAACCTTCTGATCATGCTACACATGATTTCTTTTTAATACTACTTTTAAAGCTATTCAGTATTATGTCTTTTGCCTTAAACTTCTTGTTTCAAAAATGCCATTTCAAAGCACACAGATATCATGGGCTGTGGTATTGGTATTAGTGGTGATATATATATTTTTGTTTTAAATCACAAATCATTAAGTTTATTGCTTAAAAAAACCTTGGACAGAGTAAAATCCTCAACATTTCAGGACATGGTTTTCTGTGGTTTCAGCCTATGGGAGATCAAATTTGTTAGAAAAAGCTAATGATGTTGGGCAGCCAAACCTCAGAAGATTTTGCAGGGTTTGATATTCAGAAACCATTCTGGACCTTTTGGAATCAATCTCTTTACCTCTGAAGTCTGGCATATAAAATTGGAAGCAATTCGTACCATTAACCTTTCTGAAGTCTTGTCTGAAAACCAGAGCCATGTGTTGTCTGTGACACATCCAGCACTTGCTCTTTTATACCTGAATTAAGTCATTTCCCTTCTGTTTTCATTATCCTGATGTAAACTTGCTGAAAGCTCAAGGGTAGCCTGTTCTCCCCTGAGCTGAACTGCAATGTCCTCAACAACTTATTTCAGGCTGAAGAATTTAACTTTGAGGGGAAAGTGGTTGCAATTACATGTAGAAGATGCCTTTCCTTGTTTAAACAGCACTGACAACACGTGGGGCTGGATTTAGGGAGAGCCTCACTGAACCTACAGAAATAGATGCACAATATTGATAGTGTTCAGTCAGTTTAAATAAACTTATTTTGTGAAATAACAAAGCAGAACATGCAAGATCATTACACAGAACTACTAGAAAGACTACTAGAAAATCTGATTTCAAATTTGTGGCTTCCTGAAGCATTCCTTATATTTTTTTAATTATGATTTTCTTAACAAAATATTATTTGAATTTAATTAGCCAATTAAAAGCCATTCTGCATAATTCAAAATTCAATAATACTATTTAGGATTCCAAAGGTGTATCTTTTAGTCTCAGACTTGCATGTAAATTCTTCTGTACCATCACCTACCTGAGCACTGAGGTCAGCACATGAATGACTTCTTTTATATAGATTAGACAAACATATGCATCCTAGAAAAAGTAAAAATTAGTCCAAAACCTGCCATGCAGAGGTTGCATGGATTGCTGCATAGCTGGGAACAACAGCCAGGCAACACCTGGAACAGGACAAAGACAGCTGAAGATCTGGGTGCAATCACACAGTGACTGTGCATCCCTTCCCTGCACAGCTGGAATACTGCAGTGATTTTAACTCTGCAGCCATTACCAGCACTGGGATAAATTGCACTGAGTATTTCCCCATTTTTTAAAGCTGGCAGCTCCTTATTTTATTTGAAAATATGCCAGAACCACTTACTGCAAGAGAAAGGGAAAATATAACTGATAGTAATGAAAAACATGGAATATGCCTAAGAATTTACAAAGAAGCTTCCAGGACAAAAACCCAATCTAACAAAAACCTGACAACTTCAAACTTGGAAGCTTTATAAATAGCTGGAGAAATTGATTTGTTTGGCTTTAGTTGAAAGTTTTACTTCAGTTCTTTTCATACTGCCTTTGGGGGTCACTGGTTGGAAAAAAAAAAGTAGTGGTCAAAGAGTTCTTTTTCTGTTTAAAATATGCAATGGCAATTGCATTTTTCTAAGGGCTGGGGGTGTCTCCCTGTTTTCCCCAGCTGATTGCCTCTTTTCCTTAGTCCCCCTAATAGGAAATTCCAGATTAATGCAGTACACAGCTTCACCTCTCAACCTTCTCTACAATACCTGGTTCTGGATTACCAGAAATAACATGGGGAAGGGAATTCAAAGTGCACTCTTGGGACTTGGACACCGATGATTGCAGTGCTGCCAACACCTGGGACACTTCTGCAAACCCAAACTCCAAACCTGATGCATTTTAATGAGATTATGTATTTTTATGAAAAATACCTTTACACCAAGTAATTATAGAAGTAAAACTGGTAACTTAAAAACCCCTCAAACAATAGGGTTATATTGGTAGGGGGAAGTTGTGTCATTTGTAATGCCCAACTATCCAAGGTTTGGTAATATTGCAATATTACAAGTTTGAGTAATTTTCTAAACAAGACAGTTATGCAGAAAAATATACTAGAAGGCTATTCCCACCTACAGAAAACAGAAAATCCCTCTCATTGAATACAGCTACTCAATTATTAAATTATTCCAGCTTGTTCCATGAATACACTCTTTTTTCTGTGTAGTGGAATCTGACACAACGAACCTTGCAGAGTCAAATGGCCATTGAAAATAAGCTTATTTTGCTTTTTTTCTGGTACATATTGCAATGTTTATGTTTAAATTCACGCCTATAATAGCTGCTAGACATTTGTGTTCACCTCACAATTCAATTTAGTTAAACAGCAGGAGAACTCAATGCAACAACAGGGAAGAGTAAGCAGATTTCAAAAAACCAGAAGGGCACGACTTCACAGCATGTGAAAGGTCATTCTGCTATGGAAGGCTTAAAAAAACAAAGCCAGTGCAGCAAAATGAAAGAGCTCTGGAATGAGAGCTGCAAAGGCCATCAGTCCACACAGCTTCACTCATACAGATGTTTAAATAAATTACTTGATCCACATGAGCCATTCAGTGAAGCTATTCTTATCATCTTCCTATGGATATGGAGCTTTAAGGAAACCTGAGATATTTACTGCCCCTTGTTCCAGAATTAATGTTTGGTACACACAAGCTGCAAGTATGAGCCTATTTATTTCAAACTCTACCAGCACATTTTTACTTCAGGAGAGAAAACTCAGATATGCATAGCACAGGCTGAAACACAGAAGATATTCTCCCAACAGAAGCCTGGAAATATATGTAGCATATGTAGAGCTGAAATTCCTGGCTGACACTCACAGTTAACTGTGGGATCTCCTTAAAAATAATAACTCCAAAAGAAAAGGGAGAAGGCAGGTTGCAGGACATGGATCAGAAAGCATGACTTCAAATTTGAGTTTGTGTACTTCTCCTGGATTTACACTGGACCTGGTCTGATCTCAAGCATGAAATTCCTTAAATATTTGAAGAAGCTGTTACAGTTGATTTTCCTCTCAGGAAGATAAGGTCTTTGGAGGTATTAACTGCAGACGTAGGGCCCTGAACTTCCTCATTCTAATGCCCATGTTGGCAATTGCTATTCCTTGTAGCTAATTTAACAGTATTTCTTGTAAGATTACAAGTGAATTGAGCAATGTGAAAGTAAAAGCACAGAATACATGTTAATTATTATTCTGCTATCTTTTAACAACATACTGGAATGTTAATAGGAGACAGAACAATTCTAACAATGTTTTTAAGAAAACCCTCATAATTATGCAAATTTACTGTAGTTAAGGCTTGGCAGATCAAAGAACCTTAAAATGAATTAGATAAGGACAGCCATATGGGACTTTTTATTTTTTTCTTTGCATGAATATTGCCTACATGAAAGATGCCACAACTCACAAGTAAAGTCCTGCAGAATTTAGGAGACCAGAAACAGAGTGGAAGGCCATGGTACTTTGAGTCCTCTATGATTTACTTAAACCCAGGGCTGGATAACAAGGTGATTGCTTACAGCAGTCCAGCCCGTGTTCCCCCCGAGCACAGCCATAAAGACAATAAATAACAGCAGCTGACTTTGGAGGGGGACACAAAAAGAAATGGTAAGTTTTGTTTTCATTAGAAAAAGAACTAAGTTTTTACTCGTGTTACTTCTTGGGAAAGGGATTAATTATTTTAAAATTTTGATTAGCTCATTACTCCTTTCAGATAATTAAAAGCTTCAAATACAAATTGTCCCATAATATTATATAAGGAAGGCAAATAAGTTGATGAAAATTAGTTTTAAAATAGCACATGGATGCTATACTAATAAAAGTTTAATGCGGAAAAGATATTTTGTAGGTTTATACATGGCCCAAGAATGCCATGTGGGTTTGGTATTGGCTACCAGTACACATAAGGAATATTGCTTGATGATTTCCTGAAAGTCAAGTAGAAAAGGATTGTGATGGAATGGGCTGTTTTTCCAGACAGCAGCCTGTAGGCCAGTGATTCTAGTTAGAACACTTACTGAATCTTACACAGAACACTTGCAAGAGAAGAAAATCTAGCTACAAACATAATGTAATACCCTCAGAAAACATGACTTTCAAAAGTTCTTGCAGGAATTATACAGACTCAAAAAAAATCTATTAACTTATTAGTGTTGAGAAACTGATCAAAGACAGCATTAGAAAATTCCCTATAGCAACACTGGTGGGGTCATAAATGCACTTGGAATTCATTACTGTTATTTCATAATGTCAGAACAGAAAAGGAAATTCATCATGCCTGGACTCCGTTAGGTTTTTATTATTGTAAATACGGTAGCTGTGAAGGGAATATAGCAGTATTAAATCACATTTGATAACTTTTTCTTAGAGTAAATCATAAAAACATTGCATTTCCAGAAGAACTAGCCCCCTCCAAACACAAAGAAAAGACCAACAAAGCCACAACAAACCAAACTCAGCAAACCCTAAAGAAAATGTTTAAGAAAAATGCATTTGCTTTTGTTCTTGGAAGAGAGAGACAGAAGAAAAAAGGAAAATGATACATGAAATAGCTCCAAATTTTAAGCTAGTTTTATTACACACTTGTAAGATCCGTGCATTGTTCCACGACACATAGTTAGAAAAATGTCTTTATTTAACCATGTACAAACACAGAATCACGTATCAAGAGTATCAAGGTATGTTTTTGCAGCTATCTGGTTTGTATTTCAGGACATCTTCTTTCTCTTTAATTTTTATCAGGTGGAATTAACAGTCCTAACAGAGCACACTATTCATGGCGAGAGCATTGCCAGTGACTCAGATTGACTCAGGACCCCTACATGTCAGCATCTCCCCCCCCCAAAATTATTGCTTTTATTTAAGTTAGTGTTATATAGAATATAATCTTCCCAGTGAACTACTGGAACCACTTTTAAAAATCTGGTGTTTAATTTGAAATGAGACTGGAGTGACAGACACGGATGACTGCACTTACTGATCATTTTCAACTTACGAATTCAGGATTTTTGCTAAGCAAGAAATGACTCCATTATAGTCCTAAGATTACCAGTCATAAATGAGACTAATAAATCACTTTGTACAGTCTCCTGTGTTTTCTAGGAGCCACCAGTCCACACCTAGGAAGGTAGCATAAACCCTAGGATATTCTAACATCAGGCACTGCTTGGACCACAGCCTAATGGATGATTCTCTCTTTGGCTGCTTTGTTTTTGGACGCCTGCAAACTGTGGCACCTGCCCCATCTCAGGCCATTAAAGCTTTAGTTACAATAGAAGTTGCACCAGGCAGCCCTTCCCCTTGGTTTTGACCCTGTTACCTAATGATTGATACCCTGCAGTTCCTGCATTACCTGAAAGGACACAGGCATTGCCTGTCCAGCTTCCTCAGGCTACTCAGAATTTATTTTGTCAGCTGCCAGTTATAGTGAACAACTCCAGACAAATACATCCTGTGTGTCCTGAATATTATCCTGATCCTTTGTCATCTGGCTGCTAGGATTGTATTTAGGTATTTCAAGGCCACTGCTGTTTCTTAATACATAATTGCTTAGGAAGCAATTAGAAGCTTATGCTGTTTCACAAACTGATGATATTTTACCCAACAATTTTTTGCTACAGCCAACTGCTCAAACCCAACTGGCACAGGACAAATGAAAAGATAATGCAATTGCAATGTTTGTAATAAAAATGCAATCTGTAAAGAAGGAAAAGAACGTTGTGGGGTTTGGCACTGTAAACTGAAGGCACCATTGAAACCATTCCCATTTCCCTCTGTCACCTTTCCAACTCCTCAGGTTGCTTAGAAGCACAAACACAGACAGACTGTGCCTTGGGTGTTCCCACAGTGAGTTTCTCTTACCTGACCCATTTTTCAGGTACCCATTTGCATCTACAGTGGTGTACATGATGTAAGGACCAGGCTGATTAACTCCAAAGGGCTACAAGGGATAAAACCAAAGAAAAAGGCAGGCAACACTTTAGGAACAGAAAAAAGTATTGCAATTAAACAGTAAACTGTAGAAAATTTTTTTTACATTAATAATTCATTTTTTATATTTTAACTTCAAAATATTGCAACTGTTTTGGTCATACTATTATGTGGAAATCAATTTTCAAAATCACAGTAATCAGTTGGCTATGTAATGATTAGTTTCTCTGAAGAAAGCAATACTATTCAGTCCTCTGGCAAAAGGTTTAATGTTTCCTTGGAAGCTAGAAGTGAAGTAAAAAGCCCCCCAAAATTCAAAGAAATAACTACATGTTTTGAAAAAGCAAAACTCTTTTGATACCAAGAGAATGTACTATCTTGATAGTATTTCTGAATTGAAAAACACTACACAAATTCTGTCTTTTCTATCATTATTTAGCAGTTTTTCATTTATAATTAAAGTGATTGAACAGTTACTTGTGAAGTATTGGTATCTATTTTAAGCAAATTTTCTTGAGGAAAAAAATTTACTTAAACATTGAAGTACAGTCATGAGGAAAAATAAAACAAACATCCAAGGAAGTTGTGCATTACTCAGGGATGAACCATAACTAATGCACCTAAGTAAGAAAGGGTTGGGAAGGGAGAGGATGAGAGACAACTATAGGAATAGATTTTAAAGGAATTATTCCCTTTTTTTTCCTAATGTTGAATTCAAGCTGATATTAGGGCATCAAATCCAATAGAGAGCTTTCAAGTAAGTTACAGAAAGAACACTAAAAGAGATGATGACATGTTTTATACCATGCCTCAAAAATTAGCAAGTTTAAACCACAAGAGTAAGTGATAATGATGACAGATGAGATCAAAGCCTGAAAATAATAACTGATTAGAATGAAAACTAAGGGGACCACAAAGGTGATGCTAATGCAGATCTATGAAAGATGAGTGAATAAGGTGAAATTTAATTTTTTTTGGTGCTACATAGCTGTACTCTGGCATAATGTACCTTATGTTACTTTCTGTCAGAGAACTCCTATTACAATGGAGTCAACAGTGTTTCAGTGATCTCGATAATGAAATTTTCACCAACATCTGCTGTGAAGATTTGCTTTTTAAACCCACAATTTTTGTAATTAAGTTAATGATACTTTCAAACCTCATTATTTTACAACAGAAATTAAACTCCATGTCTCAAAATAGACTTGAAGTGAAAGTTAGCCCCATTTGAAGCAGTTTTTCTATTTTCAAGTCAAAATTAAATGTGAAATTTTTGCAGAGCTAAAGTGCTACTGCTACCTCTGATTCCTCTAAATTCCTCTTTCAGGCCAACTTTCACTGTGAACATTGCTAAATAATTTGCTAGTTGGCAGTTTGACTGGTGAGTTGCAGGTCTCTGGAGACAAATAAAATAATCGAAACAGAAAGCACCACATGTGTATGGCTGTCTGCAGAATCACCAGAGCCCAGTGCACTTCTGTCCTTGGCTGTGCTCACTGCTGGAGTTTGGCCCAGAAGTGGCTGCATCTGCCCCACAAGCAGTTTCTAAGTGCCCACCAAGACTTGGCACAATTCAGTTTGGGCACCCAAGTTCCTCTTGTCTCTGGTATATCCCAGCCCCAGTGTGGGGTAACAAAGCTCCTGCAATCACTCAACGGATTCCAACTCTGAGCAGCAGCTGCCCAAAGTTATGGGTCTCACAGCAGCAGAAGTTGGCCAGTCATTATTTGGATTACACATTCTTCCAGTCAATAACTCTTTAAATATGTTGAGAGTTTTTGGTATAATTAGCCTTCAGCTTATTTGAAGGTAAATACTAAACAAAGCCATAGTTATACTTACTGTTATTTTCCGAGGACAGTCATTAGAACAGAGGCCGCTGAGAACTGCAAGAACAAAAAGTGAGCTTGTTGTGTTTATGTTCACAAAACATCTTTGAAGCACCACCTTTGAAATCTGGTAAAGTCTAGTAATAGTGTCAGGTATCCATTAAAAAACAAACAAAATAAATATCTTTTCTGTGATTTATGGTAATGTACAACATTTCCTTATCTGTTGGATGCGTATTTGGCAGAAATTCATCACTGTTTTACCCCACCTCATTGGTTAACCAGCCTCAAAAGGACAGATTTGCCAGTTAGAAAAATTACAAATTAAAACATTTTTAAAGCAGTGAACTATACATTTCATTCATTATTCTTCATTTCTAACCATTTAAAATACTGGCAGAGATTCAGCTTCACTGTTTTAACTGAGAAAAAGATAAAGGCTTTTCCTTTTATACAAGGCATCATTTTGAAACTTGGTTTAAAGCAATTCACAAAAGCTGTAACAAGCAAAAATCCCATTACTGATTTATTCTATTAATTCAAAAGTATTATAAGCAGGTGTATATAATGCTAATTAATATCTAAAGCCTGTGACAGTTGTTTCAATTAATTGTTTAAAACTTACTAGTTTGAAAAATCAGATATGTTCAGAAATCTCTGGTAAAAACCTAAATGAGGGATAGTGAAAGCCATCTGTTCTGTAAGCCAGGACATCCTGTCACACTGAGTATTAGAACAAAACAACAAAACCCACACACATACAATAATCTAAGGTCCATTCTGATCCAAAATTTGGACTTCTAATGACAACAGTTTGGTTGAGCAGCAGGTCAGTAATGGCTATGGGCAGGAGGAGGATGCACACCAGGTACTGAAGCCAGGAAAAACATTACTTCTCCATGAATTATGGTATCCCAAAGCAAGCATGGCACACAGAAAATAAAGATTTGCACCAGATTTGAGGGCAGGTCATCCTAACCACCAGGAGTTTCTTAAAGCATTTTCTGTCTTATTTAAGGGTCCATTGAGGTAAGGGGACAAAATGTTTGGGACTTGGGAAATACTGAAAGTGCATGTAAGATGTTCACAGTCTGATTAGAAGTCACTCCTTATGTGAATCAGAAATGGCACTGCTCTAGTCCAGGAAGCTTTCTAATAATTTGTCTGTGAAGATTAACAACTGGCAAGACTCCTAAATTATCATTCTTTGCTTGTGATTTCAAAATGTTGAAATTTCTATATACAGTAATATGTAATATTTTATACAGTCCAACCCCCCCCCCAATATCTGAACAGTTAAGATGAATGTGTGTGGCAAAGCAGAATCTGAAGACTATATGCACCTACAAATATGCTTTTAATGCTACAGCTTTAATTTTATCTGTTTACTTAATTTATCTGTTACACATAGGTGAGTATGCAAGTGGACCTAACTCTTCCCATTTTGATGCAAAAGGGCACACTGAAATTTGCTGTTCAGTTTCACTCCTAGAACAAATTACCTGGCCAAGTACATTTGACATCATTATAATGAGCAAAGCTGTTCTCATTGTCCATGTGCCAAATAAGTGAACACAATGCATTTATTGATACACTAACTCACACAAAGCACATTTTGTCAGAAATACTTTCCCCTGAATCACTGTAAAAATATTTTTAGACACTCATTAATTCCCATTTCCTGGGGTTTTTATGCAAAAATACTCACACCCTAAAAGGGTGCTAAGAAAAGGCTTGCCCCAGTTTTTAAGATAGATTTTCACAGAGTGAATCAAAAACCATGTTGCAAATTACTCCCTTCCCCATTAAAATATCATATAATTATAATTCTGGTATGGCTTTGTGATGTGTAAGATTTTTCCAGAGGATTTTTTGCGTGCTTTTGTGAATTACACTGCAGATATCTGGTATTATTTAAAAGAAGGCTTCCATCAACATGACAAATGATTAAACACTATCACGATGAGAACAGAGCTCAGGCTGTGGACAAAGTAATAATTGTATCAGCCCCCAGCAGTAGCTGCAGTTCTGTTCTCTTATGATGTGCAGAATGTGTGCTTTAGAGGTTTGGATGCATTTAAGTAACATGAAGGCAAATACGGTTTTTGAAGGTGAAGCTCTAGTTGTTGCTAGTGAGCTTTGTCTTCATAGGTTCCTATACAGCCTCATTTTTCACTCATTCTCAAAAAAATGAAGCAAGACAGACAAGAAATGAGCTCAAAGCTCAACACCTTTGCAGTTGAAGAGCACAGCAGGGCATGCAGTTTAAAAACCTAATTATGAATTATTGTAATCTAACTTGAGCCTTTTAAACCAGCTCTCATTAATTCACACACCCTGGCCATGTTCATGGCCACTCTGTGCTCTCAGAGTAAGGTGTGGTTTATGCCACATGGTTTTGGCTGACTCCCACAGGGATGCAACGACCCTCAGAACAGATCATGCAGTGTAAGCAAAACACACCATCCTAGGAGTCCCTGAAATGAAATCAGCCCCTTTTGAAGGCAATTCTGCATCATTCCCACATGAACTCCAGCAAAGCAGGCTTGCTAAGGCACAGGTACAGAACATTACCACAATGTTTTCATAGGCAAAGGCTCAAATATTCGCATTCTTATCAATATCCCATTTTGACTTTATTATGCATTGATAACTTACCAATAACTTTAACAAAATAGGCATCTGCTTCAAAGTTATTTTTCAATGTATGGATAGCAAAGTCCTTGTTGGAGTAGCCTTTGCTTAGCACAATGATATCCAAGATTCCCTAGAAGAAGAAAATCCCAAGTTTACATTAGAATGCTTATTTACTCTTGGGAAAAAATGCTGTGCAGCAAAATTTACACCTTTGCTATTTATTTTAATATCTTTCAAATGTTATGGATATAATGCTAATCCATTTGGGATGGAGAGGGCCACCCACAGCTAAGCAGGACAATCCAAGGCTGCAGGGACAGGCACAGCCACACCCAGAGCCTATGTGCTGGGCTGAGGAGCTGCACTTACATCCTCGTAGATGTCAAAGAAGGTCGCTACTACAGCATCCTTGATCTGATTGAGATCCGAGAGCTCCCAGAACACCTTGAACATGCGCCGCACGCTCTTGCAGCTCACGTTGTTGCACGGGACATTTTCTAGTAAAAATGCTTGTTGATTGCTATAAAACATACATATAAAATACAGAAACCAAGCTGAGATAAGTCTAAATTGCAGAAATTTAAAAAGATTGTAATTCAATAGTTTAAGTGCTCTGGAGTTAAATGTAATAAAAGCACAGCTAGCAGTCACTGGGTACTTAAAAAATCCATACGTACTTATGTGAACTTTACAGACAGAAATACAATCATTGTCATGCCTGACTTAAAACAATGAAAGCACTAAAGAAATGAATCCAAACCAACAGCAGTAACAACTATTCAGTCAAAGGACTGAACATATCCTTACTTTATTCTGAAAAAAGTACAAATGAACTTATCTGCCATTTTCCTTAATCCCTTCCAGAGTCTATCAGATTAAACACTAGGTAAAACATGTCCACGCTTTTTCATTATTTCCTGACAACTTCTTCCCATCCCAGCTTCATTAATACTTTTTCTTACACAGTGAACATTTTGAGCAAACTTGAGATTAAATCAAATCTCTATTTGTATGTTTTCCACTGTTTCAAGCAAAATAGAAAATCCAACCCGCTGAAGTGCAGTAAAAATAGGGCAAGACAAACCAAGCTAGGCACTTGCTGACACTTAACACAAAAAGACAGGTGTGATACTAAACAAGAAACACAGAAACCAAGCAGTACCAGGGCTAGTGTAGAAAAATCTCCCATGGAAAAAGCATCTCATAGGTCCCTGTGGCTCAGGGGGAGACACAAGGGTCCCACTCTCCCTGAAAATGGATCAGTGTTTCTGAGCTGGGAAAACCTGACACTTCACCAACTCCAGTCCAACTCTTCAGGCAGGTTTGTACCCTGGGAGCCTCCTAGAATCCTTCGCTGCCTCGGCAATGGAAACAGATGAAGTTTCCTCCTCTCCTTCTGGGGGCAGAGCCAGGAGCCAGAGCAGTGTTCTGTAAAGGCAGCTCAGCTGTCAGAGCCCAGGGCAAGAGCCAGAACCACGTCCTCAGTGTGACCCTGAACATGCTGCTGGCTGTGTGGGGACAGAGAGGTGGGCTCTGTGTCTCAGCAGCATTCAGGATGCAAAGGCACATACAGGCACTTCTTAGGCAAATCACTGAATTAATGTATGGCCAAAAGCAAATGAGGTCACCTACAACATTTAAGGTGCTGCATTACCTGCATCTGAGAACTCAGTCACAACCTGAAATTCTCAAGTGCTCACATTCATTTCATGTATTACCTAAGTATCATCAGAATAGCCAACTTCAAGGTAAGGTGACAAGCTGAGCTACGCAGATTGTTTCAATTTCTCTTTTTCATCTCAACTTAGCTTTTAAAAATTTGAACAAACTTTTACAAAGACTCTTCCAGTTCAGATTTTTTAAAATTGTCAGAAATCACTTAGATGATAATTAAAAGACAAAAGACTCAGGTTTGCATTATACTCTGCATACTACTGAAGTCTAAACTAAAAGCCGTGTAAATGGATAGGCACAAGGAATTTATTTACTACAGGAACCTTTTTTATTTTCTTTCCTTACAACTGAGAAAAAACGAAAACATTAATCAAAGTGGCACTGAGTATGGAAATGCCACTTTCCTTCACCCCTTTGTATCTACAAGAGAAACATTAAGACAAACAGCAGGAAGAAAAAAGCAATCTCAAACCCTTCACAGACGCTGAAGACCCAAGAAGTGCACTGTGGGAGAGCTTTCTGGTAGAGGAAACGAATTAATTCATAGATGGAGCATCCCCCGTCCCACACGCTGCATCTCAGCCCAGGAGGAGGAAATGCTGTTGTGCAGGCCATGCTGCAGCAACAGGGAGTTGCTGGCCCTGACTGTCTGCAGAGGGGAGAGAAACAGCTGTTCTCTGCCTCCTCAGCTGCTCAGGCTGTTCCTAGGAAACATCTGGATTCGGCCTGAGCTGCCAGTTGAATCCTTCTATGATTTAGGCCTGTGATACACAAGGAGACCTAGAATCAAAGTAACTATTTCCATGTTTCATTTCTGATACATACTGTAATAAATAAGTGCAAGCTTATGACCTTTCCATTATTTTGAACAAAATTTTGAAGATTTCCCACCAGAAAGAATCTCCTTGTAACAAAGATAATCATCTGCATCTTTAAAATGACAAAGCAATGTTCTTGAAAGCCTATAAAGACAGACACTTCTGTAATGGTAAAACCTAAAAAAAATCAATGCTAAAGTGCTCTACAAATGTGTGACAGTCAATACCAAAGAGTTCAGCTTCAATGCTGTAAGAGATCACAAGAACTCTGAACTAAGACCAGTTAATTGCCCTTAACACGCCATTTGCAGCACTTCAAACATGGAGCTACACACACCAATACACAGCTGCAGATAAATCGTGTACTACCTACAACTTTATTCCAAAGTCTATTATATCCCAATCTGGTACCTTCTGACCAAAGTCATCTATGCAGGAAAGAGAGATTTAATAGGGCTTAACACCAAAGACTGACCGAAGACTTATCTTAGTTTTAACATATTCCTTTGCAATTACAATTAAATATTTACTGCTAATTCCATACATCTCTCACGCTGTCAGTTTTAGGGTAGTTCATTTACAGTAATACCAGGGACTAATCTAAATTACCACTATCTCACTCCAGATGTTCAGAATAATTGAATTTGCCTCTGGTTTTCAGATTTACTCAATTAAAAGGTGCTCATCAATCCTTCATTTAAAATAAGTCCTCTATCCAACCTTCCCTCTGACAAGTGACAACTAATAATGATTTAGGAAGAGATAATTTGGTCGAACAAGAGTCCTTCCATATAAAGGATTAATACGTATACATTAATTTGAAACTGAGCATGAACACCTAGAAAACTTTCTAGAAGTCTATCATACTTTAAAGTTTTTATTCAACTTTCCATATCCAGCTGGTTTTTGTCTCCAAGTTTCAGTCTTTGCTGTTATCAGCTGTGTCAGAAATAAAGTATTGCCAACTTGACCACTGAAAAACAGTGCCTTTGAATAAAAATGGATTTGAAAGACAGATTATATATTTACAATGCAAGATGCCAATTACTAGCATCGAATTGGAAACAATTGTTAAACAAAATTCCTTTCATCTAATCAGATGGGAGATAGATGTCTATAAACATGTAAGTACATGCAGTACTTACAATTCCAATGATACCAGAGTAAATTTTAAATCAGCATGTGAAAAAATGACTCCATTTAGGTAAGAGAGGAAGTATAGCTGAAACAATTACTAACTACTGATAAAATCCCTTCGCCTATTATTCTGTATACACACACAATTTCTAATACAGAATTCACGTATGTATCTAGCCTGAAGAAAAACCTGTGGACTTGAATTCTAACATGCAGGTTTTGACACAAGTCAGAAGTTAAAAGAATTCAGACTGAATAGATAAATATGTAAGGATCTACAGTGCATTTAGCACCTTCACCTGCTGGAATTTTTTGAGCACCTGTTGGAATTTATTGAGACTTAATAAAGGCTCAAAAGGTTCAACCCCCCTCAACACCTGCAACCACAAGTGAGATTCCTTTTTGTTCTTTCTGGTAAGAAATGTCTCCACACTGTCAGAATATTACACAGTGTAATTCCAAATCAAAGGGTTATCGCAGGAGATGAAACAGCAGAGTTTTGTAACAGTTCTGGCAATACTTGTAGTTATTGATCATTTTTCTGACTTGCCCACTGGGCAAGACAGTTAACCAACATTATGCCCAACTGTGGCATCTTTATTTCAGTTTTTTGTAGGGATTTGTAAGGATTTGATCTGAAAGTACTTTCCTGAATTGTGATGGAGGCATATAATTGATTTTAATCCTTTTTTTCCATTATCATGTATTGGTATACTTTCAGATGAACAAAATTGTTTCTGCCTGCTTTAATTTCTTTACATTACAGACAGCAAGTAGAAACCAGGCTTCCTAAATGATAGCACAGATTGAGGTCAAGAGTTTACAAAAATGCTTTTATCATTTAATCACAGTAATCAATCACTGAAATTAGATCTGTAGATGTAGCATGAAAGGCTTCAGAGAAAGAAACAAACAGCTTGATCCAGAACTGTTTAAAATCGATTAAATAAGGTTTTCATTTTAATTTGTTCTAATTTAAGGACAGCTTTTAATTTAATTCCCACACTGTTTTAATTTTCTCCAATCAGTGACCCAGTTACACATTTTAAAAGGAAATATTTGCTTAAGTCTCTCAGAACCAATGAATTAATATTGAATGTGACATTTCATAGTGAGTGCAAAAAAAAGTGACTTTCATTCCCATCCCGAAGTACAAAGCATGTTTCCGTTGCTTTTTCAACAAAAACTGGATAGATACAATGTTAACATGCAATGTATTTCTTGATTTTTAGGTTACTTTACTCTGTTTTTGCCAGAGTTTCCTCAGTTTTCTAAACTTCTCTTTTAATAGCTTGTCACATCATCTGCCAGTACCTTCAGTCCTTGTACCTTACTGTGTCACTCAACTTTGATGTCAAGTTTAAAAATAATTTTGAATGCACTCAATTGAATAAGCAAACAAATCCAGAAGCAAGGAGAATAAAAGTGTATCACAGTACTTCATTGCAACAAGACATAGATGACTTCTGGGCTTCTACAGGAGTAACTATTTACAAACTGTTTAATGATTTTACACGACATTACATTGCTATAATTATACACTAGCCAGAGGACAGAGCCTCTTAAGACTTAAAACAGCTTCATTTACAGTACAAACAGTACATTTCTGAAGTCCATAATTCTTCATGCAGCCCTTCTGAAGGGCACCAGCTATCAGGATATACATGATAATACCGCTCAAAACACGAGATTTCTGAGGCTTAGGTAAAAGCAAAGACAACAACTTTACAGCTACCATATCACTGTGTTACTTTGGCAGAGGGAAGGTTGGTTCTAGTTCACTCTCTCTAGTCTTTATTCAATGGCTGCTGAATAGAAGATGCAAAGTCCCAGCTGAGGAAAGTCTGGAATGAAACACCTGACACTCAGGGCCTGAGTGCTTTAACTTTGGCTGGCAAGTTCTGGGCAGTAACAGCTTCACCTCCTTCTCGTCTGCCGTGTCTGAATAGAAACAGCTGCTCTGCTGTTATTTTAAGGCTCAGAGGTACAGACAGAGCTCAGCTGCTCACAGCCTTGTCATGAATCACATCATGTAGGCTGAACACAGGCACGCTACTCTTCAAACTGGGTCATTTTTAGGTGTGTGTCACTATCTGAAGAATTCTAACACAAAAATGTCAGTGGGCAACTCATGTTTAGGCAAGCATTAGAAGAACTGAATTGACTTCTTGGACTTCAGCACCAAATTCTCTTACTGTCTGAAGCACCAAAGGGAGGTCCTCACTTGTTTTCCATATTGTGCATACATTCAAACTATGAACCTGCACCCGAAGATAACAAATACACCTGTATGACAGACTTATTCTGCCTCAGTGCAAGTATTTGTCAAGAAATGAAGACATTAAGGCTCCATGAAGTATGGGTTAAAACACCTTTTACAAGCAATGACATGAAGCAAAAGGGAATAGCACAGATAATGTTCCACCCCTACAGATGCTGGCAGAGTGAGCTGTGCAGCACAGACAGACTGCACTCACGTGCACACATCCCGTCTCTGCTGAGGTTCACTGGCATCATGGTCTCTAGGGCTCAGCTTTTCTCCAAAGTAAACAAGTCTATTCATCATCTCTACTGTCAAGCAAAAGGATCTTCACATGCAAACATGCTGCTACACTTCAAGGTAAAGATAAGGACATGCCAGCAGCAGCATCCCCAGGTGCCAGGTGAGAGCTGCCCACAGGCTGCTCTGTTCCGATCAGCCGGCTGCGTTTATCCGGCGGCACGTGCTCAACAGCTCGGGAATGCACCTACTCAGGTCAGCTCTTACATGGATCACTGACTCCTCTGTGTACAACAGGCTCCCTGAGAGCATCCCCACATGCCCTCTCCCACCTAGCACCAGATGGTAGCAGTAGAAAGTATTGGGAAAGCAAGCAATGAAGAAAAAATTTTAGAAAAAGGAAGGTGAGAAGATTACACTGAAAAATTTAATAAGAAGGGTTAGAAGTTTCTTTTTAGAGGGCGTTGTGTGTGTGTGTTATTTGTTTTCAGTTCTCTTGGACAATGTAAAAATCGCTGGTAAATTCCTGGTTCTCAAAAAGGGCAAACTGCTACTGCATTTTTCAGTAGTCACCAGTCAGTGCTTGCTCCATGCAACAGCCCGGAACAGGATCTGCAGCCTGGTGTAACTGGTCAGCACTGACAGCCCAAGTCAGGAATTTACAGATGATGATTTGGGAAAGGAAAGGGAGAGAATCAGCCCCTGAGCTCTGGGAGGAGTGTCTAAAATGCTGCCTCGTACTCCAGACCCTGATGCAATTCCCCACCCAGAGTCCCAGTTTGAGCCTATACAATTATGCATTCTGAATGGAGCACGTAAATGCACACTTGGGCTCAAAAGGAAACACTTAGCAGAGATCAAAAGTCTTATTCACTTGATAAAATGAATGAGATGCACTAAAGTTAGTAATTTCTATGACTGATGATTGAATGAATCTGACAGCTTTATTTCTAGGTTTGCATTACCTTCCAGAAGTGTTCTTCAGTATAGCAAGTGCATCTGGGTAGCCATCCATATTGTAATCTCCAATGTGAAGTGTAATTGGAAATGAAATTTCTGCTGAAGATTTATCGTTTTGATATGGTACAAAGCCCCAGACTGTGTCTTTATTTCTGAAGTCTTGCAAGACTGGAATCCACTGTAAAATAAAACAAAGAAAAAAAAACAACTAGGTAAAGAAATTAATTTTATTTATTTAAACTATGTAATTCTACTTAAACCAGCTGACACCACTTCATCAGGATTCTTCACCATTTACAAACAAGGATTATTTCCTAACTGTGACACCAAAAGAAAAAAACAAATTGAAGTATTTTTTATGCACTCAGTTATACCAGAACAGGAGTAAGAATACAACCAGAATATGAAGACATTCAGGAACACCTTAACTGAAATTCAGGCATGCCTGGAATTTATGTTAATCTTTAGGTGTAGGTAAGCCCAAACCATCAGGGCCATGAGATCCTGAGTCTCATTTTTCTTCCCTGGAATTGCAAGGCAATGCAATAAGCACCACTAAAGTTGGAGGATGGATGCAGCCTCTTTAGATTTGTGGCCAACACCAAATTGCTGGATACTGTCAGTATGCTGCAGGACAGGATGGCCATTCAGAGGGGCCCTGGAAAGGCAAGAATGGGCAGACAGGCACTCAGCTACAGACATCCTGCACTGGGGAGTAAAGCTTTGGCACAAGCAGTGCCCAGCTGAGTACCAGCTCTCCTGAGGGATGGGAGGGTCCAGGTGAGCAGGAAGGAAAAGCTGGGCACAGCAGCTTGGGCAGCAAACCAGCTCTGCTCTGGAATTGCTGCCTGTGCTCCTGCTCAGGATGACCCAGGGTTTCTTTTTATACAGCACTTGTTCAACTGCCTCTGGATTCTGTGTCCAGTTTTGTGCCCCACATCTCACAAAGGATTTGACAATACTGAGTGTGTTCAGAGAAGGGTCAACAAGATGGTCAGGCACTGAGGATTTCCGTGGAGTACAGGCTGAGGGCACAGGGATTGTTCAGAGAAGAGAAGATTTAGGCAGGATCTTGCAAGGAGCCAGCTGAAGAGCTGTATGTAGCCAGGCTCTCTACTGTGATACATGGCAGAAGAGCAAGAGAAAATGGTCAGAATGACACGAGGGAAGCTCTGACTAGAGACCAACAACCAAATTAAAGTACAAACGAGGCCCTGAGAAGTTGCAGGATCTTTGTTCTTGGGGGTTTTCAAAGTCCAACTAGAGAAAGCTCTAAACAACATGGTCTGAAATCAGTTTGCTCCTGCTTAAGGCAGGAGGCTGGATCTCCTATGGTTCATTTCAGCTTGAACAATTTTATTATTCATGAATATTTAGAAGCTCAAGAGCTTCAATTCCCCTCCTATATCCCCAGAAGCATCAGATACTGAACTGTTTGATAAGAAATTAAGATTAAGGTATCAAACTGAAACTACAAAAGAAATGCAAAGCATAATTTCTCCAGGACAGGAAATAGAATGCATCTGCACTTACTTTCCAAAGTACTGCAGAGGTGCTAAATAGGAATTTATCTTAATTAAAATCAAGGTAATTTTGCAAGGTAATATGAAGTTGAAGTGCCAGGGTTAACATCTCAATGCTACAGGAAAAAAAAAAAAAAACCAACCAAAAAAAGTGTCATTTTAAAGGTCAGAAGTAATTTTATGTGCCAACTAATTGACAATGCCTTCAAAAGGACAGAGGGGTGCCATCTTAAAGCACTGCTATCACCAACATCAAAAGCACTTAACACATCTTATATGTCCCTCACCCAAGCCTTAATTTAGCTGTCTCAGGAACCAGAAGGAGACCCATGACAGTCTCCTGGAGACTCCCAGGAGACTCTCCAGGAGATCCTGCCATGGAAAGACTCCCTTGCTAGCAAAATCCAGTGATCAACAACATTCCTGCCACATGGTTATTGTCTGTGACACTTGACTGCTCCCTTGGGATGACAAGCAAGCACAGGCAGATCAGGAAGGCCCCAGAGTGCCTGCAGAAGTGCACTGAGGTCAGTGCTGTGTGGATCCCAGAGGCGGCTGAGAAGCCCTGGGGCAGTCATGCTTGTCCCTGCACACACCCAACGTGTGCCATGGCTCTGAACTGAATCCCCATCTGCAGCACCCTGTGCAAACTCAAACCTAACATCAAACACACTTGGACCCTCATACCCCACAACATGCACAGGTCTAATTAGTTACTCGTAGTTACTTATAGCTGAAGCTTTGGAAAAATCTAAGAAACAGAAAATAAGGAAAATACTCCTACCCTGAGGGAAATTTTTCAAAGGCATGGTTTTCTTAGCCCTTACTTGTCATGCAGAAGACAGATGAAACAATATTATTGCAAAATAGTCTAATTTTGAAAAACAGTGATTGAAATCAGAACCATGAAATATAATACAGCTTTTACTTTACATGGTATTGTTCACACAGTCATTGCAGTACAATCCAATTATATCCATCATATACTTTCTAAATGTTCCCAGGTATGGTAACACTATCTTAAAGAGACAAAATTAAAGAAGAATTTTAAGGCACAAATACAAATTTGTTTCTCTATTACTCCATTCAGAGTGATTCATAGAAGGCAATTTCATATTCCTAAGGTCTACAATGAGATAGAAAACTACAGGTGAGCACATCATCACCTACTGCTACCAAGCATCAGCACCATCAATGCCACAGAGCAAATCCATCCTTGCCACTGAAGCAGCTATGGGACTTTTCCCAAGAGCAGCTGTGTAACACTCAGGAACATCAGCCTTGTTTGATGCATAACCAGATCACACCCAGCACCAGCTGTAACTTACACTGACAGTTTAAATTCAGAGTAATCCACGCTTTTGGCAAAACTCCTTCTGTAGGTTTCTATTACAAACTGCACTATGGTGTAATGTAATGCAAGATTAATTGTTCTTGTGCCTTGGGACATAGAGTTCAGCACAAAAGGAAGAAAAATGAAAATGTGTTTGTCAACAATATAAATCTGCTTATTTTGTATTTGATAATCCAGACAATTACTTTAAGCTTCATCTTTGCTGTTACTATGCTAATAGGAAAAGACTAAAACTAATTTTTTAAATTTCTAAGATAGAAATAGGTGGGTATAATGAGGACGCATGAAGCTATTTTTCCAGTTTTCTGATCATATGATTTCTCCTACACAACTGAGATAAGATTGAAAACTTGAGTAAGTGTATTTTTAAAAGAAATTTTAAATGAACACATAAAATTCAGTCAGAGAACTCAAGATTCACTTCTTCCTTTTCTGTTAAATTCCTCTCCATAGCATCACTGCTAACATCACTTAAAACATTTATAAAGATATTTTGGATCCTTCAATTAATGATTTGTAGGCTTAAATAGGAAAAATATTTAAGTGCTCAAAAATTTGTTTTTGAACTCTTCAAACATTTGTTTTTTCAAGAGAATGCTTTCCTGCCCTGTGAAGACAGCATCATTTTCATTTTGAAAAAGATGTGGGGATTTGAGAAAAACGTAAAGCTCTTTGCAGTCACTGTAAAGGGCTTGTTTCTTGCAAAGTCCAAGCTCTTCCATACAATAGGGAAAGCACCTCTCTTGCTCAAAAGCCTGTGAGCTGGTCTTTCAGCCCAACCTGTGGGATTAACACATCTCCATTTTTAAATTATGGCCAGAAACCCAGGAAGCACAAAACCCACCCCCAGCCAGCTGCTGCTTCCAGGCCACACAACACAGGCACTGAGCCAGCTTGAGTCACAAAGCTGGGAAATTAGTAGCCCATTCCTGGCCAATACATCTTCTGGGAATGCCAAAGATGAGCACCAGGAGTGGCCTGAAGGAGCTGCCACAGCAGCAGAAGTAACACAGGTCCTTTCCCCAGGGCTCCCTCTCTCCATGCGCTGCAGTTCAGCTGCACACAACAAGTAACTCCAGGATTTCAGCATGCATTAGTGCATGCAAGGGTCACCTGAGTTCCTCAACAGCTGAGGAAATTACTGTGAACACCATTCACTTATAGTGTTCAAAGCCCAGAAGATGACAATTCACAGCACTGGTTTAGAATCACAGAATAGAAGCAGCCAAAGTAGTAAAAGTCTTGTTTTCAATTCTCACAGCCCCACAGCTGCTTTCAAAAAGAGAAGCAACTTAGAAATGAAGAGAAGATCTTGTAGAATATGACGTTTAAGAAAACTACAGCAGCTGAATCCATTTCCCCCTTTAAACTGTTACACAGGAATAAGGAAAAACTTCTGACAGTGACTGACTGCAGCTGATAATTGATGCTGTCACCTCCCTCTCCAGCCTAGAGAATGACACTGTGAAAACCTGGGGTTTGCAGTGAACAATTCGTACTCTACTTCAGACCTGCTTGATTTCAAAGAGGAATAAAGCTATAACCTTTCTATTGTACAGAAAAAGGTTATAAGAATCATCAAGCCCACAAAGAAACTCTCAGATGAAGGGTCTGAAATAATAGTGTTTGCCTCAGGAAACAAATGAAAAATCATACCAAATACTTGGCAAAATTAAGAAAGAATTAGTCATCTCTAAGAATATCACAGTACCTAGAGTTTCTACATTAAGCACTAGCAAGGACTTTAAAACATTTCCCAGATTAGACTGTGGCTATTGCAGGTGAATTTAAAGAAGTCTGAGGTGTCCTAACACCTGCCATAATCTGAAACAGCATACAGGATTCCACTTGGATCTGACAGCAATTCTGCTGTTGCTATGGAAACATTCCCATTCCTTTAAAACCTCAGGAGGTCTGTCTCTCCTTAAGCCACTCGTGTATTTTGTTGGTCTTTACTTCTGCTCCACCATCTGAAAGAAAAAAAAAATCTGAGGTATTTCTAACACTTAACGTCCCCCCAGCCAGCATAAATTAAACTCTATGATGAAAGGTTATCCCTGAAATAATTCTCCTAGTTTGGCTTTCCAGTAGCCACGCAGTTGGGCCAAAGACACCAAGAGAAATATCCTGACAGACAGGATCTCACTGGAACAACTCCAAAGCCTGACATGCCATTGCCTGCCTCTCCTCTGGGTAAGTTTTAGAGCCACTAATTGTACAGATGTGTATTTCTGACTTATGCATTTCATCCCAAAGCATCACATGCTATCATGGAACTGCAGTAACTGTTTCTCATTTGGTTTTAGCAAATGCTACTGCAAACAAGCAGGAAGGACAGAACCAGACCCAGTAGGCAAAGTATTTTTTTATAAGACTGTCATCTCATTTGGAATCTTTCAGATTTCAGAGCAGTTTCTTTAAAAAAATAATTAAATTCTGAAAACAAGAATTTGTTGCTACACCCTTAACTAAAAAAAATAAGCCACAAAACCATACAGCAAAAACTGAAAAAAGACAATGGAGATAGAGTCTTGTATTTTTTCAATACTAGACTTGCAATTTCTCAGTTTCCCACAGATTCCCTATAATTACTACCTGTTTCACAAGGGATACCATCCCCTTGTTGAAACACATTCTGCACTATTAGGGTTCCTTATTATTTCCCTCAAATTGTAAAGTGATTAGTAAACAGAATCTATTCCAGTCTTTTGCCACAAAGTTTATAATTCCTCATGAAGAGTAACCTATTTAGTCAAAGCTTGTCATCTGACCTCACAATGACCAAATTCAGTGAAATGAAACTTTTTATTTCCAAATAAATACAAGAACGGACATATTTGAATAGATTTCTACCTGAAGGAAGCATGCAACACATGGGAAAAACTGCAAATACATGAATGAAGAATGATACTTTTTACTGTTTCAGAACAGAAAAGAGTTTCAAAAGAAAAAAGCTCCATCATCTCCAGGAGTGCAAGAAAAGAGTATTCTAGATAGAATTCTTTAAAAGGTTAGACCAGAACAAGTCATTATTGCATGCCATTTGATACTGTCATTTTTAATTATAGTTATTCTAAAAATAGGAAGAGAAAATGGCTTTAAAGTTTCTAGGTAAGTCCAAATACTTTTTAACATTTTTTTTTCTAGCAGGATGAGAATCTCTTTGATTTCTTGCTGTTTAAAATAAAGAGGCAATATTTAACTGCTAATTTTTATCTCAAAAGTCATTACCTTAGAAATTATTGTCAAATTGAAACTACACAGAAAAATTGCTAAATTGAGTAAACAAATTAAATATAGGTTAAATATCTGATGTATTTGTGACTAAGTAGTTTAGTCCTGTCAAAAAAATGAACTTATAAAGCAAGATAAAACTGTCTGCCTGCAGTGTTACTTCAGAGCAGGTTACAATAACAGACTATCTTGAAAAACTTCTGATATTATGCAAACTGATCCACACCCTCGTCTGCCACCACTGCACCAGTCCCTTTTGGGAACACATCCTGAACAACAGGATCCTTAGACCCCACTACTCTCAGTGGTTCCAGCTGTCTGTGTGGGGTTCACTTTCTACAGTAAAATTACTTTAATTTAGAATGTTTGTCTCAAATTTTCTTGAGGAGCAAAACTCAAATTATCCAGAGTAAAGAATTAAAGTGAGAGCTGAAGTGCAGCTGTCCTTTGCCAAAGAGCAGCCCAGCCACTCCCCTGCTCCAGCACGGGGCCACAGCCTGGATCACAAACTGAGCACCCAATTGCTTTGTGCAAAGGCTCTGACTCCCAACTCAAACTCTGCTGCACCCCTGAGCATCCAGCAATGCACAATCCATTGGCTGTGTTCTGTGGTTACAGGGGATGAGTGTAAAAAAAATAAATCCAAACCAAACCAAGAAACCAACAACCCACAATCAACCAAACAGTGTGCACAGCAAAATGGGACTTCCGAGAACAGAGCTGCCGAGCGCAGAAGGGTAAAAGATATAAATTACCAAATTTATTGTTTCATACTCTCATGACATGTTCCATCCCAGTCATTCCCCCTGCACTGACTGGGAGCTGTGGCTTTCCAACACAGAGTGATTTTCCTCACTAGTAGGCTACAGCCTGTGTTTCATAAATTTTTATTCTTTAAATGAGAAAATCTACACTTTAAACTTGGGCTACAGACTGTAACAAGTTCCACTATAAATTCTGAATTATAGATATAGATCAGAGAGGGAACTACTTTTAGCACAAAATTTGACTTAAAATTTTTAAGTGAGGGAATAATCAGTAATTCATAACATAGTTAGCAACATGTACAGCACACATTGTAATTTTCTCTGAGTACCCTAGAGTAGGTTTTGCTGTCAGCTACAAGCACTTTGTATGTCACCTTGGCCTTTAGGTTCACACTGCTAAATATGAATTTAACAAAACATTTATTAAGCCATCCAAAAAACATCTGGTTAATTTACTGCATGCTTACACATATAAATGAACATGTAATAATCTATTCCATGAATTATAACCAGGTCTTTGAAAGCCAGTAGTGTCATGAACAAACCACCTCCAACAGTTTAACAGAAACCCAGCCCTGATGACACACAGCCTAAAAAAATATCTGGAAATTTATTTCATTAATAACAAACAAATACCAAGTAGAAATTAGGGATAAGAGGTGTGGGCTGGTTCAACTTGATATATATATGTGTGTGTATATATATATATTTTAACTCTAAAATAACTCCCTAAGTTAAACTCAACAAGCTCATTTGAGTTAGAATTGTTTCCAGCTCTTAGCACAAACCTTGTTTTTAATCTCATGCTGGGACAATTATGGTGCTTTGAATGTAGTGTTTTGCAATCAAGAAAGTGACTCTTCAGGAGCATCCATCATTTCCTTGAGAAGAATTAGCCATTATAAAGGATTCTAGGAACCTCTTCCACTAAACCCATATTTTTTTTTCAGATAGTGAGCACATAAGTAAATAAATACAATTCTCTTGTATTCTATAATTACAGGTGAGAAGGTTTCACTTATTTCCTGAAAAATTTCTATTTCATATAATTTCACAAACACAGTATTTTGCTTTGTCTTTGCTATTCCAAATTCACACTACCTGGTCCAGTCCCAGCTTGGTTAGGTAGATGGCACTTCTTTGACATGTTTCATCTTCACAGACTGGTAATAAATGTTCACTTTGTCCATCCCCATCTGTTAGAGAGAAAAAAAGCCTGTCAGCTTTGTATCTGCAAAATCAGAAACTCTGTTTACATGAAATCATCAGCTGTGAATAATTTACTCCTTTTTTAAATGTGAAAAATTACATGTGATAAAATGGATCTATTTAAAACCCTTAATCTATTAATCTGTGTCTTTTGTTTGAAGACTGCCTTTGCTAATGTATTTTCCTCTTGACCCATAACTTTGAGAGAATTTGAAATTTTACTGTCATACTGAGAAGAGTAAGTCCTTTGTAATTTAATCAATCCTTGTGTTCAGTTGGAAAAAAAAAAAATCTTTAATACCAATCCACCACTAGAAGTCCACCATAAAAACTTATTTAATTTTCTGAACTAGTTTTAAACTCTTGTGCTGTCAGCAAGACTTTAAGAGTCATGAGCTCACATGTAATATCTTAATTTGTACTTAACACAAAAACAACACTGGAGAGTTGATTAACACGATGGCTAATAAATCCCAGGCTTACAGAATTAGGTAAATTTGAGTAAATTTCTGGTTTTCAAAAATGTTCTTTAAGCACCTTTAATCCACGTATTTCCAAACACCTTTAGTAGAATAATGACCTTTTAATATTTAAACAAGCAATGACTATTTGTATTTAGAGTTCTGACACATATAGCATAAAACGGGGAAAAAAAATAGTAATTTACTGTCCATTATCTACTCCAGGAGAAATCAATGTGTTGCCATTGTGACCTTCAGCCCTGCCTTCCTGCCAGGGGCCAGGCCAGCACTGGCAGCTCCCATCTGGGCTGGGGAGGGCACAGAGGGTGTGGAACACGAGTGCCAAGGAGCAGCAGCAAGAACTGCTGCATGGAGAACCTGGGCTGCCAGATCCCCACCAGAACCACACCTTGGCACAGACATGGCACCCTCAGCTCAGCACATTCCAGGCAATCCACTTTTCCAGGCTATGGACTCAAAGCTCACAGTGTAATAAAAACAGTTCACCTTTTCAACTTGGCCCTTAGCCTGTACAGTTCTGAGGAGCTGGGTATTTCATTTGAGATAACCACAGTGTTCACTGGGAACACAAACACAGAGAGGTCTTCATCTGGCACATTAGTTACATGAATAATTTCTGCCACTGGATTCTATATTATACCTATCAAATAGTGCAGGTTACAGCCACAAACATCCTCTCAGCCTGGCTCCCTGACAACTGCTCAGCTATCCCACAATAAATGACATTTTTACTGGTCTGATCTTTCAGAACTGCAGCTTATGAACATGCTACAAAATAGATTTCTGTATGAACCACAAAGGTGCTGAGAGCACCAAGGGGCCTCAGGCACATCTACTGCTTGGGTTTGCAGAAATCCAAACCAGCTTATTTAGGGAAGTGGATTTTGTAAAACTGCTTGATGAAATCTCTTGAGCTATTATACAAAAAACAGATCACTTGCCTGTCACGGAACCACTTATTCATTTTCCAGTCCAGTACTGGCTCCAAGGCCAAAGTCCTGCCATACTTTACCAGCACCATAAGAGAGGCTTTCTCAGCCTCCCAGCCTCTACTTGTGTGAAGCTGAACCTCCTTTGGGGGTGTGTGTACATCTACATCTGTGCAGTTGCATTTTCTGGGTCCTTCCCTTATTTCATCAGGAAGTTGGGAGATAGAAAGGAGGGTTATAAGGGGAGGAGGAGTGATGAAAATATCAGACTTCCCCAAATATCTCCAAGTGATAAAGCCAAACTTTTAGAGGCTTCCTACATCCCATCTGCCTCATGAATTACTTTACTCCACCTCCAAACCCCTCCCAAATCCTCATGGCAGCTCTCTTCACCAGGACAGAGAATTCAGGATGTGAAGTAGCCTATGTGATAGAAATCCAGTAAGTTCACATCCAAAGAGATGGGAAAGGGAATTCCCACTGAACAGAGAAATCAACATAGCTATTATTGAATCTGTCTGAAATCAGCACCAACTCCTGAAGGTGTTTGTTTTCCTTTTGCATCGTTCAAGAACAACAATTAAAACATGTTACTATCTTGAATCTTTGCTTGCACTAACAGACTAAAATACTGTAGGACTACAGTTTGTTTCTAAACTTAAATGGAAGAGTGTTAAATTTGCAAATTATAAAACATGGGAATATTGAAGGATTTGCTGAAATTTAATTTAGTTGCAGAGATATATGTTTTCTGAATATAAAATGTAAATTAAGCCTTAATATTTTAATCACATTTCTACAAAAGTTTCAGTTTGAAGTGATTTTAGAAGATTTTCAATAACACAGAAGGACAAAGAACCACCTTCCTCTGTTTTAAAAAGGGACAAGAACAAGGATGTCCTCATTTTAAATTATGCTATGGAGCAGAAGAAAATGTAAAATGTTTGATTCTACTTATACTGCAAACATTCATCTTGTTATGCCAATAACTCAGTTTAATATTGTGGGTAGTTAATGTCCAGAGTAGGACAGGACACTGATGAAAACACCCTCAGAGCTTTGAGGAATAACCAATCCATAGGGCAGGAAAGACAGATCTGGCACAGAATTAGACACAAAGCCATCACCTTGCACACAAAGGTGTTGTAGATAAATTAGAAGCTCGAGACTTGATTAAAATATTCAGTATGATCAAAGAATGAATAAATGTAAATATGCATACAACACCACGCCTTTGTCCCTGCAAACTATGACATACATTCCACATTGGAAGGGCAGAGTTTCCTCAATTCCTTTGACCAGAAGATAAATGTCCATTTACATAGCTTCTCTTACAGGATCATATTTTCAGCTGCAATTTCTCTTCAATTCTGTGTAACAGGTATTTAAGAATCCAGTAGTTAAAAAAATAAAGTTCAAGATAAGAGAAAAATCTCTTGAAAATTTACAGCAGTTGTGAAAAAAATATTTAAAATGAAATTTTGTCAAAAAACATCCTGAAAACAAGATGAGAGGCCATTCTTAAGATTGCATATCTCAAATTATTGTTGTATCCACCTTACAAAAGTTTCTCAGATAGAGATACCCATCCTATGGAGACTGGACTGGTTTGCTTGGATTTTGTTTGTTTGGTTTTTATTTTCCTGTTTTACACTCCGTGCTCAGCTGAATTGAAAGATCATGAAGATGAGATTTCAAAACATTAATTCCGCACTTAGAGCAGACAGGACAAATGTTAAATTTAAAAGGCTTCAAGTAAAACTCCAGCACTGAGCATGTAGCTGGAAATAGGACACCAATGAAACAAGATGAAACAAGAATGAAACAACATGAAACGAGAAACATTGAAACAACAATGAAACAAGAATATCTTCTGAGTCATAGCAAAATAGTTTAAGAAAACCCACAGTAAGTCAAATACTGTATTACAGAAAAGTAGCAATCAAAAATTGAAAAGCCCAACATTCTTCATGTCTATCATAATATTACATCTTATTTCTTTTCCAGTTTTTCTATCTAAAACACATCTTACAATGTACAGATCCATCTTTTATAGCCAGAAATAAAATGCATCCTGCATTTCTGAAGCTTTTTCAAAGACACTGTGAAACCAACGAATCAATACAGCAGCTTTTCCAATTTTGAAAGATAATATTTCCTTCTTCATCTTTACATGATCCTACCTTGGAAGCACCTGCTGGAATGCAAACTACTGACCTTGAAGACTACACAAAAAACACCCCCAGCAGCTGCTAACTTAAGAGCTTCAACTCCCAACAAATTCACTTTGGACCCAAGAAACACTTCCTATCTTCATGCCTGGTTTCAATCTTAATGTAAATAAACAGCCTTCAGTTTTAAACTCTTATCTTGAAGTTAAATTTCTCCACAAAGAAAGACAGAAATTCAATGGAGTATCATTAGCCCAACTGATCAGTGCAATTCACCTATTCTTAGGTGACAAAACATGCATTGGTGACAATGGCTGGATGAATCCATCACACTTATGCTGGTCTGAAATATTTATGAAAAATCCCCTGCATAACATGTCTTTAATAATCTCCTTCAGCCTACGTCTTCCCAGGAAAGCTGTTTCTGAAGACCCTCTGTAACCTTCACTCAGTTCCTGGGGTCTCCTACTCTGTCTCTGTCACTTTCATTTAAAAATGAAATCTCATTCCAAACTGGTGGAAATCTGATTTGTAATTTCAATGTAATTTACAGCAGTAGGTGTGCCCAAACACTCCAGAGTCCAAATGTCCTGTGCTAGCACCACTCAGTTTGGAGCACCTTTGACAGATCAAGAGAAACTCAACTGTTAATGAGCAAGTTCTCAACACATGATTCTGGCTTGACAGTGACACAGCATAACTCCCTGGTTAATAAAGATCAAGTTTTGTAAAGGCAGTGGAAAGGGCTAGAAAAATAACAGTCCCACGTACTCATCACCTGCAAACCTGTACTTATGCCTAAATATGTAAAGACAAAATTAGAAGTCTTATTCCATCCAGGAATCATGTGAAGATCATTCCTTACAACTGCCTGTTTGCTGTATTTCAAACAAAAGCCAGGGACACAGAGCCTTCTTTCCAACACCAAGTGCTCGCAGCCCAGTCCAAGCAGCCCAAAGCTACTCCCAGGTCCCTGGGAGCACACCTTGCACAGAGGCTGTGTGAGAGACATGGCTGAGCTTTAACACTGATTGTGAATGTTGACACTTGCAAAAAAAACAGCTCAAGTACTTTCAATCTGTTCTAAACATAAATTTAAATAGGAGAGAGCAGAAAAAACTTGTCAATTAGATTAAACACAACATACGACAACGTTAGCTCCACAAGTAATACTAGGGTACTGCAGTCTGAAACCACATTTTAAACTGAATTCACAAATAGCAAATGGTCAAAGGAGCTTCACACAAGAAACTTCTTCCTAAAACCAGAGGTATTAGAGAGATGCCTTTAAAGTAAACATACTTGCAATTTACTCAGCATGAGTAAACCTAGGCAAAAGACACTCCATCTCAATGTTCAAATTCCTCTACAAACACAGAAAAAGGTGTCACAAAAGTGCTCTTTTACAACTAGGTTCAAGTATTATTAGATTCATGCTTGTGCAATGTACTTTCCAACATGAGCTCTTAAAAGAAAATGGCACCTGGGGAAATGACAAGTTCTGTGATCACTTACTCCAAAACTATTTCATAATATAGCAAGATAAAGTTGTAGCTATGAAGAGCAAGACAGCTTTTGGTGGGTGTATGATCTAAACCCTTTTAATTTAAATGCTCTGTACTTCTGCTGCAGTGTAATCTTACTTCTGCTCCTTTAAAAACAAAAATGGAATCAACTTTTGGGGTTATTCTGAGACCATAGACTGATCATTGTAACAACACAGTTCTGTTATTTAGAAAAGAAATTGTTTTCTGGCAAATTGGGGGATCGGACTTGAGGATCTGTAGAGGTCCTTTCTAACCCCAACTATTTGATGAAATGGAAATATGTTAACTATATCAGCTAAGAAAGTCAGCTTTCATAATTCTGAACATAAAAACAAGAACCTACATATACCACAAAATTCTCATTCAAACATCTCTCCCTCTTGTCTTTGCCCAGTTCTCATATCCTCTCTCATGAGTCTTCAATTTACAGTTCTGAAGAAGAGTAAGAGGATCAAGAAGAAAAAAGCCCTGCTAGGGTTGTACTATAGCAATAGCCCTTCTGGGGCAGGCAAGAAGCTTACAATAAGTACAACTGAGTTTGACATTCAAATAAAATAGAGGTTTGTTTGAAAGCTGATTATCTTAAATTTATCTTCTCAAGTAATTAAATCATTACAATTCTTTTGTCAGTCCTTGCCTTAAGGTGCTCAGTGAGATGGTCATGACAGAGACAGTTATAATAAATTACTAAGATAATTACACATTATTAAAACAATCAATGTCAGCTGCCTTTACCAAATGTGAATCATAACTTCAAAAACCAGATGCAAAGAGCCCTTACAGATGATTCAAAGCTCTGTGGACATTAAAGAAGTCCTCATAACCCTTTCCTTCACACTAAATCAATTCTGATTTTAAGTCCTTCCAAAGCATCCCTATTCAGTGCTCCACTGCACAGAAGCACTTAAACACAGCATGCCAGCAAACTGCACAGTGAGACTTCCAGGCTGCACTGGAGCCAACAGTGCAGCCTTCTGCCTCAAATGGAAATTCCAGGATTAACTGTGATCCAAGCAGGGAAAAGAAACTGCATCAAATACAACGTGAACCTCCCCCACACCAAACAAAATCATCACTGAAACTCCTCTTGTAATTTCTGCTGAAAGCTGCTTGCTTCATCTGTTTCATATTTAAACAAACTCCCAAGCCTGGCTGTACATGTGGAGCTCTGGGATGCTCCACATGTTCAAAGTTCCCATGGCAACAACCCCCAGGTGCTGCCAAAGGAAGGGATAACAGAAACCAAGGCAAACCTCTGGTGTAACTGCTCTGGGTCAGCTCAAGCTGGGCCCAGAGCTCCTCTTGTATCAACCATGAACAGTGCCAAAGAAAAATCCAATCCTGGGATGAAGTTGTTCAACAAGGCACAGATAAACAAGTGACATATGCAGCACTCCAGCAATTTTATTGTTGGAAAAAAAGCAAAGTTCTTAACTTACAAGCCCCTTTGACAAAAATTAATATGAAGCAACCGCAATTCTTTTTCCCAGGACATACTAGCATTTGTCAGCACATGTGAAAGATCTTGGCAAAATACAGGAACGTGATTTTCCCCTCTAAGAAATTGGCACTGGCAACTACATTTAAAACATTTAGGTATCACTGAACAGCACTGCTAGTTACAAATTAACAAAGACAGACTTAGCTCCTAAATACACTTTCACAGACTCAAAAGACAAGTGTCAATTAATTTGGTATGTCTCTATACACTGCTGTTTCAGAAGTGCATCTGGTACTAAAACAATCCCCTCCTTATCTAAAGTCTCTAATTTGAGAGGCTTCATGTCCATTAACTTTCAGAGCTTTTTCACCCAAACTGATCACAGTAACCCCAGCTTTCCTCATATGCAGAGCATTTCACACACAGAGGTATTGTCACCCTGCATCTTAATGTTCTTAAGGAACCCTACTGATTACAGGAGCACTAAACATTTTCACAACACAGTGCTCAAAGGAGAATGGTTTTCTTATGGAATTATTTACCAAAATGTACCATTAAAATTTCCCTTTGATACATTGCTACTGCATCTGAGGATGCAACATTCTGAGGGAAAAAAAGAAATTCAGCTGTTAGAACAAAGTTGACAGATAAAATTAAAAGGTACAAAATCAAAATGCAACTGCAGGCAGAAAAGCAGTGCATTTAAAGCAGGATAATTAAGGTCTGCTTTAAAAAAAAAGAATCAAATATTTCAACAAAATGCATTTGGCACAGTGCCCTGAAAGGTTGAAAAACCCCCAAAGGTTAGGTACTATGTTATCCTGCTTAAACATAATTAACTGGCAATAATGAGCTATCATTTCCTACAAGGAAAGTGATAATTACTACCACATGTCATACAAGTAGTTAACATACATGAAATAGTTCAATTACTTGGTAGGGGGGAGAACAGAGAGGATTCTCTTAGGATTATTAGTTGGATAACTGGATTTTAAATATGAGAAAAATATGAATTCGGGTCTCTAGAAGACATCGATGGAACTTCAACAAACCCAGCCCAAGTTTGTTCAAAAAGCAAGCAAGTGTGCATAGTATCAGTGAACACAAACTTCTTAAATTGGAGAAGAGAAAGAGCAGCAGCTAAGAAATCAAATCGTGACTAAAAGGTAAAGGACTGAGTTGGCTAAATGCTACCTAGAGAAACAAAATTTTGTATTATATTTAATTAGAGGACACCATGAGCAAGTTTGATTTCAAAAAGCTATTTTTACTCTCCTTTAAATACAGACCAAAATAAAGTTCTTTGCCTTAACTGAGCAAAATCAATGACTAATAAATCAAACTTTACAGTCTCAGATACCAAAGGATGATCTATCAATCTCTGCTATCCAACTGAACCACTCATAGTTAAATAGCATTATGACACCAATTTCCTACAGAAATGAATTAATGGATCATACATTCAGCACAATATCCTGTGCTAAAAATTTGACTCACTACTTCAAAAACACATGTCATTAATCTTTAAATTAATGAGAAAATAGCAGGTTATTGTGCCCAAAATATGGTTCACATTCATCTAATGCTAAAAATTGGTAATTTTCAGATTGTCCCATTGAAATCCTTCAACTTCTTTAAAAAGACAACATTTTCCTAGTAATTTAAGTGACAATTAATAAAACTCCCTATATACTTGCAAGTATTTGTCAGGATTCTAGACAACATCTATGATTTCCTCTAAAGACAGTACCAGCAGATCTTATAAAACTCCTCTGCCAGCTCACAGATAACAACAGCGCAGGATTAATCATTTTTGCTATAGCAACCACTGCACTGCAATTACCATAGTGACATGAGAAGAATAGAAAAAGTAATAATGAAGAGCTCTCACTTGTTTGGAGCAATGTGGCAGCTAAATAAGTGCAGAATTCTCTAGCGCCTAACTCTGCTCACCTTAATCAATTGAAATGCCATTTGTAATAGATGTCAAAAAGCATTTCTGATTTATTTTTAAAAGGGCAATACAAATTTGTCAATTGTTCCTTGATCTTTGGTCAGATTGATGTACAAATCACTGCTATCGTGTAACAGGGGGGTGTGCTACTTATTACAGAGGTTCCAGCTTAGCCATAAAGTGTAAGGTCTACTCCATTACCATAAATGTATTGATATATACACACATCCTTCTATGTAATTTTCCATTAAAATACACATATTTTTAGAAATGAACTGGACTTTCAGATGCATACAAACATACATTTGCGTATTTTTAATGAAAAAAAAAAAATCTTTATTTTTTCAGTACTTCAGGAACACTTGGTACTAAAATTATACCAACATCTGTGGCAGTTTCTCATGAGTCACCTAATTGCTGGTTTTTCCAACTCCACTTATCCAAATAATTTATACTTGATAGCTGTTGTTTAACCTGCTTAGTTTAAGAAAGGAAATTTACCCCAAATTAGTTGCTTTTGGAAGTTCAGCATCTTATACAAAGCTCTCCCCTTTTCTCAAATGACTGGTAAATACTCATAGCTGGAAAGGGTACTTCAAATTAAATTTTCAGAAGAAGGAAAGAATGTTAGAAAAAGTGACCTTTTGAAACAATGCTTATTTTGTTAAGAGGCAGGTGTGATCAGTAAGTCAGAATCTGGCACTGCAGGAGTGCAAAGGGCACAAGCAGAAAGGTGGGTGGGAGAGGGAAGGCAGCAGCCCAAGTGGCACAGCCCCAAGCTCATGTCACACCTGATACTGCTGCAGAGTCCAACATGCACAAGGTTAATTCATGAGAAGTGGCAGAGTGAAAGCACAGAGATACAGAACCCTCTGAGACCTTTAGCAAATGGCAAAGCTGGCACATCATCTGTAAGGTACAGAAAATGTCAAGGAAGGGGAAGGAAAATAGAGGCAGGCAACCCAGAAGTAAGAATGTCAGAGGCTTGAGCCCGTAGTTTGAACGTTTCTAGTGCCAGGGGCTGTGTCCCAGTGCCAAGAGGAGGATGCCTGTGGCAGAGCACAGTGTGAGTGCACAGCACATTCTGCATCATGCACAGCTTGGCAAAACCTGCCGAAGTAGAAGGCAGCACAATCTTCTAACACATCTCATTTTCCATTTCATTGTGGTATTGTGATTTGTTGTGCAATCAGGCCCCATTACAAATAGCCAAATTATTCTAAACTGCAAACCATCATACCTCAACTTCCTTTGACTTACAACAATTGTTATTCTGTCATTTTGGAAATGGAAAACTGAAAACAGGAGAGGTTCAAGTCTGACAATCCAAAGCATTGTCTTTAGCTCAGTACAAGCAGCTGCATGCTCAAAGCCAGTGTCTGAAGTACCTGAATGTATGCAGACACTGCACAGTGGGTAAGTGCAGTCACTGTGATAGAGCAGCACACTCATAATGGGACATTCTGCCCCTCTGTTGTAGGACTGGTGCAGAACAAATAAATTTGATGATAATTAGCAGTACAGGGCATTAAACAAGGGTGCTGGAACTCCAGCCCAGCAGTGCCTGGGCCACTGTCCTTCCTCCCAAACTCAGCTGTACCAAACCACTGCCCTGCCACAGCACTGCACACTCCATTTAGCCACACATTCAACATTTAAACTTTTAACACTGGAACAGTTTCACTACTCTTTGCAAAGATATCCCAGGGTTTATTACCATTCCATTAATTACTGTGAATTTCTAAGATTATGATTTATCATTTGGGCTCATTAGCCACCTAACATAGAGATAAAATTATCCTGAATTAAGATAGCTTTTCACACTGCCATTGTTAAAAACTTATAAAAAATTTCTATTTAGTATCTATTAAGACACATTATTCAGAACATCGGCTTGGAAAATGATTACAAAAGACTCAGAACACTTAATTTTTTTAACTGCAAAAACTGTATTATTCTATTCTTTCCTTCATATATTATATAGATAAGTATTCAAACTTCAGGATAAACAGTAAAATATTTTATTAAAACATTGTCAAATATTTTAGAAAATGTGGCAAACATTTCACAGAAGAGCCTGGGGCATGGTTCAGGTTCCACCTGACTTCACTGCCTGTAGATCTAATCTAAGGACCATTACCCATCCAGCAGAGGTGTCTTGAATCCACATATCAGCCTCAAAACACTTGTAAGTGGCAGCACAGAGCAAGTGAGACACACTTTGGGTCTAAGAAGTTTAAAAATTGTCATTTTCTTTAAAACTAGTTTTTGAAGACAAGGTTGTTTGACAACATTAAAAGACAGGCTCAGTCTCACTATAACAAGTGTGTTGTAAAAATAAAATAAGTAAGTTATTTACATACAATTATGTCAGCAGAGTCAGGCCTGAAACACTTTGCCTCTGGTTGGAAAATTGCTATTTTAGTGCACAGAAAAATAGTATTTATAAATGTATATATACAACACCAACATGCCCCATTCCCTGTAACATGACAAAACCAGAAATTGATAAGACACAATTGACTGGAAAGGTATATTCTAATAGAAAAATACAGGCTTTCACTAACCCTTGTGAAACCAGATTTACATATAAATTAAATTTTTCTCCTGTCCAAAAGCCTTCCAGAATTTTCAATTACAACCATTAAGATTTTACCATCTTCCAGCAATTTTAATTCAAATAATTTTATTTCATTTAGTCTTTATTAGTTCATACAAGTGAAGAATTTAGAAACATTTAATCAGATAATGTTTTCTGAACAAGATTAGAGAAAAAGAGTTAAAATAAAGACAAATCAAATAAGTGTCCTATAAAATTAAGTTTAGTGTTGTACCACACCTCAAAGCAACAAAAATTAGATACATGTGAGGCAGAATGTACTGAGATAGCCAAAGCTGAATTTAGTAATAATTATTCCCAGACATTTCAAATTTACAAATAAAAATAACACATTAAAGGGAAAGAGCAGAGAAACATAAAAACCCCATTTAGAGCTAAACACCTTTATTTGTTCTCCAGTGTAAAGCAGCTAACCAAAGCATGAGAAAGCAACACTCAGGGCAGTAAAAGAAGAAAACTCACCAAAATCTGCAAACACGGACTGCCCAACAACTTTGGCACCACTGGGCATTTCTTTACTTTTTCCAACTTTAGAGAAGTTCCCATCCTAGCAAAAAGGACAAAGACTGAATTGCACAGTGATAAAAATTGACTTTTGAACCAAAGAATATACAGATCACTAATGAAGGGCTTTAGCAGATAAGAGAGACAGCTACAGAAAAAAACTGCACTCTTCAAAAATTGGGACTGACATTTTGCATTTCTAATCCCTTCTGGATTTTTGTGGAAATCCATCAATAGTAATATTCAGATACAATTTCCATATATTTTGCTGTGCTATGAGGAAGAGATTGGACTATTTCAGCAACATTATCTAAATGAGAATTAAGTGATTATGAATATTACTGTGCATTTTTGCATATTAACAAGTGATTTTATAGATGTATGTAATATATAACAACACACCTGCATAAAAATTAAAAATAGGGTCCTGATTTGCCTTCTAATTAGGAAATAAATTAATTTTCTACTAGGTCTGGCTTAGAACTTGTTTTACTTATCCTTTATTAAAATCTAGGCCTACAGAAAACAATAGTCCTTTATACCATCAGAAAGATAAAAAGGCTGGATCATTGTTTATCACAGAACTGGATCACAGCTGGCACAAACCCATTTTAAGACGTTGAGTTTTTGCAGCCATGTCACACGAGCCAAGGCCCCCTTCCCCAGTCACTGCCACCAGCTCAGGCTCAGTGCTCTGCACACAAATGCCCAGCAAGGCACGGAGCCAAAGGCTTGGGAATGGAGCAGAGTTACCCATATCCAACATGACTCGTGTCATGTTTAGTTTGTAGACTTCAATGCAACTCTGGACACAGTTAGTACTGTTTGTACTGCATGTCTGACTGTATATCTTTAGCTTGACATATAATTTATAATGATTCTGATGAGAAAAATTAAAATTGATGCATTTCATACAGCAAAATAGAAGAGGCCCTTAGTTGGCCCTAAAAGCATACCTTGTATAGGCAAATATTTAAAAAAGCATTTTTTAGTGCATCAATGAAGGGAATTACTTTTTTCTACAAAGAGCAGTTTAACAGCTTTTAATGGCTCAGTTAAGGTAGGTTATTTGTAGTTTCATACACATGTCTAAGCATTTTACATCTATGACCTATTTTCCTGGGTTGATTCCAAAGAACAGAATTCTTTATTTCTTTCTAAAGGTAAGCAAATCAAGCAATACAAAATGTATAGTGCAGGATTATATTTAGAATACAGGCCCAAAATTTGTAAGGAAATTAAAAGAAATCCCACTAACAGGACAAAAACCTCATGTACTTACAAACACTCAATAGCCAATGATTTTCAAAGTCTACCTAAAGCTGTAAATGCAGACTTCATGACTCACTGCTTCATTAGTCTTGCCTGGGAGAGGATGGCCAGGTTATCTCACACAGGACTCTCTTCTACAGTGACTCAATGTGATATGACGGATTCATTTTCAGGCAAACCCTCAAAAACTCATCCCATTAAGCACTTTCTATTATCACTAAGAAGTGAACTTATAGCTACAGTTCTTTTGGATAACAAGGTACAAAGGATGCCCCTGGCCAGGTTAGACATTACAAAAGCAGAAACCAAATAAATAAATAAATAAATAACTAAATATTAATCCATTGATCTATTACTCCTCAATCCTGAATTTCAGCTATGGTACTTAGTTAATAAAGGACTTGGAATTTTCTCAAATGTAACTTGCACATGTATTGTAACAGTCAGAAGTGACATTTTGAACCTCTGGCCCAGAAAATCTTACCGAAGACCTGGAGCCTAACAAAGCTTACTTAAAAAAAAAAAAAACATAAATAAATCTTCAAGCCAGCAAGAATAAAACCAAACTGATCAGTCAGAAGATGACTCTTTGGGGTTTATAACTTCTCTGTGTTTCAAAAGAATGGTTGTGTTTTCTCTCTTACCTTATTTACCCACGTCTCAAACTGAATGGTTTTGGTATTTGGTGATGTGGTAAGGAACAAATCTGTGAGGAAAATATAAGAGAAATGAGATATTTAACAGTAGACTACACACAAGAATATTTGATCACTTAGTAAATAATTTTAAAAATGTCACCCATATTTTAGTTGTTATAAATACTTAATATATGACCAGAATATAATGTAAGAAAGACTAAAAACACAGCCCTCAAAATTATTTTCTTGTCTTGTACTCTTCTGTATAAATAAATATCAATAAATATCAACTAGACTTTTATTTGGGATATGTTGAATTAAGCAACAGATATGCTATTGACAGGAGAAGAAAATTAGATGGAGAAATA
Organism: Muscicapa striata striata; assembly: GCA_030060385.1. Taxonomy (NCBI): domain Eukaryota; kingdom Metazoa; phylum Chordata; class Aves; order Passeriformes; family Muscicapidae; genus Muscicapa; species Muscicapa striata. Next base: position 5,507,628 of record JAREIS010000057.1, on the reverse strand, counting down.
TTTCTGGCTTTCTATACACTAAAATTCTCTCAAACATCAAAACAGTGCAAAAAAGAGCTTCAAAGGATTTACTTGGCAAGGCCTAAAGAAGAGTTCATATATCCCCTTTTAGACAAGTCCCCAAATTAGGAAAATGGGAAGAAAAAGCTGTTATTAAAAAAAAAGTGGAGGTTGAAGAATAAAAAAAAATTAAGAAATTAAGTCCAGTGTTAAGAAATCCAGATTTAAGAAAACTACTCTTTTAAATTTAAACACTTGTTTTCTGTTTTCTTTGTCTCCTCCCTCCCTGCAATTTCAACTGCCATTCTTTGAGCTACAACACAATGGTGGTTACTTTGCAGAAAGAAGAAAAAGAAAAGAAAAGAGAATATTAATGCTTTACCCTGAGGTGTTTTACTGAATAAGCAGGTAGATGGCTGTACAGGGAATTTCAAATGGCACAATAAGGGATATTATCTTCCAGGGAAAAAACCCCAGCAACAAACAACAACCACAAAACTAGAAACCTCCCCACACCTAACAAGCAAAACCCAAACAACACCCTCCCCAAAAAACCAACAAAGATTCTCCTTACAGATTTCACTCCCCCACAGATTAAAAGCTCTACCATTTAATTTTATTCCTTTGAATATCTGAAATGGCCATTTCCTTTACAGGATACACATGAAAAGCATGATAGTGTGTGCTTAATTGGAATGAATTACAGTGACACTTAAGGACTTCTTGAAAGTGAGACAAAGGTAATGAAAATAATCTGAAGATAGCATAAATATAAGTTAGAAAACCTATATATACTTTTAAATATTAACATTGCATCTAGAAGGAAACTTATGCAATACTGCTCATTACTATCAGATATATAAACCAGAAAAATATTTAAAAATCCAATACGTTCACAAGGGGAGAAAGAGAAACATGAAGTAACAGAATCTTTAACTGATTTTCCTACAGGCCAAAATGCCACTATATCTTAAAAAAAGTTTTTGAGGTTTAATTATTTCAAGTTGAGTCCTTGCTGTACTTAGTACTGAAATCTGCCATGAGCTCTGGGCTCTGCTGCACACAGGTTATGCCACAACAGCCTCCCCAGCTGGGGCAGTGCATTCTGTCTGCACTGTAAGCTCTCCCCAGCACCTGTCTGACTCCATCTCACACTGCAGAGCTGACCTCCCACCTTCACTGCTGAGTCAATCTCCCTGCAAGGGGAGATCCTGGCCAGCAGTAACTCAGCATTCCCTCTGGTAATGTTTATACATATTTTGGGACTCTGACCCAGACTGGGACAAAGTGGCACAGATGCCAACACCAGACTGAACTCACTTAATATCACCACGCTAGAACTTGCCCCAGCTCCCTCAGCCTTTCCTCAGCAGGGAGACGTTCCAGTCCCTTCACCACCTTTGTCACCCTTGGCTAGCCCTGCTCCAGGAGCTCCAGGTCTCTGGTACTGAGGAGCCCAGAGCTGGGCACAGCACCCCAGGTGATCCTCAGCAGGGCTGAGTAGAGGGGCAGGGTCACCTCCCTGACCTGCTGCAGTGCTCTTCCTAAAGCCCCCCAGGATCCCATTGGCCGTAGGGTCACAAGATATGGTGCTGGCTCATGACAGCCTGCTGTCCACCAGGATCTCCAGGTCCTTGTCAGAGCTGCCACCCCCATCCTGTGCTGGTGTGGGGTTGTTCCTGCCCAGGTGCAGGAGCCTGCAATGACTTCCCAGCAGCTTAAAGAAAATTACATTCAGTGACATTCCTGTTTTGCACTGAACTCCCTCCCCCAAACCAGCTTCTCTCTAAAGTCAGTAAATTACTTTTGCTCTCTGTTCCTCTCCGTGTACTCCTCCAACTCCTTTTTCCTAACTGCAGGCACATAACATTATATAGAACGAATGAACCAACACAGCAGAGCAGTTGCAAGGCTGCTGTAATGTCATACTGTACTGGCAAAGTGCAAAGGCAGGCTAAGAGAGCAGATAGTCTAAAAATAGTCTAGAGGAGCTGGTGCCACTCTGCTCCTGTATTAAAGAAACAAGCTGTGATTTCCCACAGGGTAACTTAGTACAGGTACAGCAATACCACTTCTGGTTCTAGAGCCCACTGGCACCAATTCCACTGCTACCTTATTGCCAATTGTCCTACTCCTTTTTATCCTTAAGCCTTCTTAGAAGCTACATGTTTGAAATGTTCATGCATGATTCTGGGATTAAACTCTCTTGCACTGAAACCAAATCAAATTGCTAATACTTACAAGTAATTTTCCATTTTCAAGAATGCCAGAGATTTAAAACCAAGCAAAACAAAACCATTTCTTTGCAACAGCAGTATAAAAAGGTGATGCAATTTAGACACAAGAAATAACTATTCACAAATTTGTATAGTTCAGAATTATAAGTGTTTTCTCCCAAGATTGTGAAAGAAATGTGTAAGAAAAACCAAGTCCTGTCTGGAACAGTGTTCTAAACCAGTTAATTCCCAAATGTTACTTTCAACCTACCTCACTTTATGATTCTTTCTGGTTTGATTATGTAAGTTTTTGACTCCAAGAACATCTCAGAGAAGAAACAAGAAAGAATCTACACTTATAAATACCTAACAACCAAAGCAAAGAAACCTTGCAAGCAGTTCCTTTCCAAAGGAATGGTGTTCATGACACAACTCCCATCTCACTGTTACTGTTTTCCATGCCTATTACTACTAAATTCTTAAATATGTAAATATGTTCTCTGCAGGAGAACAGACGGAGCCAACAAATGCATTAATATCTGTATAACCAGTACTGGAGCGTCTTGGGTTGCAATACAGGATGTGACCAAAAGTATGTACCAAACAATGAAGACATATACAGCTCTTTTCTACACTTTCTGTATTACAAAACACTAACCACGTCGAAAACTGCAACATTTCTGTTTTGCTTCTGGCTATATCAAGAAAATTCAGCCCCTTTTTCCTGCAAGGAATGCCTATTATATTACATATGCTCAGAAAAAGTCACTTGTCTGTAGATTTGCTGCACACTGCCTTTGGGAGGCAGTTCAGGTTGCAATTTCAGCTGTAAGAAACAGAATCTATTATAGAAAGATTCCTAAATTTAAAAAGTACACACAAAGTATTGAGGGCTGTTCAAATTCTTATGACCCTAACAACAGCACAGTGAGAGATTATTTCCAACCTGAGCTTATTATATCAACAAATCTGGAGCTCAAAAAGAAATTATTTACAGAATACAAAGGTGATGGTTTTACCAGACAACAGGTACATAAAGGGATGCTAAAAACAACAGGCAAAGAAGTACCTTTAAGAGCCCTAGGGTAGTCATAGATTCCGCAGATATACAAATGGAAGGATGAAACGGAAGAGGAAAAAAATCCCCTTTTCTGCTGCTGCTGCCAAGGAAAGAATATTGAGCTGGCTGGATGGACCACTAGACTAAGCCTGCAGGGTATTTACTGCATTCTTGATTTGTGACATGATGCAGCAAAGATAAGGAAAATACTCGATAGCTGGGATAGGGGAAGATCTTGATGTCAGATTCAGGCAGATTTCCCAAGCACCTATGGCCTAAGTGAATGGACAGAAGTAAAAAACCAACTGCAAAGTAAAGTGTGTTCACATTTCCTATTTTGGATTTAACAGTCAGTGATTAACATAAATACAACATAGTAATCGGAATATTCATCAACAAAATTCAACAGCCTAGGAATATGATAAGGAAGCATGGAGGTTACATTTTAGATCTACAATACTGAAAATCAACTAAAATATATACCAGACACTTAATACAGAAGGTATCTGATAATGCTGCAACACTAAACCACTGTGTATTAGCATTTTACTCATAACTTACCCTAAAAAGTGAGTTGGTGAGCAAATTTAGCTTTAAATTAATTTAACTGGCTTAGTAATAAGACGCTGCTCTCCAAGCTCTGCTACATCTGATCAGCAGTTTACACATATATATATATATATATATATAATATATATATAAATACTGAATTCAGCTTTCATTCTTAAAAAAAAAAGGAAAGAGATTATTAGAATGTATGTTTCTGCCTGTAAAAGGGAAGCTCCTCAAGTACTGTGCTCCTAGCTCCCATAACCTAAAGTACATTATAGAGGAACCACAGCACTTCCATTTTCATTTGATAGGATCAGGGAATTTTGACACTGTGTCAACATAAGGCCCACTGAAGACTGAAAAATCTCCCCCAAAAGCAACATAAAACTTGACTGGATAGACTGCACTGAGTTTAGTTAGTGCATTTAGAACTGCTCTGTATCAATATCCAAGTCACCCCAGACATAGCCACAAACACTAAAATTGTCATTTGAACGTAGCACATCCCATCTTGAGCTAGCGACATTTCTGGCAATGTTTGTGCAATGTATCTAAAGGAGCTTTACCAAACCACAACTGTCTACAGTGGCCATCCTGGGCAGCAAGAGCATGGCATTTGTGCCACGGGGCTTGGCAACCAGAGACCTGAACTGAAGAAAAGCAGCTACTGAGAACCCAGTGCCTAGAGAAGGGCAACCAAACTGATCCAAGGGCAGGAGCACCTCTCCTGTACAGATGGGCTGGGAGCTGGGGCTGTTCAGTCTGGAGGAGAAACCTTAGAGCCCCTTCCAGGACATAAAGAGAGCTGGGGAGGGGCTTCGGACAAGGACATGCAGGGATAGGACAAGGGGGAATGGTCTTAAGCTGAAAGACAGCAGGTTTAGGTTAGAAGTAACAAAGGAATTCTTCCCTGCCAGGGTGATGAGGCCCTGCACAGGTTGTGCAGAGAAGCTGCAGCTGCCCCATCCCTGAAAGGTGGGAAGGTGTCCCTGCCCATGGTAGGGGGTTGTAACTGGATGAGATTTAAGATTTACTTTCTAACCAAGCCATTATGTGGTAATTGCAACAGCTTATTGGTCATGACAAAGGAAATTCATTAAAAAGACAGATTAAAATGCAGGACAGCATTTGAATACCCTAAACATCAAAGCATTTCTACTTTTCCTGCAAATCTTTTGCTGCAGAAATAAACATATAGGCAATTTCCAACCACCCAACTCTACACCCAACAGCAGGTCCAGCTCTGATCCATATCCCACACATTCTCCATTACTCACACAGCCAGTCCCAGACTCTGCTCGACCCAGTCTTATGCAGCTATGCTTCCCTTATTCCATTAGGTCAGTCCTCCTCTAAGGACTTCCAGTCCATCTGAAATGAACATCTTTTTGCAGAAATTCACCCAGAGTTTGTTGCTCACCATCTCCAACTAAATTTCCTGCCTTCAATCTGGATTTCTTCCCCACCACCTTTCTCCTCACCCTTCCTGTGCACACATTTCTGCCTTTAGCCCCCTGCTCTCAGCTGAGCACCCAAACATTGGCCATAGTCCAGAGGCACAATGGAAGGGAAGGATTCCATAATCCCAGGCCATGGCTGGTTGAGAAAGGCAGCAAGAGCTAGTGGGGAAAACAGCAACAACAGGTCCCCAGTTGGTATTTCTGAAACCTGTTTAAAACTGGCTAGTTTCAATGAATCTTTTAATCAACAGTAAATCAAACACACAGTACTACAGTCTCACCCTACTTCCCCTGATTTTACTTACTAGAACTAGAAATTTCAATAAAACCTAACTAAACAGAACCTGCTCCAAGTTCACTTCTGATTACCCTTGTTATTTTCTGTCACTTTTGAGTGTTATAAAAATGGTACTATTTTTAGATGGAGCATTCATTTCACTAATGACTGATTTGACCTTTCTGTTTAATGTCAGAGGGCTTTATTTCAGAATAAAACCCCTCAGCATCTGACTATCTTGAGAAGCCACCAGGGTATGAGCAACATTAAGTTAGTGCTTGATTTCACATTTACTTCAGAAGTTTAAAAGGAGAGGAAGAAAGTGCCCTTATTATAAACACTATCACTGTGGACAAGGCAGTACCCAATTAGAACATTTATGTGCACCCTGTAAACATGCCTAAAAATGTTTTCATCAATGTGGAAGAACAGGGCTGTCTCTGCATATTGTCTAACCAGGAGTTACTTTTGGAGATGAATGTGCCCGTTTTATCTACGTGTAAATAATGTGCTAAATTAAAAATCTCTGCTTTGCAGTGTGTTGACAGAATGGTAATGTAATAGCTGTATTAAAATCATTAAATGCCCTAAAACCCAAGGCAAAATAAAAGGTAACTTTCCTCTATTTACATTACTGATTGAACACCAGTAGGAAAAAAAGCATTTAAAACCAAACATCATTTACGATTTTTTTAGTTGTAACTACACAATTTTAGCTGTACAATACTTCTAGTTGCATACATGAAAACAGAAAACAAAATCTTACAAGTTTCACACTCTTGTTCATAAGGTTTTCATTCAGGTAGAGAAACCTTCTACATGTGATATTCAGATTTGTCAAGTTGGCATTAGTACTGTCCTAGAGCAAATGGAGTACCTCTACATTTTGGTGCTAATTAAATAATATAGTAACTTCCTACTCTGAAAAACTTCAGCAAAACAAAGGGACTTCATATGTTCCAAACAAGCTAATTTGTGCTGGTACATTTTTAAGAGATGTGCTTATAATAAGAGATTGTTAATTTATTCTCTTCAAACTGCTCTTTCAAAATGTATTAAGTATTTACTGGAACTATTTAGTAAACCAGGGGATAAGCAATGATAACATAAATAAGGACTACAATCTCTTTTCATTATTAAAAATTACTATAGAAGAAATCAATATATATTAATTTAAATGCTTGGCTTAACTGGAGAACTGTAAATGAAATTTATGCTTTAGATTTATGCTGCTGAATACACAGGGCAGGTGGGACTATCCTTTTGGTTGTTAGCACTTCAAACATGAGCTTTCAGACAGAAAATGCTTTTTATTTTCAGAATATGGGCAACAACATTGTTTCAAGGAACAGAAAACAATGACCCTCAAGAGTGCTTTCAGAACACATTTTCACATTCATGTTCTCTCAACAAAATGCTATTTGGGGCAGAACCAATTTACTTCTTACCTGTATTAAGTTATTGATTCCCATAAAAATATAATATAATTCCCTAGTGTATATAACTATCCAGTATATAATTAAAAATTGCAAAATGAATAGCTTTAGAGACTCTTCATAGTCCTCTGAAATATATCCTATCCTACACAATACATTTTTTGCCTCCATTATTTGCTGTAAACTCAGAGGTAAGCTCTCCTATCAGAGCTAAAACAGTTAAGAAATCTAAAAAATTGTACCTGCTCAAGGAATGACACAGTGATATGGCTTTACAGAATATTTGCTCTGGGAGAAATATAAGGGAGGGGGCAGACCAGAGAGAACAACTTGACTTCAAATATATACACACAACCCTCATGCCCCATCCAAGTTTTAAAGTGTCACCAGACACTTTGTTTGCCAGCTATTTTAATAATGAATAAATGCAGATCTACTGCAGAAAATCAGCTCTGCTGGTAATATGAACTGCAGAGAGACTACCAGCTTCCATGAAGAGGAAACTCACTGAAAATATGACCAGAGAATCTGACATGGAGCATTATACTATTTTCAAAATCCAGGTTTAAATTACTGCAACTGAAATATTACTCGTGATTTGAGTGATCAGTTTTCAAGAAGAAAACTACCTACATTTAAACATTTAAACTACGTAGGAATCAAAAAGAAAACACATTGTGAACGTTCTGGTACATTAGGTTTCTAAATTCCCAAAGCAAAACAACATAAGAAAATTAACCACCAGAAATCAGTAAAGAGACTAGCAATTAGCTTACAGCAAGCTGTTTCTGACTAATGATTTTTCCACTTTAGTTTTCCCAACCCCAAATTTATGATTTTTCCTTCATTTTATATAAACAGCTCCAGAAATATCTCCAATTATACACAACAAGTGTCAGTGTTCCACATGAGATCAGCTGTAAAAGCAGCACTTCCAAACTGTGGAATCACATAACCAAGTGACACACAGAGTATTTAATACATCAGCTATTTTTCACAGCATTCAAGGATACATTGACAGATGTACAGTATGAAGTTACAGTGGGATTCACAGCACAAGGCAGCTTGTACCATGCATTTGAACACTTTAAAAGTATTTGTTGGGCCTGACTAGAAGATTTATATCTCTGATTGCAAACAAATTTATGGTTTAATAACCCTGGCCCCCCTCCACCTCAGGTTTAGAAAGAAGCATTAGCCCTAAGTGAACATCAGACATTTTAGGATGTTTAAAATGACAGAGCAAAATAATCACTATCCTAAAAATTTCAAATGCAGTATTTTTAAGACATGCCTCTCACTTGAGGATCCTGCTTTGGAAATATTCACCTGGACTGTTTGCTTTAAAAATACACCTGATTTAATATGTTCAGACAAGCCAATTGTTATCAGCTTCAAGATTATTTTCCTAAGTCAGCTGTGAAAAAGAACTAATGACAGTGTGAATATGAATTACTAGACATCCAGCATCCCTGTTCCAACAAGGGCCAGCACATTTGCTCCTCATCTTGCAGCCTCAGTGCATGTACCAACAGTGACAGTGATGGGACCAGTCCATTTCCAGACATCCCTTCCCAACTCTGCCACTCTGTGAAGCAGATACTCCTCCCTGGAGCAAAACATGCTTAATGTGCATGAAAAAACACTTGAAAGTTTGGTATTTAGTTTATCTATTAAGCACAGATCCTTTGCTAAAGGTTTTATACTGCAAATTTTTGCACGGTTTTTATGAAATCCCTAGTCTAACTCAGAATTCTTTACTGAATTAATAATTATAGGGAGCTGAGACTTCTGCATGAGGATGCTTTCTTTAAAAACAGCAGCAGCATTGCGCTCGGAAAGAGCCCAGTTTATCTCTCACCAAGAAAGATTAGTATTATCTTTGTTGTGGTTAGAGGATTTTTGGATTATAAAATCCTTACACTGTTAGCCTTTCATGAAGCACTGTTAGGGATTAAACACATCTTTATGAGCAAGTTCTCATATAATGAAATCATAACAATTCAACTTCATTTCACCCAGAGCATGAGAAGTGTGGCAATTAAAAGCTCTGTTATGAGTGTTTAATATCAGCAGGTTGAAAACGGGTTAGGCAATAAACTAGCAAAAAGCTTCTCAGCGCAGAGAGGATTTCTTTTTATGTCAAGCACACTTTAAATCTCCTAAGCTGTTTATAATGATAGAGTTGCCAAAAATAGCCAAGCTAAAAATCATCAAATTGGCTGCATCTGTTACACAATACAAAGAGTCCCAAAATATTGCAGAATATTAGAAAAACATTTAAAAATACCTGCCAAAAAAACCATAAAGAACAAGTAAAATGGCATGTCCTGGTGATCTATTTGTAAACATAAATCACTGCATCCATTTGAGGTACAATTATATCCTTATAATCATTAATAGTAGCATTGCCTGTGAGTAAACAGCCTGAATATTTCAGTCCAAAAGTCCCAGAGCAGCATCAAATCCCATGATTATTAAGTGTTTTGGGCCACATGATTTCAGCAGGCAGATTATTCCCCTGCACCTTGTCAATGCCTCCCTTTTAATTAATACTATTCCAATGTGCACCAGGCCCTGTTGTTAATGAGGCTTTGCTCCCACTGAAGAATGGCTGTGTGGGTGAATACTGAGTCACAGGAATGCTCTCCTCCTCACCAGCTCCTGTGAGCCAAGCAGCGCCAGGCTCCATGGAGAAGCACCCTGGTAACCCAGCACTGCCCCTGCCCTGCCTGCCCCAGTGCATTTCCCACCACAGTCCCACCAGTACTGCACACACTCACAGCTTTTGCTGTTTTGCCCTTTTTCCCCCCTAATTTCTATCACCTGACTTCTTTGATGACTACTGATGAGTCACTTGGCCAGCTCTGTACAGACACACAAATTAGAGCAGACACGGTGAGAACATTGCACAGGTATTTTTCGGAAGAGGCACAGTGAGATTCAAGGTACAATTTCATGCTTGGTTAAAGGCAGCCTACAACTGCTGCTACTAAAAGAGGAGTCAACCTTTCCCCTGTGCTTAGTTGGCTCTGACAATCCTGCATGGTGAGTTGGATCAACTTAATAACTCCAGTGACAATGAACTGTGCTCCACAGCAGCCCCAGATCCAAGCAGAGCTGATGTCAGGGAACTGCCATAAATGTGCAGGCAGGACTAGACAACTGGTGACTTTTCATTTTGGCAGGAAGCACTCTTGGAAAAACACATCAGTCATGAAATATCAGATACACTGATACTATTTTTCAGCAACATATGTCTTATTCCCAGTTAGTCCCATCTTCATAGGGACAGTAAAAAAAAAATTATTCCAACCTCAGAAGTAAAACATTACTTAAAAAAAAAAAAAAGTGTAATATTTTCTCCAGTTTTCTTGTTAGAATGAATTATTTTCCTTACAATTTTCCCCAGGTTCCTGTAACACAACACTTCCCACAGCACTAAACATAACACCCTAATGTAGTACCTCAGCCCCAGGTGTCACAGCCTTGCTGCTACAAGCAAGTAAAAGTCAGGATCTTTATGGGAAGAGCTTCACAGGAGCTTCTACTCACATCTTGAGATATAAAAATAGATGTGAATCCATAAAAGCTCCCAGCACTACCCACACAAAGCTCCTGACTTTCATTTCTATTTAATAGAGGAGCTTCCATATAGCAGCAGCACTAACTAGAACTGTTGGAATATTCTTTAGTCTGGTAGCTGTCAAAAACCTTAAAAATTGATCAGTCTGTGACTGATCAATGTAAGAATCTTTGACTTCTTACCTTTATTCACCTCTGAGTTTAGATTTGAATATACTCAAAGTGCTACCTGAAACGTTCACCTATGCTGCTTATGCCACTAAACCAGAATTCCAAAAGGCTTCTAGAGCTAAGTGTATTAAAACTGGCTATTATGTGACACTGATTATGGTAAGCAACCATATATTTAATTTACCAGTTGGAATTTACACTTGACAGCTTCACATAGCAACGTGCCAGAACTGAATATTAAGGTTTGACTGCATGCTAAAGCAATTAACTTAATCTCCAACATTTATAAGCATCTTAATTAAATTTATGGACTCGTTCCTCTCATTCCTCTGCAACTAAACAGGAAAAAGATAAGCTCTCTTTCCAAAATTACCATACATGAATTGATGTACATTGCACATCTAGCAGAAGATAAAATACTTAAGAATTAATTTAGTGTGTGAAGAAATTAAGTTTATCACAATATCTAAATGTGCTTGGAAATATGAGCCAGGTATGTAAGTGATAAACAGATTCATGGTGGTAACTGAATTGCACTGACAAAATATCCCAATAAAATAATGGAAGAACACAGTTCTATCAGTGATAGAACTAACTACAAAAAATAGAATGAAGCAATAATGAAATCCTGAGAAAAAAATTTTAAGTCCAGTCTTAAAAAAATTCTGCTCGATCTAACTACCTAGACTCAAGATGAAAAACTGCAGCCCTGATGAAGCTGCCACGAATACTAGAGTACAGCATTGCAAAGAGGAGGAAGCAACATTTTAAAGATGAACACAACATTATTCAGAACAAGCAGCAGTTATGATTATCATTAAGAAGTAGAAAATGCTATAGGAATATTTATTTTAGAAGTTGTTTTTTAAAACCCAGAATTTACAGATTGTAGATTTTAAAATTCAGGAATTAAAAAACACAAATTAGAAGTAGCAAAATCATATAATTACTGAAGGAAGTTGCAACACATGACATTGACACTTAGTGATAATTATTTTTAGGATGGTATTTAACATTTCTAAGACTTACCAGCAGTGAAGTCATTATTTAAATCAATAAAGGCATGAGAGTGTGGTATATACATTTTACTTTGAGTTTCCAATGCAGGATGCCATGACAAGTTCCTACAGACAGGAATAAAAATACATTTCACCAATGTGTAGGGACTGTTAACCATGATAATACAGCTTTTAAAAAAACAGTGAAACTTTAAATAAAATGGGACAGAAAACATGCTGTCCTAATGATAAGATAAAATTTCTACTTAGCTTACACTATACTAAGTAACTCAAGTAATTGCTTGAAAGGTTCTGCAACGGATGATTCATAGCACAAGGGCTTTGGTTCCATTTTATTAATTTTCTAAACCAACTTTTTTTTGCACAGAACAGTGTCACTACCCACAAAGTTAAGAGTTAGTGCCAAGGCTCCAGCTGTACTGCGAATCCTAAGACACTGATCCCTGTCTTTCCCAGTTTCCTCAAGCAGCTTTACTTCTGCAAGTACTCCTAGAATCTACTTTTCTGATCAATAAATATGAGCAGAAGTGAGCACATGTCGTTAGAGCAGCTCATGCCTGCTGCATGGAAATACACTTTATTTCAGCTCACTTAAAAATCAACACATGAATTACACTCCCACATTATGATGGACTACTAGCTAATTATGTAATTTCCCAAGCAGGTGATACTTTTATTTATTTATAAATATACATGTCCTGCTGGTTTCTTTTCTAAAAATGGCTGAACTTTCACCTAAGCTCCCTATTAGTAGTGATTTGAAGTGCAACAAATCCTTGAAAAGTCAGAGTGGCTTAATCATCAAATATGTGACTTTTAGAACCCTCAGCTAAAACACTCAGGAAAATCTTAACGTGCACTATACAATAGCAGGCAGAAATATTACTATTTCTAGTCTGGAACTACTTTATTTATTCCAGTGACAGTACATACATATTATTGAAGTCCTTATCTTCCTTGACTAATTTTATGGTACGAAAATAAATAATACTCTGATTACTTCCCAGAGAGCGTAACTAAGTCTTAGAAGTGTTAAAATGCATCACTTAAAGAAATAATTAAGTATTTTCTCTAGGTGTTTCTATGTATTCAGTCTTGAAGATTACCAATGAAGTTAGTCATACAGCTCTAGAATAAAACATTTTGGATTAAAATAGAGAAGTGCTTTTCTAAGCAGGTGATGAAGCTGTTTTCCATGAACAAGACATGGCTTATGCTATTCCCTATAGCACTCAGTCTTATTCTGAGCTATGAAGGGTAAATTTATTCGCATCTTAAAGCTCCTGAAATAATTTCTTCAACAAAATGAAAAAATTTTCCCACTTTTTCCATTTCTTCAAAAGCTCGTACCATTTATTTTATATATAATCATTGCAAAGTGTTCAGAAACACTCTTGTGAATCTGAAATCTATTTCATAAACCACTAGCACAAGTATGGTGAGACAACTCATGTTGGGATTAATGAACAAAAACACACTGCTAAGAAGGGCATAGTTTCCACTGACACATTCAAATGTCTTTTATCCTAGGAAAGGAAAAGAGCCAGTTAGGAACTACAGGTACGGGTTTTTTTTATTTTCAAGTGACAGACTTAAACTTCTTTGGCATCCTGCCCAATACTAGAGACATTGCCACTCTATATTTTTTGGTTACAGACTGGTTCTTCTGAGCCAGTCTTCTGGTTCTTCTAGAGACACAATACTTTGTTGTGCCTTGATTTCAGCATTCGTATCCAAAACAGTTAAAAATAATCCTTGTTAAGTACTTAAGTATGCCACTACCTTTACTCCAGTATTTGATAACTGGTCCCATTCTAGAAGTTTCAGGACCAGCAGAAATGTTAATAATGAAACTTAGTCCCCTTTGCGCAATTTCATTTCATAAGGCTTCAGCCAACTTCTATCTGCCCAAAAGTGGCCTGAGGAACTCCTTAACACAAGGAGTGTCATACATACATCACTTGTATGCACACTTGGGCCGCTACTTAGTCACCTCTGCTTTATGTCACTTCATAAATCTCTTCCCCTATATTTGCCTTAACATATATAGCTTAATACCCTTACATCCTGCACTTTCTATGTTTTTGATTTCCTGTGGTGTCCAACCTTCCTATTACAAATCATTTCCCAGGCAGATGAGAGCATTATTTTTTTATGTTTACCCCAAACACTTGCAGATTTTTCTTTTGCCATCCCTTTAATTATAAGATGTGTTTCAGTAGTTCTTGCATCATCAAACTGAAAGCAGCTTTTGTACAGAACAAGTTCCATAACACAGATTATAATACTAAATACCAGAAGTGTACTAAAGAAACGAGACTATAGCTTCTTGGAACTAATTGTTCCAAGAAACAATTTTCCTATTTCAGATGTGTATTATCAGTGGTTCTGTTTCCTCAGCTCTCATGGGATGTCTACTTGCCATAGAAAATAATGCTTTAAAGATCAGATGAAGAGTGTTTGCCAAGAACAGAAAGAGGATTCACATTTGCACAGAAGAGTTAAATATAAATGTCACACTTTCATGGGAAGTGGATGCTCAGTGCCCAGGTTCCCAAAGCCTGACCCTCAAGCCCTCAGCTTACCCGCCTAGCAGGATCTGCGGCTTACTCGAGTCACTCGTCACACCAAACACATCAGGAATCAAGTCTCCATTAAAGCTGAAAATGGAACACAATGTCAGTACCACCTCAGTCACTACAGGAGTTCAAACCACCTGTTCTTAAACTAATCTGTACTTTCACATTTTCCCACTGAGCCATGAAGAACTCCCAGCTGTGAGTCCGCTCTGAATTTTGGCTCTTGTCTGAGCTGCTGGTAGCAGTAAAGGTCTATCAGTGTTTCACACTCTGCCTGTGCTTTGGCTTTCCAGATCTACTTCCCCTCTGCTTTTGTTCAGCATTTCACACACAGGCAAGCACATTGTGAAAGGGATATTTGCTCATTTTGGGAAGCCAGTAAGGTTTTTGCTTTAAAAAATTCACTGAGAAATGAATGGCTTTTTTTCTGAATACTCAGAGTACTGAAATGAAAGAAATTAAAAGATCATGTAGTTATACTACCAGGATAATATAATATATAAGAATTGAAAAGATAACTATTTTGGTTCATCATCTTTTGTTAGATCAGTTGACATTACACAAACCACCCTGTTCTTAAAAGATAGAGCATGTGTTTCAAATCCTAGCAGTAAAATATATTTAAGTTGCTCTTAGTCACCACTACAAATGTGGTTTTCTAAAAAAGTAGGTCATACTTACTCCATTACTAAAGGCTCATCATGAAAAGTCTTATTTAACATAGTTTTATGGTTTAGATCTGAAAACAGAAAACATTAACTTGATTTAGTTACCAATATATTCTGACATTTGCATTTTCAACTATGACATAATTATTCTATTAATTTAAAACCATCAGTTTTATGATTTAAAAAAAAATTACCACTTAATATAAAGAACTATATAGCTTCCTGAAATTTTGCAGGAAAGGTGAGTTACAGTTGAAATACTGAATGCTTTTCCCCACTCCACTAAACTCCTCAACAAATTATTCTAAGTAGATCTTAGTGAAACCTATTTCTGTGTATGACTACAATCATACAGATGCAGGAAAACTGAAACAGCTGGGATGAAGACAGGCTAAAAGTTTAACACTGTACGTTAGACTTCTGTTTAATGTTTTGTCACTGTAAAAAGCATTCTTAATTATATACAGTGAGTCTTTGAAACAAGCAATAAAAGTAGATTTTCTAAATGGGAAGTGAGGACTAAGTTCCCATCAGGTTACCACCTTAGACTTCACTTTTACTTGTAATCCAAACTCCTTGCCAGATTATGCCCATTTCCCTCCTCTCTCCACAACGTTTGTCTTTACAATTTCCACATCTCATACAACAGTTCTCTCCTATTAACTTGTCTGTCACACTTCTATTACCCAAGGAGACACCTCATACCTTGCCAGTAGCCTCAGCACATACCTACCACTGCCTGAATTTTTAACCTCTGACTCCTCCTCCAGGCCCCATACGCTCATTTATGTCTCCCCCAGCCCTTGGGGTTTTTTTTCCAAAATGAAACAGAATAACTTAATCCAAGCCCTCACATTCTTCCCAATACTAGAGATACCTGCTATTCTCCTAATATTTGATTCATTGGACTTTTTCAGGTTGCTTGTTTCAGCTCTGATTAAAGCCAGAGGCAATGATGTCTGAGGCAAACTTGCCTTACCTGTAACTATGCCATAACACAGTTGTTTACAATAGTGATTATTCTTCAGTAGTTTTTGTGGATTAAAGAGTATTTTCTTTTGCTTATTTGTCCTTGTTCAAACCTTAAATTCTTCCCCAAACCCCTTCCTAGCAAAGCCAACAGAAAACACCCCAAGAGTTCACACAATCCATGACTCCACACAAAGACAGAACCAGCTATAACTCAAACACCGCTAAGAGTCTTCTGAAAATTTAATTCTAAAGGTCTTGAAAACTTTCATCAATAGAGACTCTAGAAACCTTTTTTCCAATACCCACTTTAGTGTGCCACTGTCTTTAAAGAGTTTTGTTTTACATAAGTATTATATTACTGTTGGTAGATTTAGGTATGCAATTTTGAAAGTTGATGCACTAAAGTTCATGCCAGGTTCTCTGTGCTTTTTAAACTGAAGATAAATCTTTTGAGATAGTCTTTGTGAAGCTGACATGCATGATGGGGAAGCCATGAGAAGCAGCTCTTCAGTTAATAGGTACTACCAAATTAGAATAATGTTTGGTTATGTCTATTGAATAATATACTGCAAGCATTGTTCTCTTTCATTAATTATTGAACACAGTTTAACAGGAGGATAATATATGGGTGTGAAGCTGAATAGCTGCTATTTTAGTTGTAAAAACAATCATTACACTATAAAAATGAGTTGTAACTTCTTGACAATACTTTGAATTAAGAAGCCTAACAATCTTATTAAAAACCAGTCTCAGCAACTCACCTAATGTTTGGTTATGTCCCCAGAAAATAAACACTGAAAGTTCATCTCTGCCATGACTTGGGGCCTGGGTAGTGAGAAGGACATCCATTTGGGAATCTCCATCATAATCTCCAGGAACTACACTGGTTATGGTGACACCAAGAGATCTAGAATGAAAAACAAAAGCCCCCACATGCAAATAATTGTAAAAAGGTCTGCAGGAAAAAAGCACTTGTTTGGTCAAAGGCTTGCCCAGTTATTATTAGTTGGTCCAATACAATCTTACCCTTCAACAACCTGGTTTATGATAAAGTCCTCACCTATTGCAAAAGTATCTCAAAATCAGGCACCTGACAGGCTGTCTTAGTCAAAGGAAAATGACATTTTGACTCTAAACTTCATCTATCAGGCAGTCTTCAGCCATATCCTGTTTGTTAATCTACACTTTATTAAATCCTTGCATTTGTTGTAGAACCAGTCAACCAAAATGTGTTCAAGCAGGATCTTTTGGTTGCATTCCAAGAGCAAGAACATAAAGCAACAGGAGCTGTTTAAACAGCAGGAGTCAGGCACAGGTAGATTTTTAAAAAGACAATGCCATTTCCTCCTACCTTCTGCCAGGTCTTAATTCTCCTTCCCACCTTTGTTTATTCTTTCTATCTTTTTAATTTGCTTACCTACTCAGAGTCTGCTTTACACACACAAACACGGGTCACGTTAAGGATTAAAAGCAGATCATTTCTAATGCATTAAACAAATTAGTTCCTTCCAAGACAGGAGGGAATAAGGAAAAATAAAAATATGTAGAATACAGAAGATGAAGCTGAGCTATAAAAGCAATTTAACTTTTAATAAACATACTACTATTGGTAAGCATTATTCATAAGCAATAACCATATTAGTATTACAAGATATTAAAGCCGGACATATATATATATATATATATACATACATATATATATATGCACATAAACAGAGTAGTTTACATTTATTAAAAACTGATGGTTTTTTAAAGGCTACATGTCAACTTGAGAAAGGAACAGAACTCCACTCGGAAATACCAGAACATAATTTTTCATATCTCCTCTAAATCAGATTATATTGGCTGGATTCCATTAGTAACTACAGCAAATGGAGGAATTTCCTTGAAAACATGTCTTGGGACTGATATTAAAGCTACCCACCACAAAGACCTATGTACGCTATGGAATGACAGTTTGCTTGGAAATAAAACGCTGAAGACCCAAATCAACTGCGAAAATATTTCAACATATGGGTATTTTAAATACTAATTTGAGGACAAAACCTAAACCATAAATATTCCATAAGGGGTGGGAAGACATACTTATTAGTTAACAATATGAATGACAACTCATCACCAATTCTGTCATCTGACCAACAAAACAAAAATGTATCAGGAAATGAATCAGGAAGTTGGTCGAAGAACTAGAGCTGTGAGGATAAGCCGAGCAAGTCAAAGAGGTAACAAGAGCACAATTACAGGCAGTTCCCACTGAGTGCAGAGAGGCACTTTCAAGGAAAACCAGCTGTAGCAGCATGGAATATCCATACTCACTTCATTGGTAGCTTAACACGGGGCTTAAAGTAGGGTTCCTTCTGGTCAGCCAAAAAGATCACCAACTCATTTCCTGCCAAGGCAAGCAAGACCATGAGCAACAGAGGAAGACTGGAAATGGCTTATTTACAAACCCAACATTAAAACAACTCTGTCACAAATGACCATTCCCCACAGCAGCAAAATATTTGAAAGACATTTCATACCACTACCTCCTCCTCATTCAAAAGGAAGCAAAAGGAGCACTTCTTATACACAACTTAAAGCCAGCTCAAAGGAATGCTAATATCACAAATCTTCTTTGGGGGTTTACTGTTAGAACTTTCTCTATTATTTTTATCACATTGCTTAAAATACAACTTCCTGTAACGAATTAAGAAATCCTACACATGGAAAAGTAGTAGGCAGCAGTTCCACAAAACTAATTAAAGCTTAAAAGCTAACTTGAATTAATTCTTTTAATACTGTGTCTCACATAGCAGGATCTGATATTACTTTCCCAAAGCACTTTAAAGGAAACTCAGAATTTACTTGGCTCCCCACAGTGTATCCTCATTTAGAGGCAGTAATACAAGTATCATTTCATTATTTTGGGACAACCTAAACAAAAGCCGATATTTTATGTGGCAGAAATAAATGAAATTCAGGGAAGAATAGAAGAATTTTAACCTGAGTGATGAAATAAATTTTTCAGTCAGTAAGCCACAATACACACACACTCACCTCTGTAAGTAAAACATAGCTCACAACAAAATAGCAACAAATGTATTTTTTTTTCTTTCCTTCATTCTCCAATAAACCTAGCTGCAGCTCCACAAAATCATTCTCCATAAAAGAATAATTCTACGGCTTCAAACTTGAGCTACCACATTACTTTTCAAGAGCATTGTTTTGTGGCAGAGTTCACAGCTGTGAAATAGCAGAGAATACAAAGCTCCTCACTATGAAAGAAAAGGCACCTGCTTCAAACCTCTTGAAGAGAAGGAGAATCCACCACCAAATGAGTAAATGAACAGGACCTTTTCAGAGAGGCCAGGGACACCAGCACAGGCCCAGAGAAATGGGCTGAGCTGCAGCACAAGCTCCTAGATGAGGGAAAGGCCTGGCACAGGAGCCAGGGGCTGCTTCAGCTTTGTACAGCACACCTGGGGGCTGCCTGCTACACCTGGAATTCCCATTTCACACCTCACTCTCACCTGTCTTTTTATTGGCTACTTGGTAAAGTAACGGCCAGGATGAAGAAGCAAATGTGTTTTTACACCTACCAACTCCCTAGTTAGCTGCAACACTGAGAAATGAGATCTTTTGGTCATTAAAGATATATAAAAATTTCAGCTCAGTGCTCATCAACAGTCAAAGCAAATTAACTATTAAAGATTATTACAGGAACAGAAAACAGAATTACTATGCCACTACAATCAATCCTAAATGCTGTCAGTAGTTCTGTATTCTTTTTGTGATAAGAGGACAGTAAGGAAAAAAAAAAACAGTGCACTGGAGGGTGTGAAAAACGGGAACAGCTTCCATACAAACAACAGAGGTCTTCAGGCTGAGTATCTGTATGATATACATCACACACATATGCATACATATGCAGATATGAAATAAAAAAGTTTCCCAAATTCCCCAATGAAATGCAGCAGATGAACAGAAGAATGCCCACTCACTGCCCTGTACTACCAGCAGAGGCATCAAGCATAACCAGAAACTGGCACATGTAACAAGCAACCAGCATGAGCTTCCCCATTGACCTGTTACATGCACAGACTCACAAAACAGGTAAGTGTATGCACAATTCCATTTATTTGTACATTCTGACTTTCAAAAAGTGACTAAACCCAGAGTCCACTGGTACTTTTGAACTGGTCTTGCAACAGGATACTTCTGGATCTGGATTATCACTTACATTCAGCAAGTTTACTATTTCTTACAAAGGTATGAGCACAGTCTGATTTTCTTTTATGTATCTGAGCATATGGAACATCACTCTTATTCAACAGAAGTAATGCAAGATCAGAAAAATACACATCCAGCAAAAGGTCCAAGACATCATCCCCATTTCCTTATTAAAGGTTAGAATTATTAGGACTGGGCTGCTTTAGACTCCTGCTCCCCAAAGTCTCATGTCATCTCCAGTGCTCAGTTCCTCAAGCTGTTTGCAACTGGCTGCCATTTATCCCACCATTTAGAACTACTACCTTTTGTTTTGAGAGTATACTGTAGTTACTTTTCATCAAGACTCAACTTATGAAAAATGTTTTCAACCACATTACTTCAAGCTGATTTTTACAGTAAGCATCACATAGCAAAATGATTTATTAACTGCTGCTATAGAGACAGGGAGAAATCACAAATCTCATTTCTGAAACTTATAACTATTCACATCGCTATATGCATTCACCTAAAAGATAAGAAAGTAAAAATTAAATCTCTTCTCATGGACATTCATTTTAAATCTGATCATTTTTTCAGTAGATGAGCTAGTGGAGCATTTCCAGGGAGCCATGCATTTCAATAACTCTACTAAATGGGAAAGCCACTCATGCTTTACCAAAGCTACTTAGAAAAACATTTCTGAGATTGAAGGAATAAAAAAGGTGAATGTGAGACTAAATTTACTATCCTAATGTGCTTCAAGAAAGTGGAATAATCCAAGATTAATGTCTGCAAATAATACTGACCACTGAAAATAAGCCCTGATTTGAGGTCTCCCCATACCTGAAGTCTTAAGAGAAACTTGTGTGTAACAAATTTCTCTACCCTGACACTTGAACATTATGTCCAAAGTAGGATAACATGAAATTTTTTCTCCACATCTGTGAATGTTCATCTTTGTTTCCAAAAATATTGTGAAAGCAGCAGCAAAACAACCATTTGTGACCATTCAAGTTGTAGGATGAAATCTCTAAATAATTTCACAACCATAAATTCAACTTTAAAGGAAAAAGCGCCCCACAAGAACCATTCTAGTGCAAATTAAATACTGTACTCCACACAGGAAATACCTGGGAGTAAAGCAAGTGTCATTTCATCCTGCAAACAACGCGACACAGCCCCGGGCACCCCGGCCGTGCTCGGGGACAGAGCGAGCAGCCGGGATCCCACCGAGCACAGGGACCGCAGGGACCAGCGAGCCCATCCCCTCTCCTCCTCTGCTCGCCGGGCGGCGGCACCGGGAGCGCCGTCCCAGCCCCGGCCGCGCGGTCACCCCTCGCCCGCCGCCTCCCCGGGCTGCCGGGGCACAGGGGCGGCGGCACCTGGCGCTGTCCCCCGCGCTGCCAGGGCACGGGGAGCCCGGCTCCCACCGCCCGCGCCCTCAGAGCCCCGGGCCTGCCGCCGGCCCGGCCGCGCACTCACCGCCGCGCAGCACGAACAGGTCCGTCTGCTTGTCCGAGTTGAAGTCGCCGAAGGCCGCCAGGGTCCCGCGGGCCTCGGGCCCGAAGAGCTGAGCGGTCACATTCTGCAGGGCGCGGGCGGGCCCCGCCAGGGCCAGCAAGGCCAGGGCCAGCAGCGGGGCCAGTGGCGGGCACGGCCCGCGGGCCCCATCGCTCACGGCCTCGCCCCGCCCGCGCTCTGACGGCAGCGCAGGGCGGGCCTGGTCCTCGGCCGCGGTTTGCGGCAGCGGCGGCGGAGCGTGCGCTTTACGGCGGGAGCAGGCAGGGCCCGCCCGGCACCGCGCAGCCCGCGCCGGGGCTCTGCGGGACCGCTCCGCCATGGCGGCGACTCACATGGCTGACGTGAGCTGGAAGATGCTGGAGCTGCGCGCTCGCTCCAAACGCTCAGGTCTGACCTCTTGGCTGGCCCGGGAGGAGCTGCGGGGTCCCCGTGCCTCCTGCGGCTCAGCGCCCCGCTCCCGCACTGCCTGCCCCGCTGCCGGCCCGCGCTGATTCCCCGGGCGGTGCCGCCTGAGGGGCGCAGGGCGCAGCGGGGGCGGCGGGCACTGCCCCAGTGCCGCGCCGGTGTCACCTGCGCCCGGGGGTGCAAAGGCAGCGCTCGTGGCGTGTTTAGTACCGCAGGTGTACAAAGTGTTGCAGTTGTGGAACGGAGGGAGTGGTTAGAGGAAAGTACGAGCTTTTGCCAGGTTTCTCTTAGGTAAAGGTAACCTTTTAACAATGTGGGAGTTTCTGACCGTGGGCTGTGGGGCAGCTACGTCCTGGCCTAAACCACAGGATGATGTTGCCGATTTAGCCTAAATTTCAAAAACTTGAAATTTCATTTTTTTTTTTTTTAAAGTAAAATACAGGCATGGTAGGAGTTTAATAGTTATAACGGAAAAAGTTTTCCGGAAGATCCCTGTGTTTATTTATATGCCATACCTGCTTGTATGTAAATAAGTAACTCGGTTGTTACTTACTTGCGTGTTTGGTTGGTTTTGTTGTTCTAATAACTGATCAGACATTGTAAGACCAAAATGGGGCTTTATGAGGGCTCTAAAGAATTGATTGTTGAAAGATTGGTCTGATTAATTCGGCTTTAAAAGTTCAATTTATGTATAGCTTGATTGGCAAAGCCACGGCTAGGACCGCCCATGAAGGAGTGGTGGCTGAGGCGGTTCCGATTTCAGGGGCTGGGAGCTGAGAGGTGATTGACAAAGGGAGCCCCAGGGCTCTGTAAAACCAGCTGCGGGTCCGGCTGTGTGAGCCCCGGCTCTCAGGGCAGCACACCAACTTTGGGAATCCCTTGCAGGGTCAGGCCTGTGTCTGCAGAAGGCATTTGATGGTTTCAAGCACTTCACTTTTTCTTAACTGCTGTTGCCTGTTACTTTTTTGTTAAATGTATGAAGAATTGTCTTCTGAGCAATGACAGATGGTTATTGTAGTTCATTTCCTTCTTTCCCAATTCATACAGATTTTATTCAGAGATTGTCTAGAGATTTGTTCATGGCATTTTATATAACAATTGAAGAAATTTGCTCAAGAAATAATATTATTTTAGTTGAAAAGTTCTTCTGGTAAAGGAGTTGATTTAAAAATCAAATTTTATTTAATATCTGTCAGATGACATATCTAAAAGTAAAAAGAATGTTCTTATATTTCAGGTTTACTGCTGCATCTTTACCTTGTAATTTGTAAAACTTCAGGGTGTTTTTCTTCCTTCCTGGCCCTGTCAGAAGAAGGCATGGTTGGGATTGTAAAAGAAAGTGACTGAAACTCCCCCACATGTTTCTGGTTTGGCTGAGGCCTGTGCTGGAATCCAAACAGCACTGTTTTGTTTGGTTTGGTTTTTTTTTTACTAGTGGGCTCCTTGCAGTAAGATGTAGTAAACATGGAGTACAGACACGTGCATGAAATGCACCAGTGACTCATTTTTATAGCCTGCAGCAATGGATCATGTAAGACTCAATCCTGTAGGAGGTAATTTGTATCCTCATGTTTATGTGTATTAAATTGTGAATTACTTTTTTTCCAGTAAAACCAAATTTTATTCAGAAATGTTCATTTCCCTTCCTGAAGCAATAAAAGACTGTTTAATTTGTTGCTGCTCTGATTAGGATGAGATTCTAAAGATAGTAGTTGACTAGTCCAAAGCCCCTGAAATTTTTGTAACTTTAGAAAACATAAACTTTAAAGATTTGGAAAAACTTGTCATTACAATTACAGACATGTTTTTCCTATTGTATATTCCAAAGAGGAAGACGTCCTACTTCAAATAACTCAGATATTCAGTGCCATAACTAATATATACGACTCCAAGAAACATCCTGGTGCATATTTCACATGGGATGAAATCAGCACTATGCATAAGCAGAGTTTTAGCTCCTTATCTTTAATGTTACTTAACACATTAGTGTGCACTAGTTAAATCACTATTTTTATTTCATCTTGAAATATATCAGATTGTATTCATTACCTTTTGGTGCTTGTAGCAAGTTTTCTATTGAATAACAAAGCTCGTGCCAAATATCCAAAAGGTGGATTTTTTGTAAACTGTGCCCGTTTACTCAGATGGAGTAAACTACTAAATTTTATGGAAGTCAAAGCAAAATAAAACCAAGAGGTCAGTGTAGAAGGAGGAAACATAAGATGTAATGAAAGTTTGTGCTGTGCACTCTGTTGTGTTGATAACTCCACTAACATTGCTTTCACTTAATTTAATGCTGATTGCCTTTAACATTTACTAAACAGTTTTGAAAATTACTGTAGCTTAGCCTGAGACGTTTGTGATTAGCTGCACCAATTTGAAATGGCCAGTTTGGATGATGACAGAGCCTCCTCTGCGCATGCTTTTTTAAAATTTGGTAAGTGTGCAGTTCTGTGTTTTGTTTTTGTTTGTGGCTATTTAATTCAGCAAAAAATAATTGTGTTTTGTTTCATGCAGTGTTCTGTGTTAGTAGATTTTTAGCACTGTACAGTAGAACTTGAAAATTTGAACTCTTTCAGTAAAAATTTATTAAAATTTTAATCTACTTAGATTGAAATCTACTGTCAAATCTTCCTGTTTTGTTTGTTTAGAGTGCCTGTCAGTATCCCTCAGTGTAACCATCTCTGAACTCAAATTTCTCTTTTAAGATGACAGTTGAAAGTGCCTTAAGAATGCTGTTTGCAATTGACTCCTAAAAAACCCCAACGTGACTGGTTTAGAGATAAATAAAATTCCGGTCAGTCATTGGTTACAGAGTTTGACATTTGGAAATTAAGTGGAAGCAAAGTAAAGCACCCTGGCACAGCTTCTCCTCAGGTGCAACAGAAGCTATAATATATGAAGCTGTCAAGACCATTATTGTGTATTTTGAAGGGAGTTTGACTGGGATGAGATGTATCTGTATGTGACACTCTGTGATTGGGAAAAACTTGTGTAGTCCTTCTTGAAACACAGTAGCGCTACAAGTGCTGGTGAGAGTGACCAGATAAGGGGACACAACTGGGTGTCTTGGACTCCCCTGCCCTGCCTGTGACTTTTCAGTTTTGCCCCTCTGGCCATCAAAAAAAGTGATGTGTTGACAGTGTTAAAAAAAAAAAAAAATACTCTTTCGTAATTATTGTATAGATATTTGACATTTCTCTTGTTACGATGCAAAATAAACATTTTTAGTAGTTTTAACACCTGTTGTTTTGAATTCTCAGAAGTAGCAGTGCCTGCCTTGAATATCCTGAGTGGTTTCCTGCCTTGCTTGTAGCATTTACAAGATTTGTGTGGTAGACTTTGGCTTTTTGGTTATGTGAAGCTCCTGTGTACTGGCACGATGGTCAGTATTTTATTTCTAGTGTTCAGTAGCTTTTGTTGTTTGTGTTGTTAGCTACTGTAAATCCTGAAATTAATAATTTCCATTAAGTATAATAAACTGGACAGAGAACTACCTTCAGTTAATTAGGAAACAGAGAAAGGACAAAATAAATTGGTGTGTATTTTTTTCTTTTTCCTCTCTGGTGACCAGTGACAGGCCCTGAGGAAATGGTTGGAGCTGTGTCAGGGGAGGTTTAGGTTAGATATCAGGAAAAAGGCACTTCACCCAGGAGGTGAAGGAACAGGTTCCCCAGGACAGTGGTGCTGTGCAGAGGCTGGCAGAGCTCAGGAAGAGTTTGGACAATGCTCTCAGGCACTGGGTGCCATTCTGGGCTTGTTCTGTGCCGGGCCAGGAGTTGGACCTTGGCAAGCCTTGTGGGTCCCTTCCAACTCAGGATGTTCTATGATTCTATGAAATACTAGTTGAATTACTTGCACAGTGTAACACATGATTTTTCTTGATAAATGATAGTTTAAAAGCTTTGTCACTTAAATGCTATTTAAATGAAACTATTACGAGATTTTACTAGTTTTTACCCATTTGTTATTGTCGCTCAACAAAGTAACAATTCTTACCTTTTGCTTACTTCTCCTGTATTCAGGTAGAGGAACACTTTAATACCTTTTCTGTCTTCCTCTCCAAGCCCTTCTCCTGGTGTTTCCTTACCCTGTTTTGTGGAACAGTTCAGTCTGGAAGAGTGGTCAGGATGTTCCTACTCCAGCCTCTTGCCCAAAGCAGGATCAACTATGAGATCATAGTTTTGTCCTGTATGTAGTGATTAAAAATCCCCATGTGATATAATTTCTTAAATTTTGCTGCGAGTAGAAAAAAAAATCTTCTTTTGGTCCCAGTCACTTCTGTAATGTGAAGCAGTCACTGCCCTTATTAATGCTGGATAAGGAAAGTTACAGTAATCAGAGATCCAGAGCTTGCCTCTGTCTCAAGTCATTATGTCCAGACCTATTGTCACATCAAAGACTGTGGTCAGTTTTCATTCTTAACAAATATACAAAGAAATCTTGTATTCTCAGCTTTTTTTCTTTTGGTCTGGCCTGATTTAATTATGCAAACCAACATTTTCTTTTGTTCTTCTGGCATGTGAAATGTTAGAAATAAAGTTCTTGCCATGTTGCTTCCATTTGTTTGGGATTAACTTTGTGGAAGTGTTTGTTTATATTAATTCTGTACTTTGAAAAATCTGAATAAACTATCCTTGTTGAAATGTGCAATCTTTATCCATAGACTCAGTACAGAATTCCATTCTTTTTCTTTAATATCCACAATTACTGCCATCTTCAAGGATGTGTGTGTGTCCAAAGCTTCCATGTATACAAATTTGGAAGCTGAATTGTTTTAAAGCCATTTTGGCCATAGCTTCTGAATCCAAACATCTGGACAGTTCATATCTCTTTTTTGAAGAGCAGTTAATGCTAATATCAGGTACAACTGGAATAAAAATGAGGTGCTTGGGAAAGTTATTTCACATCAGGATGACATATTTTCAGCCTCCAGAGGTTGTACATACAGAGGCTCTAAATTTCTTCCTGTTCTCTATTACTTTAAAAGGAAGCTCTGTCGATAATTTTTAGTAATTATTTAACTTGAAGAGTGGTGAAATATTATTACTCTGGGACCTGTAAATGGTAGGAAATGAAGAGGGATTAGTTTTCCATTAAATCAGTTTTTTCAGATTTTGAATGTAGGGCATTTAGTCAGTGCAATGTCTGAAGATAAACAGGGATTTAATTGGACTTGGGATCAAGACTTTGTGCTCTCTTATTAGACATTAATTATATTAGCACAGGAAATGACACTTTGGTTTTCTATCAGTCTTTTTACTGATTTTGAAGTAGGTACTGCCTGCAGGTGTACACTTGTGGTGTAAGGAAATAATGGCACACCTCATTCTTTGTGGAAGAAAAGCTGAACTCCCAAATACCCTATTTAAATGTTGGATGGGGTTGTTACATCTCTAGACAGAAGAATAGTAAATCAACAAAATAGGTTTTTATGTTCTTCCTGGCATACCTGCTTATTTACCTAAAATAAAACTCACACTGTACGGTTATAATGAAGTGATGTATTTATGAAAAACAGTATTTAAAATTAATGTCCTCATTCTGTTTCTCTTGAATGCTGCTGTACAAGACCTCCAGGGTCCTATTTGCATATGTCACTCTATTATGTTCAGAATTCTGCATTCTTGCTGTTGTCATCTCTTTAAAAAGTTTCTTTTTTTTTTTTTTTTTTAGTTTGAAAACCTATTTTAAATATGCATTTGAATATAGCTTTCTATGACAAGTTTTTATCTTGCTGAAATGAACTCAAATAGATTTTGGATGAGACTGTAGACAGGCTTTTTTTTTAGCCATCCTTAAAATAGCTTCCTCTGTGTTATGGGCTCTCTCCAAAAGCACAGGGAAGGAGCAGCTTCGTGTTTGATTAGGTTGTGGTAGTAATGAAATGTAATTTACCACATGATTTCTCCAGTAGAATGCTATAGACACCCAAGCAAAACATCAACTATATAGATGCTAATAAGGAATTAATGAAGAATATGTGGAAAATTTTGATTTAAACAAGTTCTGCTCCTTGTAGTAGGAGTAATTTTAGGGAATACTTCAAAAGCATAAAAATTTATTTTTGTCCATTTTTCAGACTTTGAATTAATTTTACCTTTCTGTTCCCTCAGCAGTCTATTCTGACTGTTTTACTATATTTCTATTAAAGTTTCAACACCTAGAATAATGTAATTTGTAGATGGTGGTGTTTTGACATTTTCATGCTCTCTATTCTGTTTAATCTTCTTTCTACTCAAAGTTGAAATCTTTGAATGCTCTGAAATAGAAGAATCTTGCTTGCTTGCTTTTTGTTCTTGATACCTTTGTTTTGTTTCTCTGTTGGCCACAGAGGGTCACAGATTGTCTGGTAAGTATTTAAATTAGAACAATTTTAGTTCAATAACTTTTGACTTGTGTGTATGTCCCTGTGGATGGTCAGCTGTGTGTTCTGGTGCCACACTGGGGTTAGCAGACTGCAGGAAGTGGACATTCTGAACCTGTTTCACACACAAAGGATGGTGGATATGAGTATGATATTCAGTTAGCTAATCTAAGAATTGGAATCATTATTTTGCCTTTGAAAGTCTAGTAAGTGAATTTCTCATAAATTTGCTGCTTTTTATGCATTGACTTCCTGAAGATTTTTTCTTTTGTGTATTCTGTCCCTTCACTGCAGCACTGTACAAAATTACAGTTGCTGCAGCTCACTGTATTGTGTGCTTTTGCAAGATAACTGAATTAATTGTATAACAGGATAAATTATTAATCATTTAATGGGCAGGGATTTGTGGGCTAGAAGTAGTAGAAAAACAAAATAGCTCTGAAAAATGGATTTAAATGGGTTCAGAATGTTCATTATTTATTTATTTATTCTAATAGAAGAGACACAAGGTGTGATATGTTACAAATTTTTCTTTTCCATTACAGAACAGTTTCATTTCTTTTGACTTTGTTTTTTTAGGCAGTTCAAATAAACTAGGCTCTGTGTGCTTCAATTTCAGGCCCTTTCCCACAATGCAGGTGTTTATTTCTAGTTTAACCTCTCCCAATAAGGAAAGGCTGTAGGAGAAGCACAGATGGGAAGCATCCCCAGGACATCCAAGCAGAGCAGGCACCCAGGACTCTGCTCAGGGAGGGATGGGGTTGGGTTTTTTCACTCCTGTGCTTGCAAAGCAAATGTAATGCTAACTTGGGGTGAGGTTTGCATTCTTGAATGGCTAGAAATTTTCTTGTCTTCCCACCGAGGCCTTGATTCATAAAGCTTCTGTCACCATTTCACACATGTCCCAGTTAGGTTGGAAAAGACCTCTGAGGTCAAGTCCAACATTTGACCAAACAGCATCTTGGCAACTGGACAGGACACTGAGTGCCACATCCGGTTGATTCTTGAACACTTTTCTTTTTCTTCCTTTTGTTTTGATTTCATGGGGATGGGAGTCCTCTGTATGGACAATCTCGTGTCTGGTGCTTGAGAACGTGCTAGGATTGCGAAGAGGCACTGTAGAAAGGAGCCCTCACTGTGTCCTGCCAGAACTGCTTGGCTGGCTGGGCTTCCCTGGCCCTGCATTCACTGAGCTTTTCCAAAGGGCAGCGTGCAGTCCCAAAAGGGAAAATTCTCATTCTTCCCTTAGCACATGGCTCTTGTAGAGATCTTGCTATCCATAACACTGAATAAAGCCCAAGGGATGTGGGGAGGAGAGCAGGATGTTATTCTGAAATTAGAAGTTGGAAATGGTTCACTCCAGTGATTTTTAATAGGCAGCTCGTTTCAGCTCTCAGTAAAACATTGTTTTCAGGTGCAGATAGGGAAGCAGTCAATATATGGGACAATGAGAATAAAAGATGGGGATTTGATAGCATTGTATTTCTGTGGAATATAGGTAAGTTGAGGGCTTTATCTGTTGAATAGCTTGTTTAAGCTTTAGTAGCATGTGGGAGCAAGCCAACCCTTATTCTGACATGACATTAGCTGGGCTGACTCTGGTGGGTGCAAACAAGGTTAGGGGTAGGTGAAACACTGATGGTGTTGAACATCTTCACCATTTTGGAAGGCAGGTAGGGCAGTAATAATTGAATATGGTCTACTTTTGTCCCTCTTCTGTTTTCCTACATATCTTCTGGAATTTTCTCTGTAACATACTTAAGTTCTAAGAAAATGTTCATAGAAAATTCTCAGCATTTAATAGTTGTCTTCAATAATGAACTCTACATTTATGTAGCATTTGCTGTAGTTCAGTATCTACAAGCACTGGAGATACAGGTGGAGATCTGGTTTGTGTAGACAGGTACAGCAGAAAAACTTCTCTGAGACTGTAGAGATAACTTCTTTGTTTCAATTGAAATTCCATAAATTGTGCTTTTGTATGATAAACATAAAGAAATAACTTATCACAGTAATTTTTAGCAATATTGCAATTATGAAGCTGATTCTGATCTTGATTTTGGTTTTCTTTTTTCTTCTAATTTTAGGTTCAATTTATGAGCCACTTAAATGTATTAATCTTCCAAAGCCAGAGGGGGAAACTCTGTGGGATAAATTAAATCATTACTATAGAATTGGTAAGTTAATAATGCTTGAACTAACCTGGATGTGAGTTAGAGTTGATATTTGCATGCTAAATATCAGTGCTATATTATTCCTAATTAAAGATAGTTTCCTAAACTTCTGCTGGAAGTTTGGAAGATGCAAAGAGGAGGGCTGAGTTACACTTCTTGCTGAAAATCAAAGTATCTGTTGAAACTGCAGTTCAGCTGTAAGAATGAATTTAGAATTATTTTGGATTAAGGGGTATTTTAGGATTGTAGCATCAACCAGATACAGCTGAGGGAAAATTTAAATGGACAAAACCTTTCTTGTAGTACTTGGAACAGTCTGGCAGGTGATCAGTTAGAAGTTCATTCTTGTTATTAATAGTGCCATTATGTATTTTTGTGCTGAAATTTTAGTGTTTAAGCCAAAACCATTAAAGCAACAATTTGTTTTGATTGTTTTGGGTTTTGGGAGGTTCATGTTGTAAGTCCTGCCTGTATTCTAAAATTAGGGTTGTTTAATGGCTATGTGACTGACAATTTTAAAGTTTAAAATTTACAGGCAAGGGTACAGAATAGTGAACGATTTTGCCATCATTCTAAAAATGTGAGATAGGACTCTTCATTCAAATGGCTTTTTGAAGTGAAGTCTGGGTTGTACCTGGTCCATCAATAGATGTATTGTTTTTTGTAGGTGCATCGCTTTTAGCTTTCTTACAGAGGAGATGACTGTTCAATTGACTTTTTTAACGCTTGGCAGCAACAAATCTGTGGTGGTGCTTGCTGTTTATTTCAGGCAATTATGCTGCTGCCACAGTAAAAATCTACTATTGAATTTCTGCTTCATTTATAATAATATAGCATTTATAATATAACATTTATAATAATATAATTTATAATTTATAGTAATTTATATTGACTTTTGGTAATATTTTATCAAAGCTTTTGTTATATGGTATCAAGACATTGGTTATAATGCAAAAAGCTGTAAAAACCTTGTAATTTTAATTTAGAATACTAAGTTTCTAAGCATTCTATGTAGGCAATAAAGAGGCCTTCTTAAAATTGATGCTTGATAACAATCTGTGGAAAAACCTGTTTTTCTGTCTTATGCCGAAGAGATTATTGCTAGAAAGATCATGTTTGATGGCATTAAGCCCAGTTTCAATCTTGTAGCATTCTGGTTATTATATAACCTTAGGAAAAACAATTCCCAAAATGCAAAATATTGAAGTGCAAAAAGAATTAAAGTAATATTTGGTATTTTTTCTAACTCAGTTTTGGCAACTTAAAAATTCCTGCCTTAGTCTATTTTTATATCAAGATACTGAGTTAAATAATTGTAGTTGTCTTTTCTCCTTACTTTCTCCCCTCTACTTTTATCAAAATTGATACAATCATCTGGCCTGAGTTAAAAAGGTAATTTTTATGAATGTGGAGTTCTGGAGAGTTTAAGCATTTAACTGCTGGGGGTGGCAGTTGACATACTGTAACTGCTGGGGGCAGTTGACATACTGTAGTCACTTTTTTCTTCTGTTTTCATAGAAAGGAAATTACTGGGTTGCTTTGTAGAAATTCTATACAAAGTGGGTTGCGCTAGAACAGTGTCATAGGAATAGTTTTGAATACTGCTGGCTTTTTGTGTAAAAAGGTCTAATTTGTCTGAAAAAACAATGTAACAAATTTTGTGTTTGTTTCTCCTTACCTGTCTTTCCCTTGTTTTATCTTGTGCATGCTCTAACAAGTTGTTTACACCTTGATCTGTTCCTGAAAATCTATTTAGAAACTGGAAGAAATATAAATGTTGTTAACACCCTTTTTATTTTTCCTTCTTCCAGTTAAATCAACATTGCTGCTCTATCAAAGCCCAACCACAGGTCTTTTCCCTACCAAGACTTTAGGGAATGACCAAAAAGCAAAAGTCCACGACAGCCTTTACTGTGCTGCCTGTGCCTGGGCATTGGCCCTTGCTTACAGGTGAGTAACTTCTATACTCATGTCTCTGCCAGTTACTCAGTTCCCTGGGAAAGTTTTAAAAGATGAAGCTGTATCAAAAATAGATTTGTAAACCTGTAGAGAATGGTGCATTTCGAAATCTCAGTAAAAATATTTATGAAGATGCTAGGTTAAAAATGTCACTCTACTCTTGGTAAGTAATTGGTACCAGTATTTGTTACAGTGAAATTAATGCTTGCTACTAAAAATAGAGGTTCTTCTGGCAAATTGTACTCATGAGATACTTTTAAATCTAGTACGAGAGTCCAGAGTATTGGCAGGCTTATTGCTTGCAAGAGACTGGATGTTACAATATCAGGAAGGATTTTTTTTTTTAATTCTTAAATTTTGAAAGAGGAATGCTTGTGTAAGTTGCCAGATGAAAACCCTTTTATTATTTTATTTTTTTAATGAGAAAGGGTGACTAGAGCTGTTAATATGTAGATATGAGTGAGGGCACCACTATGCAACAGCATTAGTTAAATACTTAGTATTCCAAAGCATTAATGTCTCCTTTATTCTTCCCCCCACTAATGCATTTGCAATTTGTTTTACGAGTTATCTCTGTCACCCAGGCGCATTGACGATGACAAGGGAAGGACCCATGAGCTGGAGCATTCTGCCATAAAGTGCATGAGAGGAATTCTCTACTGCTACATGCGCCAGGCCGATAAGGTGAACCCGCGCTGCGGACACAGCACTCGCCTCGTTCCGAGGGATTAATTAAACTGGGAAAACAAATCTGAAACACAGTGTTAGGGTGCCCCAGCTCACAACAGCTGCTTCATTGTTGTCAAGTTGCAGCATCTTTTTAGGGAGTAGAAGATGTGAGCATTTTGGGAAGGAAAGTGCAGGGTTTTGTGGTTATTTGTCCCATTGTGGGGAGTTTGATATCTTTTTAGTGATTAAATTGAAAGATGTAGAACTACTTTTTGTTAAGGCTGGAGAGTTTTCTTTGCACTGTTGTCTTGGTTATTGTGTTTGCAGTTGTTCTCCTTATCTAGGTGATCATTTTGATTGTTTTGCTTGGTTTCTTTAGTGGACATTTTCCAGCTGTATTTTACTTAATGACATAACTTCAGAAGGGCACATGTTTCCAAAATGAGTAAGGAAACAGAGTACTCTACTTATGTTGCAACAGAGTTTGATTTATTCAGCTCATAATTCTCTTGTGAATATACTCTGAATATTCAGGCCTTCTTATTAAAATTTGGTGTGGTGGATAAATTTTGCACAGTGGTTAGCAGTGGATCTAGAAGTCGTTAACTACATGTATTCCATGAGGTTATTAGAAGTTTCACGTCACTGACTTTTAACTGTATTATTAGAAACAGTTTTCATGTAAGCCTATAGCTTCCCTCACAGCTGAGCACACAAACTGAAATGGGAAATCCACAGGTATGTGGTATCAGTAACAGTAATGATAAGCAAGTTTTGTATTGCCAGTTGTGTTTATGCTGACATACATTTTCTGGGGGGTGGATTTGTTTCTTGAGAGTCTCATGTCTTTAAATAATATTGACCTAAATCGATCTTGTTACCTTTGAGCTGTTGTTTTTCTCTTTGATGTGCAGTCATTTGTTTTGGGGATGAGGAGTGCCAGATAAGAATAATGAGCATTAAATTAACAGAGGTGTCCCACTGCTGGCACACTGCTTGTCTGGTTTTGCTTTGTTTGCTACAGATGCTTTTCTCTTCCTACAGTGTAGTAATAAACAGTTTCTGGTACCTAACAGACAGAAGTCAAGCTGGACTTTATTCTGAGAGACCGTATGTGGCTTCATGTAAAAGGAAGATATTTTTTAATAATATGAATTTTATGTGCCCAAGACATGACCTGAGCAAGTGCTGCTGCTTGTAGCAAAAATGCAGATATTGTATTCTATTGCCAGTGAACATATGAGTCATGACCTGAAGTATATTTAATGTATTTGTGGACTACACTCTACAATATAGTACTTGTTTACTTGTTCTGAGGCATCTGCTGTATTTTGTTGGTAGAGAAGAAAATTTTATGAAGGTAGCATCAATGTTGAAAATAGTGTGAAATGTGGATCAGGTACTGGCAATGATGGTTAGAAAATTTTAAAATTTGTTGAAGAGCAAAGCATGACTTGAAGATTTATCTTGGTTTCATTTAATTACCATCTATAAAGTAATTGTTCTGAAAAGACATTGTTGATGATAAGGTTTACATAGTGGTGAAATCAAGAAACTTTTTAGCTTGGTAATAATAACAATAGTAATAATAATTTAAATGGAGTATATGGTGAATTTGTGGTTGCCAGTCATACTGAAATTATTGCCTTTGCTTTTATGTTTTGCCTTTCATTCACCTTTAGGTTCAGAAGTTCAAACAAGACCCCAAACCATCTGCATGTCTGCATTCTGTGTTCAATGCACACACTGGAGATGAGGTCTTCTCCCATGAGGAGTATGGTCACCTTCAGGTAACACATCCATGTTGATGTAAATCCAAGTTTGGCTGATTTTTTTAAATAAAATTGTCTCCATTCTTCCATAATGCAGCTGTCTCAGTTTGGTTAGATTTGTCTTAGTGTGTTGTGTGTGGTCAAATTGAGTTTCCTTTTGCATCTTCTGCTGAAAAAAGTGTTTTGGTATGTTTTGGTCAGGAGGTGCTGAAGTAACTGTGAGATTGTAGAGATAGATGGTTGGTTGTTTACAAGTTGCTTCTTTTTGAGACCAGCTTTTTGATGGCTGTCAATAAATAATCCTGGCAAAAAATGTTGTAGTCAGTAAAGTGAAAGATTCGGTGTAATCGTATGGTGAATATTCCCAGTTTAATTTTCCATCATTTTGAGCAGTTTTCATTCATTTAATGTACACTGAAAACAGTTGGGAATTGTTTACTGCTTTGCATAGTGGCTCCTAGTCAGACTCATTGCATAACTGATTGTTATATTGTGTCTCATTTTCCAGAGGTTTAATCTTTACTCTTTTTTTTCCCCCCTTCTCTTTACTTTCAGACCCACCTTTACTTTCATGACCCTGTTATTTTGCATTCCATAAGTCTGCACACACGTTTTAGCTCAGAAATTGCTAGTGAAATTATTCAGAACTGCCACAGTAGGTTGATGATTATTTCATTTCATGGTGACAGTTTTACTTAAGTAGTTTGTACAGTAAATGTGTTGGATTCAGAAAATGTATGTTCTGGGGAAAATGCTTTATGGAGTTATCATAAGTTAGCATTTTGGACTATGTGACATTTCCTGAAAAGGCACATGTTTTATTTATAGGAAGAGACAATTTGGGGACCTGGGGAGCACTGTATGACAATTTCAAGTCTGTTTTTTGTGGCACCTCAATCCTTCCCATAAACATGAATGCACATTCCCATCTGTCATCTGCATACCTCAAAAATTAGAGGGTTTTCAGCTCTGTGGAGACAAGAGTATGGAGTGACTGAGAGTGCTCAGCTGGGAAAAATTGAATATATTATGTAGCCCTTAGTGCTATACTTGGTGCTTTTCAGTTTGTATTAAGACACTGGAGTCAGTTGTCCTTAAGTATTTATGGATTTTTAGAATTTGGACCTAATTTTTAATCTGTTCTGTTCCAGATAAGAATCTTTGGTTTTTTTGTTCTAGATGTTTCTTTAAATTTCATATAATGAGGTTGTGGTTTTATACCTCATACTGTGATAAATTTAATTTATTTATTGATGTTATACAAATTCTGAAGTATAGGAAAGTTCTGTAATAAAAACCAAACCAGTAGTTTCCTTTGATTCCTCAATGAGTTGACATGATGATGCTCATTTGTACAGCTGCTGAAGGTAAATACTGTTAACAATAAATGCTGTGTGTGGGTACTAAAAAATACAGTTTTTCACATATCTGATCATATGTGAATGTTGTAATTCTTCTCCTGTCAGCTGATAACGCCAAAATTCCCACCAGGGCTGAGGTGATTTACTTTCTAGGTGTGCTGTGCACTATGCAATATACTGCTTGTCTTTCTGATAACCTGCTTGCTAGTGAGTTGTCGTATTTACATGTTTACATATATGTAAACATGAAAACAGCTCATGACCAAAGTGATTACCTGTGGGTAAGAGCAGTGTGCCTGAGGGAGAACATTTTCCTAGGACAGTTTGAAATTAAAAAATCATAAAGCACCTGAAGTTGTAGAGCACAGTGCTTGTTTGTGCCATCTTTTCCTATTGATTGTTTCCACATCATTAGATCCAGGATTTTTGAAGAAGCAAAAGTGTGTTAGTGGGGCCATCTTTGTTAGTGAATTATGCCACATTTATTTTGTTTATGTGACTACAATAAACATAAAGTTAATTCTGGCTTCCCTTCTGTGTTTAATTACTCCAGATCAATGCTTTGTCATTATTTCTCCTCTATTTGGTTGAGATGATCTCTTCGGGGCTGCAGATTATCTACAACACAGATGAGGTACAAACCAATTTCCTGTCCAATGCTTCAAATTGTTTCTGTTTTTTCTGGTTATTATTTCATTACCAACTGTAAAGTAATTGTTCTGAAAATACACTGCAGGTATTCTATGCTTTGAGTGGAACTCAGGAAAAGTCATGGAATGAATGAGTAGTGAAATAATAGATTAAAAAATGTTAGATGTGCAAAGAGTAAACGTATGTGACATTGCAAGTTTTATAGTTCTCTGCTATTTCTGATAGCTACAATGTCAAGAACTAAAAGGTCTGTGAGGACAATTAACTTTTACTTACACTGTTCTCACTTTTCACATTATTTCAAACTCTCACTGCATCCTGTCCAAAGAAAATTCAATATAATAAATAATGGGGTTAATTTTCAGGGAAGCTGCAGGGCTTTCTTCAAACACAGATGAACCTATGGGTGTTAGAAGTTTTGCTGTATCTTTAATTGAAAATAAAAGAATTTTATATATATCATAGTAAGAGATGTTTGTAGAGAGTGTTAACTCTTCTGTAAATAAGATAAGAATAGCCTTGGCTTGAGTACAAGTCATGTCAGGACAACCTGCTGGCCTGCTCTAAAATGAGCTTATGTTTTGAAATGGGAATGGAAAGCACAGATGGATATACTTTTTAAATTCTTTTTTACTCCAATTTTCTTAATCTGGATTTGTTTAAATTTACTCTGTTCTGGTTGATAGTTGCTGCTGTATTGCCTTAAAAAGCTTAAATGTGCTTGCAGTACTACTATTAGAAAAAAAAAAAGAGATTTTTCCAGTAATAGTGAATTTGCATTATTATTCTAAAACATATGTCTTCAGTAATCTGTTTTTTTATATAATTAGAAAACTAAATGCTGCAACATGTCTTCTTTCTTTCTTAGTTAGATCATATGATAGGTCTGTATTTCCTCTGAACTGCCTTTATATCTGTGAGGAGGCAAATGTATATAATTAAGTATTTAATTAGCTTGATATATAATTTATGTTATCCTCCAGATGTTTGCATTAAATTACAGATTCTGTGGAAGAAGTACATGTTTTTATACTCCAGTCAGTGGATATTCTCCACTTCCTTGCCAGGATGTCATTTTCCTAGCAACTATCCCCTCTAAATATTTGCACAATGGAGATTGATGCTCAGATTTTTTTGCCAGAGACCTGGACATTGTTGGGCCCTGTGTGGCTTCAGCAGTTGCCAGAATCTGTTAACACCAAATGATATCAAATGTCCAATGTTTCCTGTGTGTCTAGAGGATGTGGCAGTATGGCAGTGGTGTGGGTGTGGCAGTGGTGTGGATGTGGCAGTGTGGCAATGGTGTGTGGATGAGTGATGGGGGATGTGGTGGTGGGGATGTGGTACTCTGCTGCCCAAATCTGCAGTTTGAGTCCTTCCCCAGTGCCCATGGCAGGCTGGGTTCAGGCCCCTCTCCTCAGAGGAGCAGCACTGGCTGCAGGGTGCAGGATGCTGGGTGCAGGATGCTGGGTGCAGGGTACTGGGTGTAGGGTGCTGGGTGCAGGATGCTGGGTGCAGGATGCTGGCAGATGCACACTCTTAGTTAAACTGGCTGTGGCAATGTTTGTGCACAGAGCTCTTGGCTTTAGAGGTAATGCTGCCTCTCTGTGGCAGGTGTGGCAGCTGTCAATAAATTACTCTCTCCTTTCATCTGGCAGTGGAAAAATTAATTTAATTGCATCTTTGCATCTCTAGCAAAGACAACGGTGTGTGACTGTGTGAGTGTATGAATGAGGGCAGTTAGCCACACATTGCCCAGCACCATGAGTATTTGCAGGCATCCATGCTGGGTGTGTGTTCTTTATTACACTTCATCTCCGCATGCTCAACTTTGGATGAATAAGCATAACACATGACCCATCATTTCTGTATGTGCCATAGCGTTGATCTGGTTATAGCATTTACATGCCTATGATATGAATAATTTGTTCTCTGAAGATTTTGGTTTACAACAAGCTATTTGCTGGTGTTTTTGATGTAAATCTGCTGTTTGGAAACCATAGTTAGTGTCATAAAATGTCTGTAATTGACCATTTTTTTTTCCAAACATCATCACCGATAAAAAGAAATCAGTAAGTTATATGTTTCTCTGTGGTGCTATTTGCTTCTTCATATAAATTTCAGTTATTAATAGACATGGGAAAAGCCACAGTCTTAATCCTTGAGTGTTCTGACTTCATTCAGAGAAAGTTCATTTTAATAAAACCAAATGCTAAATTGCAGGGATGAATATATGGGCATAGCTGAAGAGTGAGACAGGGTTTTCTTGATAGTAGTAACTATGAACAATCTAGTGTGCAGATAATTGTACACCTCATAGTGAAATTTTAGCAGAGACATTCAATAGAGACGAGTGTGTCTAGAATTATAATATTGGTGATGGACTGGCATTAACTTAAAGAGTGTATCTGAAATAGTAAAATTTTAAAATTCAAAGAAAAATGGAGAAAAAAGACAAAACAAAGATATACAGGCAAATACCTTTCAGTAAAAGATGGGGGTTTTGTTACATAGCTCATTGAAATCAAACCCCACTTGATGCTAGCAAAGTGGATCCTTCTCTATAGTTTCTCAGTATGATTGTGTTTACAGCCATTGCAAAATTTTCTTTTCCACAGTCTCCTAGAATAATGTGGAGGAGAGGGGATGAAATCCCTCCTTTGGAGATGAACCAGTGTGAATCTCCTGCTTGTGGTTAAATTTTCTCTAAGCTCCAATCCATGGACTCTTTAAAGTGAACCATAAAACTTATGCTCAATATCATTTTTCTACAGTCAAGTAACTCCAAATGTCTCTTCCAACAGTGTAAATCAGGAAAAATTATCTGCTTAAATAAGTCTACAGCTATAGTTGAATACACCTTAAATACCTTAAAATACCCTTCAATACTTTGGTATTCAGTAGAAATGTGTTGGTCCAATAAGAGATTTTAATTATAATAAATTGGTTTAGAGTTTTATTTGTGTTTATAAGGGAGTTTGTTTGAATCTGCATAAATATCTATTATCTGGAGCTTATTTAATAAACTTTGGCATATCAATTCTCTTAAAATGAATTAAGAAAAGGCACCAAGATTTCTGTGTTCTAATTATGTTTTTTTTTCTGATGTTGTTAGGATAAGTTTTTTTGAAAAGATCAAAATACCACCTTTTTGGAGTTCTTCAAATATGTGTCTTGAATATGAAATCATTTCTATCCTTGCCTTTGTTGGAACTTTATATAAATTCACAGTGGCACCTCAGTTGGGACAACTCTTAACATATTGTGATTAAAAGTGATTTTAAAGAGAATATTGGAACTTGGGAACATCATTCTTGGGGTTCACACAGAGAAGGATGGAAAGAATAGATACAAGGAATAGCAACTTTGTCTTTTGGGAAAAAAAGCAGAAAAGCTGTGCTTTCTTTTTTCTTCAGTCACTCTTTTTTCCTATAGGTGTCCTTTATCCAGAACCTTGTGTTTTGTGTGGAGAGAGCCTATCGTGTACCAGATTTTGGTGTCTGGGAAAGAGGCAGCAAATACAACAATGGCAGTCCAGAGCTGCACTCAAGGTAGGTGAGCAAATGTAGCTCTTCTAGCCAGAGCAAATTAATGAATGAAAAGAATTCATCATGGAGTGAGCTAAAAATTATAATGCATGAAAATACTGTTTGAACTAAATTAGGTTTCTCTAAAGACTGAGGGATGTATTTTGGGAAAATGTGAAGATAATTTCATCATGATGTGCACAATGAAATAACTGCATGGATGCTTAGCTGTTTGAGTATTCAAATTCCAATAATTATGTGCAGCTGCATGTATATAATTCTGAAACTTGTGTTCAGAACAGCTCAGGATCTTGAGGCATGTGCAGTG
The DNA here is from genome assembly GCA_030060385.1 of Muscicapa striata striata. Lineage (NCBI taxonomy): Eukaryota > Metazoa > Chordata > Aves > Passeriformes > Muscicapidae > Muscicapa > Muscicapa striata. Next base: position 5,466,708 of record JAREIS010000057.1, on the reverse strand, counting down.
GGATTGGAATCATGTTCAAAAAACTGGTTAGGAATATTCTGCTTTTAGAAGGTGTATAATCATAAGTTTATATTTTCTCATCTGCACCACAGTGGGAACAAGATGCTGCACACTGGACAGCAGCCTAGTGCCAAACTCTTTTCCAGGTTCTTCAGATGCTGCAAGTTCTGAGCTCTGTCAGGGACAGGGAGCAATGCTGGTAGCAATTTAGTGCTGGAGTTGTCCTGCTCTACTCAGTGGAATCACTCATGTTCTCTCTGCCTTGAAGGATCATATCTCTAATCTGAAAACTTGATTTTTTTTTTTTTTACTATTGTTTTCTTCACTTTTTGACTTAGGTTTTATTAACCATAAAAATGACTATAGCTTGGATATCTTAGGATTTTGAAAATGTTATTGATCATCCTAATTATCAAGGGCTTGCAAAGAATACAAGTTTCTTCCAGTCTTCAATATTGCCAAACTAATCTATGTTGTCATTTGAGAATGGATTATTTTTCCTAGGCCACATGCAGGCATGTATATTTTAACCTATAGATTTAGTTACATGTCCTTGCATCAAAACTCTTAATATAGGGGGGTTTTTTCAGGGCTTTTATAGAACGTTTTATCAATAGGAGAACCAAAAAAAATATATTGTTATATAATCTGCTTTATGACTCTGTTGGTTTTCTTTTCTCCTGTAAAATTGTCAAATGCCAGACTGCATGAGCTACGTGACTACACAGAGAAACAAATGCTTCTTTCCACATCTCACCTTGTAGAAATGTGCAAAAGGAATGCTGAAACTCCTGTGTCCCCTGTTTGCAGCATTCTGGTTATTCAGTGTGTGACTTTTCTCCAGGGAAAACTGAGCATCTTTTAAACAGATGGAAATGGGCATGTTGTTTTGTCTTAATCTAGACAGGCATTTATGGGTTGGTTTTTCTAAGGGTAAGATTTTGTGAGATGGACTGGGCCAATCTAACAGATCATTGAGCTAGCATAAAGGGAAGCACAGAGCTTGGTCCTAATTTAAGAAGTAGACTTTGGTCATCAGAAACAAGTATTGCTCCTATTTATCATTCTTTGTGTACATGTGGATACTCTGCTTCAGTATAAAAAGCTGGTAGGCAATTTCTCTGGTTCTCATAAATCAGGAAGAATGGAAGGGCAACATTCATCAAAAGAGATATTTAGATATTATTGAGGAAAGCCCTGGGTACACTGAAATATTCTTTATACTTTATGTTCCAATTGTATCTACCAAAGAGAGATAAAACCCTTTTGTTTGAAATTGATGAAGCAATTATGAGTATCAGGTCTACTCACAAATGATGTATGTGGGTCTTCTGTGATTATGGATCCCCAAGTGGTCTCTTCAGAGTCTCCTGACCCTTAAAGCCTGTGATGGAAGTCTCCATACAGGTTCTGTGTGCTTTCAGAATGAGTAGGTAATTCTTGTGTTTTATTGAAAGAAGCTTTCTTTCCAAAGGGCATATTATACAATTGGAAGTCTGTGAATAATAGCTGCACATTATGGCCCATGTTAAAAGATGAAGGTATTTTAAGCTTTCACAGTCTCAGCATTCTCTCTTAGTACAGCTCCAAACACTTCTGATAAATGATAAATAGCAAAACACTCTGTGGAGCACATCTTCACTGATGTATGCAAATTGATGTCTTTTATTGGTTCAAAGGCAAGATTTGTAACAGCTTTTATTGTAGTGTGATCCCTTCCCATACGGCTGAACTTCACAGAAATGAATTTGTCCTGTAGCCGTTTGATCAGGCTGCTCTGCAGGCATCTGCTGAGTAGCTGTGCAAAGTGCCTCTGATACCTCCCGTATGCACTGTGAGAATCAGGAAATTGCCAAAGTGCAGCATCCTCATATTCCAAATCTGGGGCTGCACAGCCTCTGTCTTGCTCTTCTCTGGAGTACACAGCACATTGCTGTAGTGCTGTCCTTCCTTGTTCTTTTTTGGGTTACATGGTTACAAAATTATTAGTGATGTAGAAATATTTTCTTGTTTGCTGATTTTTCACATCCTCTGTGGTGCTTGATGTTCTAACTGAAATGCATAGTACTGGGATGGAGGCAAGGAATTGAACAGGAGGAGGATTAAGGGTAGATATACTTGAAGGTGTATTTTGATTTACATTTGCTAAAAATACACAAATTTTCGTGTTTGCCCTCAGGTATTTTATTGAGGGGATTAATCCAACAATTAAAAAGTAGTGAGAATTATGAATGTTGTTTAAGTACGTTTACTAAATCTCTTTTAGCAAGCTGGAAGTGGTTTCTCTAGTTTAGTCTCATCTTCCCCTGCCCTAAATATGGCTCAAGGTCAAATGTTACCCATGACATTATGGTTGCAAGGCTCTTTTTGATAATCCTTGACACATTAAAATAATTGGCAGCTCCAGTAAGGTCTGGAGATTGCACCTGGTGAGGCTCAGTGGGGACATTAAGAAGAAGCCTTTTCATTTGAAGCATAGAGAAAGAAAGAGCAGATTGATCAAAACAGAATCTCTGTCCTTGGAGTTTTGTGAGACTTGTCTAGTATAGGCTGTGGTTTACTTAAATTAGTCTTGGTTATTATATTGGGCTTCAAGCGAGGTTTTGTGTTGGGCTGGATGAGTTCCATAAGTCCCTTCTGACTTATGACAATGACTTAATGATCCTGTGAAATTTCCAGAGGAGTATTTTGAGAGGGTTTGGGTGAGGTTTTGTTTTGTTTTGTTTCCATCTCCAAATAAGCACCTTTTTCTCCAGGCAGATTCCACATGTCAGTACAGTCTGTTCATAGTGACTTAATGAGTGGAGAAAGGAATGCATTTATTAAAATACATTTTGCCATTAATTCATTCTGTTAAGACACTCCATTTCTTTCTTACTAGAGTATGAGGAATGTATTTTCTATACAAAGACACCAGCATGATGTTTATTACAGAACCTCTTTAGCAATTTGCCCAACGTGAAGGCATTAATCAGTAGGAATGAAATGGGTGTGAAGTGTGATGACATTCCTGAAGTAGGCTGTGCTGTGTGATTGTTCACTCTTGTAAAGACACACTTGATGCAAAGGCTGTTCACAGACTTCATTTTTCTTTTAAAGTGACTTCCTCCTGTCTTTTACCCACAAAACCTTTGATAATCTAAATAGTACTTGTGTGTGTGGTGAAGGGAGTGATTGACAATATTGGGATGTTTATATAGTCACTGGCAAGTAATTGTAAGAGTAGTGAAGTTTAAATAACGAGAGAGAAGAATGCTGATGAATTATAGTAAATTATGAAATTAGTCTTACAGTAGAACAATGGCTGAGTCTGCAAAATAGAGATGATTTCAAGAAAGCAATGTATGTTTGCCTTGAATTTCTTCAAGCAGTATCATCCTATTTTGTAGACAGATTGAGTCGTTTTGTTATCTGAATACCAACTGAACATTTATTACTTCTCTACCTTTTATCAGTAACTTTTTTTCTCACTCTGAAAATATATCATGTTGATATTAGGACTGCTACTTGAAAGGGAAATACAAGATTTTAACATGTGATACAGCTTCCAGTGTGCAGAATTTCTCTGATTTTTGTTTTCTGTATATGTAGTTTGATAATAATACTGAATTCCTCTGAAAAGTTCTGTTCTGAGTCATCATGCCAATTTATTTGATCAATGGTTAGGTGATAATTAGAGCAATTTTTTAGAACAATTGCCTTTTTCTTTTTTTAAGTATTTGAAGCAATGCCAGAAAAATAATTACATTCCCAGCTCTTCTGAATTCAGTTTATTTCTTCATCTCATTCTCCAGCTCTAAAAGCTTTCAGCATCAGGAGACAGCAGAGGCAGCTGCTCAGAGCAGGCTGTGGTTAAGCTGGTCAGCTTTCTATTATTGTTAAATTATATAATTATTAGTGATTTTAATCCATGGTGTCATAAAATGTGAGTGCTAACTTGAAGTCTTGATGGAATTTCTGGGTCCTGTTTTCTTTGTGATGAAGTGAAATAAAAGACCAACTCTGTGGTTGACATCAGAAAATCCTTCTGTTGTGAATTCAGATTGATGAGTTTTTATTATATTGAAAGCTAGAAATCAGTCTTTTAAGTTTAATGCTTGAGAGCTGGTTTGAAAAATTGTGCTGAAGTAAATCCTCTGACTATGAGCTGTTGGCGAGACCTCAAAACACATAATGCCAGGTGTCTGATAGCAAGGTGAGAACAAAGTTCTTTTGCCAGATGGTCTCTGACATTTGAAGACAAATAAAAATGCTGAGTAGTATTTCAGGGGAAAAAAAAAAAACAATTTACCACAAAACAACCCAAATCTGCTGCATCACCATTTTGTTAACGTGAAGGTTAAGCATGAAATTCAAATCAAGAAAAGATCATGGCACTGTCAAGTGTGTAAAGTTTTAGCCTGGGCTTGAATTGTGATACCTCTGGATTTTTGTTTTGTTTTCTCCTCAGCTCCGTGGGACTGGCAAAAGCAGCTTTAGAAGCAATTAATGGTTTCAATCTCTTTGGAAATCAGGTAATAGAAGTGTTTGTTTTCCTTCCTTTTTTGTTAGCGATAATGGGTGGATCAGAGGATATTTAGAAGTATCTAGCACAGTTTGTTAGATTCCAGCTTTCAAGTTAGTTTGCAAACTGATTGCTGCTCTTTCAGGTACAGAATTTATCTGATAAAATCATTAGTCCCCTTACTATCAAGAATCACTTGAGATTTTTCCTTAGAAAAATTCTAATGTGATTGCAGCTTAGTCTGAAAAAGCATTTTGTTGCCAAAATGTCTTTTTTCCTTCAGAACTGTATCTGTTGCTGATACTAGAATATACCTCCATCTTCAAGTATTACCTTCCTTTGCTTCCTCTGCTTCCTTCATGTGGCTTTTGATCAAGACTTTAAACAAGCTGCTTTTATATAATCCCATTTTTTACCTGTTTTTAATTTCAGTGTGTTGCACAGGCGTAAAGTCTTTTCTCACTCTTTCATGTGGCTTGGATCAATTAGGAGAGCAAGCCTTTTCTGAGACTTTTATATGTGCTGTGTATTCCCCTTCCAAGTGCATCTTTCTTTTTGCTGCTATACATACAGTAGTCTGTAGCTAAAATAAAAGAATACCCTTCCAAATTATTGGTTTAGAAAAATGTATGTATGGAAGAGAGAAGCCATACATTTTAAAAGCTGATGTCAAGTGTTCAGAACTAGGAGGTAATAAGGATCTTCAATAATGATCAGACACTCTAAATGCAGAGTTACTCTTTCAGAAATTACATTTATCTATGATCTTTGCCTGCCTAAAAGTTTCAAGCACCAGTAAATGTGGCTGTTGAGGTTTTTTTTCAATTTTTTTTTGCTGAGTTCTGAAATGGATGAATAAATTGCTGAAGCAAGACCAGTTTAAATGCTCTGAGTTTATTTCCAAGATCTGTAGCTGGCATTAACAGAACCCATTTTGACCTTCAGTCTAGGCAGAGTTTGCCTTTGTTCTTAGCTCCAGGTGTGTTCCAGTGGCTTTGAGAAATCCCCTTGAGCCCCTCAAGAGACTTGTTTGCACCTGCAGCTGCACAGATACAGCCTGCAGAAATCACTGCTGGGGCACCACTGCTCAGAGGAACACGTTAAAAGCTGACCTGGGCAGACTTGTTTGTGTATGAGCTCCATTCCCTCTATTAGATTGAGCAAAAACAATTTTAATCTTTTTTTCATAGATCAAGTCTCTCTAAGTTGTTCTTACTCTAGAAGTTTACAGTCTTTAGAGAAGTAAAAACCAGTTCATTTGTCAGACAAGGTGCTTGTGGGTTTATGAAATGCAAATGAACCTGCTCCTGAATCCCCAGAGAATCCTTCCCTGCAGCACAGACTGTGGAACTGCACGTGTAGGCAGGTTGTGCTCAGAGTTTCTAGATGAGTTTAGAGGTTTGGGAATAATCAGAATCTGGATTAAGAAGAAAATTACCAAATCATCAAAGCCAATGTGATTATTTGTGTACAATCTTATTGCAGCACTAATCAATGTATATCTGGCTAGAATGACAGAAAACAGATTATTTTCCATGAGGCCAGTGGAAAAAATTGTTTAGGGTTTTGTTTACCTTAGCAAAGCAAAAGCTGAATATTTTTATTATAACTGTATATAATTAGAGTGCAGTTAAAGAGTAAATAAGAATAAAACCCTTTGGAAAGGCATTTCAGTGGATGGTACTCCTGGTGTACAAAGAAAGGTGGTGAGGTATTTATGTAGAAACTTCACTGGAAATTGAAGTTTTTAATAATTATAATGGTGGGCTCTGGAACAGTCTTCCTAGGAAAGTAGTATACCAAAGAAACTGACTGCTGTTTAGGAGAAATTTAGCAGATTTATGAAAATTTCTGGGATTTATGACCATAGTGGAATGAATTCACATTGACTGTGTCTTCCAGTGGGGGAGTGATCCCAAGATTCATTATCAGTTGCAGCATATATGAAGATACCTGTTCATTAACGAACCTGAATTTACAAGAAGTTGCCTACTGGTAATAATTCTAAATTAGCTCTTGGTTCTGTTGAAACTGTCTCTGCCAGGAGAATTTTTTTTAGTGTTTTCAGAAGCATCAAGAAGTTGACAGAGAAATCTAGTGTAAAATTACTGATTTTACTGGGGAGTAGACTTTGCTAAGGAGTAGATATTGGTAATGGTAAAGACCTTACAATAATTGAAAAGCAGATCATTTTTATTTGCTATGAAAGCCCTTTTCCAGAGCAGTACCTGTGCTGAATATCCAATTGTTTGTGTTCTAACTGACTTGCAATGAAATATTCAGCATCACTGTTTAGAACATTTCCTGCATTTATAGGGAAGAACAACTACTCTTTTTTGTTTGTCCTTAATACAGGCCTCATTTTTCAAGAATTAATAGACGAGTTAATAGCTTGAATGAATCATATAATTACTAATCAGAAGAATTTTCAGCTACCAAGCAATGACAATATAACCTAAATTAAACAGAGAAACAGCGAATTTCAGCAGGATGCACCAACCTTCTTCCCTTTGCCTTAAACAAATGCACTGTTGTGTTCACAGGGCTGCTCTTGGTCTGTCATATTCGTGGATTTTGATGCCCATAACAGGAACAGACAGACTCTGTGCTCATTGCTGCCCCGGGAGTCAAGGTCTCATGTAAGTCATTAAAAGAAATTTGCCTCAAAAGAATGTGGAGAAAACAAGGGGATATGAATTCTTAGTTGTATGGTGGACCTTCTGATCTGCTTGATAAAGGTGAAATTTGCTGGGAAGGTGTTAAAGTTTTGCTTTTTAAGTGTCACAGTGATGTAGTTGTTTTTCTGAACAGGAATTACAATGGTGCTCTTTATTTTTTAAGACTTAGATTAAAATGGTAACCTCTTGGTAGCTTTCTAGACAATTTTAAAATACAATTTGAAATAAGATTTGCAGCCTTGGGGACTTGTTTTTCTTTTGGCCTAGTTTCCACTATACACTGTGTCTGCACTTTTGCAACCCTTTGTTTTAGCTTTAATTCTTTCTTTTGTCTAGAAAAAAGGCCTTTAAGGTTGGCTTATCATAAATTGCTGAATATGAACAATTTCTTGTTATAAGCTACTGTTACAAATGTATTTCCTTAGTGAGTAAATCTAAGTGACATAAGTATAGATTAGTTAAAAAAACATCTATTTCAGTGCTAGCATCAAAGGTAAATTTGGTGTTGGAGCATTAGTAATTTAAAATGAGTGATAATAGTGTTCTGCTTTTTTATTCATTTTGGACTATAATAGCAGTTTTGTTCATGAAACAGGTTATTAATCTTACACATTAATAGTTTACTTTTTGTGTAGAAGAATTATAGCAGAGATGTAGTGCTGGATAATTAAAATAAAAGGCACTGTCAGCTACTTTTTTACAGTCAAATGGTCTATTTGAACTCCTTCTGTTTGTTATTTGCTGGAGACTTGAAATATTTCAACAAGACCTGATTTTATAACTTATCCCATATAAGTATTTGGGTTCTTTTCTTCCTTTTATGGGTTCATGTCAGTCATATTGGCAGAAATTTTAAATAGTTAAATATCTTGACTATATCAACAGAAAAGGATGCTTTTCTGTGTGTTTCTGGAAGCTTACCTGTAGAAGTGATGCACTAGTTAGTAATTTTTCTTGTATTTTTAATTCATAAGAGATCCACATGGTTCCTGAGAAGGTTGCTTATATTTTTTCCTGGAATTATTCTCTTATCTCCTTAATCATAAATGAGATAGGTGTGTTTGTTCCAGCAGCCTAAGAATATTTCTGAAAAAGCTGTACAGAAATGATGATTTAATCACAGATACTTCTGAGCATTGCACCTTTATGAAATATTTGTGCTTCTTTTTGAGGACATGGCACCCAAATGTTTGTGTTTCCTCCAGGAATAATCTGGAGAATGTATTTTAAAAACAAACAAGCACAAAAAATCCCAAACCACAAAGTTTTATAATGTTTTCAGTTGTGCCTGCACATTATCAGCTGTGAAACAGATGACATTCTGAGTTAAATGAGTTATCTTCTAAATTTTATATCTGCACATTTGGTTTGTAGTTTATCCTGATACTCCCTAAGAAGTTTTATTTTGCACACTATTTTCCTATATTAGCACTATGATTTTGATAAGATAATGTTCCAAATGTCTATTTCACTTACTAACTTAAACAGCCCTTGTTTGTGCATCAAATAATTGTCAGGGATCTAATTAAATTTGTGATGTCCTATTTCTCCCTCTCCTCCAGAATACTGATGCAGCTCTTCTGCCCTGCCTTAGTTATCCTGGATTTGCTTTGGATGATGAGGTTCTGTTTGGTCAAACACTAGATAAAATTATTAGGAAGTTGAAAGGCAAATACGGGTTTAAGAGGTTTCTGAGGGACGGCTACAGGACGGCGCTGGAGGACAGAACACGGCGTTACTATAAACCAGCAGAAATCAAGGTAAAACCCTGCCCCAGCCCTGCCACCCCTCCAGGCACTGCCACTGCACTGGCATTCTGAGGGCTTCAAGGCAAGGAGGTGCCTTCTGTAATTTGCATGTGCAGTTTTCAGAGATTGCTAAGTCAGCATTGACTCACTGGTTTGTTTTGTAATGGATATGCTTTCATTTACATTTAGGGTACAGTTGATTTCACATAACAAATAAGGAAATTATTTATCATTTCATTTAATTTCACAGCTGACTACAGTCTGAGTGTGTGCGGAAAACAATTTTGCTTTTGATCACAGTATTTATCAGTTAAGGTTATCTAAATGAAAATTTATTTCTTTTTTCCCCCTATATTTTTCTCTGTGAAAAATAAAAAGTAGATTATTTAAATATTCTGCTTGAGAATGAGCCACAGCAGATGTAAAGGCACAGTTCAGGTGCCCATAGAATTAAGAAGCGATTCTAAATGTACTAAAATATTTTTTTATTCATGTTTGTCTTTTATTTCTTAGAAATTACTCTACAGGATTATTCAGATATATTTCCTTAAATGAAAATTATGAAATGTCTGATGAATTTTTCTTCTTTGCAGCTTTTTGATGGCATTGAATGTGAATTCCCTCTTTTTTTTATTTTCATGATAATTGATGGTAAGTATAGCTTTACATTCCTGTTCCTTGAAGGCATTAGAGAAATGAGCTTTTAGAGGAAAGATACAAAATTATTTTCCTGTCCTGCCAAAATAAGCAATAATGCAGTGGCACTAAATATCTAATTGAGTTCTGCCTCCTGGGTTACAAAACCCCAAGCATCCCAACGTGCTATAATTCAGCATTTCTAATGTGAACTGTTTGTAGAATATAACTCAATAAGGGTTTTTTGAAAGCTTCAATCTGTGGCATTGTCCTGCATTGCCTTTTAAGCCTGAAAAACTTTCAGATGTATCAGAACTTCACAGCAGCATGGGAAAGAAAGGGAGGGAGAGCACGCTGCCACACTCAAGTGTGCACCAGGGCTTCTCAAGTTGAGCATTGTGTGGCCATTGAATCAGAATTCAGAAGAGAATAAAGGGAACCAGGAAAGGTTTCGTTTCCTCCTGGCCACGATTTTTCACATATTCAGTCTGAATAATAAAACAAAGTAAAAAAATTAAAACAAAGCCAACAAAAATGACACTACCTTGATCTTGATGTTGGGGACAGGAGACACACCAGAGAAGTTAAAGGGGTGGTCTCAGGATGGAAGCTAGAACTTGCATAGAACAGATCTGAATAAGAATATGAGTAGGGTTACAACTGTCGAAAAGATGTTTAAACAGATTAAAATCTACACACCTTTTCTTTCTGCTGTAGCACGTTGAATAGTTTTCAGATACAGACAGTGAGGAGCACAGAAATCTGCCATCAGCTTTGACTCCTCTGTGGCCACCCACAGATTAAAATACCCTGTTTGAAGATATAATAAGGTTTCACAATTGATATTTCTAAAGAAATGTTTGACATTTTTCAAAGAGCGAGTCCCAAAACTAAGGAGAAAGGCACTGACATTTAATGCTGCCCACTTGCAGTTTTGAGAACAAAAAGATAGTTGTCTTCAACTGAGGTTAGCAAAAGAATAGGAAAAGCATTTTACGCTTCTTGTATACAACAAACCCTATAAAATACATACTTTGCACTGTCCTTGTCCTTTCTGCCTGGATCATACTTCTAGGAAATAGAACAGTTCTGTTAGTAGATTTTGTGCAAATATCTCCAAATCCACAAGCTTCCTTAATGCAAATCCGTGTATACACAGCAATAGCAAAAAGACAATGATGTGGGAGGAGCCGAGATTGCTCCTGTGTCATGAGTATCCTCGAGTGTTTTGAAATGTTCAGTGTGTCACTTGAAAGACACATTTTTGTGTGCAAACTTTGATTGCATTTGTGTCTCTTGGCAACTGTAAATGTTCCTGTATATATACTCAGGAATATTTGAAAATGTATTGAACAATTCTTGTCAAGTTTTGAGTTTGGAGGGAGTGTTGAAGAGCCATAGAAAGAAAAAGAATTTTGGTGGTTGAAAAAGGGAATATTAGTATAAAATTTATAAAGCAAAGTTTTCATCTAGCTTATTCCCCTTTGAATGTTAAAAAAAATTCTACTTTAAAACATCACCTTGCTTGTCAAATAGATCAATTTTTTCTTTGATGAACAGAAATGGGTTTGGTATTGTGAGTATATATTTTCATTTAAGAACTTTCCATGAACTGAACATTAATCATGCTAATATTCATCAGATTCATCTTGGGAAGTGCTGCTAAAACAACTTCTAAGGGACTGGTAATCCCAAACATACTAGTGTCTCCCCAAAAGCAGCATCAGAGAGTTGACTGTTGTGATCTACAGCTCAGTCTTTTACTTTTCATGAGCTATTTATTGTGTAGGCACTTAATTCTGTTTGAAAAGTAAATACTGGATTTTTTTTCTTCCTCTTTTATGAACTTTGAGGTCATGGAAAAATTCTTCCATTAAATCAATTATTGTGTGGTTATTTTTAGGCGTTTTTAGAGGAAATCCTACACAAGTAAAGGAATATCAGGATCTTCTGGACCCTTTGCTTCAGCATACACCTGAAGGTATTACCTGGAAATTGTTCTTCTGAAACAATTGTAGCATTTTATTGACCTGAAGTTATAAAAATTCTGACTTTCCTATTAATGTATATTGTAGTCAGAGACTACAATGGTATATGCATATGAATATGCATATGAAATTGTTTCTCTCTTAGAGCTGGGAAAGTGGCTTCTCTTATTTAAATTGGACACTTCAGAATTCTTCTAGCACTGCAGACAAGGCTTGTGGTGGCCTATAGGCACAACCATCCAAAATTCAGTTAAGAAAAAGAAAAAGGCCATAAGTTTGAGTGGGAGGAAAATAGCTGGCCTGAGAACAGAACAATCCAATTTTAAAACTCAGCATTTTAGTCACCTGTTCTTATATCTGTGGTACAGTTATACAAGTGGATGCAGAATATGCCTTGTTCTTTAAACTTTTTGAAGTGAACTAATTTCTTTAAGGCAATCAAACATTCCCTTACAAAATTTGCATTATCTAGCAAATTTTTCTTGCTAGTTGTTGCTTTTTTCTGATTACTAATGAGAATGTGAAGGTTTGTGGACACTAAATTAATCTTGTGGCTCCTTTTGTTGCATGTCATCACAAATGTCACATCTTAAAATTTCTGGGTGTGTTTTGGTGCCTCACTCATTTGAATCTAATATCTCTAATAACTGTTGCTATTCCATTTTTTCCCTGCTTCTTTCCAGTAATTAGTTGGTTTTTTTCCCAAGCAAATTGTAAGACATTGCAGTTTTATTCTGTTTATCACCTGCTCTTTATCCAAATTAGTTCAAGAGTAGAGCAATACTAAGGTGGAATTTAATTACGCAGGAAGCATTTTAATTTGCTTTTCAGTTTCATATCATTAGGTCAATCATTTGTAATCATGTCTCTAAATTTCTGATGCATGTCCACTTAAAAAATTGTGAAATAAAGTTTACAAATATCAGCAGTACCTGTGGCATAATTCTATATAAAAGGTATGTATCTTCTAGAAGAGAAGTTATGCCATTTTGTTTCATGATGTTTCATGTTCAAGTGCTTGTTTTAAACACTTGATTAATAAAATTATCCAAAACCAAGCTGACTCTTTTTGAGCAGGAATTTCAGTTGGGTAGAGTTGTCTGTTATTGAGCCTATGTTAACTGGGAGGGCACAGCACCCCAAGTGTTTCACTAGGACCCAGCTTTCATTGCTTTTGGTTAAAGCTTCTTAACTGAACTGCATTTTCCTTCAGGTGACTTATTTTTAGTTTGCACAGAAGGTGCTGCACAAACAACACACCTGTTCTGGGAAGAAACTCTGAGGAAATGTCTGGTGAAATACAAAGTAGTTGAACATTGTCTTGGGATTCCTCACTGAGATAACAATCTCTGTTCAAACTGTTACTGGGGTGCAATATTTTCTGCTTTGGATCCACTTCAGCTTTATTAGGGCAGTCCAATCAAGGAGTGATTTGCTCACTGGCTGTGCTTGCTGTCCCCAGGGTGCCCTGTTGTCCCCAAGTATTACTACGTGCCCGCTGACTTTGTGGAGCTGGAGAAGAAGAGCCCGGGCAGCCAGAGGCGGTTCCCCAGTAACAACGGGAGGGATGGGAAGCTGTTCCTGTGGGGCCAGGCCATGTACATCATTGCCAAACTGCTGGGTGAGAGCTGAGCACCTTCAGCTTCTGGCCTGATTGTGTTCCTCTTGTTCCTCAAACAAACATTGCCTTGAGTTTTGAATGGACCTTGAGTTGCCCGTGTGTCGTCTGCTCTGCTACATCTGTGACAGACAAAAATTGCTTTGCAGTACTTTTGGTTCATAGAATACTAAAATCTAAACATGATGACAGATTTATTTTTTTCTGGCTTTCCCTCTTACTTGCTTTTCTTCATGACAGAATATATTAATGTGATGCTTTCTGGGTAAACTGTATCAGCTGCACCTGTACAGTGATGTTTGTAAGTGATTTATAGCATTTAATTCAAATTATTGACTGCTTAAGCAAGACAAGTTGAAACTTTGAATAGTTGCAGTCTCAGAGAAAGTTAATGATTCATTCATCTGTGTTATTTTTACCCTTTTTCACTTGTATGAGCAACTGCAAGTGCTTATCAAATTTGACCACTAAAAGTTGTTATGGTAAATTTCAGTCACAAAGAAACTCTCAGTCTCACTTGGAATTATTTTATTATAGGCTAATGCAAAAAGAATGGTAATCCAGAAAAAAATCTTCACAGTTGGGTTTTTGCTTTAGTATTTCTTTTAGGAGAAAGATACATTACTTTTTTCAACATGTTCAGCAGCTACCTAGTAATCAGTAGATGGAGTTCTGGAAACTGTTTTTCTGTTAACACAGAAGGGAAACAGGCTGTTGGTAATAAAACGAGAAAAATCAAAGGGGAGTTTAAAAATTCAGCAGTTGGCAAGAACAGTGGATGTGTCTTTAGGTATAGAGGGACAGAGTATGTGTGGTGCTCCACCTGTTTGGTTTTGCTGTATTCCTTGTAAAATTCCTCTTTTATCCAATGCTTCAAAGTAAATGCAGGTTAGTTAAAAAAAAATAATTTATCTTGTAAGAGTATTAGCTAAGTAATCCTCCAGTGTGTGTGTGTGTGAGTTGCTGTAGTAGTTCTGTTAGTATTGATCTTGTACTGTTGTTTATGTGTTTCTGTACCTGCAGAATGCTGGTTAAATAAGTTCTATTTATAGTTTGCTAGCTGTTTGTGTAACATAAACACTCTTGTCTTACAGTTCTTTGCTGAACATTCTTACACACTGCTTTTTGTTTGTTTTAATTTTTTTCAAAAGATTCAAAAATTCAGATTTTTTCCTGCTTCTCTCATAGTTCTTGCAAACAGAGTTTGAGATCTTACAGTGATTGCTCATTAGAGGTTGTTATATCAGGAACTCCATATATTCCTACTAATTTAGATTTGGTGCATTCAATTTTGTTCCTTATTGGTGAAAACCTACCTGAATAACAATCTTGTCCATGAAAGTGTTTGTGTGCCTTCCTTTGCTTGTTGGTGGTTGCTAATTAAGTGGAATCCTGGCTCCAAATACTTTGATATCTGGGAAGGTATTGGTTTCCTATTTCATTATCCATTCAGAAATCATTGTGTTGCCCCCAGGGTATCAACTAATTTGTGTTGTTCAGCCTCCTCACTCCTGCTGTGAAGGCAGCACACAGTACCACCTTTGTAGCTCCTGCTGCTATCTCTGGACCTGGGCTCTGCCTCTTGAGGTCCAAATATTTCTAAATGCAGCAACATGAACCTGAGTCAATTCTCAGTCTCCCACGGAGGGGCAAACAGAAACAGAGAAGTCAAAATTTTGATCCTGCTTACAAATGCTGAGTAACAGAGGAGTGAAAGTGCCCAAAGGGCACCACGTTTATGCAACTGAAAAATGTATTTATGAAGGAAAAAAGAGTGTGTTTTGCAGGTGGTGATGCTGTTTTGCACAGAATTTCCTTCTTGCTTTGGATGAGGGGGTTTGTAAAACCCTTATCTTGAGGTCCCCATTTTGGAGCAAGGGAAAGGAGTCCCAGGTATTCAACTGTTTCATGCAACTGAAAATTCAGTCAAGCTTTTGTTTAGTAGCTCTCTTTCCTTTGTTCTTCCTTAGAATTGTCATATCTTCTTCTTTGGATTCAGTGCTGCCTAGAACTTGGAGTTTTAGCAATATTTTTATAGACCAAATGGATTAAATGTTGTCAGCTGCTGCTGCTGATGCAGATAGGGAGCTAACAAAGGAATCTGCTTTTGCAGTCCAATACAGTTCTACTTGTGATAATGGTGATGAATATTCACTAGCAGCTAGCTTAAATTTTATATTAGTCCATTTATACAGTTCTTTTAAATATGAAATTATTCTGACCATATATTTTAATTACTGAGCAGTGTAAATCACTGTTAAAACCAGTGGGAATAGAACACACATTCTGGAAATCTCTCTTGTTTTTAAGGCAATGAGGCAGAGCCCATTGATCTTGAAATAATTTTGTAAATTCATTTTATTGCATTAGAAGAACTTCACATAATTCAAGTAGCTTCCAATCCTTTAAGAATTCTGTGTGGACTGGAGCTTAGATGAGTGGTTTGCTCAAAAATGCTTTGGTAACTCATGTATGTGTCAGTATGTTAATCAATTGTCCACAGTGATCTTTTATCACCCTGCTCTGCTCAAGTTTGTGTCCATGGATGGTGGCCCTGCAGGAGCAGTGCAGAGCCAGGAGCAGGATCCTTTCCTGGCTGCAGTCCACCTGCCTGGTGCCAGCAGGAGGCTGGGGGCAGCACAGCATCCAGGGCTGGCAGAGCTCTGGGCAGCAGAAGGCTCTGGCAGGGCTTGCCCTGCCCTGCCCTGCCCTGCCCAGCCCAGCCAGCACCACTCAGTGCTGCCCATGGTTTGCTCCATCACTGTGCTGGCCTAGCCCAGGCACCCTTCAGGCAGGGCATATTTTGAGTTTTAGGCTGCTGCCTTCATTTCCTCCATGGTGTAGTGTTCAGAAACATTCTGATCAAGGCAGTGTTGTTTTCTGTCTGAGCTGAGTGCAGCCATGAGTCACTTCTGGTTTAGATTAATACCTTATTCCCTTGTGTTGGGGCTTTTTAAGAGTAGATACAGAATTGTTGACTTTGAAATAGCAGAAATGAAAATGTATTGTGACTTACTTTGTGTTAGGAATTAGATCAAGTTTGGACGGTTTCTTGTCAAAATACAATTTTGGTAGAAGAAAGCTTATTTTAAGGGTGTACTAGCTCATACTAGATTATGAACTGGTATTTGAGGAATTTGTTGAAACTTTTTAATAGTGTATATTTATTGGAGTGCTTAATTTTTATGTTTTTTCAGGAGAAGGTTAAAGTACTGGGGTTTTAGGTTTGGTGGGGTTCCACCCCCATGTAAAAAAACTCCATGTAGAAACTGCTAGATTTCAAATATTCTTAATTCAGTTTTTTCACAATTTCTTTCTGAAATATCTTATTTAGAGGTATCTTTGATATAGGATTCAAAGTTGTGTGATTACCTTGAGATAGAGGCTGTCTGCTTTTCTGCAAAGCCAAACAATTTTTGCTGGTCATTGAGTTTATTGTTAAAGCTCTAGAACAATTCCATGGTTGTGGATTAAGGGCTTTTTATGTGACTTGTATTGTGGAGTCTGTTGTCTGCATATAATCTATTAACATATCTTTGTGAGCAAATAAAGGCTTGGGTTTTTATACTACACTGTTGTAATTAGCTGTAGCAAGAACAAAGCTTGAGTCATTAATTTTAAAATTAATACAATTCTGAATTTTTCAGAATGTGCTTTATGAGTCATTGATCTAAAACAAAGCAGAACCAACTACAACACAAAAGTTGACATGGCTTCTTCCCAAAAGCTGCAGAAAATACTCAAGTTGTTCTTTATTTCTGTTCTCCTTCTTTCAGCTGATAAATTAGTGAGTCCTAAAGACCTTGACCCCATCGGCCGGTACGTGCCCCCCCAGGACCAGCGGAACGTCAGCATGAGGTTTTCAAATCAGGTGAGCACTAGCTTAGTATTGCAATAATATTTTCATTGAAAAATTGTCATCTAGATGCTGTATATGGTTCTCCAACATTGGAGTTAAAGTGCAAGGGAAGTGCAGGGAAAAATGTGGGTACATTTTCTGAATTGATGGAGGATTGCTTTTAAAAGGAAGATTGTAACGTGCAGTTTTGGGGAAGTGGTGAACGTTTGCCTTCAAATTAAAAATGATAGATAAAATTTAGGTTTAAACAGCTGCTAATAAATAGGTATGTGTCTTTGAGTTATAAGTTATGTCAGGAAGGCAAGAATGAGCCTGCTTTTCTTATTCCTTCAAAGTAATTTCAACTGCAACACATTTTTTGTATTTAGAGCTCCTAAGAGCTACAGGAATGAGGTTCTTTTTGTTTTGGTATGGTTATGCACCATCCCTGGAGGTATTTAAAAGATGTGCAGATGTGGGGACAAGGTTCAGTGTGGATTTGGGAGTGCTGGGTCAATAGTTGGATGCAATGACTGTAAATGCCCTTTAACAATTCTGTGATTCCATGTGCTCCTGTATTTGAATTAAATGCATGGCAAGAATGAGTGACCAGGGATGGGGAGTGCTTAAAACAGGGTAATTCAAATCTGTAGTGGATGGGACAGCAAGATATGAATGTGTCTGCATGTAGGGAACTCCATTAAAGAGGTAAAAACTGTGTATGGAAATGTGTAGCTCAAAGACATGTTTCAGCCTTTTTATTTCTTGAATAAGGAATGCATATTTAGGAAGTTCCTTGTTCAGCATTGTGAATTTGTTTTTGAAGAATAAAAGACTAAGTATTTATCTTAAGATTCAGGCCAAGTTCAGAACTGAACAATGTTTTTCTTGTTCTATCCAAATGCTGCTTATCCCCTCAGTTTCCTACTATTTCCTGTTACCAAGGTAATCCATGTGCCTGGCTGTTGGTTCATTCATAGTGAGACTTTCATTGTTCACAATGCAGCATTTGCCATGTTCCTGTGAGATAATGAAAGCTCAGTGATGTCATTTGTCCCTGGTTTCTTTGTTTGTTCTTGCATCTTGGGATTATGAATGTGACAGGACCTGGGAGCTGCTGCCCCTTTTGGGGTGCTCTCAGGAGGGGCCTGATTTGAGTCAGGGCTGCTGCAGCCCATCTGATTCCTCTTTCTTTGACTCTTCAAACCAGTCACTTTTAATATGCCACAGCTGAGCACTTCAAAGAAGATGAGGCTTTGTTCTAAAGGCACTCAATGACTCATCAGGAAATGTCTTAGTAGAAAAGCATTTTTACTACTATTTGGGGTACCCAGGATGTGATAGGCAATTTTCAAATCTTCAGAGAGAAATGGCCTCTGCCCTGAGAGTTTCCCAGAAGTGGTAATAAATAATACAATGATAGTTTACTTACTCATGACTTACTCATGGCCACTTGGTGAATCAATAAAGAACTTAGTAAAATGCAGCTACCCTGTAAAATTCAGCAATCTAACAGGGACTTTACTGCTCAACAGTGCTCAACAGTGTTAAATGCCTTGAAAATAACAGGTGCATTTTGATATTTTACTTCATCTTCAGACAATGCATGAAGAAGGAAGGAAGTTCTGGGCATGCCTAGGTCTGCTTATAGCTCTGTTCTGCCCAGTAGTGATTCTCCTTTGCCATAGATGACTGTGCCTGCATTTCTTTCATTTGTAATTGCTGTAACTATCCAAGATGTGGCTCCCAGTGTGGGTTGGAAGAAAGGGATGCCCTCCAAGCAGCAGACTAGAAATGGTCACCAGAAGGGTTCATGTCCCTGTAAGGCTGCCAGGTGGAATTTCTTTGGGATTGTTTGTACTGAAACAGCTGCTGCAGTATTTTGGGTGGTTTTACTGCTGCAGTATCAGGGCAAAATATCCCTTCATGCAGATGTCAATGGGTCTTGAGCCTTCAAGAGAAGGTTAAAGATGCAAAGATCCCCTGACATGATTCAGGTGAGCTGTACCAGCAAAGGCCTTCAAGTTCCAGACAAGAATCTTGAGTCTGGTTTTTTAATCCACATTTTAGATTTGCTTAACCAGTTTGTCTGAATATTTGATTATGCCATTTTATCTAATTGAGCTAATTTATGCAAAATCAGTATCTAGTATTTGTCATAAAGTGTGGGGAAAATGACTAAAAATTCCATACAAAATGAGAACACAGCACATCTTAATGATGTCTTTAGAAATCAGAAGTAGTTTCTTCTTGTTAATGATGTCTTCTCTTTTCCATATAGCTAAAGAATTATTCAATTTCATTGAACAGAAAACTATTTCCACTTGTATTAAATTTTATTCCTGTAAGCAATAAACAAGGATATGTAAAAATTTCAGAGGCCTGTGTATATAAATTTTGTTGTGATACAGTGTTTTGAAAGGAGATGTATAAAAAAAAAGGCTTTTAAAATTTTTATTTGAAGCTCTGTTCTAAGTAAATATTTCTTCAAGCAATGTGTTTTCTATGTAGGCATGTTTTAATTTTGTGGTTGCATTGACTATAAACTCTAAACACTTGTCACTGAAAAATGTGATTAATTTAATATATATGTGACTTTGGTGCCACTACAAAAATATGTCTGATACCCACATAATAGTGTAGATTTAATCAAGCAATGGAAAATCTTTTAAATATTCCAACCTAACTTCTACAGCTTAGAGGCATCCATGAAGAGTTAGGTAAAGGAAAGTAAGATAATATATACCTCAAAAGGCAAAAGTGCTATGAAAACTGTATATAGCTATGTATAATTACAGTTGGGAGTGCATCAGAAAATCAGATCAAGGATGATCTCGTTGCTTGTAGAAAACTGAAGCATCAAATGAGCAGTGCAGTAAAAACATAATAGCCACTAATGCTAATTTTGTCTGTTTGTAGTTTGAAGGAGATGTTTTTTCTCCTAATTCCATGCCAGAACCCGTTATTTTCCCCTTTGAGGAGGCTGTGTCCATATGTTGTTTACTGGGGAGGTGCCAGTGTGGTGCAGGGCTGTTTGCTGGGTTTAGTCTGTGTTCAGAGCACACTGGAGTCTAACAGCAGTCACAGGGTTCTTTCTCCTGTGCTCTGCAATCCTAATGGCCAGGTTAGAGCCCATCCAGGAGTTCAGAAGAAATGGAACCATCCATACTCTGTTTACTTTGAAAGGAGATAATGCAGGGAATTCTGGTCCAGGGTGACTCTTTAGAACTGGATTCCTTAGAAGAGCTTATTTTGTTAATCCTGTTTACTGCCTCCAGATTCAGCAGAGATTCTAATTTAGTTTGGGTTGTTGCATTCTGTTTTGGGAGGATGTAGTGTAGAAGATGGTAACAATGACATTTGAGAAATGAGGTAGGGTGGGGGTTTTCTGGAGCTGTTTTGTATTTTACTGGCACATGTGAAAGCTGATTTATTGATGTTTTATGTATAATTACATCTTTAACAAAAAATCATAATCTCACTTAATTGCCAGAATAGGATTATTTTATCTTCTGAGTTAAATTGAAATATGTGTTTAGAGTTTCAATCAATTAACTGAATTCTCTGCATGTGATGAATATATTCTTTTAATGTTTTACTGTGTAGAGTTAGCCATCATTTGTCAGGATTTCATTTCAGGTACTGGGAATTAAGATTAATGCCTATCGATGAAGAGAATTTGAAAGAAAATAGTCAAAATAACAGACTGCTTATTTTTTTATTTATTCAGGGAAATAGATAACATGTAAAGAAGGAACTAAAAATATTACTTGTAGATAGACTGAGATATTTTAAAATGTTTATGTTTAGGATTAGAGCATGTCTAATTTGGATGATGCCATATTGGTTGATTTGTATTGTCATGTTAATTGTAAACATGTTCTTGCTTTCATTGCCTTTAATACAGTTGTCTACCACAGTTAACCTAGTTCTAAATCTGCCAAATGCTTTTGGAATTTGAGGCACAGACCTGTGCTGTGTTTGATTTCAGGGGCTGGTGGGTGTCTCAGTGCCCATGGGCACAGGGTGGTCAGCAGTGGTCAGCACTGCCAGGCAGCTCTGGGACAGCTGGGTTATGGCTCAGGAGCAGCCAGGGGGTGCAGTGCAGGCTCTCCTGTTGTGAGCTGTTCCCATTTGCCTCTGCATGCTCCATGTGCTTGGGAAGCCTGTGGGTGCCATTTCCATTGGGGCTCTTCAAAGCTCTGCCCCCTTTCTCACATGTTCACAATGAATGGGGTTCTTTCAGAGTTCTGAGGTTTCCTGGCAGTGTAAGCAGAAAGGCACAGTGATAACATCTGTGCAGTGAAAGTGCAGCAAAAGGCTGATACTGAGCTGCTTTCTCTGCTTGTGCCAGGAATGGAGTCAGGGATTTTTCCCTTTATCCTACCTCCAGCAGTTTATAACCTTGTTAAAAACTGTGATTTTTTTTTTTAAATTTTTTTTATTCTCCTTTTTGGAAAGGAAGAACAACTAATCAGTCTTTTATCTTGTTCTTCCGAGGTATATTTATCATCTGCACAGCATGCAGAATAGAGGTGAAACCAACCCTTCTGCTAAGGATCCAAGTTGGCAACACAAGGCAGAGGGGGAGCCTGGGCAGGGGAGCTGTTGTGGTGTCCTGGGGAGACAGTGATGGATGTTATGGGAGCAATAGCTGAGCTGGCCTTACTAGACAAATGAGAAAGCCAAGATGTTACAATGGAATTTTTAACAATGAGATTTGTTTAGTGTAATATTTAGCAGTTTAATGCATTTCCATGTCAATTTTTTTAAAATATGCAGCAAATACTATGTAGCATAATCATCACTGAAAAGGCTAACTTCCTTTTTTTTGAGTGTTTTATCTATTCTGTTGATCTGTGTTTCTCTAGGCCACTACTCGTGATCCTCCAGGCTGTGGCATGTCAAATGACACTAACAGTGACTTTCTGTTTAGTGTTGCAGTAAGCCTGTAGTTGTACTGCAATGATAGTTATATTTTTCCACAATACTTTGAAAGATCTAATAGTTTTTCACACAGATTTTGTGTTGTTCCAGTTGTGCTGTAGCTGCATTTAGGTAGTTCCGGCCTGTGTTTGTACCATTTCTTGGCTGCTGTAAATGAATCCTGTCTGTGGCTGTGTGTGAGAGGCCGAACTCGTGGGTTATGGACAATTTACACAGTCTTGCTCAGTTCTTCATTGAGAGGGTAACAACTGAATCTTAACTCAAAGACCAAGTTGTATCACAGGCTGTCTACAAATCAGTAGTCTTGGAAGAGCTCTATCATCTTCAGGTGGAGGGGCTTTTGCTTTTTGTTTTATACACAGTGCTTATGGCTGAATTTTGGGTTGAGTTTTCCTACTGTTTGTATAAATACAAGTGATAGTATCACCATCTTATTCTGAGCAGGGAAATCTTCTAATGTCACTTGAACTTCTGACTGCTTCATCTGGTCTCTTTGTGCACTTTTATCAGAAACTTATTTTATGTGGCAAAAAGTCCAAAACTTTTAATGTAAATGTAGTGCTGGCTGACTGCTGAGATAAAGTTACCAAGAATTTCTTTGCAAATCCCTAAGATCTTTACTGATATGAAGGCTCAGAGCTGCCTGAGCAAGCAAGTGTTCCTCTGAACCTCTCATTCTAAATCAGTGTCTATCCCTGTATCATCACAAAAAATGCTGCATTTTTTTTACAATCAATAGAAGATGTGTTTAACTTCTGTCATTCATGTTCTGGTAGTTTGAAGACAAAAGAAGACAAAAAGCATTTTAGCACTGAAAAATGTGAGCTGCCCTTAGTTGTGTTCTTTTACAGTCAGTGAATGCCAGAGGAGTGAACAAGGACCAGGGGGGTTCTTCAGAGCTCATTCTGCCACAGACAGGAAAGGTGAATTGCCAGATCGAGACCCAGGGAGTCAAGTCAATGATTTCACCCAACACATTGAATTCACTCCTATTTACATGGTTTCCTAATGTAAAATACTGGTATTTATTTCAAACATGAAGTGTCTGTGTAATAAACAATGCAAGGAAATGCAGCTGTCTCCAGTAAAATGTAAAATGCCTTTCATGTCACTAAAGAGCAGCTGTCTGATGACAGTTTTTCAGAGTAGATGGTTGGAATCATCAGGTCATTATTTCTGAGTGGATTTTATTGTTTACCAAAAAAGCCGACTAATTTCACTCCTTTCAAAAATATGTATCAAAACATCAGGTCATATTAAGCATAGGAGATGTATTGATTGGATACATTCTAAATTTTTGTATGAAATAGAACGTTTTCCCCTATGTAGTTCTTCTTAATTAAACAAACCCCCAAACTAATCCAAACAGTGTAATGATTACCAGAAATCTGCTTATTACTAATTCTCCAAAGTGTGTCTTGCAGAGTATTATTGGTAGGACAGGCTTCTTGTAGTCCTGAGATTTAGAAATCTTCACACCATAAGAAAAAGCAATGCAGACAGTGCTGTCTGTCATAGTTGTGGATTGTTTAAATGGGCATTGTCCCTGGTCATACTGTATTGAATAAAATCTTTAGTTAGCAATGCCAGTAATGACTTTGTCATTATTTTCCAGGGTCCTTTAGAAAATGATTTGGTGGTTCACGTGGCCCTTATAGCAGAAAGCCAGCGGTATGTATTTACTCTTGTTGAGTTCCTGTGTATTGGGAAGGGTTGAACAATACACGTGAAGTGGTGTACAATAAAATACTGCTACTTGTATACATCGGCTGCCAAGAGAATTATTAAAACTATTCTGTGATTTGTCATTAAATGTATCTGTATTTCATTTGTAGCCTACAAGTTTTTCTGAACACATATGGAATCCAAACTCAGACTCCCCAGCAGGTGGAACCAATTCAGATATGGGCTCAGAAAGAACTTGTCAAAGTAAGGAATTCTGCATTTTAAATTATATATCCATCTGTATATTTCTTTTATAAAAACAAGAATTTATATCAAGTTTTTAGCCTTGTATCTGCCTAAGCTGTTGTCTACATATTTCTGTCCTCCTAATGCAGTTGCAAGGTGTGCTGGCACTGGAAGTTACAGATGCCTGCAGCTTTCAGGGAAATGTGGGAGCCCACATGTTCAGTATTATCTGATTAGGCTTATTGCCTGAGGCACTTTCAAAGTATAATGAATGAATAATAAAATTTTAATAACATTAGTAGCTTGGTAAACTGAATGAATCTTGATGGAGAAACAAGCAAATGAGCAATAGTCAAAGAAATGGATTAAGGCAGTAGGCATAAGCCATCAGAGGATTCCTTAGTGCAGCCCCTGTAACTGGCAATATCCACATCTCTGTCACTGTTTTCCCTTGGACTGACTATATCCAGGAAGTTTTGGGTTTTAAATCCTTTTTGCTTTACCTCTTTAGTTGAGCACATGTAACATACCACAGTTAGAAATTACAGGGATGAAGGATCATCTTCAGGATCCCCTTTGTCCTCCCTGCAGGCTCTGTTTTCTACTGGGGCAAGAAATCTCCTGGGGGACAGCCACATTGTGACAGGCCTGGGCTGGCCCTGCTAGTCCTGGCTGTAGATCAGCTCCACAAAGCTCCTGTCTGAGCCTGTGTTGTGCCAATGCTCTCAATCAGGAGTGATGAATGTCTGGGGATAAATTCTGTTTTGTCAGCCCTGAGGTCCCAGTTGTAGAGCAGATCACTGTGGGGACCTCCCTCAGAAATCAGGTCACATGGCCAATGCCATGATCTGTATCAGGATTCTGTAGGACACAAGGAAAAAAAGTAAACCCAAAACCAGAGAATATAGCAATATATTTCAGGTTTCTTAAGTCTGTGAGGATGAAGGATGTGCTAAACCTGGCTGTGGCTTATTCAGGAAAATGCTTACCCCAAATAATGGCTGCCACTAACACCTGAGAAGTCCCAAAACAGGGAGAAGAGAAATATCAATGTTTCCATTCATTCTTGTTCATTTCTGAACCCATTTTTATTCACTAGCTTTCATGATAATATATTCCAAAATATGTTCTCTTTGTCTGTGTCTGTCCTGAAATTCTTTACTGAAACTTAGGTTTAACTAATGAATACTCCATAACTTTACTATATAAGTATATATTGTCTCTGTGTCATCCATCACTTCTTTGGTTTCCCTGACAAAAAGATGAGACCTTCATTAAGTTTTATTATTATCAATTAAATTCCTATCTATGAAAAAGTCTGTGTTAGGATTTATTTTTCTAAAGCTGTTGAGACATCTGGCAATTCTGACACTTCCTTTATCCTCATGATGGGTAGGTGCAGCTGCCTCATCAAAATTTAGTTTTTAAAGGAGTGCCATAAAAATATTAATTCACCTGATACAAAACCTCTTCCTAATGGGCTTCCAATACAGGCTCTGCCAGAGCTGTGAAGTAAAGAGAGTTATGAGAACTGGGGTTTGATCTTGGGGCTTATGCCAATAACCAAAATGAACCAAAAAGCAAACAAACAAAAGCTCCTGGTGGTATTTGTCATCCTTTGAGGGAAGAGAAAGCCAACAAAGTGGAACAATCAATGTATTTTGAGGAATAGAAGACTGAAAGTAGAAAATATGGATCTCAATATTTCCTACTCTGATGCTGTCAGTTCTAAGGAATATTTAATTTAATCAGAAACTTTTGAATTGCTCTAGTAGCACATGAGTACAGTTTAAATCTCTGGAGTTATTAACAAGCATGTGTCCAAAAAAGTACTGTAAAACAAATGGGGACTGAAAGTAGAACTTGAAGTCATGTAAAGATACCCACAAAGTCAGGGTAGCAGGGGAATGAAGAGAGAAGGAAGAGATAAATGTTAAAATGGGACAAGGGACATGTAATACATAGGAAAAAAGTACATCTGGAGTGGAAGTGGAGCACAGGAGAGGAGTAGAATATCCCTTGGGCAGGGGCTGAGAGAGGAAAGGTAGCACAGAAACAGATGGTGTGCAAGACCACTGCATTTTGGGCCACGCTCATAAATCAACCCAACAGCCCAGTCTGCTTTCACAGCCATTTCTTGCTATTAGCAGCTTAATAATCCAGAATTGAAGGGCTTTTTAATAAAAAAACCCAAAAGTGCTTGAAGCAGCTAGTCTTGAATGAAGCTGTGCATTGTTCAGTGCCTGGTGCTGCGGCTGAGCTTTGATTGTATCAGATCAGGATAGAACTCTGACTAGAGGAGGGAACTGCTTTAGTAGCCTGTGAGTCAACCTGGGGCCTCAAGATACTGAGTCTTTAAGGTAACAGACAATGTTACAATGCTAATGCAGTTCTGCTTTTGTTAAGAAAGTATTTCATGTTCTGCATTCCAGCAAAATGAAGGTCCTTGTAGTGTTAAATGGCCCTGCCTACTGCCATTCTCCCAGCCTCCCTTATTTAGCACAAGAAGAGGTTCAGCATTGTTTGGCTTTGTTATGCACTGCTGGGTTACTGAAGGCTATCAGTGTTCTGGTGTCTCCATCCTTTCCTTCTTGAATACAGTTCCTTACTCTGGATGAACAGCTCATGTAGATAATTTTGTTTATTTTCTTTCTTAAATAGCTGTTGGTATCAATGCAGAAACATGGGCAGGATCAGGAAGGCCCCAAGCTGACAGCAATAGAAAGCTATTGAGTGTAATGTTTGTTCAAGTGTTTGCTTTCATTTGCTTCTGAATTATCTTCCTATAACATAAAGAAAGACTGAACTTCAGAAAATATTCAGAATTCTGAATAATCTGCAGTAATGGTGGGTTCCTTACCTAAAACAGCCCAAGTAAGGAAAAATTACCTCTTTCAGTCGGGTTTAACTGATTTATACATTTATACTGCATTGCTCACAGATTAGTTGTTTTCTTACGGTTTTATTCTCATACACTGTAATAAATGAAGATTATTTTATCAGTTGAAGTAATGCTAGGCATACATAACTCTAATAAGAATCAAGCTTATGAATAATGAGATAATTCCCTCTTGCTTGTGTTGCTGATGCATTAATTTTCTGGATTTGTACTAAAATTAGAATAAAGATCTTCAAAGAGTTCTTATATTACTCTTTTACTTTTGTATCCACTCTGAAAAAGCATTACAGGTGGCAAATTTGGCTAGTCAATAAATGCAAATGATCCTTTAAAAATTATTTCAATAAGCAATTTGAAAAATCAATAAGTATTTTACTTACATAGAATAATAATAATAGGAGCAAGAAGTTAAAAAGAAGACCTAATATAGGAAACAAGAGGTGTTTTTTAAAAAACCCAACCCTGAATAGCAATAGCAGCCACATTTTCTGAGTCATTTTCTATGCAAAGCAGATTGCACACCTTCTTTGTGAGGTGTGGCAGGAGCATGAGAAAGGCTGGTATCTAGGTTTTTATCAGTTTCTATGATTCTTTCTCACAGGCTTATTTCCATTTGGGAGTCAATGAGAAACTGGGATTATCTGGAAGACCGGACAGACCCATAGGATGCCTTGGGACATCAAAGGTTATTACAAGAAAAGTTTATATTTTCATTACTGATAAATATTTTAGCTAAACATTTAGTCTGTATGATTTTAACTAGAATTGAATAGTAATATTATTTTATGCATATTTTATGACTTTCAAGTCCTTGTATTTGGCTCTGATGAATGTTTTAAAGAAAAGATTAATGGGAGTTTTCTCTCTCAACAGATTTACCGAATACTAGGCAAGACTGTGGTTTGCTACTCGATTATTTTTGATCTCAGTGATTTCTACATGTCTCAGGATGTTATGATGTTGATTGATGACATTAAGGTATTTGTAACTTTTCCTTTGAATAACTGACAAAAATAGTTTGCAGAAGAATAAACTGTACAGTCTGATAACAAAGAAGACTGAAAGGGAAACACAGTACAGTGTGTATTGTTATAGTGCAAAAATAAACTTGCAGCTAGAAAATGTATTGAGACAAATGTCCTGTCAGCCCAGTATGAGTTCTAGTGAGTATCTCTGTGACAAAAACAACTGCTCCCAAAGTGACTGGGAATGCTGTAGGGCAGCAAGCAAATTATCATTTGTTTCTTTGGGAGAACAAAAGTTATTGGCTGAAAAAAGGAACAAGAGCAGTGTTTACAGGAGATATGAAGGCCTTATCTTATTTGATTTTGCACAAATATTAAAACCTGTCCCCTTCCCTGCCTGTAAGGTTGGCAGCAGTGCAGAGCTCACCCACCAGGTGCCCTGGGCTGGAGCAGCAATGTCAGTGCACAGAAGGTGGCCCTGGTGCTTCCATCCCAGGGGCTGGGATACAAGCCCTGGATCCCCACACACATTTTCTAGGTCGTTGCCTGTAGTTCAGAGCACTGCACTGTCTCATGGTTTCCTCCATGATCCATACATTGGCTTAGGAGTATTTTCAGAAAACGTAAGAAATAGCAGGGCTTGACAGCAGCTTGTGCATGTTGCAGAAATCTGTTGGTGCTTTAGTACCCGAGGTGTTTTTAACCTGTTGGGGTTTTCAGGGCTGTAGGTGCTCTGATGTTTTGTTCTGTGTGTTCTGGTAGGCTGTGCTTGCTGTGTTTGGGATGTTTTGTGACTGACATTTTCCTTGCCCAGAATGCCCTGCAGTTCATTAAGCAGTACTGGAAAATGCACGGCCGGCCCCTGTTCGTGGTGCTGATCCGGGAAGACAACATCAGGTAGGGAGAGAGGAAAGCAGGATTTGCAGTGTGGGATTTACCTGAGTGCAACATTAATGGGGTTGTGTTTCAAATTTCAGAGGGAGCAGATTCAGTCCCATATTAGATATGTTGGCAGCCTTTAGAAAGGGAATTGTTGGAGGAGTGAAGGTTCATGTTGACAGAGTACAGGTAAGGTTTTCCTCCTGACTGTTGTGTTTTTACCTCCTGGTACTGGTACATGTATTCTTACTACTTTTGGGGTTTATGTGATTTCTGATTTTATTTAGTTTCATAAAAGTAAGGAGTCAAGACTCAAGACATTTGGTACTGTTTGTTTTGGCTCAACAGAAACATGAGTTTATTTTAATTCCTTTTGAAAAGTCTTTTGAAAGTCATAATCTTCACAGAACAGAAAAGGGTGTTTTTTGTTAGGCAGTCTTGTGAAATTACTACCAAAGGATAATGCCACAATGTCAAGCACTGAGGGATTTCTTTTGATTAGGTAATCACAGAGGGGAAGAAAAGGTGCTTCACATATATTAAAATTCTTACAAGAACTATGATCCAGTTTTAACATCTTTACTGCTTGCATGAATCTTAAAGCAAGAACTTTCTTTCATTAAAATGTGAGAATTACCAAAACAGGTGCTGATTTTACATGTCCTATGTGCTAGTTAATCATAGTTTACACCTATTGAACTATCCCTTTTTTGTAAGAGAAGACTAAAGACAGAGTAATGACTTCTTGTTCCCTAGAAAATCATTAATTTGTAGAAGAGCTGGGTCATTGGGAAAGGAGATGCTTCTAGTCGTGATAGTTTAAGATATCCTTGGAATCTTTAATTATTTATATATTTCTCCTGCTCACACATAGGTCATGTAGCCTCTCCTGGTACCCCTGACTCTTCCTGTAGCAAATGCCATTACTGCCATGCCATGAAAACCTTTCATTTAGTTTGCTTTGTTTGTTGTTGTAGTTTTGTTTTGTTTTTTTAAATTTAACTGCAATGACTTCCTTGCCTTGCAAGAAAGATTTGTCAGACAAAAAATTTCTCCATCTACCTGTGTCCTTATTCTAAGCAGTACACTGGACAGCCATTGGAGAGTAAACTTTCCCTTCCATACTCACTGACCTTCTGGAAAGATCCTTTTTCTAATATAAAAAGGAGTTGTTTTAAAGGGTTTAAGATGGTGACAGCCACTGGTATTTGCTTTATTTATTAGCCATTAAAAAGAGCACTACCAACAAATGTTTGACTTGAAGGCCAATGGAGATGGTGGGGGGTGCCTTTCCTGCTGAGACACCCTGTGCCTGCTCCAGCAGCTGAATTGGAATCCCTGTCTTACTGCACAGTTGGCACATTTTTTTACCAGTCTTGTTTCATTATAGGGGAGGATTTGGGAAAAGAACAAGGGACATGTCTAATTCACGGTGTTTTCTTGAATAATTCATTTATTCCAACAAAATACATATTGATCTTTGTCAGTTGCATTCAGCTGCTTCATTTAGGTGCACATGTTAAACATGCCTAAGAGAGAATGTGTCTCTAATTGGATGAATGCTCTTTTTTTCCTGTAAAATATACCAAATCTGATTTAATTTAAAATTTTGTATGCTCAGAAGTTTAGTAGCTCTTTTCTGATTTTTACCTTCATTGTCATCATGTGTTCAAGCAGATGTGCAAGGCAAAGAATGAATGGCAGCAGTAATAAAAGCAAAGCAGGGTTTTTATGTTCTGTCATCTCACAGCATAACAGATCAATGTTTTACTGCAACTCATGTACAATGAAAATGGAATATAAAAGTTCACAAAACACACTCAGTTTTATTTAGCTAATGAGAACCATGAAAAGCAGTCTTAAAAATGCTGTAGTACAATACATTTCCTCTGGCAGTAGATAAATAGGGAATTCATATAAATTCAGAGTGAATGAATTGTAATGACTACATCAGATAAATGCAGCACTGAGTTTTCAGCTATGTAATCTTTTGAGATGGAAGTATTTGTAAGCTGCATTTGATGTGCAAACTTAGGCCAGGCATACTTGGATTAGGGAATGAATACAGAGTGGGAATGCTCTTTGTAGTGTTTGTCTGAAACACCAGTGAGGCTGACAGGAAAACTTCAGCCATGCCTGGAATAATGAGCACTGGGATCCAGAACATAGGGACTGTACAGGACTCTGAGGAATGCAAACTCTCAGTCTCAAATGTTTTTATCAGCCCTGGCTTTGTGGGGTGGGCAGTGCTTGATGAAGCTGGACAGGGCAAAAGAACAATGGAACAGAGCAAAAAGGAGACAGCAGCCCTTAGAGACTTCTGCTGCCTTAAGCTGTCTTTTTCCTCATGAAAGAGCAAAAATACTCTGAAAGTGTAAACTGTTTGAACTGTAGGTAAACAAACTGCTTTCTCAATGGAAACCACGAGCAACATACTGTGATTAAAAGACAGCCTATATAGTTATATGTACGTATTCTAAAATTTGTTTTCAATTTTTCATTCCAGACATTAATATCTGGAGCAGTTGTTGAACAACTTGACTTCCTAAGCATCACTGAAACAGAAGAGTAAGTCTATGTGTAAATAATAGTGATGACTTATTTGATTATTAAATTATTTTCTGAACCATGAAGAAATAAAATACTTCTTTTTCAGGGCTCCTGTATTTAAGAGTTTGGAGGAGCTGGATCTTCCAAAACATTCAAAAGTCAAGAGACAGTCTAGTACTCCCAATGCTTCTGAACTTGAGCAGCAACCAGATGTAAATATTAATGACTGGAAAAACAAGTCAACATATGAGATCCTGCAGAAACTTAATGTAAGAAAACTTGATAAAAACTTGATAAAACTTGATTCTTGTGAAATAAGAAATTCTGTGCTGATATTCTTTTTCCCAGCAGCCTACTTAGATCAGCATGATCAGTGTTGGGGCACAGCTAATAACATCAAATGTCTGATATTCCTCTACATACCCAGGGAATCCCTCTCTTTATCTTATGGCAGAACTTCCTGGCCCTTCATGTGTAGCTGTTGGCTCTCAATTTCCCCAGGTGTCCCTGTCATCCTTGATGCTATGTGACCATCTAGGAGGGGATCCTTTTGCCATGTGTTTTAAGAACACATATTTTGAGAAACTGCAAGTCAAAAGACTTGAGCAGTGGGTATTCACTTGGATGGACTGAGAACTTCTTAATGGCATCAAGGGATAGTTCTAATCTGCCATTTGTTTCCTGTATCTAGAGGAAAACCACCAGTAACTGTTCTAGATCTAGTGTTGATACAAACACACAAAGTGTTCTGCTTGGTTCCCTATTTCATTACAAGCATTTCTGCTGTAAATTAAAGGACCTGAGAATGAAAAATCAGGAGACTTTTCCAAGGTCAAATTATTACAGCTTAATATGATCCACAGAGAAGCCTCAGCAAGCAGCATGATAAGAATACAGCATACATAGGGTATGGAATAGTTGTAAAATCCCCTTGAAAATAAAATATGTAGACTTCTCCGTAAGTTGGAAAGAAGAAAAGGCCCTTTGGTTTCACCTGAAATTTTTAATAGCTGTTATGGCTTTGCTTCAGTGACAGTCTGAAGGCTATTTGTGGTTCTGTTGTTGCTGTTTTTTATTGAAGGACTGCAATTGCCTGGCAAGTCAAGTGCTACTCTCAAGTATATTGCTTAAAAGGGAAGGGCCAAATTTTATCACCAAGGAAGGTAAGAGCTTCTTTCATTTGACTGTTCTGAGCACTGAGGAAGCAGCTTAATGTTGAGTTGCAATGAACATGAATAATAGCTGTGCATGCCAGCAGTTGTGGAGCTGTTTTCTCTGCCATGTAGAGCAATTTCTGCATTAAATAGGACATGCACATTGGTGGTAGGGTGGGAAATGTGCTGCTGGATATATGAATGCTTTTAGATTGTTTGTAGGCCAGTGCTGTATCTGGTTGTAATTTTCAATGCATAGATAAGACAAAAATACAGGATTTGACCTTACAAAGAAAACAAAAACAAAAGACATGTCTAAATGTCTATAACAGTCTGAACTGTATGAGGCTTTATACTGAAATTTTTTTCTGCTTTGATGTAATCTGACTTCAGTGTGTCTGTGAAGCTCTGTTTTTGTGTTATGCTTTTTTAGAGCACAGGGTCTAAATTCCTGTAATATAATTCTGAAAAGGTTACTGAGGCTTTGGGATTTTGTGCTGCAAAGTTTGGTGCTTTGTCTTTTTTTCCAAAGATTGCTTTTAAGTTGCCTTTTTATATACGACTACTCAGAAAAACAGGGCTATTCAAATCAAATAATATTCTCTTAGTTATTCATCAAGCAGTGGGACTTCCCACCTCATGTTAGAGAGGCCTGCTTCTTCATTTTGGTATGAGATGGCTGGTTCACATGCAGAAGAGCTGTCATATTGACATAAACATACATTATATCTGTATTGCCATGTTAAAAAATAATCATGGCATCTATAGGATATCCTGAGTTGGAAGGGACCCACAAAGATCATCATCCTTCACAGGACACCCCAGCAATCCCCCATGTGCCTGAGAGCTTCCTGAGCTCTACCAGCCTTGGTGCTGTGCCCACTGCCCTAGGGAACCTGTTTGTAGTGGTTTTGGTGGCTGGGCTCATTCCCTCCTCACCAAAACTCAATTAATGCAAAACCAGCACAGTGTCCCAGTGTCCAACTACCTCCTCGGTGAAGAACCTTTTTCCTGCTATCCAACCTAAACCTCTCCTGACTCAGCTCCAGCCATTTCCTTAAGTCCTGTCACTGGTCACCAGAGTGAGATCTGCTCCTCCCCTCTGCTGCCCCTCTGAGGATGTTGCAGGCCCCAGTGAGGTCTCTCCTCAGTCTCCTCTGCTCAAAAAGCCAAGGCACCTCAGGCACTCCTCACATGGCTTCCCTGCTAAATCCTTTACCATCTTCCTCTGTCTCCTTTGATACTTTCTGATATCTTTCTTCTGTTGTGGTGCCCAAAACTGCACACAGGACTGGAAAGACACGTCAGGTGGAATAAAACACATTGGCTGATAACCAGTGCATTGTTGCAAGTCGTGGCTGGAATCGGCGCATTAGGCTCATGTAGGCTCTGAAGTGGCCTTTTCCAGCAATTACCTGCAGTGTTGTGAGGCTTTGGGAGCCTAAGGGGCTTACATTAGTCCTCTGTAGGTTGTGGTTTTTGCTCTACAAACAGCTCAAGGCAAATTCCCTAACATCTGTAAGCAAGCAGTGTTACCACTTACATCCTTTGAATCATGATGATGAACTAAAAACGCTGTTGAAATCAATTGGGTCAAAAAAAGTGCAGTTGTGCCTCTGAGTTCAGAGCTAACTCACACAGACCTCTGGGTGCCATCCCATATGAAATAGTGGGTGATGCTAACCTTTTTAACATGCATCTTGTATTAAATGGTCTGAGTCACTGACTAAGAGTTCCCTGCATTCCCTGCATGGAGACTACTGAGACTGAAATTAAATAATCACCCAATCAATAAAACATAAATCTAAAAACAGAAGCTGACGAACTTTACGTTCTGCAGTTTGAGGATGTACCTTATGATGAGGTGTACTTTTATAGGCCAAATCTATATGTAGATGAATGTTCCCCAATATATTGCAAGAAAAAGTGATATTATTGATTTCTCTACAGCATGAGCAGCAAATTCAGCTGAAATCTGGTTTGACTTCTTTCATAACAACATACACTGGGAGATAGGGGACTTGATTGCATCTGAATTTCAGATGTTGAGCATAATAGGGAAGCAGATTCAGAATTAACTGATCTCATCAAACTTGCCTTACTACTGTTAAATGAAAACTTGTACATCTTTTTTTGCTTGTGTTTTGTTTTTTTTTTTTTTGTTCAATGCCTTTAGGTACTGTTGGTGAGCATATTGAAAGAATCTACAGACGAGCTGGCAGCAGAAAGCTCTGGTTTGTATACAGATATCGTGTTCCTTCTGGCTTAAGGCCAGTTTTGTTTTCCTAATGTGTTTATAGAAAGTAAGGCTGGATTCTCACACACTTAAAGAGGGGAAAATGGCAGCTTTCCTGACAGTTGTATTGGTGCATGGCAGCTGCAGGTCTGGTTTAATAGGCTTTAGAAATTAAGAAGCAGTTTCTTACTGTTATCTTTTAAAATACAAAAGCAATAGGCTGGTTTGGCACTGAGTGCTATTGCCAATACACAGCCCTCATTAAATTAAAATAATGTGAGAAGAATGTTAATATTGTTATTTCTTACAAGGCATGATAAAATATTGTCAATAGCTTTATGTAGGAAGGCTGGTGATCAGATATAAATCATTTAAGCTGATGCACTAGCTCAGATTCATTGCCCTGAAGTAATTTGCTTTGAGCCTGACTTTGACACAATAACTTTAAAAGGTTTCAGCAAGTAGGTTGATATTTACATGTTGTTTATTAATTTCTTTGCCTGAAGCTCAGTAGGAGTTTTAATTTCTTTTTATCAAAGTCAAGCCTGTCCTGAACTCTGTTCTCGCACTCAGTAACTATTCAGAACAGGTCAGTAAATATAAATATGTTTTTCATTTTTGTCTCTACTTACAGTTAAATGGGCCTTTGCCAATAATAAGGTAAAACCAAAACACCTTGGTGGTATTTTTTATAATTAATAAAAATCAGAAGTATTTTTAGGAGCAAAATATGTAAACTGTTTTTCATTTCTCTTCCATGATTGCCATGTGACACACATATAGGTTGGTGTTGCGCTACAGTGCTGCATTTGCACAGAAATTTTCTTCTTCTATAACCCCACATATTACTACTTTACTGGTACATGGGAAACAGGTAAAGTGCCCAGAAATCTGAAGTGCAGCTCTGTGAGATTTTTTTTTTGCTTATTTGCATTTTGATAGTATCAGCTAATGCATTTTTGAAATGCTTTGCTCTTGATCTTAAGGAGTGTCTAGCAGTTTTCACAGGAAACAACATCAACTGTTTGAGATTTTACTAACACCATAGAATAGTTCAGCTTATTCCTCATTTCTGTGAATAAATGATTCTTAGTAGCCTCAAAATCTGTGCTAGAAAAGCCCAATTACAGGACTGTTAGGTTTGTATTTTGTCAGGAAATTATTATTAAGTGTATTCATATCTTTAACCATCTACTGCATATATGGAAAAATGTGGTTCTTAGAAGTTACAGCTTGTTTTTAACCTGGCAGGTGACACAAGTCTCTTCATGCTGCACATGCAAAATATTACCTCAGCATGGAACACGCAGCAAGGCTTTCGTGTTTTGTGTTATACTTTCTCCTGCAAATCCTTCTGACTCTTCCTTAAATAGATGTAAAAATTACCAAAGTTATCTTGCAAAATGATGAAAATGTCGTAAAAGAGGAGCTGGCATTTCTTGCCTGCCTTTAAGGTGATGTTGAGAAGAGAACAAGAAGCTTTTTATGGAACTGGTAGTTTAATGAGTTCTAACTAAATATATTTTTGATCCATTAACCTATATCTGAACTAAAAAATGAAAACCTACAGAAGATTGCACAAAACCTGATCCAAATTCCACTTTGTAAATAATGTATGTATTCGCTGAGTTAATTCTGAGTTAATCTGCTGTGGCAGACTTCAGATTGCTATCTGAATTCATTAAACTAGCATGTGATATGTAGTGGGATTGCTCTGTTTTCTGCCCTCAGGTCTGTTGTGCGCTTCGCAGCAAGTCTTTTAGGTAAACTAGTGGACAGCCTTGCACCATCTATTACTAATGTTTTAGTTCAGGGCAAGCAGGTAAGTCTTTGCTCCTCAGAACTGCATTAAGGAATGATATCAGAAACTAAACAAATGGCTTGTTCATTTTGAAGGCCTCTGATGCTTCTTTTAAAAGTATGCAATGGCTTTAAAGAAACCTTACCAAAGAAGAGAAATCCAGAGAAAATAAAGATATGTTTAATAATTGTATTTGAAATTGAATAATAATTTTAATTAATGAAAGAATAAGACTGGAAAAACAGTTCAGCATTTATGGAAGGCAGGAAGGGGCATGATTTATGTAACTCCTTGGGTTTAAGGTCTCTGGGAGACCTTGGAAACCCTTCCAGTGCCTAAAGGGGCTCCAGGACAAGAGAGAATTGCTTTAAAATGAAATAGGGCAGGTTTAGATTAGATCTTAGGAGGAAACTCTTCCCTGTGAGAGTGATGAGGGCCAGAGAAGCTGTGGCTCCCCCATCCCTGGGAGAGTTCAGGTTGGATGGGGTTTGGAGCAGGAACATTGTAACGAGATGATCTCTAAGGTCCCTTCCCACCCAAAGCTTTCTGTGATTTTATCTCCGTGCCCTCCTGATGAAAGTAGATGGAGTGAAGTATTAAGGCATCTTTTGAAAGACATCTTTAATGAAAATGTAATCACTCTGTGTGTGATTGAGCATAAGACAACATGTGGGTGGCAGCTGAGCAGAAGGTCTTTCAGGGTTTTCTGTTTCAAAGAAAGTTTAATCGTCAGTGGTTTTTTCCTTTCCTAAGGAGAACTTTATTTTCCTTCCCCATCACAATGATTTTAATTAAATTCATTAATAGCTGCTTCTAAATACGAATTGAATATTTCTGTATTTCTGTATTAAATGTATGTCTGTGTACACCTGCTTATATGCAATGTTGTTGTCTTACTCCAGACTGAGGTCTGGGTTTGTGCTTCTGGCACTACTCAGCTGTAGAGAAGACTGCACCTGCATGCAGCATAATTTGAGGCCGTTGGCAAATTTTAACTTCACTTCCTTGATCACGTTATAACAATGGTCTTTATCATAGCAGAAAAACTAGTATTGCTGTCTTACTGACAGTAGAGTAAAAACAAAACAGAATTTTAATAAAATTCCTTTTTTTGTGGTTAAACAATCCAATACCAGTAATATATTTGCTTAAAATTAGGGCTGTAACTTTTAGCATGCTAGTAGAAATAAGAAAACAAAGCTATAAATTTAATTCTGTACTTTAATTGAGTTCCACAGCTGAAATGTCTGAAATGATGTAACTGTCTAAACCTAATGTACAGTCCTGATTATAACCAAACCAGTGGTCTTGTATTTTTATTTTAATTTGGAAAAATATATTCCATATTCACTGTGGTTGTTAGTGAAGTTTATTACTTTAATAGCATCCAATTAACAGTATTAACAAGCATCAACCATTGACATAAAATTACCCTTGTATTGTGAAATCTTTAACAAGCAGAGCAGAGTTGATGCAGTTTAGTTTCTGAATTGCTTTGCAGTGCTTTTCTTCCTGTCTCTGTCCTCTGAATTGTTCTCCCTGTACCACAGGTAACACTGGGAGCTTTTGGCCAAGAGGAAGCAGTTATTTCCAACCCCTTATCACCAGCAGTGATTAAGGACATGATCTATGAAAAATGCCAATTGCAAGATGAAAGAGAAGCTGTGGTGCAGCAGGAACTTGTCATCCACATTGGCTGGATCATCTCCAACTCCCCAGAACTGTTCAGTGGAATGCTCAAGATACGGATTGGGTCAGTAAAGCACCTCTTGTTCTTTATTACCTCTGGGGTTGCAGGGAAATGGACAGATTTCAGAGAACCATGAACTTGAATCAAGGTTAAAACATCATTTACCTCCCACCTGTTCTCTTTAGTTCTTTGACAAGGTGACCTACAGATAGGCTGTGCTGCAATGTTGTCACATTCCATAGTATCTGCATTTACTTTGCTACCCACAGTAGTTAATTAGTTTTTTCACATTTAAGAAAAGACATGCATTTGAATAAGCACTTCTTTGAAGAGGCCAGCTGCTACTGACTGAGATTTACAGAATCAGTGAGCACGCTTTAGAATCAGAACTTAAGTGTTTCATCTTCCATAATTTTTTCCATAGAGAAAAAGGCAGTATTTCAGCACTGGAGGTAGATACCAGCAGCCCTTTTTTCTAGCATACAAGATTCATATTTCTTCTTCAGCAGTACATTCCAGTCATCATAAAACCAAAAATTGCCTGTATTACATTTAACAGGAAGTATCCTTTTGCACATAAACGCTTTTCTGTCCCTCTACAGATCCATGTTACTCCTCTTTCCCCCCCATCCTTATTCTCTGTAGCTAATCCTTTTTGCAATTTTTTTTTCTTTCTCCCAAGGTTAATGCTAGAGATTCAATTTCCTTTATTTCAGTGTTATCACCCACTCCAGTGAGCAAAATTAACCTTCTCACAGAAATGCCGTTCCAGTTTGATAATGATTTGATTTAGTGTCTTGTTATTGATTTGTTTTCAGGGTTTCATGTTGAAATAGATCAAGTTTCTGACAGCCCTATTACTGTAAAAACTCCCAGCCAACTGACTTGAATTCACCTCTTATCAGTGAAGAGCTCAGCAGAAGGTCCACTCTTGACTTTGGTGTGGCTTGTAGGCCACTGCAAAGAGAAAATACCAGTGAAGGACTGGCACACAGACACATTGGAGTCATGACTGGGGAAACAATTCCTGAGCCAGTTGTGTTGATAATCTTAGTCACAAGAGAAGGACTCTCTTTACCTGCTAAATTAAATGAAAGTAGCATAATGTAATGGGCCCTAATACTCCCTGATAATCTTGCACCTCCAGTGCATGGTCCTGGAAAATTCAAATGTAAAGCAACACTGAATCAGCTGGCCAGGCATCTCCAAATTCTGGGTAGTTACCAAGAACTCCCTAGAAAAGAACAAGACTTGACTTACATAAGCAAAAACATTCTGCACCTGGTTAGCTAAATAGTTCTATGGCCACAGAATGTGGCTATAGAGATGATAACCTAAATCTCACTGCATTTCCAGATAAACACAGAAAGGCTCTGATGTGCCCAAGCCTTGATCAGGGGTTATGGACTGTTTGAAGAAAAACTAGATGAGTTTCCTTTTGTTAGTAATGCCTCCTTGAACTGAACCAGTGTTGAGGGTAAGAGTTCTGTGCTTTTCTGGCTTCTGATGTACCTGTACCTTATTTCATCTTTGATATTGCATCAGAGGCTGGAGCACTAGTTTTGCATAATGTGCACAATAAAACTCGGCATTTTCCTTCAACACTTTGCCAAGTTCTGCCTCTCTGATACCTCAGGCTAAAAATCTTCACTGTTGCTATATTTTTATTGAATCAATTTTTTTAAAAAAAGACCAGAAAAAAATGTGTGATACACTGCAAAAAGGAATTTCAAAGGCTAAAACTAGAAATAAGCCCTGAAGTATTACTAAATGTAAAATATTGTAAATTTTACGGCTTTTTAAAACTCATCAGCAAAATGCATATATAGTCAGAGCATAATTCTGAGTAGGAATTTTAACATCAAAAGACAGGTAAATGTTGGTCTTAATGAACATAGAATATAGGGGATGTAATCCAATCAATTTTCTCTATGGAAAACATGCTTCACAGCACATTTCTTAAAACCTGTGCATTATCCCTTTCAACTTGTATCTTGTTCCAATCAAGCAGGAAGAGTAGGAGAGTATTTGTCTGATATTTTATGCATGTCCTGACAGCCAAATAGCAGGATTGTGTGGAATTCTTATGAGCTGTTTTATTAGACTAATTTTTCCTATTTGGAAACTTTGTATTTAATGAATAAATATATTCCTCCCCTTATGTAGATGGATTATCCACGCTATGAAGTATGAGCTGCAAATCCGTGCTGGGGACATGCCAGCCAAGGACTTGTACCAGATGTCCCCCAGTGAGGTGAAGCAGCTTCTGCTGGATATTCTGCAGCCTCAGCAGCCGGGCAGGTAACGAGCTGTGGGGTTGTGGCTCCTCATTCCATTCAGAAACCTCTGTTCAAGTATATTTCATTCCTGAACTGCTTTGTGTGCACCTGAAATCACCAGGCATCTGTAATCAGTTATGGAATTTTTTAAAGGGAAGGTAGCAAAAATGCACTTTTTCGTTCTTTCACATGGGCCCAGGTTCTAGAATGGTTTCTTTTCTTTTGCATATTCCCTTTTCAGCTTTATCTTTGTGGATCTCTCTTTACTGCCAGAGAAAAGAGATCTGTCTGCTATAATGTGAACTGTTACACTCTTTGATGTGGGGAAAGGAGCCAAAAATTACCCAATACCTCCACTTAAGTAACTTGTAAGAACAGTTTGTCTGCTGTTCAGTGCCCACTTTCTTCTAGATTATTATATGAGTAAGAGCAGATGTTCTCTAGAATTCTTAAGATAGTGGTACTGCCTGAATCTTGGAATCTTTTCTGTAACCAGCTGCCAAAAAGAACATTCATTGTGATACCAAGTATGCAAGACAAAAGTTAAAATTGCAGTACTTCCACTTAACTCCATTGATGAGAGTGAAGTAAAAA
This sequence comes from Muscicapa striata striata, assembly GCA_030060385.1. Classification (NCBI taxonomy): domain Eukaryota; kingdom Metazoa; phylum Chordata; class Aves; order Passeriformes; family Muscicapidae; genus Muscicapa; species Muscicapa striata. Next base: position 5,425,793 of record JAREIS010000057.1, on the reverse strand, counting down.
CTCTTCCTCTTGGTTTTGCTTCTATTTAGGTTAAACTTTGGCACAATAAACTTTGGCTGATAATTTCCACAGTTCTTGACTGAACGGATGATGGGCTTTTCCTCTCAACAAAGAGGAATTACACCACACATCCTGCTGTTTGTGTTCCTGCTTCATTCAAAACACACTTGTGTTTTTCCCCAATCTATAATCCCTGAGAAATGAGCTCCTTCAATGGCTGCTTCATCTCTCAGTCCCACTGGCTCTGTTCTGTATCTCTCAGATGCTTTTCAGAGTCTTGGCTGTGCTTACCAGTTCTTGCTGTTTAATTGCTGTCTCTGCTCATGTTGGTGCTGACATTGTCCTGTAAAACCATAGCAGAACAGCCCCTTTGCAGCATTTCCCATTAAATATTAATGCTCTTTAGGAAGCATTTGGTCAGTCTCAGTAAGCAATTCAAGCACCACCTTTTGTCAGAGATCTTACCTGCATTTCCACAGCAGCTGCAGCTTTTGATTCCTGTAGCACATGATGGGTAGGTCACTGAAGGGCACTTGGGTTGAGTTTCTGAGGACGAGCATTCTTTTTTGGGTTACCTGAGTACAAAAGCTCACCAGCATATCCTTCAAAACTTTCAATCTTCTAACTTCTTTTCTTTCTAACTTCTTCCTGTACAGTATTGCTAACTCATTTTTCCTTGCCCATTAGTGACTTGTTTTTAAAAGTTCTCTTTCTGCCAGGAAGTACTCTTTTTTTTCCCTCCTCCTTTTCCTTTTCTTTTTTTCTTTTTGAGGACAGCAATGTTTTTTAGGAAAAAAATCTCTGCCAAGGTGATCTCATATCTCACTGCCAATTAATTTGTCATATAGGAAGAGCTAATAGACCATTAGGTCTATTTACCTCCCTAACAGTCTGTCCACAACTAACTTCTCTCCACATTTTCACAGAGGGTAACATTTTTCCAAGCATCAGGTTAACTTAAACATCTCCTTTGTTCTCAGAAAGTGTATCCCAATTACCTAGAGCTCAAACCTATTCAGAAAATGCACCACTTAGTGATATTTTTTTCCCTTTTATACTAAAAAAACCCAAAAAACAACAACAAAAAAATCCCACAAACCCCAAAAAATCCAAACCAGACAAAGCCCAAAACAACACTCTGTTTGCTTAATGTAAAACCATACATGGAGTTGTTGGAATTAGTGTTCCCTTTACTGGTTGTGATTCAGAAAGAATTCTCACAATTTCTCCAGTATTTAGGAGTAAGGTTTTTTTAATGCAAGATATTTTAGAAGCACACTTGTGCTTGGTGTCTGCAAGAACAGGTAATTTTACGAAGTGATTTTATTCTAAACTTGTCCTGTTAGTCTGCCAATACAAATGGAGCAAAAACTAAGCCCCCAAATTTATTAGTGCTGAATTAATTTGAGCTAGACTATGAAAGTGCTGCAAAACAACATTGATAAAGTTGACCATGGAGTTCCTCTTTTTTTTCTCTCTCTTTTTTTTTTTCAAGCAGCCTACCAGAACCAGGTCTTAGAAATACAGAAAGGCATAAGGCATGTTGCAAAGCAGTAATTTAATTATAGTTTTTTTAAAAAATAATGTGTGTGTTGATTTTTCAACTTAAAATTAAAAAAGCAGCTAAGGACTTAGCAACTTGAGGAAGTCTTCTCTGTCAAATACATTCAGGACAGCCACACAAGACTTAAATCTGTCTTGTGAATATTCCAATTAATTCATAGCCATGGATGCCACTTCTTCAAGTTCCATTGCTGGTGTCTTAAACATTTTGGCTAAAGCCCCATTCCTATCGTAACACTGAGAAGAAACAATAGGAAAATTAAATTCCAGACTTGATGGTTTTAAGTAAAAAAGAAAAAAGCTGGTATGTTCTGAAGCAACAGGATTTGTGATTAATGAAGAATGTGACTCAGTTTGCTCAAAGCCTTAGTTTTACAAAACCATTCTGTTGAATTTTCTAAATTTACAGGCCACTTGTTTTCTTATTATTAGACCTGATGAATTTGATCTTCTACCATTACTGGGCTGTGCTGTGTGGGGATGTGGGGATTTCACCCCCATGAAGCACAGACACCCCCAAGGGTGACACTGTGAGCTCTGCATGCTGAGCCCCTGCGTTTGCTTTCGGTGCCCCTGAGCAGAGAGCACAGCCTGTGCTGTGCTGTGCTGTGCTGTGTGTGCCGCAGAGGGGGCTTTGGGGTCACTGCCCACCTGCCTGGCTGTGCAGGGCCGGGTTTGCTGAGGCTGTCCCTGTCTCCCACAGGAGCTGGCTGAACAGGAGGCAGCTGGATGGCTCCCTGAACAGAACCCCTGCAGGCTTCTACGATCGTGTGTGGCAGATCCTGGAGAGAACCCCCAACGGCTTGATCGTGGCAGGGAGATTCTTGCCCCAGGTAATCCTGCAGGCAGGCTCAGGTACTGCTGTTCTGCCTGACTAGGAATGGTGAAATACCTTAGCATTAATGGTTATTTTATACCATAATGTTTTACTTAGAGTAACTTGCTAATTGGGAAAAAAATTTCAAGTTTTCTATTTTGTTTGGAGTAAAATACAATTTTACAAGAATAGAATGAAAGCAAATTATTGCTATTAAAACACATTTATAAAACAGTAAGCGTAGAAGATTCTTTCCAAGTCATGGACTCTGAAATCTGCTCCCTTTTTGATCCTACAGTGTCTATTATTTCTTAGTTGAATATTATTTGTTTAACAAGCAAGTAGGCTCTGCCTGGAGGTGGGTTTGATTTAATGCATGTGGTCTTTGAATAAAATTATGATTTGTTTTTCAGCAACCAACCCTCTCAGACATGACGATGTATGAAATGAATTTTTCCCTCCTAGTTGAAGACATGCTGCAAAACATTGACCAGCCACAGTACAGGCAGATCATCGTGGAGGTCTGTGGCCAATAATTAATGACATTTTATAGTGTATGTTACAGCCTAAAACAGAACAAAAAAATAACCTAGACTCAAATATTTGAAGAAATAGCATTTTCCATATAAATACTTGCTTCAGTGGTTTCTCCATAGATTTTGATGATTAAACAGGTTCCTGTTACATGTTCAGAACAGAGCGAGTTCATGATGTTCTTCCCCTTCAACAAATATTAAAGACAATACCAATACAATTAGGTCAGAGGAGGTAAAAATCTAATAATTCCAGTGTAGCTTTCCTTCAAGTCCTTAGTCCATGCCTTTTCCTGACAACTTCCTAGATCTCAGGAAAACTGCCCTAAAATAACCAGCTTGCCCTCTGAAGGATTCTTCTTTCCTTTTTTGCTGAGGCTGTCTAGTAAGTAGCTTTACAGCACTGAATCAGCCACCTTCCCATTTCCTTGTGTTCCTCATCCTAACAGGAAGAGGCTATTTAAATCCTTCCCTCCGCTGCACACAAAGTTTGCTTTTAGAATAGATCAGGAGCAGCCTGCACTCTTGGCACCTGTGCTGTCAGCAGCATTCCTTGTTAGTCCCCAGGTCCGTGCCCCTGGTGCTTGTGAGTGCTCCTGCCCAGGACATCAGCCCCTCTAATTCTGCCTCACAGCTCAGGGGCAGTCTGGTTGCTGGAGCACCCCCAGGTTCTGCTAAAAGATAACAAAATTACCAAACCCAAGGTGACCAGTGCAGACTCCACTGCCTACTTATAGATATTTTAACAGGGACACACATCATGTTCACCTTCCTATTTTAAATCTTTTCAGATGTAAGTAACATCAATTCTGATGATCTGAGGCTTTACTTTTGACTGCTGTCTTTGGTTTTTATAAACTTTGTCATAACTTTATCATCTGTGATTATGCCTCAGAACACCAAATGCTGAGGTCCAGTATTTGCTGCTTTTCACTCTCTCCACAGCATTTGTGCAGCCACACAGTGAAGTGAATAAAATGGAAAATAACTTCCCTGGCTCCCATCCAAGTTAGATGTTAATGTCAATCATTTACACCATGCCCTTACCTAGGCAGTCACCAGCAATTGTAACCTTTCATAAAAGCCTGCTTTTCCAGTGATTCTTTTATCAAAGTCAGAATTCTATTATCTGTGCACTATTACCTGTGCCATTATTAAATGGCTTCCTGCTTGAAAGAGGCATATGCAATTACCAGCACTGCTATTATGTAACCTGAATTCTGAAAAATGAAATTTAAAGTCTTACAATCTTTTTCTGCCTTCTAGTTGCTGATGGTTATATCTGTTATTTTGGAGAGAAATCCTGAGTTAGAGTTCCAGGACAAAGTGGACTTGGACAAAGTGGTGCAAGAAGCATTTCGTGACTTTCATAAAGATCACAGCAGTGCAAAGGGAACTGAAAATCAAGTGAGTAAAATATTGCTGTCTTACAGAATTTACCATTCTTATTGAAGTTAGTTCTAAATGTTAATTCCGTGCAGTTCAGAGTAAAAAGCAATTGATAGAAGTTCAGAAGAGAACACAAATAAGAAATTAATATACCCAAGTGCTGCCTAGGTCTGAAAAGAGCCTCTAAGCAGAGATGAAAGAGGTGCACTTTATTGCTGAGTTGTAAATTCAAAATGTTACGGTGAGGAGAATACTGTGTTCCATGGCTCTGAAATGGGACTCTCAGTAAGCTGGAAGAGTTATCCTCAAAGGAGAAAGAACTCATTAGGAGGGACACTTGAACAGAGAAGAGTTGAAAATAACAAAATAAAAGAAAAAACCTAAAGCTCAGCAAGGAAGTGTGAACTTAGGATCTTATGTACACAGAGATTAAGAAAACTTTAATAACCAAGGAATTTGTATTGACAGTATTAAAGTAAGAACTTGAGATACAGAACTGTTCTTAGTTACTGATTTTCTGCTAGAGTTGCATTCATGAACTGGCAAACGTTTGGCTAAAATTCAAATAAAGGAATAAATGTTTTTAATATTTACTTCACTAGAATTGTAAGTTTTATGCTTTAAAGATCTCTGAATATTCACATTACAAGTTTTGGTGCCTCAAAGCTCTGAAATTCTGTAATGAAGCCAGGTTTATTGGCCTGGTTGAAGGAGGAGATAAGAGAAAAGCAGTGGGACAAGTCCCAGAGCTACTGAGGATGATCTTCCTTGCTCCAGCTGGCATTTTATTGTCGACAGTATATTTGAAGTTATCTCTGCTAGCTCTGAAGAATCTATTGATTCATAACATTGACATGCAACAGCCCTTCCTCTTACTGAATTTAAAAAATGTGCTCCTTTAAAATATGAGGAAGGATGTGCTGCTTAAGAACTCTTTCAAATGTTTCAATTTTCACTATTTTTGCTACTGACTTTTTGTACTATGATTTGAAAGCAAGCCAGATACCCATCCCCAGCAGTGTGTCAATGTGCACAATGCCTTTGTTAGAAAAGAACGCAATTCCTGAAAATTATGATCCTTTTGGCCTATGCTGGAGGGTAGTGACTCTGTGGCCATAGCAAAACCACCCATCATCCACACAAATGGCTCTCAAGTGCCAGCTTCACACAGCATCTGGAATTTGCTCCTACTTGTGTGACAAGCTGCAAATCCCCAATGGCTGCAAACAGAAAGGAAAATTCCATGCCAACCCCAAGTTTTACTGGTGCTGCCCTAGCCCCTATTGAAGTGATGGATTTTTATTTTCTCCAAGCCCAGACCTACTTAGAATAATGCCTTTTTGTCTCTTAGAAAGAGCCCCTGATTTAGAGTTGTGAATAGTATTTAAGATTGTTGTCAGAAATTGTGCTCCTTGCATTAAAATTTTCTGGAACCTGGCTCTCCCATATTCCCAGGTGGATGCCTGCTGGCAGGTAACTGTAACCCTGTCTGGAATTGTTCTTGGGTGTTGTTTCAAGGTTTCCTAACACTGCTAAAAACTCCTGATTTGTGTGAACTGTGGTCTTCCATTAAATGGACTTGCAAATCTTTTGAACTTTGTTAATTCCCTGTTTACATGTTATAAATATCAAAAGTATTTATTCGAGTAAGTTCAGACACACACCCTAAAACTACGGAAGTCTTAATATTTTCTCCACACAATCTCTGCTCTTGATTTAATAAAAGTAACCAATTTCCTGAATTAAAGCATTAAACCTTTTTCAGAGCAGCTAATACATAATTTGAGAGTAAGCAGGTGTTTTAATGTCACTAATTGTGAAAAACAGGTGTTCAGTGAAGGACACCTATTTTGGTGATCTGATTAATGAATGAGTTCATGTGCTACCTGTGGTTTGGATCTTGGATTTTTTCCTTCTGAATAAATCTTTAGTCAGTTTACACCTCATGTACACCCAAGGCCCTGGCTCACCATTCTGCCACACAGGCATCACACAGCTGCATGTTTTAGGAGAGCAGTTGTTCTCTGACAGCTATGACATTTTAAAAAATGTTCAGAAGGTGGTATCTGTGCAGTCCTGGAAAACTGAGTGAGGAAATAGATGCAGGTAAGTACATATGGGAGATTTCTGAAAATAGAGCAGAATTATTCTCTAGTTTTAGAGTCCAAAAAAACACATTTGCATTTTTAACATATCTGATGTTGTTCTTGTTTCCCTGTGTGTGGCTGCTTTCCACATTCACACTAATGGCAGCCTCTGTTCCCTCTCTGCAGCGTGACATGACTGCATTCTACAACACCCACCCACTTGGAAAAAAGGGAACTTGCAGCTACTTGAGCAAGGCTGTGATCACTTTGCTGCTGGAAGGGGAAATGAAATCAAGCAATGATGATCCTTGCACCATTAGCTAAAGCTTGGCACACAGCACGGGAATTGTTGCTTTCCTTAGTGTTCTATGTATTTTTCAAGCCTATTTTAAGGGACTGGTTTGAAGGGTAACCCTGCCTAGTGACACAGATGCATTCTATCCTTTGCTGAAAGAAGTGCCATTAAATATACCAAGTGCCACCAGATTTTTCCTTTCTCAACTATGCAGCATGAAACTAAGCACATGAAGTTAGTCCTATGGTATTTGATTAAGTTGAATGGGAATGTATTTATGATCTTAAAATATGCATTTACTGTAGCTGGTAAATTCAAGGGAACGGCAAATTTTGTCTTTATACCTCTATTTATTTATAATTGCAGACAAGTAGAAGATAAATTAATATGCATCCCAATCAGTGTGGAAATACAAAAACAGAATTATTTTCTTATTATCCTACAAACAAATTGGAGGTGAAGTATTTGTTATTCTCTTAAGGTTTTCTTTATCAGTTCAAGTGACAGCATAAATTTAATGTGTTGGGGTTTTTTAATTTACAGGTTGGTAACTTGATATACAGGTTGCATCCTAGTAGAGCAACTTTTTATCTCTAGCAATTCACATCACTGTATTTTCCCAGCTGTTATTTAAACATCTGTATGTTAACAAGGGAAATGTAACACAATAAAAAACAGTTTTTTTAAAAAAAGGCAAACAAGCTGTATTTAAATTAAAATCAATGAAGAAATAACTTTGTATTACATATGTTATCATGGTACTAAAGAATTTGAGATACACTTATTTATCTCCTAAATGTGTGAAAACACTGTATGCTATATGCTTTATTTTGGTGAAAATAATAAAAAGCAAATGCTTGTGAAAAACAAACCCTGTCAAAATACTTTCAAGTGACATGCAAAGAACCTCCTGCTGAGTGTAGTGGCAACCTTTGACCTGGTACTGGAACCACCTTGCAGCACTGAATGCCACTTTTAGCAGCACAAAACACACTTAAGCTCTAGAACAGATCCTCAAATATTTTCTAATTAAACTGGTAGTGAATGAGTTGCTGCCACACTGATGTCAAAGGCAGCTTTCAGAGGGCAAAGCCTGTGGTCCTGCTGCTGCCCTTGCTGTGACACAAATATTTATCTGTGCAAGCAGGGTGGGGGTGGCAGGGGCCAGGGAGGCAGATCCAGAGGACACCCCAGCACTCAGCTGGGCCCAGCCTGGGGAGTGTCTGTGCCTGGAGCAGCCCGTGCTGGCTGCAGCACTGCCCTGGCTGCAGCAAGGTGGGGACAGTGCAGCAGCAGCCCCAGCTGGCAGCAGGGCTGAGCCACTCCTTCAAACAGTACAACATGACCTTGGATTTTTTACTGCATTACTGCCCCTGGAATTCACCAACTGCAATGGATTCCATTTGTCCTTTTTGTTAAATGTTGCCTGCAGCTGGCCGTGGCTCAGTGAGTACAGGAGTAGCAAGATCTCTGTCTCTAGCAGATTTTAACAATAATATTTGAAGTGGACCTCTTGCCATACAATAAAGAACATAACTCTTGTCTACAAACTGTAAGTCCTACTGAAAGGACCCAATCCTTTACCTACAGTCCCTACACATTACTCCAGGAGCACTTAGAGTTTCTTAGACAGTAGCTCAGATTTTGGATTTGCAACTGCATTTGATTTAAAGAGTAACTCACTTTAATTCTTACCTCTACTTGTTCCTCCTCTCTTGATCCATTAGCACCTCAGTTATTGGTGAGCCTCAAGTTTGCTGACCTTGGTCTGAATTTTAGAACTGCAAATGAATGAAAATGCCAGCAACCATTTACCCTTATGCAAACCTGTAATGAAAATCCATGCAAACTTTTCCTGTTTTCCTTTATAGCCTTGAACACATGATTTATGAAATTATGATTGGGAAAATTTTTCAGCTGGTGCAAAATAAGGATAAATGAGAAGATGAAGATACCAAAATCCAGCAGAGTCCACGTTCTCTGAAAAAGGTTCTTGAATCTGAAGGGACAATACCATTAATTTTTCTCTTGGTAAAGTAGGAACAAGACACAGGAGCTTGACACAAATTGCTCTCACAGAGCCTTCCTTTTAAATTATAGCTTTATAAGATAACACAAGACAATTGGAATAGAAACTAAAATTTATATTAACTATTTTTCTACATTATAAAATAGGATGGCAGAAAATAAAGAGTAAACCAGATGGTTTTTAAACAGCCACATCTTAAGTGATGTGTGGTTAATATTTAACAAGCTTGGTCCTAATTTATTTAAAAACATTCTCCCTCAAAATGATAAGGAAGGAGATGCCTTTGGGGTTAGAAATTGGTAACTGCAGGTGCAACAGTCACTACAATGCCTTGTGTACTTGCAGGACCCACTGGCAATAGAGTTGCCCCAGACATTGAAAAAAGAAGTCCCAAAGGCTTCACACCATTCAGTTCCCTTATTATACACCTTCACAGTGCTCCAAAACCTGAAAACCCATTCTGCTCAGAGGGGGAGGTAAGATCCATTAAAACAATGGGAAAACAACACCTGAAAAAGTTCAGCTATGGAGTAAATGCAGGTTGGTTTTAGCACCACTTTTTTTTTTTTTTTTTTTTTTTTTTTTAAGATTTCTTTATCAGGTAGTCTTGAGAAGACCAAATTATTTTAGTTAAGCTAACCATAGGAAAAAAAAAAAATCCTCTGCTATTGGAAAAAAGGGATATACCAATCTCCAGTATCAATTCCTGATGTAAACACACATAATCCCACCTCACTCTCCAGCCCCAAACTCAGTCACCCTCAATTTTACCAAAATCACAGGGTTCACACTGGATTCCTGTGCCACCTAATAAGTGTCATGTTCCCAATGCATCAGACATTTCAGATGCAGGAATCCTCAGGAGAATTCTGGAGGGAAGAAGTTGACACAGGCAGTTCAAGGCTTTCTTGGCATTTTTGCTGTTGGCTTTGTTGCCTTCCTCCACATGAATTTTCAGTCTTATTTTTTTACAAATCAGTCTGTGCAACTGGTACTGAACAGATACAGAAAAAAATGCACAACAGGTTAATAATAAATCAGTCTCTGAGAAATCCTTTTCATTAGTTTTTAATCCAGCACAGCTGTAAATGCAGTACGAGATGCATTTTGGCTCAGTCCTGGAGCAGGGGATGTGATGGTATCACAACACTGATGGGGCATTTTTCTGAGCAATGTTTTCTCATGAAGGTCCATCAGCAAGTAGTGTCTGATAGCAGCAGCTTTAGCATTACTGTCATACTGCTTTTGTAATTTTGGTCTCATATTTTTGTTTTCACTGCTATTTAAAATACTTCCTTAAGCCTTATACATTGAGTTCATGTCATGAAAATAAATTCCTTAAGAAATGGTCATCAGTCACAATTATGTTATGTTCATGTACCCTCTGCAGCTTTCAAGAAAGTCTGCTTACTCGACCAGTGACATTTTAAGACTGAAAGTTATCCTTCTGTAAAAATTCTTTTCAGCTATATGGCTGTTACAATACTAATATCACTGAAGTGGAAGTCATATTTAATAAAAAAACATAAATACAGTCAGAGCATTTACCTAGAAGAGACTGTATATAGTTGATAAGAGGAAAAAATAAATGTACCAAAGAAAGTGGGAGTGGTGAGGCAATCTGATGCTTTAAACATAAATTAAAAAATACTAGGATGCAATTAATTCCACTGAAGCCTATATATCTCATCCAAAAAATCAATCCAAAAAATGGCTTGATTGAATTTTTAGATAATTACTATCCACAAAACTCCTGCCAAATATATTCTGTTCTCCAGAAGCGTGACAGTCTTTTAAGCTAATGAACTAAGCCTTGCAGCATGGGAAGAGAAAATTAAATGAGCAAGAAAATCTTCGCTGTGCTATAAACACAAAATGCAACAATGTTGGAAAACACGGCTGAGAGCCCAAAGGAAATGTACAGGGTTATACCCACTGTCCATAGCTACCCCTGCTCCTTCCACACACAGTCCAAATCATGGGGTGGGTGTGAATATCTGGGGTCTCAGGTGGAGACCATGTAGCACTCTGATGTTAGGAAGCATCAATGGTGTCTTCTCGACCTGAACATGCTTTTCCTTTTGCACATTGACAGGAGCTGGAACAAAAACAAATGCAGAAAAAAACAGACATAAGGAATGTAAAAGTCTACATGTGGTGGACCTTTCCTGAATCAGACTATCCTAAGGCTTGCAAGGGTTCCTTCTGTAACATTCCATAGCAGTGCATGTTTCTGACAAGGGGAGGAAGACAGGAATAAACAACTTCCCCTTTTCACAGAAATACATACAGGATAAATGCTACTTTTTTCAGATCAGGTCAAAAATTAAGTTTCTTATTTCCTAAAACAGCAGCCTTTTGAGACAAAAGAGAAGCTCTTTGGAACAGAGGGCCCTGCTAGCACCTGACAGTAAGGATTGAGCTCACCTGAGCCTTGTCCTTTTGGGCAAGTGGCAGGAAGCTCAGAAAGCCATAAAGAATGCCATAGTTGATGTTTTTAGGGAATCTGAGGCCAGGGAGAGGGAGAGAAAGGGTGACATCATGCATAGGAAAAAAAATTATGTAGGAATAATTTCTTACTTAACTTTCACACTAGTGAAACAAAAGAAAGAGGTCTCTCTGCCTTGCCACATCAGGAAATCCACTGCAATCCAGGTGCAAGGGCCTGTATGAGGAGAGGGCATCATGCTGGTTTATATCTGTACCACAGACCTAAACCTTCGTATCACTCCATTCTGGTAGGAAACACACTTTGCTAAAAAGGAACTTGCAAGTAAAGAACACCTCCTAAACCCACTTTCTACCCCATCACTGAAGAATAATGTATGGATGTCCCCCTGGGTTATGTTCCAAAAACTAAAACAGATAACGTAATTCCTCTTTGATCAGGACTGGGATTATTTATTGAAGTATGTATTTTTTGACATTGTTGCCCAAGCTGCCTACAAGCATCTCAAGTTCCTGCTTTGCTTGTTGAAAGCTCCTGTATCAGCCAGTGGTCCCTGCAGCAGGGCTGCCAGCTGTGCCAGTACAGCTGGAATTCTGGTACTGCTTGTGGAGGAGTCACCTGACTGCATTCAGACCTCACAGGAGGGGACTAATCTGAGTCATGGGCAAGCAAACCCAGCAGATTTCTGGGTTCCAGTGACAGGCTGTTTATTTAGTGAGGTGTGCTGCACAGCTGAACTTGCATTGTCTGAAGATAAATTATACTGCAACATCTCTAAAGGAAACATTAACCATATTCTTAGAGAAGACTTTGGCACATTCTGTTAACCTGCAGTGTTTCTGCATCCGCTCTATAATCAATGATAAGTAATAAAAACAAACCAGAAAGAAAATGTTAACAAGATTCTCATATACTTGGAAGGTGTTTAACACTGCTGGCTAGAACATACAAGCATGGCAAGATAAAAGAAAACTGTCTTTAAGAATGCAAAAATGAATCCCTGCAGTTTCATTCCATGTCTCTAAACTGAGCTAGGTAACTAAATCCAAAATGCTTTTCTTTGTGAACAAATACCATTCCCCACAATGCTGTTTTCTCTTCAGTGCTAGAGACCTCAGAGGTTTGAATACAAATGAAATTATTTAAGTACTTGCTGTGCTTTGGTCTTAGTTTTGGTGATTTCCTCTTCTCCAAGGATGTAGAAGACCCAAGCGCAAAATTAGGAAAAAGCGGTGGATAGAGAGCCAGGCAAAGGAACTCAAGAAGGGTGTTTTGTCATGTGCCCAAGTGTGGCTGCTGTAAACCCTGCAAGCACCAGGCACAGTTCAAACCTGCTTTCTGACCATCTCAGAGTACATCTGGAAGATATGGTGGTGAAAATATCAATAAGCAGTCCCACCCCATCTCATCTGTGTGTGCTCCCACCACTGGTACCAGCTAGATCTGCACTGGAGGCTTGGGCTGTAAAGCCCTGTGCCCCTGATGCTTCCTGCTGGCTGGGAGGCCAAGAGCTTTTGGGCAGGATTTTTGGGCAGGATCACAGGACACTTCCTGAGCTGTCCCTGGACATGCAGACAGCAGGAGCTATCACTAGTCAACTTCATTCCAGCTTTGTTCCTCTGCCTGGTTTTACTCCAGCCAAAGCAGTAACATCAAAAATATTCACCAAACACTGTACCCACCTCACTGTTGTGCTGCTGGAAAAGATAAATTATTGCATTCACAAGAATCCTTCAAAATGGGAAGTGTAGGTTGGCAGTCTGATTTTTCTGATCTCTGCTGGAAAGAACCTGATTTATGATTAGAAATTTTTCTTCTCCCAACCAACCGAGAGGTAACTGCCCTCACAGCACCCAGTCAAGTATTGTATTTCTAGTTGCAATAAATGCTCCCTCTCTTCAAAGTACAGATGCTTTTCAGAAAAGATGCAAGAGACTTTTGCTCCAGAGCCCTGGCAGGTTCCTGTGCCTCTCCTTTATGAGTAGGAAGGCACCTGCTTAAGTACCATGCTTGGGGAGGCTACAGTCCCTCCTCCTGCATATTTTCATCTTTTGTGCCACATATATACAAAAAATATTGGAATAATTTAACATATATTTTCAAAATGCAAATACATTGTGAGACCTTAGTCTTGAAATTTTATTTTTGTTAGATGTATTAAAAATATTTTATAGTGAGATATGAGAATGTGAAAACAAGTAATAGTATTTGGATCTCATTTATCTTTCAAGTTGTTTCCAAAATCCTCTTACCATGCAGAAATTGTAATGTCCTTCCTGTCCTTTGAGGCATTGGCCAAGACAGAGTATGCTCATCAACCCTTCTGAAATTAAACTTTCTTCACAGTGCAGGTTTTCAGATTCAGTGCTGTCAGCCTCTGTTTCAGTTCCATGATTCACACAAGCTTTGGATCAAGCCTCAAGTGACAAAATGAATTTACTGCTTCTGGATATTTATTTTTTTTACCTTAACACTATCTGCCTCCCAGTACTGGAGTATTCATTACCTCAGATCAGATTAATTGTGTGCTTATGAGAACTCATTTGTATCTTCAGGCCTTTATATTAAACATGTCATTGCCTCAACTGGCTAAAAAATTCTTTTCCCAGTTACAACATCAAGTTTTGCATTGGACCTGACTCTGGTTTGCTTTAAATGCTTTTGTTTCAGAACACTTCATTTGACATGTAAAAATAAAACAAAATGTAACAAAAATGTACATTTTGGGATATAAATAAGAGAGGTTAAGAGACAGCTGAAGTGGATGTCCTGTTGTCATTGACACCTCCCCTCTCACACAGATTGCAATGGCACTGCCCTAACGACACTGCAATTTGCATATAGAAAAGGAGAAACCTTCAAAGACAGCAGCAGTTCATTAATTTTAACGTAAGCCACCCAAAAAATGCATAAAGCAGAGGTAAATATTTGTCCAATGGGTGTCAGCTATCTCTTCTAGTCCATCATGATACATTATTATTTCTTCTGTACCTAAATGACCTGTCAGACTGGAATGCTGTTCTGAACCAAGCTTCAGTTATAGAATTATTGCTTCAAAAATATTTTACAGTTCCTTGCAAAGCAAGGATTTGAGATGGAAGACATTATGTAAGAGAGAAGATGGAGGACAGGACAAATAAAGAATTGGTTTCCTGTCCTTACTATTGCCCAGGCAACAGCAGTTCATTATTTCAAATAATTTTAAGATTTTTGTTGCCATTGCTTGTTAATAGAATCACCTATGCCTTAACTGACAACCAAACCATCACTAAGTGATTGAAATCAATATCAAGAGACTAAAACCAGCATAAAATACATAAATTTGAATCATTCAAAAAACCAGAAAACACTTGTTTTGCATTCTTGTACACCTTTAAGCACAGTTCTTGGGCTTGTAAATTCCATACATATAATTTTTACATGCAAATATTTACAGCTAATACCAAACATTTGTCTTCCTACAAAGACAGAAGCAGACACAGAAATGCCTTTGTGGCATTTTCTGTTAGTGGCCCCTGTTTACATGACCAAAATCATTCTGGCCTGAGCTGGCACAAACCTTTGTGCAGCCCACCCTCAAAGCTGTACCTTTATTATGCTGTGTTTTTTCAGCAGAGTGACACATGGCACTGCAGATAGAGCCACTAGTTCCAACATTAATGCTTTATAATGACTGCTGATGCTCCTAAAACATGGAATGACATCTCCATGAATAAAAATACCACTTTGGCATAATGTAAGCAGTACTTCCCTTTTCACTGCACTCATAAACAAATTACTCTCTAGGTAACCCACAGGGGAGATTGGTCTGTTTTGCAAACCCTGCTGTAGGCTTCCCCCCAAAGCCAGAGCTCCATCCCCAGCCTTCTCCTGGAAAGAGCTTTTGCAGAGGATTTTGTCATCAGTACAAAGGCATCCACAGAAAATGGGCTCAGTAAGACAGGGAAGCAAAAACCCCCACAAAGGTGTCACTGCAGGACTTGAGTCTTCTTCCATTTGTTGTTCAAACCCGACAGAGTTAATGTAGAGGAAGTTATTTGTATTCTAGTCATATAGAACTTTCATAGGTACAGAATCAGAACTTGAAATTCTACTGAACTTTTATAAAAACAATTCCTGTATTCATTCCACTGACAAGATATGGAACATTTCATTTGTATCTCAGTCAGGGATCTATTAAGGCAGAAAGATTAATTTACTCAGAGCTTCCTACCAGATGAACTTGAATCAATTTTAGATTGCTGAGATCTTGTACAGAAAGGTGACTCCAACACAATCTCACTGACAAATCACTTTCAGTGTAAAATTTCAATACAAAACACACTTCAGTATTCACAACTTCCTCTGAAATCTAGAGTGGTTTTGATCAAAGAGTCAAGTAAAAATTGATCCAAGCCTTATAAAGTCTGGGCCCCAGAACCAGCATAGTTTTGGGATAGAAAAAGATGAAAACAGCAGAGAGAGCTCTTAGATCCTCTCTTACAGGAGCCCTGGTAACAGAGACTAAGTTAGGACAGCTCAGGAATAAAGCCACACCTATATTAAAGTACTAGCTAGACCCAGACTTTCCTAAAACAACGGCTCTTTAATGCAGAAATCCACTACAGACTATTCATGGTAACATTTCAAGACATTGCATTTTACTAATTTCTGCTAAAAACCTTCTGCCATGAAGTTACAACAAATTCGTTAGTTTTATTACAGCACTACTAAACTACTTTTATTAAAAATGCAGCCTGGCACCAGACCAGCAAGTGGGGCCATTTTTGGACAGGATTTTCAAACACATTCACTTGAACTGTGGGATGCTGCACTCAGCTATACCAGTGGTAAAAGTTTCCATTAGTGTCTGAGTGAATAATGAACAATTCCCCAGGTGTTACCCATATTTTCTTTCCCCTGAGGCTGCCACTGATTTCTCCTGTGACTCCAGTCCCTCCTCTCTGCTCCTTGCCCCATCCAGCTGTTCCAAAGGTTCCAGCATTATGTGTTTGAGGCTGTCAGCTCGAATTTTCAATTTGTTAAATAACAGTCTACAGGGGATACCAAACAAAAAATTACTTCAGAATATTCACCATGCCTTTTATATAATCTTTCAGAAAATCTCCAATATCCAAGCCTGCAGACTGGGAGCTGGTCCATGAAGTTTTGTACTGACAAACTTCAATAACATTTTAGAAGAGAACTCGGCAGCTGTCTGGCATTAGCCCTCCGGTTTCCATGGATACAACAATTAGATCAGCACAAACAAAGCAGCTGAAATTTCAAATGAATAGTATTTTACATCACCCTCTCACATAAAAATCCTGGTGACAATAGACGTGTTAAAAATACTGAATTTTTTTAGCTGAAAGCCCACTCACAGAGGCAACACTGTTAAAATAAAGGTTGTACAAGAAAAGAAAATAAATCCAACATTTTACCTTCTCATTTTAGATAAGGAAGACTACATGGAAAAGGAAAGACTATTATTAATACTTACTGGAAAATTATTTCCAGTTACATAGGCTTTTTTTGCAATACTAACACAATTTAAAAAGAAGCTCACCTTCTTTTCTGGAGGGGAAAAATCAAACCAAACCAACACTACCAACAGAGAAGCTGTATGTGCCTTTAGAAGAACTGCAACAGGAGCTTTGCAAATACATCCAACTTGTTTGGGCTGTTTCCAAAATATGATACTCACAGACACAAATTCTGAGCCGAGCAAAAAAAAAAAATTATTAAACTCACTGGAAATATTTAATACACTGAAACCAGTAATAGGAATATGCAATGACTGCAAGCAGGTAACTTGTAAACATAGAAGGCTGAATGAAAATCTCAAAACAAGAATAATCTTAGCTAATCAAGACAGTTTGTCACAAGCTTTGTTACCTTTGGTGTGTCTAAGAAGTGTCATCCACTGTGCTTTTTGCATCACTGTGTAACAAATCTAATGCCTCTGTTTCTAGTGAGGAAGCCAGCTAAAAAGCTCAAGCCTCTCAAAGATGCAGGAAAACATGACTAAATGCAAGGAGGGAAATTTGGATTCCCTTCTCATCAGGCACTGTTTTTACAGACATAAATAAATACACAAAGTTTGCCAGGAGAGATTTCTCTGTTGATTTCTTCTATAATTTATTTTGAACCACAAACAACTTCCTCTTCCAGATTTGATATTAATTATTAAATTCTCTGAGAAGAGCTGTTGTGCTAAGATCCTTTATGGGTGTTATTAATTCTTTCATAATTTGAAAACATTCATAACTCAGAAATTCAAAGCCTATATCCATTAACCAGCCAAAACCAAGGTTGTAACAATCTCTTTAAACTAAAAGTGTAATATTTTGTCAATATTAATTATATTTTGTTGTTATTACATCAAATAACTTTTTTTTTATACTAGTGGTTTCAGATTTCTCTAAGTTTTCCCAATTGAAAGGCTAGCAACACTTAAACTAAACTCCCATTCAGCATGTTCTACCCTCAGACACTTTGTACAAATTCCACAAAGCACTCTCTGGATTCTCTGATGGGCAAACAGGCAGCACACACACTAGAGAGCACACAGTCAACTGGCTATGGCACAACTGGGTTTTTAGTGATTCTCACAGCATGCATTGAATGTCTCATACTAAATTACGAGACAGATTAGATTTATAAATTATGCTAGACTCAGATACCAGAGAGAGGTAACTGTTGATGCAAATGAGCCTTTCCAGTTAGTGTGAGTCACCAGAGAGAGCCGGGACAGGGCTGACACCACTCCTCTCCTGTCCCCAGCCTCCAGCCCTGCCACTGCCACAGGAAGAGGGACAGCTGAAAACATCCTACACCTGCTCTACTTTACTCTGGGGTCTTAGAGCTAAGAAGGCAGCTGCACTCAGCAGCTCCAGTTCAGATTTTTGTGCCTCCTCTTCTCAGAGCTCAAGGTACAATTGCTCTTGCTATCTACCACTGCAAACCTGGTGCTTGGGCATATTTTTATTCCCACCACCCCATTCCATAAAGACTTCCATCCAAATCTCTGCTGTCTGACTGCATCAAAATTTTGTACTAGGAACGAACAGCAGTCTGTCCCAAATCCAGAGTTCCACAAAACCAGAACAATCCCCCAGCTCTACACTTCAAAGGGAACCACAGAAATAGTTAAAACAGCTGATACGACATAGTAGTTAGGATAGAAGAAGGGAAATGTGAAATCCTAATTCTGGAATGACAAAATGGTTCAGACATGGTTTGTTTTTAGAGAAAAAGGACTGTTCAGGCTCCCCGCTAAAATACCTTCCCTATATTCACTATTAATGAGAGTCAGCAAGGACCAGCACAAGGAAAGCAGGCACAGAGGACTATGGGAAAATGGAAAAAAAGGAAAAATCCACGAGAGAATGGCACTGCTGTATTTTCTTTTCCTGTCTCTACAGTTTAACCAGGAAAGTTTACATCTCTCCTTTTCTTTTTATAAAGAGGGGGGGAGAGCCAGGCCATTGGAAGAGAACCAATCTATATTATGTGCTACAAAAATTAGTCTAGTAACAGATTAAAGAAAGCCTTGAAAATTAAGTAAAGACTACTACATGTTTTTTAGTGTCTAACTCCATAACCAGAGGAAGGGGATATATATATACACATATTCATCAAAATTCTACATGGCAAGGTTTGAAAAAACCCAAGACATCAATGTGGAGACTGTCAACAATTCAAGACAGGAACTATTTAAATGAAATTATTTAAAGACTGAAATAGCACCAGCTATTCTGAGGAAGCAGAATTTATTTCTGTAACCCAGATAACTTTCCCTGTATAATCCTGCCACACACTATGTTCCTAGCTTGCTGTCACTATAAAGCTTGCTATTACAAATTTCTGGGGATACCTAGAAACACATAAAGATAATTTGTCTCTCATGGAATGCTATATCAGTAAATATCCAGGCTATATCAGTTGATAAATGGGGGATTCAAAGCTTAACTCATGAAAATTTTGATTGTTTACTACGTCCTCCAGTGAGCTTTTTAATGTAGTGCAACATAAAATGTTATGAATAAGAGGAAAGCTGGGCATCAACTGCACTTCTGCCAGGCAATGTAACCCAGAAGTGAAGAGAGTTTCCACTACTTCCAAAAAATTAGTTTGATGGCATGCATTGCATTTGTTCATTTTCCAGTGCCTAAACAGGAAAGAATTGTTTTCAAATCCTATGAGTCATATTAGTTGTTTTATGGTTTCCATATAAAGTACAAACATTTTTGCCACTAAAAATTATAAGTTGTAAGTGAAAAGAGGCCAGGTTTAACCTGCATTATGAAATCATATATGTTAGTCAAAGAAGACCCAATGTTATTTCAGATTCATTGCTGATCAATGGCACCCCACTCTCACACAGACATTTATGAGACACAGCACAAAAAGAGCTTTTCAAATTAAACAAGAAAGTTTAATTGCTCTACATCATGACCTGGACACTTCATATCCTTCCCCAATTCCCAGGATTTATTTAAACATGAAAGCCAAGTTGATGTCTGATTTCCACAAACTACATCTCAGACCCTACAGAAAGAGGAAAATGTTTATGCTGAGCAGTTTGGTGTTCTGAAGCATAAATTGCAAAAGCACATCCTCCACTTCAGGCTTCAGCACTGCCCCTGTGCTGTGCTCCACACATGTATACCTATAAATATCTGTACACAAATTGATGTGTGCACAGGGTTAAACAGGCCTCTGCCTTTTGCCATGTCCATGTCACAGCCTCTGCTGTGCTATCTCTGGGTGCTGCACAACCAACTGGCCTAAATGCAAACTGCACAATACGAATTTTGGGGGTGTAAGTCCTATACCCAGCTTTCTGACTAGCTCTGCAAAGCTGTGCTCAATCCACTTGCCTTCTCTGTGACTGTGCAAACTGCAGAAAACAGCTCCTGTTTCCCCAGTGTGGACAGGCAGGAATTAATAGCCCGTAGTTCAAGAAGCTTCCATCAAGACCCGACCAGAAAGCTGCAGTAATTTCTCCTTCCCTCCCAGTGAGTCAGCAGCAGCCAGACCTCCTTCCCCAGCACAGCTGGTCTCTCCAGGATGGATTTACCCCTTTATTTCCTAAGCTGAGGCAATCACAGCTTTTCCTGCTTCAGCAAAATATACTTTGCAGAACAACAAATCTTTCCTCAGCCTGAAATGTGGCACATTCTATATCTAAAAATACCTCAGCTACCCTTGGAGGTTT
The DNA here is from genome assembly GCA_030060385.1 of Muscicapa striata striata. NCBI lineage: Eukaryota > Metazoa > Chordata > Aves > Passeriformes > Muscicapidae > Muscicapa > Muscicapa striata. The sequence goes on along the minus strand of JAREIS010000057.1, from coordinate 5,405,429 downwards.
CCATTTGCCCTTATACAAGATAATTAACTCATGGATTTTGTAATTCCCTTGTAATGGGAACAATTTTAGGGTAATTAGTAAGGCATTAAGGCTCCCTTTTTTAAATTTTTTTAATTAATTGCTTTTTTTACAATATCTGAGGCAAACTTTTAGCCCCGCTCTACAACTTTGGTGACTAATGTTTTATGAACATCACATTAAATATTCTTGTGCATGAGAAAAGATGAGGTGTAATTATCCTGAAAAGATTATCCTGATCCAAGATACTTAAGGAATTTGAGTCCATTTAGTACCAAAGCCTGCCTTTAGTCAGCTCTTCTCCTTATGTCAAAATGTTATTCTGAGATCTACATTAAAACAGAATAATTTGCAGAGACATACACTTCCAAAAGCCTTATTGTACCCTGTTCCCAAAGCACAAACTTTGGAAACTTGCTGGCAAACCCTCAAGACTTCACAAGGGAAAATATGACATTGATACAAAAATCATATGAAAACCTTAATGGTCTTCTGCCCTTTAGCAACAAGGGTAAACCTTCAAGTCCACTCTGTCCTGGAACATAAAACCCATTAAAACTGGAAAATTAATTTCTCAGACTAAATCAACAGTATATAATATCCAATGAAAGTGCACTAATCTGGGGTCATGTCCATCTCAGTTATACCTTTCCATGACATGACAATAATTTCTCTTGAATTGGGATGCTAAGGCCCTTAATGCATTAATGCAGGTTTTTGGGCAAGCATTAGATTTGTGTTCTGTGGAGTTTGCTTTATTCTTTTTTCTCAAATTTGACTTGTAACAATCCTACAACACAATTATTTTAATGTAAAAAAATAGTTAATTTCATGCATATTTTCAAAGAATTCCACTGAGAATGGATGTTGTGGTATTACTATGAAAATATCATTTGTTATGTTTGTTGCTTTCAGTGGAAACACAGGTCTCCAATAAACAAATCTAGAAAAATCTGCCAGGAATACCTAGGCCAGCATATTTCATAAACAAATTAAAAATAATTTTGGGGGGAAGAAAAGGCACTTTTAATAGCTTTCATATATGAAAAGTATCTGGTGACAAAGAGCTAAAGAGTATAAATGAATTAAATTTATTTTTTTTAAACAGAGCCAAAAGAGGCTCTGCTGATATGTAGCTTTCACCAACAGTTAACAATGCAGATATTAAGTAGCTTGGATGAGCTCTTTGGTTGCTTATTGATTTATCCATTCTTCTGTGTGGGATGGTAAATTATTGAAAATTAAGAGATCGGAAACCAGAGAATGGAAACACATCAGGGTTTAGGTCATTAGAGAAGAAGTAATAACTGAGAATTAAATAGGTATTACAATAAAATATGAAGGCATAGAAGTATTTTTCACGAGTAACTGAGCATAAGAATGAGTGAAAAACATGCATATTTTGAGGAAATACAGAAGGAAAAAACCTGTCACAGTGAACCAAACAAACTTCAGAGACAAATCTCCATGAACAAGGGCTGTAATTCACTCAGTGAAATTATTTTAACTTTAAATTAAAAACAAACAAACAAACAAAAAAAAACCACCACCACCAAAAAACCCCAAACCAAACCAGAAATCTCCTTCCATTATTAAATTTTTGTTTTCTTTGTGTTTTTATATACAGTTGATAAAATCAGGTGACGACTGGAAACTAGAGAAAGAGGTTAATTGTACAAAGAAGAGAAAAAGGGGGGAGAAGGGACACACATCACACAATATCAAAAAGAAAGAGACATGTCATGCAGTGCACACCCTGTACCTTTGTTAAGTGGCCAACTTTATTCTCATTGACACAGACACCTTTCATGGTTTGGTAGGGGACAGGAAATTCCTGGAGACTGACACGCATCAAATTAATGTCAGAAACAACCACCATAAAAGGACAGTAACAATTCCAACCAAATAAATATTGTGTTTGATCCCTCAAACACCAAATATTGTCAAAAGCTTGTTCAGCATGTAGTGGAAGAACAGCTGGAAGCTGCAGTTTGAGCATCACCACATGGATTAAAGCAAACTGCAGCACACATAACCAACACTGCGGCACAAACTGACTCAGCCTCCAAAGCTGCCCACGCTGAGGAAGAGATTGAAAATGGCCCAAACTGTAGCACCTGTTATGATTTCCAAACATAGGAAAAGCACATTTTCAGCAGCAATCCACTCCAGTGGTGTGCAATTTGCAGCAGTCACCAGCACCCAGCTCTGCAAGCAGGGCTGCAGGGCTGGCACTGAGCTGATGTCTGTGCTAAAGGTGCTGTGTTATTGACACAATGGGCACCAGAAGTGCCCAGTGCCAAAGTGTTTAACACTCAGGGAAAGGGAGCAGGCAGGAAAAGAGCTGCCATGGCTGCCCTGCATAGGCACGGGTCTGTGTTCCTTATCTGCTCTATGACCAAATCTTGAAGCCAACATAGAATATTTTTTCTTGCAATTGCACTCCTGCCTTCCTTCTGAGACTAATTAGGGCATCACTGGAGTTGCTTCATGCCCCAAACTGCTGTGTGTCTCTTACTAAGTCTAGAATTAACCCTGAAAGGAGATTGGTGTTGTTTCTCCAGGAAAGAATTCCACATAAAGGAGAATCAGAGGGATCAACTGAAAGTTCAAAGAGACAGAGGCAAGAAAAAGCAGGTGCCTTGGAATTACAGGTTTATACCCTCCCTCCTAAGGAAAACTCCTGAGAATGCCCTCCCAAAGCACAGGACAAACTGCACAACGCTGCTTGTAGATTATACTGGGTCAGGTCATCCTTAGGAAAGGACCCAGCACTGCTTAGGAAACCACCTGCACCAAATGAGAATTCCTCAGTCTGACAAGGAATTGTTATAGTCTATTGCATACCATCATTAGGCCAATCCCAGTGCAAAAATAAGGTTTAGTGCATCTTATACCTTATTGTACTTAAAACTGTGTTTTTCTAGGGTATCTGCAATACCTTTAACAGAAAGAAAGAAATTAATTGTGTCAATAGATTTAGAATTGAGAACAAAAAGAATAATACAATAAGATTTAAGAGGTTTATTTTAACTTAAAACATCAACATTTCAAAAATTTGTATTAGACAAAAAATAGGAAATTGGCATTTGACATGCTGTAGGTGCTGAACATATGCAGAAACAAAAAAGAAATGAGATATTAAAGGACAAAGAGCAGAATGAGCCATTAAGTTGTTTCTATGGCTGCAGCTGCTAGTGCAAAACTACCTCAGAAAGAATATTCAATAAAATAGAAAGAAAATAAAAGCAGGCTGGGAGAATAAGCTAAGCACAAAATACTTGTTTTTGAATTCCAAACTAGGAAGAGTTTTAAGTATGTTTATTGAAAGGACTGCTTTAAAGACTCAAATAAGAAGCAAAACCAAACTCTCTTGTTAGCACTGGAGCAGAATTATTTGCATTGAGCAGTACTTGGTGTACAGAGCAGAGAACCAGTTCCAAGAGATCAGCAGAGTTATTTCTGCTTAAGAGCCCTTTCTGTGTCAAGAAGAGTACCAAAATGCTTCATGAGAATTTGCATTCATTCTATTCCAGGTTTGAGGAAACTAGATTTTATTTCCCATCCACAGCATACTGTCAGTTTTTATCACTCATATCCTGTTATGTAACAGAGTGGGGCTGACACAATCCATCCTGACTTAACAGAACCTGAGCTGTCATCTGCAAAATCTGAAAAAGCACTTTTCTAATGCTGCAGTGACATGAAACATTTTATTTTTAACATCAGCTTATATTTTAATACCTGAGGCAAAAACCACTATCAAATGAAATACTTCATTGACACCTGCATTCTCTAAACAGTGCAACTGCATTATCATCATGGCCATTCTCCTGCACAGGGGTACATAAATTCCATACCAGTTCAGCTGACACTTTTGCTCTATGTATTAGATCATGCATAGTCCAGGGCCAAGTATCTATGAAGACACATCTACAACAGCATCAGTCACACATGGAAAGCTCAGTTAGAAACAGATTTCCACCCCTTTTACTCTACTGTGACCAAGTACTTAGATACCATCAACATGATACTGAACAGAATTTTAAAGTTTCTTAAAGGGAAACAAATTAATATTTACTCCCAAAGCTTGTATATCTGCATTTGCAGTTAATGTAATGACAGTCATAAAACTCATATACATATGGAACTAAAACCTTAATATACAAAGTGTGCATGCAGCATTTGAATACACATTGCAGTCTGTACAGATTGCCTAAGTGCCCTTAATCTGTCACCTACTACCCTTGGTGATGGTGAAGTTAATAATGTCAGTCAATTGACATGAACCAGTGTTGGTGCTGAAGATGCAGTACTACATGACCCCATTATAAGGAAAAAACAAAAAAACCCAATTCTGCAAGACTCTTCTTCATGGGCTCATTATATTTCTCTAAAATTCTCATGAGGAAATTTAATGAGCCAAATTGGCTCCTAATTACAGCTGCTAAAGTCAGCCCATGTGAGAGGTAGCTCTGCTCTCCCTTGCAAAAAACCACTGTGTTGCAATTTGATAAACTGAGGTAGAAGAAAGATTAACATACCCTGACATCTTCCGGTTCCTCCCAGAATTCCTATCCCTTTTCCTACTGTCCCCTGACCTTCCCTAAGTGACCTTGGAGCACCTTAAGAGCTCTTGTATTCTGATCCCTAAGCCCCTGTGTCCCTATCCCATTGGCTGGCAGCCAAAACCACTCCCCATTCCCGGTTCCCTGAAGACCTGATTCCCAGAGAGTCTCTGCCTCTTTCCAGCCATATCATCGCCAAGGAATAAACTAACCTGAAAGAGCCTCTTTGTATCCCTTTTTCATCCATGCTAAAGATACTTTGTCTGATCTTAGGTTAATTAGGAAAAAGACACAGTAGCTTTTAGCACCACTGCATCAGTTCAGACATTTTTTGACTCTTCACCCAAAAGCAGGAGGCTCCAGCAGAAGAGTCAGCAGGGAGCATTACAGCTTCTGAGCCCCAAAATGGCTGTGTTCCACTCTGCTGCTCTCCTGCTCCTCATTTCTGTCTGGTGTCAGGTCAGAGCACTCCAACTCTTCACACAATTTATAACTATTGACTGCATTGCACTCTCCAGGTGAGACCAAGTGAGCAGTGCCCCTGCCCCTCTTGTAGCAAGGGCCCATCCCAATCCCGATGTGGCAGTGCCACCTTGGCTGTCCCCTCAGGCTGCTGCCTGACTTCATCCTCTGCCTCGCTCACACACATCTCTGCCAGCACAGCTAATAAAACACAGCAGGCAAGGGAAAAGAAAGATGTTTCTGGATGGCAACACAGTCCTATAAACCACTGCTTTAAAAGTAGACTGGTATGAAAATCAATCACTCAAGATAATCCTGAAGAAAAATTAGGAGAAAAGCAGAAAAGAGATAAAACAAGCACTAAATGGAAAAAATGTGGTAGAAAATAAATGATGTACAGACACTTGGATATCACAAAATTAAAAAAAAAGGAGAAACTGAAGCAGAAAGTAACATTTCAAACTTGAAGTTATAGGCAGACATCCTATTTTTTAAAAATAGCAAGTGAGCATCTTTCTCAGCAATTCTCAGATACACTGATGTAAATCCATTTTATTTAAAACTATGTTGGATATTGTGAATGTATCAATGCAAGTGCATATTGTAGGACTCACAGAGAGAAGCAAAACGAAAAGCAATACTACTTTTAGTTTCATACACATGATAAAAGCTCAATGGCCCTATTACTTTACAATACAGCTCACTGAGATGTCTTGGTATGTTCCATTTCAAAGCAGTCAGACCAGAAAACAGCTTTTCATGTTTAGTTTCTGTCATATTTTTCCTACTGATGACATGAACCATAAACCCCTGTCTAGCTTCTATCTCATGACATCAAAATAATCTTTCATCTTATTCCCATGGGTCCCTATTGCTACTGAAATATTTGATGTTAACATGCTTGTTTATATGGCAACATTCCCCCAAAATCCCCTTGAAACACAAAAGCATGAAAGAAGTTGAGGGTTTTGTTGGAATATTTTACTAGAGGACTTGAACAAACTGTTAAACTCAAATCTGCTTATCATGGATGTCACAATACTTGGTTGGCAAAGATGTTTTGATATCAACACCTAAAGTCCAGTAACCTAGGGATCTTTGTCAGATCTGTTTCCTTAACAGTGCTGCTGGCATCCTCATTTAGATAATGCAGCTGTTCCTGGCAAGCTGCTTCCACTTGTGGCCACAAGTTATTTTCTATCCAGGACCTGAAAGCAAAATCTTTGAGTTTACGTTGCTCTAATTTTACTTTAGGCTTTATCACAAAGCCTTAGTAAACTTAGTAAACTGCATGAAGCAACCAAACAGAACTGTTTGTGTGACAAAGGCAATACAAAGAAGGAAAAAACCCAAGCCAACAAGCCCAACCCTCAAATGCAAATCAGCCTTCAGTTCTAAACCAGCAAAGAATAGCTGGGATGACAGTTTGAAAGTTAACTAGGAAATAATCCAGTAGTGATTATGAAAGAACAATTTCCAACAGCAATGCAGACTTCTCTTCCCCTGTTCCTTACAGATACATCTCCCACATGGACAGATTTGGGAATTTTTCTGTGGTACCACATTCTGCATCCCCTGAAACTGTGCTATAGATGGAGGGTGGAAACTCATGGCAAGAAAGGACTGGTGAGTGAAGGCTGGCATTAGCCTCTCTCTAACTAAAGAAAGCAGACCCTTGTCTTGAGTGGCCAACAAATCAATCTGAATTGAGAGCATTTGATTCTGTTAAATAGGTGTAATTTGTACCACACACATTAGGATAACCTAAGACCTTGATAGATCACTTCAGCTACTCTCTGATACCACTAGCATGAAATCTGATGTATGTTATATACATGATGGGTCGGTCTATCAGCAAACTTTGGAGTTAATGGGAAGGCTTTTTCTGACCAAAACTGGCCTTGAGTTGCACCCAGTACTACTTAGGAGCTGTTGTAGATGTGAAGTGTCTGATCTTAGACATCTTGGAGGGGGCTTGCTGAAAATAACAAGTTTCTCCTGCAAATTTCTCACAATTTAAAATGTTTTTAATATGCTGCTTTATTTCTTCCCTTAGTTTTTACAACTTAGAAAGGTAAAACAAACAGACAATTAACTTACTAGATTAATGGAGAAAGCCTGGCTGGAATCCAAAATGGTATCAGTAACATCCCTTACGTTGAAAGAAAATAATTCTTAAGGATTAATTAGATCTTCATTTTACTGAAACACACTGGTTCTTCATTTGGGAAGGTTCTTAAGCTGGGATATTTATTACCATGTAATATCCTTACAACAACTAATTTTCCTTGCTATGCACAAGGGTGGTCAAAGAAAAATGGATATTTTCTGCCCACACTGTGAAAGCTCTGGATTTTATTTAAATAAAAAAGAGGCTCCTAGAGCTGGTACACAAATCTCAAAGTCCATCTGAAGGGAAAGGTACCACCTTTAATACATTTCTAGTCAGCCAAAGATATGGATGGATGGATGGATGGATGGATAGATGAATGGATGGATAGATGGGTGGATAGATTTAATGTCGGTTTATTCCCTTAAAGAAGGCTTAAATTATTCAAAGCAAAAAATTCCAGAGTTTTTGTTGGTTTGGTTTTGGAAGGACAATACATAACACTTAACATTATGCATCATGTTTAGCAAACTGCTTAACAGCTTATTGATAGCCAATAGTTCATATAGTGACATTTCTGCTATAAGAATTACCAGAAAATCTAATGCTTCATGGATTGTGCACATGAAGAAGAGGTCAAAACACACTGGGTGGATTTTGAAAGCTTTATCTAGAATATAAAGGGGCCAAAAGTCTTTGACAAAAGGACTGGCAAGAGCTATCAGCAAGACTGACACATAATTTTCATTAAAAACAGGCAGCTCATTATTAGCCATTAGGTTCTCATAATTCTGATATTACATTGCCAGAGGAGACACAAGTTTGGAAATTTCTGCTTCTGCAGTTCTCTGGCTAACAACTGTTCCAACTGTGACTGGGCAGAAGCATTATTTTTATTTCTGGAGTAGAAAAACTTTAGATTACATCAACATCAGAAGTGCAGCTCCTGCCTGGAGGCATTTTAACTGAAGGTAAGAGGAAACAGAGTCTGAACAAACAGATCACTTGGATATCCACTTGGAGTACAAACAAAACAGTGAGTGACAGCATGCAAAGAACAGGGCTTAAAAATGCAGAACTCCACCAAAATCACTGCAGTCATTTCAGGCAGATGCATTTTGCCATAAATTTAGACCCAGGAAATTGAAAGGAAAGAGGAAGCTATCCTGTTGGAAAATCCTTCAACTATTTGACTTCCCAACAGCAAAGACGCTGTAAAACTGTGTACTGACATTTACAGCTTGCACAAGATTAATTAAAGCATCAGGAAATAAAACTCCATAATTAGTCCTGGAAAAGCCGCAGGTGCCAAACTGCTATTTACAGACTGAGGGGATGTAATATTTTAAAATTAAAAATTGTTATGCATCAACTACAAGGAGACAGAAGGAGAAATGCACAGCTAGCTCAAAGAAAATAACACTCAAGCATCAGCAAAAAGATAACTAAAACTTTGATTATGATAGTTTTGTTAACCTTTTCCTGGTATTCTGTTGAAGAGAACCCACCAGTTCTGGAGGGCTAAAAGCTTTTCTGAAGTTATGACTTCCTTCCTCCCATCTTATTTTCCTAATTTTTTCTGCAAATGTTACTCTTAGCCATTTCTTATCTATGCAGTGTTTTAGAATATTATCTCCACAGAGGGATGGAAGAAATTTCACCCATAGAAACACCTGTAGAAGGTTTATTTTATTTCCTTCCCCTCTCTGCGCTTGGTGCAATCTTATATAAGCCACACAGTTCCTTAAGAATTAAATATTTGGTGTTTTTGTGGCTCTTGGAGTTTGACTTTTTTTTTTTTGTTTGTTTTCATTTGGTTGGTTGATTGGTTTTGGGTTTGTTTTGATCTTGAAACTAGGACTTCCTTAGAGCAATATGAGTCACCAAACTTAAAAATTCATCTGATAGTGGTGGTCTGATCTTTTTGCCCTCTACACAAATGTAATACAAGATGCTTTATTCTTTGAATAAGAATGCTTTTGGGTTTTGTGCACCAACCCCTCATGCTGGCACAACTTCAATGTGCTTTTCAACACTTACTGGTCTTGTATATTTGATTTAGCAGAAAAATGGTTACTTTAGGGATATTTATCAGGCTTAGGAGCGAGATAAGCAGCAAATGGTGCTTAATGCCAAGCATAGCTCCACACATGCACAGAAACAGAGCTTTGAGTTGTATATCCAACTTCATGCCTGCTCTTAAACTTCAATGCTTTCATTCTGTTAAAAGTTCACTTTCTACCTCCATCTATTCTTTGTGTCCCAAAGTTGGCTGTAAAAACATGCTCATCACAGAAATATAGATAAGAACAATGGAATTAAGAGAAATGAGAGGAGCATTCTGTCTTGGAGAAAGAACAATAGGGAATGAGTACTGTGGATGGATTTGAAAGAAAATTCCAGTAATTTAAAAAATTGTATTAACTTGCTGATTTGTACATAATGGTTCTACAGCCATTAGTGCCGTGTTTAGAGCTTCATTTTCTTTTCTATCCATGTTACTCATTATTTGTGCTATTTACACAACCTATAATGTCAACCACTCTAATATAGATAAACATCCTGACTAACAAGATGTGAAAGAAGGGTAGGGGAACATAATATCCCTAGGAAGGAAAATTCTTCAAGGTATCAGCAAGGACAACAGTCATTTATTCAGGACAAAGTCCACATTCTGGACAAAATGTTACTACTTTCTTTACAAGTCATACTTAACTTCCATGACTCATTCCTAAAGCCAGTTACTCCAGTAACATTGCTTAAGATTAAGAATAAACTGTTTACAAGGAAGCAAAAGCCCCTCACATTTTAGTTAGCTCACAGGTGAGCTCACTGTGCACAAGCACTTTGCACTGGCACACTCACCTCATTCCTTGTTTGTGTATTATAGAGAATGCTCATTCTTTTCTTTACAAATTTCAGTTCCAACAGCTATATTACTCATTTGTACATCAAACTACCAAATAGAAAATCTGACAGGAAAGCCTAAACATTTCATTCAGTCTCTTCAGAACACCTTTTCAGAGTTTCATACACATGAGTTTTTCTAGGCTATTTGGTGAGCACTGTCAAATACTACTAAAATATTAAATACTATAATAATACTCAAGTAAGTTATTTTTTCTTTAACTATTCACAAATACTTTATGTTAGAATTGTGTGAACTTTATAGACTAAAATAACTTCTACAACTTTAAATTACTTATTATTTAAACAGAATTGTCTGGAATAAGTTGGTTTCATTATTTTGAGACATGGATCACACTCTTTGAGTAGTAGGTCTTGAATTCAAAACTTTTCAAAGTGAAGAGTTCCTCTGCTGCAATCTAAAGCACAGCAGGTATACTTTTTATCCAAATGACTTGAATCACCATGGGAAAATTTAATGAGGGTTTGTCACATGGATTAGATATTTTAAGTTTAGCAAATCCAGAATATTCACATCTCAATTTTGCAGCTTTGAGAGCCAGCAGCATTCTCTACTACTACAACTGCTCACCTAAGCAAAAATCAGATTCACAAACCACTTTTTTAAACTAATTCAATTCCTGTCTGGGCAAAAGTAGGAATCTAATAATTGTCAGAAGAAAAAAAACTATGCCTTTCTAAAATACAAGATTCCTCAAAAAAACCCCCAACAAAACAAAACCAAAAAACAAAACAAACAACCCTAATGACCCCAAACCCTCAAAACTACAAAAGATAAGGAGTCCAGAATAGCAACTTGCTAATAATAAATCTTTGCAAGGACAAGGTAAGCACCTGCCAGTGGAAGAGAGACAAGATATTCACCTTTTTTTTTTTTGCCTGAAAGTATGCTGGACAAGGAAATAAATTACTAATACCAAAGAATGAAAATTTATTTACTTTGAAGAATGTTCTTTTTCAAGCAATTAATTGAGATATCTTCTTATTTATAGCATTTCCATAGCCCCTATTTATTTCTGCTAAATTAAAGAGAGTGGTTGAAGCTAAGTCCGTTTTATTCTTACATAGTGTCTACATTTATGATTTTGTCAGGGCAGAAATTTTGCACAACATAGAAAAATGGGGAAAAGGCAAGATATTTAACTGTTGGGGAGATTTTTGTTGCCAGAACCACTAACCAAACTAAATGGGGCAGTAGTTATTGCAGTGCAAAAAAAACCCAAACCAAAAAAACCCCAACCAACCCTATATATCCTTATTCCCTTCTACCAGCTACAATAATTTTCATTTTACTGCAGCTGAAGTGGCGCTACCAACATCTAGAGCATTCTATACATCACCTTATGCAAATTATCTACTGAGATTTACATATTTATACATCTAAAAACCAGCCAGCTTCCAGCACAGTGAAACACCATGTACATATACAGTAAGGAAAAGACGAGGACTGTACCTGGGACATTTCCTCAGCGCTGCTCTTTGCAGAGCCACTGGAAAAGCTGCAGCTGGACAAACAGGAGCAGCTGTGGGATGGAGAGAGGGAGCTGCACTTCCCAAAGTCACCTTGTCAAACACAGAGCTGACACCACCGGGGAGAGGCAAATCCACCCCCGCCAGGCCAGTGCGGGGCTGGTTTCTCAGGAGATTAAATGGCAGAATGGGACTCCGAGAAGAAGGGGCGCTAACAGGAGCTGCTTTGTGCCTTCCCCAGCACAAAGGGAAGGTGTGAGAGGCCCCCGGAGCTCCGTGCCGGGGAGCCCGAGGGAAGGACCTGGCAGAGGGATTTCCTCTGGGGCTCCCAGCAGCTCTGGAAGAACCATCCCTGCAGTGCCTGGGCTGAGGGGAGGGCACAGGCCCGGCCCGCGCCCCGCTCCGCAAACCTGCGGGCAGGGAAGGTGCCCTGGAGAAGGGGGAAATCTCCTGCTTTTCACCTCCATGTCGGCTGCTATGTATTCTCTCTTTTGTTTGAGGCTGTGGTCGCTTCTCAGGCGATGCTCTGGGAAAAGCTCGAGAGAACGTCCTTAGCCGGGACTGTGCGGTGAGGGAGCAGAGCAGGCCTGCCCTGGGCTCGCCTTCCTTCAGCTTCTCCGTACAAACCCCGGCCCAAGAGGGTGAAGAATCACTGAAGGTGTGAGGAGGAATTCCCGTTTTCCCCGCTCGGCTGAGGAAGCCCCTTGAGGAGAGGGAAGCCACAGGATGGAGGTGGGTGCCAGGCAGGTGAGGAAGGGGATCCCAGCAGTCATGGTGTCCCTGCTGTTGCCTGGAAAGGCTGACCTGGAACAGAGACAAAAGAGCAAAAGGAATAAAATAGGTATTTATTGAAAGGATACACCTTGGGGCAGTGCAGGAGCCAGGCTGGGGCTACACCCAAATCAAATCCCAGATGGATCCTGGTCATGAGTTTTTACACTTTTATAACTTTTGGTTCATCTACATCTTGGGCTCAGTTTTCCAACCACAGTCCCAGGCTATGGAGTCTGAGCCCCTGGCTTGCCCGCTTCCCTTGCTGTTGTTTCTGCTTTTTGGGTACAGGTTGTCCTTGATTATCTAGCTAGAAAGGAATTGTTTTGTCTAACTGCCCTGTGAAGAGACCCTACTAATACCTAATATTAGTTTCAGAGTTACACACTAAGCGGCAGAGATTCTGAAAAATATAAAAGTTAAAACCCAAGGCATTACTGCTCAGGGAGGAGGGACAAAGCACCACAGGGCTGTAAGGCCCCTCAGGACTTTTCTCAGGAGTGTAGGGATTGGGGAAGCTACAAATTTAAAAAGATAAAATACATATGTATGGTTAATGTAGAGAAAAACAAGTAGAACAAAATGTAGGAGCACTGATGCTTTAAGACAGATGCTCTAAAATGCTGTCATTCCCCCCAGAAGTTAATGTTTGTGCTTTTTACGTTGTACACACCAGGAAAGAAAAGCACTTAACGTGTTTCATTTAAAGGATATAAACATATAACTAAGAGTATTTGACTTATTTAACTTAAACATCAGTTTCAGTGATGTTCATCAGTACAACTTTTGTCAAAATTGGTTATTACACCTTCAAATTGTATTATCAGACTGTAATTGCCAAGGCTTTTTGTGAATGCCTACAACAGATTTTCCTCAACCAAAAATGTTTTTACAGTTCTTTCATATCAGCTGCCATGTGTAAACATTCGTGGTTGTAACAGATATAATAATGTGGAGATTACAAAACTGCAAAGGAGTAGAATGGGCAAATTGGTAACAATTAGAAAAAAATTACATCAGATTATTTGGGTCTGGATTCAAACCCTAGTAAGGGTGACTCTGATGCGTAATTTTGGATCAAGGATGGCCTAGCTTGGTCTTTTAAATAGTCTTAATGATCTATAAAAGTCTATAATTTCAACCATTTAAATTAACTTGAGTGTGGTATCATTCAACAGCAGAGAACTTACGCTAATAGGATTATTGTTATATTAAAAATGGTGTTAATTCGAGGCTTTGAGAATACAGATGTACAGCTCAAGTGCTGTGTGCTTGTTAGCCATGTAGTAGAACACGACATAAAGTAGGTATTTTGTCATTGTCAGAAACAAAATAGCTCTAGTGAACAATAGATTGCATATCTTTTCATTAGGGGAGGGACTATATTTGTCAGCAAAGCAAAGTGACTCAGAAAGCATTAGTGGATAAAAGTAATAAGGGAAAGCTGTTGCCAGTGGAAGGAAGAAGGAGGAGGAAATGTGATTCTCAGCTGTGGTGTTATTTGCTGGAAACCAAAGCTGTAAAGCTACCTTACATATTAAAAAAAAAAAAACAAACAAAAAAAACCACAACAAAAAGCAACAAAACCCAAACCTGATTTTATTTGGTTGCTTCGACTAGCAGAGAAACAGTGCAAGTAAACTATTTGTCGTGTCAGAGATTGATTGATTGATTTGCAACTCAAAAAAAAAAAAAAAAAAAAAAAGTGTCTGGAGGCATAAGAAGGAAACTGCAGCCAGGTCTGCAGTGGTAAAGGTGCTGGACATCTGCTTCAGAAATCAGCAGTTTGAAATGGCACAACCACATTTGTTTACTGATACCTGGAAAATAGCTCATTGTTTCAGGGGTCATTTAAAGATGTATTTTGCTTTGTGGGGAATATTTTAATATCAATAAATGAGCCAGAAAGTAATATTCATTTTGTACTCATCAGTATTCTAGCAGAACCTTTCATGAATCTGTTTTAATTTATAAAGCAATAGAATGGTTTGAGAAAAGCGCGTGCACTAAATATTTTCACAGAATTGTAACCATGCTAGGGTAGTTCTGCTTTAGTTTTGTTCCAGGCTACTGACACCTAGTGCTTCTCGTTGGATAAGTGACCTGTTTTAATGAGCTCTCACTGCAGCAAAATTCACATTGTTTTTCAAGAATGAGTTGAAGGGTGTGCTTGTGGAACCACTCCATCCTGTCCTCAGCTATCCTGCCCCTGGGGAAGCTGAGGGTCAGGTATCCACACACGTCACTTGGGGCCTCAGGTTTTAACACTCTGTCACTTTTAACACTGTTAGCTGTCTTTTAGGAAATAAGGAAAAATATCCTTTCATACTGGATCAGTTATCTGTTTAACTTCATTAGCATCTTAATACTCTTTCTTTAATAATACCTTTTTTTCTTGTGATGAGATTTCATATGCATGAATACCACTTTTACAGTCATGGGATGAACATACAATCCATGAGTGGATTATGTTGGTCAATTTGTGCCAAGAATGTCTGACAGCCACTGGGCATGAACATAGTGCAAAAGCTCAAGGGTCAGTAAAACCACAATTACTCTCTATAACTTTATCAGAAATAGTTTTGCATTATTGGGAAATCCTGTTTGGCCTCCACTGAAGGAAAATGTTTTGGACTATAATCCCAAGATATGTTAAGATGTGACAGTTTTGGCTCCAGAAAAACTTTTTATAGCAAGACTTTCTGAGGAGAATTTATTTTGCATAATAAAAATTAGATCTGGGCATCTTGTTTTGCCATGGGATCTGGGAATAATTCAAACAATTACCCCAGTGATATACAATTTTCTGTCTGATGGATGAGCTGTCTTTAGGTAATGGGACTGTGGGATTCCATTCTTTCACACTCAGTGCTGCAGTTCAGCAAAATTTAAAGATGCTGGCTTGTGAATTTTTAGTGTAGAAATTCTATTAAGTGAATGAATGCTTTGATGCTTTACCTGTTTGAAGTAATAGTCTTGCTTTTTGGATTTATCATAACTTGTGCCAGTTTCCTATTTACCAGTTTAATCAATAAAGCCATGCAGCACTTTGATGTAAACAAGATGACCTCACTATTCAGTAGTATATTTTCCCTGCTTTTTGACAAATGCAAGACATACTTACATTGATTTTCTCTTAACATAAGCATATCCTTTCCTACTTTTTCTTTTTAGCTTCAGGCATTCAACAGCTAAAGCAGACATTGAGAACTGTAAAATCAAGGCTTGAGCCTGCAGTTTCTAACCTCACCTGGCTTTTCCCTGCTTTATTTTCTTCACTTTGATGCAAGGAATGCTCTCAATTTCAATCCTAATCCTAGTTATTTTTCTTAACTTCCTTTAATCAATATGGTGGAACATTGCAAACAAATGAGGGAAACCATGAGGAGTTTTGGCTTTTTTTTTTTTTTTTTTTTAACATCAACAAACATTTTCTGCCTAAACATTTAATGGGTATCACATAAACCTGAGAAACCCCTGATTTTCCATCCTAAGTTTTTAATTTGTCTTCTGAAAAAAGTGTCTGATTAATAGGTCTCAAATAGATAAATACAATGGAATACTTCATCTTGACTAAAACTTATTGCTTGCTTCAGTGGCTTTAAATATATTTGGAAAAATCTAGATGTAATCAAGCTGCCTGAAAAATGTTAACTCTTCCTGGAAAAAAAAACAAAAAAAACAACAATTATGAGGTTTCTTGAAATTGTTTCTCTCAGAGCAGCGATGTCTGCTTTGCCGAATTCTATCCTCAGCAGTGAGTGTGGTACCTGGTAAGGAGGAGGAGTGCATGCATGAGATGCAACAGTGGTTATAGAGTCATAGCAAACATCTGCATGAATTCAGAATTTAAATCTGTTGTTAGTGCAGAGGGCCATTTTGGATACTGTGAAAGGAAAAACAATTCACTGAGAAGCAAATATTAAGTGCCACAGGAGCCACTGGTGATACAATTTCAAGTCCATTTCAAAGCATGAGGGCTCCAAACCAGATTCTCAGTTCCTATTAAATCCCATGATGCAGCTTTGGTCTTTAGACTTGACAGGCTCAGAAAGCAGTGGCATCTAGGGTGGATAGAATGAGTTGGAAATATCAACCTTAATTAGGAATTTTCTTGCTTTTGTGAATATTATTTTTGTTTAAAGAGATCACGGCTTCTCTTACATCCATAATGATAACTATTGATTAGAGATGTAAGTACTGAGGAAACGGATATTTAGCACAATTTGTAATTGTCTTATTCAAGTTATTTTTTGAAGGGGTTTTGTCAGAACAGCTAGAAAGCTGAACAATGGATGCATCTGAGCTGAATTGATGTAGTGCACATTGATTACAATTAGAAAACTTTGTGGCTGGCATATATTAGTTGGAACTTCTGCTGAAAATGATTTAATGTGAATCATTTGTCAGTAGCAGTGTAGTTGAATTCTGTTGAATAATTTTCTTGATGTACTAAGATTGGCATCCTTAATGTTTTAGCCATATGGAGCACATTATCCTGAGAGAACAATGTGCTTTTTGTATGTTAGTATGTATAGTTTGCATTGGTTTTTTTCAAGCTGATTTTTTTTGCATATTTTTTGGTGGCTGGATATCTTCTTATTTATTTGTTTTGTTGCTTGTTTGGTTTTTTTGTGGAAGTAGACCACCTGATCGCTTTGTTGCAAGTACTTTTACATTTAAAGCCTTTATTTCTGGAGAACTTCCACAGGGAGTTAATGAAATAACATATTTAATGCCTGGAAGTAAAGCCAAAGTCAGAATTGTCAAAGATGAAGCTTTAACTATCAAGGTGACTGCCAAAAGAGGATTGCTGAGATGCTGGATGGTCTGGCTTGGTGTTCAAACCACGCTTCTACAAACACGACTATGGCATCTGAGGGATCATTTGTGTCCAGCATAACTGTGCTGACAAAAGCTGCTTGCTCTACACTACCAAAAAAAGGGTTGTGATGAGGCTGCTAATTGCAGCCCTCTTGTATCTGTGCTAAGTGATCCTCATACAGATTGAGACATTACAATGTGAGCAAGTACTGAGACTTGGAACAGCAGGAATCATGGTACTAAAGATCTTACCTTAGTAGCTTTGAAGTGTGTTCTTGGGGTTTTTTATAGCTCATCTGCATGTACCTAAATATTCCTAGTATTTTATGTTTAAACAGTAAAAAGGGCAGAAGAAAATCATAGATGGGCCTCTATGAACATCTTGCCTCTATTTTGGCTCGATGTTCATCACTGCCAGTGGCACAAGCTCTGTGTAACGCTTGTGGTGCTCTGTAAAGCCACTCAGATGATGTGATGGTTCCCATTTCATCCTCTACTCCTGCTGCTTATAGTGCCAGTGTTGGAGCAGGTAAGATGCTGGTTCTTGCCATATTGTGATGCCTGAGCCTTTGGCATTCCATGCTGGGGAGGAGACATTTATAATTTATTACTTTTTATTACCCACATCCTCTCACCTCCATGACAGCGATAGAGTAATGCTAATAAAGAGCCCTGAGTTATCATATTTCACCATTGTCAATATCATCTCTAGAGTGTTATATTTTACAGAAAATTACACTGTTTCTTAAAAAGAAGGAAAAAAACTTCAGCAACTCAAAACAGGCTTTTTTGTGGTATTAAGAATGATAATGTTTTTGTTTTCCATCCCATTGGATATTCTAATGTAGCTAGAAATGCAGTTGGGAAGAAAAAAAATGCCCTTAATGGTATTGAACCCCAGAACTCAGAATCTGTCTAAAAATATGGAAGGGAAGTTGGTAAGGCTAGAAAGAGAAAATAGGAGAGGTAAAGAAAGCCTTTCAAGCTATTTAATGATGGAATACTTGGAATAAAGACAATAATAGAAAAAAGTTCCTTTTATCAGTAGTTGTGTTCTAAAACTCTAATTGCACTGCTTAGCTGGGGAGTGAAGGAAATGAACTGAATTCATTGTCTTAATGATACACTTAGCAGATGGGCAAAATGAATACATAATAAATTGTGCTTCATTTCTTACACAGACAGCAGTTTCATGAAATATAACAATGTTCTGCATTTTCTCCATCTGTTTCTACAAAAAAGAATTTGTTTCTTCTGTTTTCCTTGCTCCCCCTTCATAACGTTATTTGATTTGAATATCATCTAAACTTGAAGGAAATGATCCTTGCCATAAGAGGTCTCAATCAAAGCCTTGTCATTAAAAGAGAGATGTGTCACTATGGAATTGTACCCCAGGACTGTATACAGATGTAAATGCAGAATTTGGGATTTTTGAAAATATGCCTGGAAGAACTGGGAAATGTTGTAAAATTTGGCTGGTGTTTAGCCATGCAGATAATTCATTTAATGCAAAACCTTTTATAGTACCTCTTAACCTTTATGTAAGTGCTCTATACTCTGTTCTAGCAGATTTAGAAATCTTTTGCCTCAGTTTCATCCCAGTTATTAAAAAAAAAAATACTCCTGGTAGTTCAGTGAATCTGAATGTATCTTTTTATGGATATGACTGTGTTCCATAACTACTATAGTGGTCTCCCCCATTTTTTTTCTTTAATATAACAAGATTTAAGATGAAGTCTAGAAACAGATGTTTGCTTCTGATGCTCTGCAGTAAAATGCAGTTTTATTTCAGCTATGGCCCCATCTGTGAAGTGTTAAGCACCCAAGAGCTCAGAGTTTCTCTGAGGGGGGTTTTTCCTACATATTGGAGACTGTTAAGTTGTCAGCATTGGGAAAAAATCTCTGAACAATGCTGGAGTTTTGAGAAAATGACCATAAAGGCCAGCTTTACAAATACCTTCTTTTGTATCTAAGTGATGTTATATTGGGTGTTGTTATAAGATTTTATAATTATATGTACAGTTTCTGGTGTTAAAAAAATTAAAAGGCCTTTAGTCAATAAAGCTTGCTGTTTTTCACAGACCAATTTTGTAGTTACTGGGCTTAATTTCTTGCTGTACTTGATAAATCTAGGTCCAATGTTTTTTCTGTTTTTATTTTCAATTTATTGTGAATGAGAGTAATGCAATCCACTAGTCAAAAGGCATACTACACAAAATATTGACTAACAACCATATTGTACTGTCTGAAAGTGATTCAGAATGAGTTTTGTGCTTAACTACATCCAACTTTCAATAAAGAATCCTAAACACCATATATTTAGCCTTACAATTTAAGAGGCTCACAAAAAATACACAAAGGAACAAAGATGTGTTCAATGGAGTGCTCCCCTTTGTTGCTATACTAATGAAAAAGAAGTCTTACTGAAATTCTAGTTGCCTTTGTCCTTTTTGTGTTAATTCATCTTTAAAATGAATGTTTATATTTCTGTGAAAACTGCTAATAACCATATGCATTAGACTATATGTGAATTATTTAACTTCTTGTCAGTAACAATGCTTTACAGCCTTCACCAGTTTGACTTCTCAAGGGAACTTGTGTTAACATTTGTGTTCTAGAAGTGGCACTCCTATGGCCTACTCTTGTTCCCTAAGGGCCTCTATTCAGGTGAATGGCACCCCTTTACAGAAGGAAATATTGAGACCAAAGCAGATAATAATTTATCCAAGGTTATTTAGGGATGCTTTCACAAGGTTTAGAATTGTGCTCTTTCTACCAGATTACTTCCATAATTATTTAACCACACTGGAGTGAGGTTGCTCAAATTACATGAAGTGTTTGCTCCTGAATTTGAGATTCAGTAGCACCTATCAACTGGGAGAAAACACCAGATTTCTATAAATGTGTCTGTAGAGTGGGGCCTAATAATATACTGAGACATACCAGCAATTTCTGTAGGACTTGGCAAGTGCTAATAAGGCTTCTGAACTGCTTTTCCTCAGGTTACCTAAAGCAGCCTAAAAACCCCTCCATGTTCTCCAGGCTTGGCATAGGCTGTGTGGCACTCGGGATGATGAAGGTTCTCACATGTGTTCACTGTTAAACATCACTGGATAGCACAGTGCAGGTGTGCAACAAAATGGTTTGGTAGGGGCACATCAAAAACTGTATGAAGAAGGAGATGAAAGCAGCAAGATGCACAGTAGTAACAGATTTAGTGTTTGTAAAGGAATCCAGTTTAAAAAGTGGAAACACTATGGTTTAGAGGGGTGGGTTTTGGAATACAAATGGAGGGAAGAGCCCATTGAAAGGTGCAGTAACTCCAACTGGCCAAGGTTTGCCTAGTGCCTGTCAGTGCTTACAGAATACTTTGCCTTTGCTTTATTACTCTTCCCGAAGCTGTGCAAGGTGCACTGAGAGATCTGGGGCTCACATTCACACTCCTACTGTCTCCTGCCAGTGCACTCAGCTGATTCCCTCCCTCCTCAGGCTCCCTCTGCTGTGCACTGCTGGTTCCAAATTCACTGCCAGTCTTTGCAACATCTGTAATTTTCCACCTTAGTGAGATATTCAACAATGTTTTTACTTCAAGTTTAATTTGTAAGGATTTAATTTATTAGAATCTGGTTTTAAAAACCCCCTCTTTTGGAAAGAAAACAAGCCGTAAAAGATCAGTTAACAAAAGTTTTCCTTTTGGAGACATAGAAGACTGAAGAATTTAAACTGGAAAAGAAATGGAGATGTACTAAGAATGAATTTGAGACAGAAAACCAGATTTTTTTCCATATATTTTTTTCCATATTAAATGAAAATTTGCTTGTTGTCTTTCTCCAGTTTTTCTTTCACTTGAGTGAGTTTGTACTGGGGTCAGAGGCTTGGCTGGTGCTTTATTAAGCACACTACATAGCCTTGAAAATGGAATTCAGGAAAAAATTCATATAGTAAGTCTATTAAATGTTTTAGTAATACGGCCATAAGGAACCCAGAACTGAAATCAGACCTCACATTTTGATGAATTGTGTGGTAAATCAAAGGAGAAAGTGTAAAATGACCTTCATTGAGTATGCTTTGCTTCCCCTGTGGAAAAGAGAAGAATCAAATGATGATTTATTTTTCCTCTCCCTCTAAGTGTAAAGAACTTTCATGCGGAGACAAGGTTTTTTGTAGCATCTGAGACATAATTTTGTTTTCTTGTAGAGGAACATTTTAGATTAGAATGGTTTATATTAGACAAGAGGCTTTCATTTCAAGACTGAGCAGTTTTGGATAGAGGACAAGGATCCCCTAATACTGGGGAAAGAGTTTGTTTGTTTTCCCTGAGTACTCAAAAATGGTCCTTGTGTCATCACAGCTCATGTCAAGAAGGAAGAGGGGAAGGGAAAAGGAAAGGGGGAGAACACAGCTGTGATATTCATATTTTTGTCATTGATCTGGGAAACAAAACTGGCTGTCCATGTGATGATCACACACCATAATTGCTTATTCAGTGATTCCATATTCAGCTTGACCTGGTCAATACACTGACAACCTGAAAAAAGAATGAGTTTACTTGACTCTATTCAGTTATAACTCTTAAAATTGATATTTGGTTGTAAGTATAGTTGTAAGAACTATAGAGGTAACTTACAAAGCAAGGAAATGGTGCTACAAAGGTAACCACGATGGTTACTATGGTCGCTTACTGTCCAACTCAGAAAGAAGCACATAACAGGGAAAAAAATTCTACAAAAGAGCAAGGCTGGTTATGGTCCTGCTTCTCACTATTTCATACAGCATTACTCAGGCTGCAGAAGTCTTAGTGCGGGATTTTGATGATCCAGACATGAGCCTGCCTGTGGGACTACACAGGTTCCTTGGACTTCAAGGAGAAGTGGAGCATCAGTGAGGAGGATTTGGCACAGGAACTTAATTTCCTTTGGTTTTATTTGATTTACAGTGTCTTAGCCGTAGCAGTGTGTTTCAGTTTTCAGCTGAACGTTGCTTGTCACGTGGTGCTGGAGGAGCAGCTGTGAGCCAGGCTGTCTGCTCAGCATGCTCCTCTGGGAAGCGTGCTGAGGAAAAGGCACCTCCACTGAGCTGCTCTCAAACAGAGTTTTTGAAGTCTCCTAGGCCTGGGATTGGGACACAGGCACTGCTGGCTGTGCATGCACAAGTGAAGACAAAGCTTTGAACTGGTAATTGGTATCTTAAAAAGTCCCTGTCCACTGCTTTATCCACAAGATAGAACTTTGTTATTCCAAATGAGAAATTTGTGATGCTAAATAATAAAAGTTTACAGGAAAAAAAAAAGTCAAATATCCTAAAGACATTATTTCCTTTAGAAAAACTACAATTGAAATATACATTATCTCCTTTTTTTGAAAAAAATGTACAGAAATAAAGAAGAAAGTTGAAATTAGAAATTAAAATTTTTCTAACCTGCTTTACTAGTGAATAATTGCTTAATGTTGCCATGTATTGTCTGTTGATCTGATGTTTATTAGGAAATTGTGCTTGCCGCATTGCTCTCTAGAAAGCCTCTATATAAGTTGAAATGAATCAGGTTATTAGAAATATCTTGATTCATTCCAGCTGCATCAAGTTTTTTGTTCTGAGAAGTACTGGACATCTTATTGAAAAATGTGAATAAAGATGAACTCCTCAGTACTTACTAATTCCAGAGAAGCTAATAAAATGAAGTTAGCTTATCATCAGAAATTAAGGCTTCCCTTTATTAGAAAGGAAATATTGGGTATATGTGTGTTGAATGCAAGAGAAATGTTATACAATGTGTTTTTTTCAGAGATAACCAGTGGAATACTTTTCCATACCTATGCAGAAAGAAACATGATCAAGTATCCCTGATCACTATGAACGAGCCAGTGGAGAAAGTATTTATGTCTCCTTATGGGTTCTACTTGAATGTGTTTGTACATACCTGAACAATTTTAAGAAATTATCAACCTGTACTTCATAAATGAAACAGCTTAGATTTTACAGAGTTTCCTCAGTCAAAAAGGCAATGTTATAATCTACACAGAATGACCCTTATCATGCATAGAATATCTCTCATTGAACAACTCCCAAAGATATATCTTGTTTACGTTTTTCATGTGGTAAATGAACATTTTTACTTTGGTGCATGTGACTATCAGAAATTACAATGTTGTTCACTAGGTTCTTATTTTTTTAAACCTTATTTTTTTACTGCCAGCTTGTGTAGTATTATTTCAATGAAAAATTCAAGATGCCATGGCACAAGACAAATACCATTTGTGCAGCTGATGTCAGACGTAAGAGGTAACTGAAACAAATTCCTTTAAGCTGCATTGTAACTGGCCTTGTCTTTCCAACAGAGGGAAGTGTACTGTAAGAGTCAGGTTTTGTTGCTTCAATCTCTCTTGATAATGATTCTAATTAGTGTTGTGATAATTAGATACAGATGGTTTGCAGGTGGGGAATGCCAGGCTTCATCTTTTCTAAATTGCTCAGTGTGTCACCTGTTTGACAAAATAAAGAGGCTATGGAGCCTGTTGATGTAACTGAAAGACTCCACATAGATTCCACTGGTTTTTGATCTTAGTAGCTACTTTGCAGAGCAACTTGTGTAATAGTGGATATATTCACAACTGTCTGCAAACATCATCTTCAGGAGAGATGTCTGTCTAGACAAGTTAGTTTGTGTGATCTTCCTCTGATTGTACCATTTCTCTTCTGCCCCTTGGTCCTGGGGAAAACCCTTCCTCAAGCTTATCCTCTTTCATAAATTAACAAATCACTTGGTTCCAAATGCATGAGGGGTACGTGAAAATCCTCTACAGGAGAGCTCCTCATTGAAATAGTTGGGCATTCTATGTAGCTTTTAGATCCTTAAGTCAGTGACTATTTTACTAGTTGGATATTCTATGTGTAATGGTGGTGACAGAATTCCAATAAGATTTCCACTGTCTCTGGAGGCAGGGAGAGGAAGAGGACTGAAAGCTGTTGTATCTAAATCCTCACTTCATTTCCCAAGACAAAACAATTTCCATTTTAGTTTTGTTTCATGCAAAGGAAATGTGTTTAGATATGTTGCTTATCAGATGTAAATTTATAAACAAGGTAAAGTGAGAGAAAGAAATTGCTATCCAGAGTTGGCTGCATTTCTTAAGCTTGTCAGTGATCTAGAAAATTTAAACCCAGCCCTCGTGTAGCTCCAGGCTTCTAGTCAGGGCACTTCTCAGATTTACCAGAAAAGGTTTCCTGTTTTAAAATGGCATTTAAAAAGTTAATTTCATTTTCTAAAAAGTAACTCGATTAAGCTTTGCAATATTGATTTATATTGGGTTTTTTTGTAATATTTTTTTGTATCCAAAATTGCCATTGCCTGGAAGAGCACACTCTACAGAATTCATTGGTGTATGATTCAGCATGGCCTTTAAACCTCAGCATTGCATGGTTCCTTGTTAGTGTGGGCTGGCAAGATCCAGCTCTTAGGCAGTGACATGACTTCTTGGTACCAGCAAGGAACACTTAAAAAGGAGGAAAAAAATTCATTAAACGACTGCTAGATACCTATGACATGATTATTGAGTGCTTGCGGTATCCTATAAAGACAGACATGGAATATTAAAAATCTGCCTCCTGGATTTTTCCCTTAGGAACCAGGCCATCTACAACCATCCCTACTGGTGTCTGAATGATAAAAATGCTACTCAAGAAATGGATTTCATTTCTGCAGATGTACCCTATTGCAGCTGGATACATCTATCTCTGTATTAGCACACAGATTTGTTGAATAATATTTGTATCTGCTAAGCTCTTTGTCTTTCCATATTCTAAGATAAGTTTATCTGAAATTAAACTGCCTTGGTTGTGATGCTTTGGACTTCTTATATTGCACAGCTCTTTTTCCTTGTTTCTTGTTTTATATAGGAGATAATTCTGCCTTGATTAACCAGTTGATATGGCCAAATACTCTTGTCACAGAGTAGTCAGATCCAAGGAGGGTCTTGACCCAAGATAATATTTCTGCCACAAGGCAGTATTTTAACACATGGACTTCTCATTAGATATTCATGTCACATCCACCAGGACTGTCACCTTTGGATCAAGAATGAAATTCAGTTCTGGCTGCAGATAATTACTTCCTTACCAGGCAGAACTGAGAGATCAAAGATCAGAAGTCAAAACTTGTCAAATACTTTTCCTTTTGTATTATTCCTTTTTCCCTCTTATCTGTTGCAAATACCAAGAAATTATGCAAAGTGACCTGCATTTATACAACTTTATATGAATCAAGCATAGTAAGCATTTCAGAAGTTTAGATAATGCCAGTTATTAACAATCTAAATAAGAGAATTATTAAGAAACCTTTATATTGTTCCTTACTGTACCAGGAACTTTCATTCACTTCTATGAGACTTCCCCCTGTTTTTCATTCTGTCATAATACAAATTTTTCATGCCAGGACTCTTACCAGGATGTCTGTGATGGGACATTGCTGTGACATTGCTCTGCCCAGGCCAGACAGCTTGTGGGTGTGTGTCCTGTGTATCTGTCCACCTGTCTGTCTTACTGGGAGTATTGCAGGTAGAAACTCACTGGGAGTTCTTTGGGTAATTATTCAGCTCCTTGAGAGGTGTTGCAGCTTGCACTGAGGAACTGATCCTGTAGCTGCTTTGCTGCTGGTGCCTAAGCAGCCCATTTAAAACTAACTGCACAATTTCATTTAACAAAGCTCACATCTTATCAGTGTATGAAGCCCAGACCTTGCTTATTGTTGTGTACTTAATAAAGAGGAGTTATATCCCAGGCTTAGGTGGATGGAAAGTTTGGGCTTTTATTGCAGATTCAGTAGTCCCTCTTGCAGAGTAAATGTCAAGTCATATTGTGGATTTCTCTGCAATGGCTATGAAACCACAGCTTTTTCAGTCTTTGACACCAACAAAACTCATATAAGTCCCTACTTGGGGATGTGTTTATTATTTGAAATAAAAATATTGTTTGTTTTTCTATGCATTTTATGGATACGGTTTTATGAAGCGTTTTTTTTAACGTCTGTTCATATTATCACAAATACTTTTCCATTTACTCTCCCTCTACAATACTGAGAATATTTTATTTCTCCAACATAGAGGTTTTTCCAAGGTTAAAGAAAAAGTTTAAAATAACAGTCTTTAAAGCACTCTCCAGTCTGGTGCAAGGTGGTCCAGGAAGACACCATTATCCTTGGAAATGTACAGGCTTAAAAATAAGCATTGATTTGGCAGGAGTTATAACCTAATTTATTTTATCCTGTACTAAATTTCATTGTGCAGCTGGCTGATCAGCTGTGGCCTGATGATGCCTGAGAGGCACAGTGCTGTGCGATGAACCATATTTCCATCTTTTCCTTGACTCTCCTCATGCTCTTTTAGAATTCTCTTTTAGCTCCTGAGGACAGAGAAATGGCTATCCTTTTGTTTCGGAATGAATGTGCCTCTCCTCGGACTCCCACACAGGAACTAGGCATTAGGGGATCTAACACAGTGATGTCAAAAACCTGTAAACCTCCTAATTAGACATGTCTTAAGTGTGAAACAATCAAACTTAGGGTTCTGCCCACCTCCCGGGAGCAAGCAGAGAGAAGCTGCTGTTTCACCACTTCATTATCACCCAGTGCACTGAATAGGAAAACTCTGATGTCACCCAGTTGCTATAGCAACACCATCCTTGCTTATCTCTGTTTCTCTGGCAACAATCCCTTACTTTCAGCTATATTAACACTCTCTTTGTTACTATAAAATTCCTTCATCGTGGTTTGTATATTCATTGACATCAGGTCATCCCTTAGGCTGTGACTTACTTATACAGGGGATTACTGAACTTTCACCATTTCACATTAATTTTGGTAGGTTTTGAAACTGGAAAGAAAAACTATGCCACAGCCTTTAGAGAGACATGGTAAATTCAGTTTCATTTTATAGTCTGTAGAATTCATTTCAGGCTGTAGGGTCTGTGTTTCATTTGGGAATTACCCTGGTTTGAAGTTAGAGACCTGAGAGTCCTTGGGAGAGTTTAATGTCTGTGTTCCAATTGACTGTTCTCCCTCAGAAGTGGATAAAATACACGATCTGAAATCACAAGGTACTTGAGGAAAGCAGCCAGAAGTGATTCTTATGGGCTGGGATTCTGTGAAGGGTTCCAATGTGTGTAGAATCAATTACAAGATAAGAATCTTTATACAGAAAGCTGGATGTGTAACATTTTAAGTTAGAAGAGACCTTCAGAGTTCCCCATCTGTTCTAACTCCTTGCTCAAAGCAGATTGAGTTAGATCAGACTGCTCAGAAAAATTTTTCAGCTCCGTTTTGGACACCTTCAAGGATGGAGATTCCATAAATACTTGGTGTGACTGTCCTAGTATTTGACCCATCTAATTTAAAAAAAAAAAAAGATAAAAAAGGAATTTCCATTCTTCCAACTTTGCACCTGTTGTCCTGCTGCTGTTGTGCACCTCCAAGAAGAGTCTCTGTCTTCTTTGCATTCTCCTACCAGGTGCTTGTGTCCCTAACCATCACAGTGACCCTCCCTCCACTGAACACACTCTGGTATATCTGGTCCTGCAAAGGCAGAGCTGGACATAGAACTCCTGATTCAGAATCATAAGTACCAAATAGAGGGGGGGGAAAAACTTGCCCTGGACCGTCCAGCTGCCCTCAGCCTGGGCTGCAGGAGGCTTGTTTTCTTCTGCAAGGGTGTGTTCATTTGTGTTCACCATCCACCAGGACCGCCACCTTTCTTCAGCAGAGCTGCTTCCCTCTCAGTCCCCAGCTGTACTGTCCATGGAGTCACTGCATTCCACATGGGCCATTCTTCACTGTGAGGGCAGTGAGGCAGTGCAGCACATTGTCCAGTGAAGTTGTGGATGCCCCATCCTTGGAAGCGTTCAAGGCCATGTTGAGTGATCTTTAAACAACCTGGTTAGTGGAAGGTGATCCCTGCCCATGGCAAGTGGTTGGAACTACAACCAACAACAAATTGGATCTTTAATGTCCCTTTCAGCACAAACCATTCCATGATTTTATGAAAAAAAAATTGCACTTGATTTTGTTGAACCTTAAGGTTCTTGTCACTACAATTTTCCATTCTCCCCAGGTTTCCCTCAGAGGCAGCCCTGTACTCCATGGTACAGCCCCCCATTTGTGCTCACCTACACACTAGCTGAGAGTGCCTTCTGTACAGTCATCCAGGTTGTTAATGAAGATGTTCCACAGACCCCTGGGGAGCTGTTGCTGTTTGTGACTGGCTGCCAGCTGGACTTTGTGCCTGACACTCAGACCATACAATTTTCAATGCACGTTGCTGTCCACTCACCCAGCTGGCAAGTCACTAACTGGTGATAAGGAGTCTGTCAGACCTTGATAAAGTGGAGATGTACAACATCCGCTGCCATTGTTCACAGTACCTGTCACCCCATCATCCTGAGCTGTGATTTGAGCAGGCATGCTTAGCCTGCTTAAAGGCTGTAGCTACTGGGGACAAATAGCGTGACTCAGAATCAGAAGATGAAAAAACTAGGAAAGGCTTACTTATTTCTCTCCCCCTCTATATTTTGTTTTTAGTTACAGTGGAGGATCTTCTTCAAGCAATAAGGGGAACCAGAGAGGAAGAAAGAAAGAGCAGGGGAAAATTAATAGAAAGAATTTTCAGAACAAGTTAAATATTTTTCTTTCTATGGCTAATAGGTTGATAACAATGTTCCATACTGAGTATTAATATTCATGATGAACTATTGAAAATTAACTGATTTGGTAGCTGAAGAGAAGGTAAAGAATCTTAATATTGTTGGTAGCATCAGCTTTGGTCATCCCTTCCCAAAGATTCATTTGAACAGTTATAGAAAAAATACCTTTGCTAATATGCTTTTGTATCTTTTGTGTAAGTATTCCTGTTCATTTCAGTGAAAATTTATCAGTTGGTATTCTACAAGGAGATTTGAAACTTGTATTGC
Source organism: Muscicapa striata striata (assembly GCA_030060385.1). NCBI lineage: Eukaryota > Metazoa > Chordata > Aves > Passeriformes > Muscicapidae > Muscicapa > Muscicapa striata. Next base: position 5,376,326 of record JAREIS010000057.1, on the reverse strand, counting down.
GTTGTGTTTCCATGGAGACAGACATGTTTATGTTCATGTAATACATGGCAGTATTAATCACTGGAGACATAAACTGACTATTCCTAAAGTTGTTATCCACAGCTTTTACATGAGCTCTTTTCAGATTTATGGATTGATGGATACTGCATATTTATGTTGTGTCAGCACTGGAGCAGTTTATCATTTAACACTTATCTCACTGAAGAGTAATACGTTCTCTCCATATTAGGTAATTTTTGAAACACTTGTATGTAATAAAATCCATTCTCTATAAATTTATAAAGACAAATTTGAAAGAGCTTCAAAAGTGATTACTTCCTTTTAGGCAGAGTAACTACTTTGTCATTTCTATTATTATTGCTCTCTGATGTTTCGGTATTCTGTCATTGTCTGTATGATCACTGCAGCCTTACAGTGGTGCAGAGGAGATACAGAATCACAGAATCATTTAACCCAGCAGTGCTAAGCCACAACTAAACCATGGCACTGAGTGCCACATCTATGTTAAGTACATCTGGGGATGGTGGTTTCACCACTTCCCTGGACAGCCTGTTCCAATGCTTGACAACCCTTTCAATGAATAATATTTCCCTAATATCCAGTCTAAACCTCCTCTGGTGCAACTTGAGGCCATTTCCTCTTGTCCTGTTGCTTGTTAACTGGGAGAAGAGGCATATCACCTAAATATCACCAAAAACTCCTGTCAGGGAGTTTTAGAGAGCAGTAAGGTCCTCCTCAGCCTGCTTTTCTCCAGACTAAACACCCCCAGCTCCCCCAGCTGCTCATCAGACTTTTGCTCCAGCCCCTTCCCCAGCTTTGTTGCCCTTCTCTGGACATGCTCCAGCCTCCTCAATACCTTTAGCAGGGAAGGGCCAAAAGTGAACCCAGTGTTGGAGGTGTGGCCCTACCAGTACCCAGCATGGGGGGACAATCACTGCCCTGGTCCTGCTGGCCACACCACTGCTGATACAAGACTCAGTGGAACACAGTTTAATTTCTTGAATGAATAGATGCTTGCTATCAGTATATTTCAAAGTGAATTGTGTCAGGGAATTTAACTCCACTAGAACTCCTTTAAATGGCTAAGTAGCAGTTAAAGTTCCATATAAATGGAACAAACAGAATAAAAAAGGAAACAAAAAGAGTCTACATGATATTGTTGATACTCTCTCAAGTCATAATGAGCCTTTGAAGTCATTCAGCTACTAACTGGGCAGATTAATATCATCTTTCCTTTAAGCTCCTCTCCATGTAACAGACTTTATTTTTCCAACTTCCATTATGGAATTAGAGATTTCCAAGAAGATAGTTAATTATGGGTCAGATTTTCTTGATGATAATCTAGTATATTTTATTATTTTTTTTTTTAGATATTCCTGTATTCATGCTGGTTTCTCTTACTGGTTGATCATCCCTGATACTAGTTGAGATGTTAAGGATAGGTTTTTGTCCTACTGCAAGAGGTATTAAATGTAATATTTCAATGAATACTCTAAAGCCTGTCTCAGGGCAACATTTATTATACTTTAAATGTTGTTTTATTCAGGAAAGACACTTAGCACTGCACCAAAGGACTGTTAGTGGGAGAACATTAGAACTGTCATCCAAGTATTGTCCCTACACCTTTTTACCCAGTGATCTTCACCCCGCTGTACCCACAGGATTTAACAGAGGAGGCAGAGTGACTGAAGCATATAAGGCTGAGCATTCAAAGTTGAGTTTGTACCAAAGAAAATAAGCTGCTGTGTGTGTGGCAAGGAGCCCGTAGAGGAACAGGGGAGATATTGTCTAGTCTGAGACATTAATTGAACATTTGCTTTGAAATTTAAAAAAAAAAAAAAAAAAAAAAGATTAATCCAGGGAGAATGCAGGGAGAATTGTCTCTGGCATCCAGGGTTTGGCTTTTTAAAAATAATTACAAAAAGGAAATAAATCTGATTCTTTCCCATTGCATTTTATGACCCTTATGTGTTCGTCATTGTTCTTGAGTTGGGAACAGAAATAATAGTTGAGAAGCAAGCAGAATTTATAGTTCTGAACAGCAGTCTTGACAGTTTCTCAATAAAAAGTAGTTCAACAAATTGCCAACACTTTTCCTGATCAGAGTACATAATGCAACAGTTAAGTGACATCAGGCTCAGCAGGCAAGTAATCAACATCCAGCACATAATGATCTCTGAAATTTGGTGTGCGTCTGCTCTGTCACATGGGCAATTGGTGTCATCCCGTGTCAGTTTGGTTCCTTGCCCTGCAGCAAGACTTTTGAATGTAAAAAACATCTTACAGGAAAAATAAATGAACCAGTCACTACTCAACCACCTCCATTCTTGCCACATGTGATTAAGAGAAGAACTTGAGAATTTAAAATACAGCTTAGAACTTACATTTTTACTTTATGTTTCCATGAGTTATATTTCTTACCAGAAACTTCTGAAGTATATATTCAATCTATGAATTTTGTGTTTTGCTGCTCTGATAGCAAAAAGAGTACATTCTGGTTAATTGAACTTCCTTATCTGTTTCCCCCCTCTTTTTCTCATGTGTAAAATGTGTCCCAGCAATTTAGCACTTATTCTTAGCAAGATTTTACTTTGTGGTATATGTGGTATATTTTAGATTGGTTTTGCTTTGGTTTGGTTTCTTGGGTCTTTTCTTTCGAAGGTCAATTACCATGACAGGGGATTTTTTCATGCTGGAGGAACATTTAACAGAGACCATGAAATCAGGACTGAATATTCTATAGATTGGTGGATTAATTAATTATAACAACAGAAATAATTTTCAGTTAGTACAGTTGCATTTCCATAGCTATACATAAATTATAAAGCATTACTTAATTATTACAGTGTTATGCTGTTTTTAATTTCCCAGCTTATTGGGACACCAAATACAAGGTGTTCAGGATGTGTCTAGATTTGTAATATTAAAGCAAATTCATTGTCACATTTATGTATCTTCAGCTGTCTTGTTCATCAGTATCCCTGCTGTGTTTTCACAGCATCTGAGCAGATCTTCATGCACCATCTTTCACTGTCCATAATTAAATGCTATCACTTGAAGTGGTGGTTGCTCTTTAGGTATCTTGGGTGGATGTTTTGGAAAGTTTTTCTGCTTTCCAGCTGTTTGGTTTTAAGTTAGCCAGGTAGCTTTCACAGACTTGCTTTATGGCCAGCATAGAAGACAGAGAGGGTCTGAATGGTGATGGAAACCTGATTCAGGCTTCCTCTCTAGTATGCTGCAGGAGTCTGGGGAGATTGGCAAGCCAAATGAAGAGCCAAAATAGTGTTGTGGGAGTATTTTCCTCTTTTACTGCGTATTAGACCTGAAAGCATCTTCAAACCTCTCTTTGGCTGTACAGATGGTCTCAGAGTTGCATATCAGCTCCCTCTGGTGAAAGGAAAGAGGTGTGAAACATGAGGGCTGGCTGGGGAAATAGCTGGTGGTGAATAATTTATAGGACTCTCCCTTGTTTTTCTTGACATAATTATGACTGCTCTTCTGAATGCATATTCAGGTTATCTAACTGGAGGATTGTGTTCCTCAGTGCTGAGGAGTTGCATTCTACAATTGCTACTCATGTCTTCAGTGTGTTTTTCAAGCTGTTGCCCTGATACAGGTGAATTTTTAGTTGCTCTTTGTGTAAATTCACCCAAATGTCTGAAAATGCTGCAGTAAATCATCAAGGTGGCGTTTTATGGCTACTGTATATTTTAGACTTCATCATGCTATTCCTGTTACTTTAACCTGTCGTTAAAAAAGCAAGATGACAGCATAACTGTTGAGAGAAAATGTGTTATTTAATGCCACTTTTGTTTGGCAACATGGGAAGCCAAGACAATTAACTTCTGGCACCTCCTTTACGGTAGTAGCTGCATTTTTAAAATGCTTGGGTGAGACTGGGTGTATAAAGCATTTTTTAATATGTTTCAATCTTGTCAAAAAGGGAATTCAAAAAGAAGGAAAACCAAAGTTATTGTTGATAAATTGCTGGAGATGGCTGGATGGATCAAATAATAAGATTTGTTGGTGAAGATGTGTGGTCATTTAGATAGTAAAAACAGCTACAATGTGGTCTATTTAGAGGAGGAGAGAAAGGAAAGATAGGGAGTAGGAAATCCTACTGCTGATTCAGCACATGACACTCAAATGTGACAAATTTACTGTGAATTTTCACTTTCTAGGTCAGACCGAATCACTTGGCTGGGTTTTGTTTGCACATCTTGTTGGTGACCTGCTGCTTCCATTTAACACATATTCTAGAATGCACTTTAAAAAATATAACACTTTTCCATCTGCTGTTCTCACAGCAGACTTTATAGCCCTGTCATCTACTTGTATCTTCTAGAGATTGCAGTTATTTGCAATCTTTGCTATGTGCCAGTGCTGTCAGAAGTCTCTGCTCGGGTCTCTTCTTCTCTTCCACAAGACTTGGGCAACACAGGCATCCTGAAATCATCTCCCCTTTTGTGGCTTTTGGGTTTTTTAAGGCCTGTTTACTGATCAAGAAAAAGCAATGTTTAATGTTTTTATTACCAAATAGATCTGATAGTAATTCCTGTTGTGGAAAAATCATCACATGCTTAAGCATAGTGTTTTGTGGGGAAACAGGTGCCCACAGTTTGTTGGTACACTGAACATGTGAATGCCTTTGCATGCTAATTTTAGCATCCTTTGCTCCTTTGTCCCTGTTTATGCAGTGCTGATGCACAGCACCCATTTTATATTATTCCAATGTTTTTATCAGTTTCTACATAATCTTTTAATGATGTTGACTTATAAAAATGTCAATCATTTATTCTTAGTAACACAACAAATGTTAAACATTTGATTTCAACTTCTTTCCTGGGCTCTTTTCTGAAGAATTATTATAACCTACTTGTTTAGAAAATAAATTTTTATTTTAAGTAGCTTGACAAACTTGGTAGTAATCTCTTGTGGTTCAGTGTAACGGCAGCCATATGGAACTATAATTTCCAAGTCCCACAGATCTAATTTAGTTTTATGCTATGTTGGATTACAAGTCAAAATTATCTTCATGCCATCTGTAAGACTTCTTACATTCTGAATTGTTTTATTGTAGTTTTACTGTAGTGCTTGCTATCTGGAGATTCTTTCTTTACATCAGTTACTGATGTTTGATTTCTTAAAGGTCCAAGACAGCTTCATTTCTCCCATATTATGTCTCAAAGGTCACCCTCTAGGAATCTCCTGAAAAATCCAAAGTGATGTTAGAGATGAGTTACCGTGCATGTAAGTGAATGTGGTAAACCCCAGGAATTTATTTGGTTCAGCTTCATCACTTGAGAGTGCTATTTTGCTTTGTTTGTACTTGTAATACACCAAGATCTTTTCTCTTTCACGTGTAATTGCTTGGCCTTTCCCACTGAAAATGCCTCCTGAGGACACTTATGCATACTGACATGATGGACTTGCTGAAAGAGAAGAAATGTGTGGAAAAAGAGGGGGAAAAAAGTGAATAGCTGTTAAAAAATTAAAAAGTTAGCTGTTTTAAATGTTATTTTTGGGTACCAAAAGAAGATAGGTGACAGGTATGGTTTTTGTAGCCCTCAGTTTTGCCTTATTTGCACAGTCTTTTATTCTCTTACACAAACACCTCTAGTCCCCACTGGAGTTCTTCAGTGACTCTGCAATCTGTCCCTGTGTGTTCGGAGTTGTTATCGTGCTCAGAGGCTGGGCAGGAGGTTTCAGTCTTCCCTGTGGAAGTGCTGCAGGCTATGCAATCAGCTCAGAACACATTGGAAAGGGAAGAGTGACAAAATCCGAACAGCATCTCAAGTGGCAGTTCAGCAGGTGCTTTAATTCTTTGTTCACGGTCAAGCTTTTTTGTTCATCAAATCATTGTCTTGTATTTTCTTTCCATTTCAGCACCCTCTCATTAGAGCTCCATTGAAAATATGAAGCACATCAGCATACTAAGTGAGTAGTGACTTACAGCACTAACATGGCAGTTGGAGACCTTCTACCCCTTTAGCTTATATACAGTCTTTTCTTCTTTTCTTTCCCTTTTTATATCTCTGTTTTCCATGTGGACTAGTAAGCAAATTCATAAAAAGGGTGCATCTTGCTACATGCTTTTGCAGCATTTGATGCTGTAGGTCACATCAATTACTGGTCTTGGAGGCAGTTATAACATGAAAAAATAAAATCTAACATTTGTCCTGCATGGTATTTCCATTTTTTGGATGCTTTCTTTTTCTGAGGAAGCAGTTAAGTGCAAAAGTCAAAGATAAATTGCTTCTCTGAGATATGTGGATTGGTAATATTTTCACAGTACTTTTCATTTTGCCAACAGATCTGCAGACATCTTTACTCCAGCAGGCCTTGATGGTGCTGTTGATGCTGTCACTCCCAGTGCTCATGTTTTGGGGGTTGGTTTCTCTGCGGGTTTTTTTTGCTTTTGTGTCAGCTTTAATTTAAAGGCACTATTTTAAGTTATAGCTGTAAGACAAATAGCAACTTGTGGTTCTGGATGGGTTATTTTTCAAAAGTATTGGCTGCTGTAGGAATTCAGTCAGGATCTCTTGCTGTTGACATTGACTTCACACTGCCTTCAGAAAAGTGAATTTGTACATGTAATGTGTGGATGCAAATTATTGTCTGAAAATGATAATAAATAGTTTCAACTATTTTTAGTTCAACAAAACAAAAACAGGCCGTGGCTGCCACAGAGAGGTTGCTTGCCTACTGCCAGATATCGCTTATAGCAAAACCAACTGCATTAAAATGTAACACATGGAGGCACCTGAGACTGTTACTGATACATGCTAATAACAAGATCAATAACCTCTGTCTTGGGTTCTACCTAAACTAAAACTTTGTGCTAAAACTGTATGAGGACAAGTCTAACCCTTGTCTTCAAAATTTAGTCCTATGCATCCATCCCCTGCTTAGAGTTTCCTTTCTGGGTGGTGTTACTAAAGAAAAGTGATTCAGTGTAAGATGTGCTCTGGGGAGTTTTCTTCACCCCTTCATCCTGGAGTCTGGTATCAGCAATACCTTTAGCATGGCTTTATGAAAGCCTTCATTTAGCAGTATTTTGGAGAGGTTACAATAACAAGACAGACCAGGACAGGCAAAATAATAAGATCATTTAGAGAATTTGTAAAAAATTTTATTTGTATACAAGCACATCTTGTAATACTCAAATCAGAGGTGCAAGCCCTAAACTTTCTCTGGTTAATCCTATCTTTGTTTAGGCAAAAATGATAAATGAAGCTTTTCATGGCTGGTTGCTTTCTGAAATGAATCTATCCAAGTAAGTGGATATGGATACTGGTTTTATTCTTTCAGTAGACAAAATAGATCCTGCTGCACAAAAGAAATGTCATAATATATAGGTTATTTTAAACACTTTGGATACTGAGAATGGATCCAGCTTTATTGGAATGATAACATTTGAAGGGATACTGAAATCAATTGACTCTCATTTGATAGTTGCATTTATCTGCAATTATGTTGATATAAACCTGCCATAACTTATGTGGATCATCATCATCATTATCAGTGCTTCTCAGTATCTACCTTCTGTTATTTTGTGTTTTATTAATGTTATTTATACATGTTATTTCATGTACTATTTATTCTTAGGGCTATCCTTTCTTTACTGTTGTTTCAGCTACAGTTGAAGTAGATGTTTCATCTGCAATTGTGGTCTTTAAGCACTATCTCCAAATAACAGCATTTATTAAGAACAAACTTGATCTTCAAAATCAACACTTAGTGTTAGAAATATCAGCCCAAAGATGCTTTACAAATGCATCTAGTCTTGAATTTACAGGTAGATGTATAAGTTTCTGCCTTGCTGAAATAGCTCATGACCTTTTTTTTGACAACCTGTTGATGGGATGCTGTTTGTTAGCTACAAAGGGGCTAAAAGGTTTCTCCCTCTGCTCAATAGGGTTTCTATATTTTAGTGAGAAGAAATTAATTTTTAAAATGATTCTTTGCTCCATCAGATCACTGTATCACCCAGGACTACTTTTTCCTGACAGATGTAGTTACATATCAGGAACTCAGTGGGGATTTCTTGAGAAACCTGGAGCTACACGTGTCCCTGGGACCAAAAGGGATGTGTTTGAAAGAACTGAGAGAACTGGCAGATGTCGTTGCAAGGCTTTTCTCCATTAGATTTGCCAAGCAGTGGATATTGAGAAGGTTGGAGATTGGGGGAGGTGGGAACATGTTGCCCTGAAAGATTGTGGAATCTCTGTCTTGGGAATTTTTCTGACCTGTTTACACACAGGTCTAAGCAACCTGTCAGAATTCAATGCTTCTCCTGTTTCAAGAAGAATGTTGGACTTAGGTCCCATATTAAGGGCCCCTCTGACCTGAAAGATTCTGACAAAACACATTTGTACTGATTTGGTATGTCCAGGGGAAGACATTTTCTTCACTCTAGAGATAATTGTGTTTTATTTTGTAACTTCTCTCTACCAATAATGCAAAAAATGAAGCAAAATAACTTACAGTTATTAAAATACATGCTATTGCTTCAAAATTTGCTTTATCTATTTGTCTTCTGGTAAATCTTTTGGGGGTGGGGGGTTTTTGCCCCACTTAATGGATCATTTAGGCAAAGGAAGATTTTGGTGCTGTCTGAGATTTCTATGATTTACAAAGCCATACGTGTACAGGGATATCTAAATGCAGATTAGGTACAAAACAAGCCTTGAAAGAACAAGAGAAGACAGTGAATACGTAAGTGTGGATTTGATAAAGTACTCTTTATTCTTGCTTAACAAGACAGGGCTGAGAAATAATCCACAAGCAATAAATATTTTGTTAAGACACTTATGAAGACTGCAGTCTTGGTGGTTTTAATGTCCCAACATGAATTTCAGAGAACAACTGAAGATATTTGGAGTTGCAGAAGCCAGACACTTGCTGGGGATATATCTTTACACATACATGTGTAAAGAAGGGAATAAAAGCATATACTCTTCTGTTCTTGCTGACTATTAACCAATACAGATTTTCCCACAGCTTTGTATGAGCTATCAAGGTTTCATCCATAAATTTTTGTAAGGCAGGAAAATTCTTGGGTGTCACAGGGGAGTGAAGAGAAACTGTGTTTCAGAAAATGTGTATTTTAGGTTTTTGACTGCGTAACACGCCTTCTGCTTATTTTGAGAACCTTGTTAATGTTTCCCTTCTGCTGGCCTGGGATCAGATAGCTGTTTCCAAGATCTCGGCGCTATTGATTAAATGCCTTCCCTGCATGTGCCCACATTACCCTTGTGGCTAAAGGCATTACTGACTCACAGCTGTCATCACTGCTCATTCTCATTTCCTCCTGCCATTCACACAGTTCCCATGGCTCTCTTATAATGTGTGACCTCTGGGGTTCCTAGCATTTCTGCATTTCATAAGCCTTCCTTCCATTTTTGTCTGTATTTTCTTTGCTCCAAAATCTATATTCACAGTATCTCTAAATCTTGTTTTGCTTCCTTTTAGAGTATTATTATTGCTGTGGCTGTCTAAAGTCTTACCTCAAGCTGTACTTTTATATCTGTTTACTAAACTCTTGTAATGCTTCCTCTCAGAACATCCCCCTCTGACTGTTTTTTCCCCTCTGAACAAACACTTTTTGTTCATTTCAGAATCAAGGAGCTAACCCATACATCGATCGGTTTAAAAAACAAATGTTTAAAGCAGAGCAAAGGTATGTCATGAGGTTGAAAGCCAGTAGCACTGAGGAGTTTGGTGATGGTTTATTGTGAAATATTTCTGCACCATGACACAGTGAAAAAGGTATCATTAGTTTACCTGAATCCTATATCTGCTTATTTTATATATTCTTACATATATTATCATCCATTACATGTGTGTGTTTTCGTAGACTATTTAGAGATGTGACTGTCCCAAAGAAGAAGAAACATGAAAAAAAAGATAAGCATTCAGATAAGTAATGCAGCAAATTACAGATTGGTTAGTGTGTTTCTAGGTAACAAAATGCTTTTTGATGTTTCTAGAACAGCAGAAATTGCAGACCAGCATTCTTATCATGTGATAGACAGCAAGTGTCTAATATATAGAAAAGACACTTTACAAAAGATGTAATTGGATATTATTTAAATCAAGGTTTTCCCTGCACTTAATTACCCTACAAGCTAACCAAAAAAAAAAAAAAAAAAATCCTAGATACTGCTCTGGAGAGAGATTTCCTGCTATATTTTAGGAAGTGATTTTGCTCATAGTCCAGAAAAGAAGACTTGTAACACTGGAAAACACACTATTTGATTCATTACATCATTATTATTATTATTATTATTATATTATTGTTATTATTATTGTTATTATTGTTATTATTGTTATTATTGTTATTATTGTTATTATTGTTATTATTATTATATTTCTAGCCCAGTAGCTCTAGTGATCTTGGAGGTGATTAGGGGCTATGGTCTGCTGTCTGTGGTGTCTACCCACAGAAGGTGGACTCTGCATCTTCCCAAATAATCCAGTTCCGGGACAAAGTTGTTGGAGGAATGTTTTTCATCAAACCTGGTTTGCTGAAATGTTTCATACAAGGGAATTTCACTTGTGTGCAGTCTGCTATTGTACATGTGAAACTTTTAGGGGGCAAGGACCTTTCAGATACATGATTATGTTGCATGATGGTGTCAGTTCTGCACAACTTATCATAATATGATAATGAAAACAATGAAGAGTGATACGAAAAACAGGAGGGGAAAATGCTATGCATGTTATTACAGATGTGACTCAAAACCCTGTCAAATTCAAATGTTTCCCTTGTTACTCTGCTACTGATTTCTGGGTCTATGTGGATATTGCTTCCCTATGGATTTTTTGAGGCACTGGAAGTAACCCCAGCACTGCTGGGGCTGGTTTAAGTTTATACTGTCTCATGTAGGGTGTTTTTGCTATCATGTATTGCATGACTGTCTCAATGAAAACTCCTAAAATTCTCTAAATGCCACATCTACTGAATTTCAGCCAAGGCTTCAATGCAAGAAACAAAAGGGGTGTAGGTTGCCATTTGCCTACAGCATGAAAACCCCCTCCTGCCAAACCATTGTGCTTAGTTATATAAAAAACATTGTTCCTGCTGTGTGTTTTTATGCCAGATGTTCCCTGGTTGAGCATACAAGCTCTATCTTCTCACAATTGCATCAGAGCAAATGAGCTATGACACTGCTTGCCTATTTTTAAATAAGTTCATTGTTGTCCATCTAATGAAATGCTAAAGCATACTCTGCTTGTGGGAAATGCAGGCTTTGCATGGTAGAACAGGGAGAAACTTTGTATGTTTTATGTTTGAAAAAGCAAAACAAAACTGAAGCCCCACCAAATATGCGTTATGAATGTTGCAATAAACAGCCAGTGTTTAACTGAAGTAAATCCAGAGGTGCTGATTTTTAGTGAGCATTGATCATCTTACGCAGTTATGTATTGACTGTGAAAAGCATGTTACCCACATTTAGATGGCAGTTCTGGAATTGTAAGCATGGAAGTTCTTCTTGCACATGAAAGTAACTCTTTACCTTTGTAATGGGAGTGTGTGGCTTTTCTGTGGATGATGCAGATTAATATCTGTAGATTGTATAGGTTCATATAAATGTCTGTAGATCAATGACATTCTGAAGATTGGAAGATCATCACTGTTTAATGTTAAGTTATGTGATCCCGATATTTTTGCCTTCTATACTAAGGTTTTGGGTTTGGCCACTTAAGATCATCTCCTTATTCCTTTGCAGTTTTGGCAACTGCTTATTCTATATTTACATTTTTCATTAATCTTTTATGTGGAAATCTTCTGATAATCTGTCACAGAGTATGAGCTCATTTCTCTCAGTGACTGCAGGACTGCACTGGTCAGACTCACATTTTGGCTGTGACTGACAAGCATGAGATCAGTTTGTAAAGGCATCAGGGCAATTCACACAAGGTCACACAATCATCATAATTACGTGCCAGTTCCATTTGGGTTAGTTTACATCTTGTTTTAAGATACTGTCTCAATTGGTGGTCCTTTATATACGTAGAGAAAAAAAGACGTCACACTCATGTTGGATCAGTAACTGTCCTTACATTTTATTTTAGAATAAAAGCAGTGAGGAAAGTTAAGTTTTAAAAAAGTTTTGATCTAACAGGTTGTCTTTTTAGAGATTTACAGATAGAAATTACAAGAGCATTAACAGATTCTGACATGTATAAATATTTAAACATATTACATTCTTTTATTTTATGTGAATAAATTGAAGTACATATAAAATAAATGACTGCAAGTGTCCCAAAAATTCAGGTCAGACTAGTAATAGAAAGTGTTTCTCCCATGTACCCACTGTAAGGGAAATTTTGTAGAATATCACAGTTTCCCAGAGTTACAAATAAGGAATGAGTGATATGGGAAAACAAAGGTAGAGAACCCAGGCTTTTCATGGGACAGATAGGCTACATGACTTAATGACAAGGAATATTATTAACAGAATAAGAAATTGAATATCACAGCCCCAATGAGTGATCAGTACTGGAGTTTTGGAATAAATTGTTTCAAGTGTCCCTGCTCCTGGCAGAGGGATTGGAATTAGATGACCTTTAAAGTTCTTTCCAATCCAAACCATTCTATGATAATCATCTAAAATAATCTGGCTATGAGTGGGTTGAAATTGAATGCAGACAAGGGGCTGCATGCCAGAGAACGTGTCCTGGAATTCAGTCATGGCAAGAATGTGACACGCAGAGAGAGAATAATCAAGTCAAGAGCAGCAGCCTGTTCTCAGTGATCATTTGATGATTAGAGAAAAATTTCCAGACAGTTTCAGATTTTCAGCTGGGTACATTCATATTGTTGTATTGAGAGTAACTAAATCTGTGGTTTTACAGCTATACAGTCTAAGTTGGGAAGGGTTTTATATGTTCTGCATGTAACACCTGATTTAAAAATAGTTAGACTTGCAGTCCTGTCTCATTTGTATGTGTTATTCAGGCAGCTGAATGGCAGTTCATGGCAAGATTTTGGCCTGGGAAAATTAGACATGCATTTTAAAAATCAGACACTTGATGTGCAGTGTGCTTCTCTGTATGTGCCACTCTCTTACAGCTGCTACAGCCAGAGAGAAACTTCATTGATAAAGCTTTGTGTAATCAAAGCACAGGATGAGCAGCTTAAGTGCAACAGGCTGGGCCTGAGATGATTGCACTACTCATCTCATTAGCACCTTTAATCTAAAAGGCACAGAGCATTTTAAACTTCATTTTTATAATAGCCATGAAAGCTGTGAGTGCTGTACTGCTTCTGCTTTTTGTAGGGAAGAAACCAAAGGAGAAAAAGGTTAAAAAGTAACCCAGCAAAGTGCTGACCAAGCCAGGAACACTTTTTACTGCTCCTGTTCTTTAAGAACTAGGAGATTTCAGTGTGTGTTTAGAGACCACAGAAGAAGGGGTGTTCTGTTTCAAAATGTGACAAAACATATTCCTCTCAGTCTTTATTTCACTTGCTAGGATCCAGCTTTTTGTCAGTAAATACTTAGGGGTCTGCACACTGAAAAGAATCGAATAATGCTGAGGTAAATGATCTCCAAAAATATCCTGGCTAAGCCAGTGTGGATGGAAGAAGGTAAGAGATTTGTGAAAACAAGGGGTGAAACTAACAGGAGAAACAGGGCATGTGGCACAGAGCAAATCTGAGATAGTATGTGAATATGGAGAACAGTGCAGCACTCACTAGAAGAGCTGAGTTCTCTGGAAAAAGGTGGGACTTTATAACAAGAATGTCTGTGGAGACGCTAACTATAGTCTTTATTAACATCTGGAAGTGCTTTACTCTTGAGTGCTCCCTACCAAACCTCCAGCCATTGCTAATTCTTGGATTTGGGAAAATCAGACTTCACAATATTGAGAAGTAAAGAAATGAAAAAAATTAAATAGAGGGAAGTGGCTGGTTTGGGAAGCTAAGATACATGCTTTTGTTTTCCTCTTAAGACAATTCCTGTGGTTTTAGGAAGGAATGGCAAAAGTGAAACCAGTATAGATACCTTGGTTGATTTTGCTCAAAGACCCAATTTAAAGTGTTCTCTGTGGACTTTGGAGACAAAAATGTGACATTTGAATGGATCAAGAACAATGGAACAAGGACAAAGGAGAGTTTGAGATGACTGGGCAGAATCATCGTAGGCTTTTCTGTTAAATTTAAAAAGAAAAAGGTTATTACTGACCTGACTGAAATTTGCCAGTCTGGAGAAGAAAATGCAGCTATATTATTGTCCAAATGAAAAAGAACAGAATACCAAAGTATTCTGTTTTCCTTCAATGAACAGCTGCTGTATTCCTCTGTAATCAAAACCTAGCACCAGCTTGAGTTTTTTTTCTAGCTGTGGGGTATTCTTAATGGATTTTTTTCATGATAAATTGTAGATGTAATTTCTAATGCCAGAATAAAGGATGTGTATTCCTGTTTACTTAGCCTGTTAAGACTCCATTTCCTTCGCTCTTACTCTTTTAAGGATTATCGAATACAAACCTGATTTTTAAGTCCCATGATAATGAATCAAGCATGTCCTATTCCAGCCTACAGCAAAGAAATCAGTGTGTGTGGGAGGGGGGTTGCTAATTGGAAGAGCAAACACTTTGTAGGTAACCTATTTTTAAACTTAAATCTTTTATCTAATTTAGTCTGTTTCTGCAATAGCTGTTTTCCCATGAAGACAATCATTATAATATAAAACATTCAATATTAACAGGTCTGACTGCTATTAAGAATCTAGGGGAATTTTTTCCTAGGCCAGACTAGAGTTAAGGCTAGGGTTTGGCTATCAGCTTTTTTTAGTTTGACTGCAGACCTAACCATGATGAGTTATGTTAATCAAAGTGTGTGTGTGTGTGTGTGTGTGATATTTGAAGGCAGGTGCTGGTTGCTCCGTCTGATCTTCAGCCACCCAGATGCAAACTGGAACTGTGCAGCCATGCTTAAGAGAATGCTGGTCCTGAGTTTTATATGAGCCTTGCTGAGCTGGGGCTTAGGACTAAGCTAAACTGGAAACACCATTTCTGACTGGTGCAGCACCTGGGTGAAAGTGCTGCATTCTGTTCTCTTACTCTGATCTGCTCTCACTATAGTGGCTTGAATATCAATAGCCTTGGGCCCTTCTGCTCTTTTCCAAATAATTAATTCTCTTGTGAATTCATAAATATTTACAGTTTTGTCAGCCCATACATGCTGGACCTATGGACAGTTTGACTTTCTCCTACTTCCATGCCTTTTATCTGAAAAAATTCACTATTACAGAGGCAATGTATGTGTTTGACTGCTATATAAAATGTCATTATTTGCTTTCATTTTTTTTCTGATCTATATGTGATTGACTTGACTTTCACGGAGCTCTTTTTTCCTGAGCATGAACAGAAGCATGAATTGGGTGAAGGCTTGTTTGTTTGGTTGGTTTTGTTTATTTATAATTCTAGCTTGTTCTTTTCATTTAAAACTATAGTGACTGGAAAACTGGCAGAATATTTTCATGTAATTACAGTGTTTTATTCAAATAGGTGTTATTTACGGTTGGTTCTTAAAATGGCATATATTTTGAAAAATCTCATCCTCAGAATTTATCTACAGCCTAAATTAATGGAAATTATGTAGTCTTTAAGGTGAAATCAAGTGCAATAGATGTTCCATAAATTTCCATTGTTGGCTACATTAAATTTATTGCCAGTGGCTGATAAAGTATTTGCTAGTTTTGCATTTCTTGTTGCTTTTGAAATATACAGTTTTCTCTGACTGGTATTTGCTTTATTGCAAAGTAATTAATGCACACTCAGACTTTTTATTTGACCTCAACTATGAGAAAATCTCAGCTTTTGAGACTTCAGCATTTTGTGTGTTCATCTGTTATTCTGTTGTCCAGCTTGAGAACAGCTGCAAAAGGAATTCACCAGGTAGTAGTATTTCACCAGGTATTGAAATGTACTTAGAAAAGTGAAACAGTAAGATACTTTCTTAGCATCTTATTTATCTTGGCATCTTAGGATTTCTGTTACTACACTAAATACTAGTTTTGCACTTGAAAAAAATATTAGATCTGTCCAGCCATGTCATATTAAATCAAGTATGCTTGTTTGGTTTACTCAATCATAGGATGGTTGGCAGGAACTTTTAAAGATCACCTAATTCCAGCCCCCTGCTTCAGACAAGGACATAATCAGTCCCATCATGAAGGAAAACAAAATATCAAAGCTTCTAATAATACTAATTTTTAAGAATATATAAGATTGAAATAAATGTACATGTCAACCAGTGCTTGAGAGCAAGAGCTTCTGAATTTGCAATATTTTTCTGATGCACAGTTTTTCATTAAGGCAAGTTGTGTAGCTGTCAAAGGGAGAAATCTCAAGAAATAGTAAAATTCTTGGATATAAAAGATTCATTCACGGAATTCTAGTTTTAAATATGTCTAATAGTAAACCCAGGTGCTTTGAAGTAAAATCCTCCTCTTCAAAAGATGCACAAATATACTTTGGACTTTTAGAAATCTAAGTTGTTAAAGTCTGAAAGGGATTAAATTTTCCTCAACTTACATTGCTTAAAATGTAGAAAACATTCTCCTTTCTATTGTAAAGGACCATATAATTATTTTTTTTTTAATTTTGACTGCCTGTATTAAGACATATGCACTACATTTTTTTTTTGTCTGCCACAAGAGATACGTGCATCATATGTTTGGGCCAAAATATATTTTTTGTTGTGATCAGCAGTAGAGTTGCAACACTGGCTACCACACAAAAGGTGTATCTGTATTGGGGGAAAGATAAACTGAAACAAAGTGAAGGAGATAACATGAGACTATAAACAGTAGGTGTTAAAAACACCAGGAGATGCAAAGAAAGGAAAGAAAAATGAGACAGGAAGAGCAATGTAGGCAAAAATACAAAGAATAAAACTAATTTTGACTTACTCATTGAGTTGATGTTGGATGTCAAACATTTCAGTAAAAAGATAAACTTTATGCAATTTCCTTGCTGCTGCTAAGTGTGTCAGAAAAAAGAACTCTATTGGTCATTTTGAATTTTAGATCACTCTGGTGTTTTAGAGAAGAACATATTATTTCCATAAGTAAAATGTGTTTTCCAATTCTGACCTTGCTACCTTAACTCCTGCATGAAACTTAGAGATGTCAATTTTGCATGATTGAAAGCTG
Organism: Muscicapa striata striata; assembly: GCA_030060385.1. Taxonomy (NCBI): domain Eukaryota; kingdom Metazoa; phylum Chordata; class Aves; order Passeriformes; family Muscicapidae; genus Muscicapa; species Muscicapa striata. The sequence continues at coordinate 5,359,155 of JAREIS010000057.1, read as the reverse complement.
GGGATGACTTGTTTTTATTGATATAATCAGTAAAGCTTGTAATGTATTTTCCAGAAGTAACTGACTGGTGGGTGTTAAATGTAAGTTATGGGATATTTCCATTGTTTATTGAGATCTAGATGGTGAACTCCAGTCCTCCTCATGTATAACATACTATTTAATATTCAATTTTATTGCCAAGTGGTGTCCTTCAGGAGAGGCAGTTTTGAAATACAGAAGTTGGGAATGACACTAAAGAAATTAACTTCTTTATCAATGACTTTTTAATACAAAATGATCTACTTTGAGAAGTTCCCTGAAAATTAACTTTTTCCTTCTTTTTACTTTGAAAGGCCTTTGGTGTTTAAGATAACTTTTATAATTCATCTTAAGCTTTTCAGAAATATGTTTGAACATAATATTGTGAATCCACCTACAGCTCCTATTATCTTCAGTACTTCTAAAAAGCTATTTTTTTACAGAAGTCCATTTCCTGGAACTGCATTTTAAATCAAGTTATGTGTGCCTCCTTGTTAACTTTTCATTTATACTGGCTTTGCAGTGGGTATGTAGAAGTCATTGTTAATGGTTTCACTGCTTTCATGCCTCTCCTTTTCAAGAACACAGCTAAAAACTCTTTGACTCTCACTGTAGGATCCTATTTCATGATTGGGATTCATCCTTTCCCTCCTTTTTCTCCATGTGGGGACCACATCTTATTTTCAGTGTAATCTGTCATTCTTCTTTTTGAACACAGAACTGAAGAAATAGTTATTTATCAGCCAATGTGTTGAAATACACACATGCAGACGTGTCAGGTTTTTTTCTGCAAATAACCAGAAAATCCAATCAGGCCTTTGTTTAGCAAATGAACTTGGATTCAGTTTTGTCCCTTACAGCTTTCAGGTTCACACAAGTAGTAGCTTGTATACTGTCCTTCATTTCTCCTACCCCCCACAACATTTAAAAGTGAAAACTAATGGCAACGGGCCATGTTTTAAATTGTACATGTTCTCCACCAAGTTGCTCTGCATGTTTTTTACCTGTCCAGCTCTTCACATTATTTCAATTGTCCCGCCTTTTTCTGTGACCTGAAAAGACTGTATTTCAGAGGTCTGTTTTCAAAACACAGACCATTACCTTTTCTGTGCCTTGTGTATTTATGTTGCTGCACTGGGGCTGTAGGGCACCTTGCTGAGGGACAAGACAGGGATAGAGGAAGAAGACAGAAATTTCTGGCACAGGAACTGGCAGATAAGGCGGTGGAGATGAAATAGGGATGAAAAGTCTACTTCAGGCTCTCTATTTTTAGAGTCACAGAAGGCCACTCTTGATAATACAATATATCTAAATATGAGGAACTCAGTCCCAGATATTTTCCTTCACTCTGCAGAATGCCTGTGGACATGTGCAAAGGCAGGTTGAAATAGTATTGTTTTGTTTTTTTAATTTGCTCTGTTGTATTATGCAGTGACTCTGGATGAGAGGATACTGCACCAGAGACAGAGCAACTGGTGTTCCCTGGGTAGGAGCTCTGGGATTCTGCCAATTAAGACGATGCTTCAGTGATAAAAAATGGAATATGAATTCTTAATTACAATTTCTCTTAGTTATTTCTGCTTGCTTGCATCTAACTTTTAATGGCTTTATAGGAAGTTTGCGCACCCACTCCAGGGCAAAATCTGGACTTGGGTTTTTCTCATTTCTCTGATGTGTTTCAGGAATGTTGCCAATGAATGGCTCTGCTGTGGGCTGTGCTGTTTTTACCTCTCGGGTTTGTGTTCCCTGAAGACCAAAGAAAGCTATTCAAGCAGTGTATGAAGTATGTAAATGGCAGCCTGGTGAAAATTAAAGCCCGTGAGTATTTATGATGTATTTTAGAAGACTATTTCTGTCAGGTAGTTGCTTTAATGAGTCTGATTTGGGACCTGCATTGAAGAAAGAGCTAGGCCACCTTTTTTGTTCTTCAAAGCCTGGATTCTGGTACCACCAACCATTCCAGGTACTGAAGCATGCAGATGTTGAGTAGTAGATAGTGATTTCAGCTGTCTGTTGCAGGTATCAGAAATTTCTATAGCTGCAGGTTACAGAATCACAGAATGACTAGGTTGGAAGAGATCTCCAAGATCATCGAGTCCAACCATGCCCATTGTTAGTCCAGCTGCACTTGTAGGGGGCTTTCAGGGGGATCATTAATTGTACCATTACACTGAGTGTGAATTCCCTTGAGCTGGGCTGGGACAGTCTATATAAATAATCCTTGAAAAACATGCTTTATTCCTTTACTATAATTCTTAGCCTGTTTTGATGTTAAATCCAGGAGAAAACATAGACACGCATGCTCAATAAAGTGGGTTGAATATTTTTTCAGTGATATTATATTTCTAAGCTGTAAAGGAACATCAAGAATAAATAGAAATATAAATATTCAAAGATTTATTTATCTTGGAGCATGCTTGTGCCTCATACTTTGAACATATCACAAAGCAGCTCTCTCTGCTTGTTTGTAGAATGGAGCAGGCTGCCCAGGGAAGTGGCTGAATCACCACCCTTGGAAATGTTCAGAAGATGTGTGGATGTGGCATTTGGGGATTTGGTTTAGTGGTGAACATGGTGGTGCTAGGTTGACTGCTGGGCTCAGTGACCTTGGAGGTCCTTTCCAACCTTAATGATTTTATGATTCTCTGTTTACTCTTTGCCTGTCTCAGCGTGTGAAATGGATTGTGATGTCTCATTACTTTCAATGGCTGGTTTAAAAATGAAGCATTGTGTAGTTTGATTTACCTCAAACTGGACTCAGCTATAAATCCTACTACTAAACAGAGCTTTACCTTCCAAATAGTCACACATACAGACTTTAATGCAATATGGCCTGGCAAACACAGTAAGGACAAGAGATCTGGGAACACATTGGAAAGTTCACGATTTAGCTTAACTATTCCTAACATCAAAACAAATTTATGTTTGAAATAGAATTCTCCAGTAGTGTTTTAATGTGATGTTTTCAATTTTATGTAGAATTTTAAAAAGAGATTTTAAAATTATAAAGCAAATTCCAAAACATAACGAGCTATGTGTTGGGTATATAATTTTTCTATGATTCGGGATGATTGTGAGAAAAGCCTTGGGGGATTTGAATTTTCTTTGTGTGATTAAGAAAAGTAACCAGGCAATTCCACTGGCAGCAGTGATTTGGGACACTTCACTTGAAACTAATCTCAGGCTTATTGGTAACTTCTTGGATCTTTTCAATAGAGAATAGGAGATTAGGTGAAACATCTTTAAATTGCTTGCCTTTTTACATTTTCCAAATGATGCTCTTACTGCTGCCTCCAGCTAGTCTGCTTCCTGAGATGTGCACAAACTTTATGGAGGTCAAAGTAATTTAAAAGGAAGAAATCATTATAATGAGAAAATCTGAGTATATAATTTAACTTGAATTAAAAACAGTGTTCAGCAGTGCAGATGGGCCCTTCCCATCTGAAATGAACAGCACTGGGGTTGACTGGACATTCTGAGTTATCCATGGCAGCACTAATTCATTTAGGATGCACTGTTTTCACTGACATGACATGGTCATAATAAATTCATCTGGTATTAATGTGCAAGGCACAGAGATTCTCATGTCCACACCCTCACCACCCCAAGTAAGCCATTTGTAGAGGTACCTGCTGAAAAAAAGCTCAGCTGCTGACGATCTGCATCTTCCAATGCTTCAACCTATGGGAAACAATCATGAGATTGTCTTCTGTTTATGTGCTTGTCTATACTGCAAGGAAGAAGTGTAAAACACCTTTCTCCTTCTTTGCCTGACCTTTTATTTCACCAGTGAAGCACAAGAAAACCACCTTTTAATGTTTCAAGGACTGTTACAGACACAGCGTGACTGAAAAACTAATACTACATTTAAGAGATACAAAACAAGTGCTTAATGCTCTAAATATTTCCTAGTTCTTGTAATTTGCACAAAAGAGCAGAGAGTAAAGAAAATTCTGAAATTGTAGGATTTATGGATCTTAGATGTACAAATATTAAATTGTTAGAGTACTATTTAGGAAGGCTTTATAATAGTTTGTAACATTTAATTTCATAATCAGAGCCACCTAGATTTGGATGAAATTACTTCACTTATATCTGTGAATAGTGTCACTATTCAAAAAAGTCTTCTGTGCCTGTGCTCTTCCATGCTTTTTGTGTGTAGTCATCATAGGCAAATGTTAGAAAATGTGGATAGTTGAGGTGAAAATCTTGGCCTACATGTTGACATCAGCAGTTTCAGATCAATTCCAGTGATGTTTCCAGGCTTTTTTATTTGTTACTGAGCATTTGGAGAGTCCATGATTAGTTACTGAATCAACTTACTGTTGCTTCAATGCCTCTCATGTTCTTGCACTCAAAAGCAACAAAAAAAACCCCTAAAGTCAAATCAGACCATGTATTTGAATCTAGCTCATAAAGCTCAGGTTACACTAACTGGTGACTGGGAAATACAGACCAATTTGACTGTGGACACTGATGAAGTCTGTAAAATGCATGAGGCCAGTTGTGACAAAAGCTCTGTCTTTCAGCTTTTTGTGACCTTTTATTATTTTACATAGAGAATCCTGGAAGCAGCAAATGGTTCTTTCAAAGATTCAGTGTAGAATGAATTTCCTTCAAATAGATGGGCCCAAGGGCTTGAGGGTTGAGTATAAGAGATGTTAAGGAGGCCATTCTTCTTGAGTTCTGGTATTTTTAAAGTAAACAAACAAAAGCCCCAAGGATGGGATTGAATCTCAGACTTCACATTGTGTTCTGTATTTGGTGAAGCAGCCAGGAGAAGAGTGAGGCTTTCCCAATGGAGCTTTGGCATGCTCATTTATTTTACTGCCATGCTCTTAAACAGGTTTATTACTGTATGGATATGAGATCAGGACAGACCCCTCTGAGGAGTCCTTTGCAGGGGGGGATGTAGAGGTTAGAGAAGGAAACACTTAAAAGGAATCCCAAACAGCTCTTTCCCGTTTTCTCTCTGTCACTTCAACATAATGAACGGGGATAAATAAAGTAATAAAGCTGTCTGCAACCACAGCTGTATGGTTCCTATTCCCATAGGCTCAGCAACATCAATCAAAAGTGAATTAGAGAGACATGTTTTACTTCTGTTGTATATCAAAGAGCTGCTCGGGCGTTACCAAATGTTAATTCATTTTAGCTGCTTGAAATAAGACAAAAATCTGGAGACAGTGTATCTGAAAACTCCTTGCTGTGTCCTGGATTTGTCCCGAGTTCTCCCTTTGCTTCTATGGAGTAACAAGGACGCCGGATGTGGTTTCCATGCACAATGAATTACAGCGTCCTCATTTACTGCTTTCCTGTTACTGTTATTTCTTCTTACTCCTTATGCTTGGCTGGCTGCAATCTGACATTTTCTACTCCTAAACCCCAAACTCAGGCTTTCCCTGGTGACATGCACAAACTCTTCTGGAGTAAACAAACCATAATATGGTTTTACATTGAGTGGCAGTGGGAAAAGTTACTGTATTTCCAGCTCTGTTTTCCTAGAATATTACAGTGTGGATATATCTACATAATCAGCAGAAATATCTGGGTATTTAAGTCCTGGGAAAATGCAAGGTGGAGCAATAGGCAGTAGAAAAACACTGAAATAAAATATTGCCAAAAGAGTGATTGCTCAACTGTAAGGTGATTTTTGGCCAGTTACTTTAACTGTATTTTATTTTATCTTATCCTTTCTCTGCTGGTTTAGACTGTAGTTCTTTGGGCAGGAACAGTGCCCTTGCTGATGCCAAGTCCTGCCATACAGTGTCACCTCAATCAAGAAACAAGTTCTTCCATTTTGTAGATTTAGAGGAGATTGAACAGCCTACAGATGACTGTATTGTGATCTGGATTCAGAGTGCTATTAATGAAGTATTAATAGGAATTTCCTCTTTTTATGGTGTATTTTTGGTTTGTTTTTCCACTCAAAAGGTATACATAGCAATATGCAGTCTGAGCCCCAAGGAATACTTATTTCCAACACAGAGGCTGTGAAATTCAAATTCCCTTCTTAGTTCATAAACCTGATGTGTTTCTTCTGATACATATGATCTACCTATTTATAGGTGTATGCATAATTATAGGGATCCATGCATATATATGTACATGTATGTTTGTACTGATGCAGCCCCATTTGACTCTCAGATTTGTTATGACCAGTAATTTAGATCTGTAATGGTAGAGCTTAGTTTTGTCTATAAACATAAGTCTCACGAATCCCACAGAGGTATAATATTTATGTTCATAAAAAGTGGAAATAGTGTATTTTGGGTCCAGGACAGAGTCCCAGGTCTATTTTACATGTTTTATTCTATTAAAGTTGTTTGTTTTGCTGTTTTGTTTTTTTTTTTTTTTTTTTTCTTTAGTGAGAGGTAAATGCTTTCTCTGAAATGATTATTGAGTTAGGTGATTTTCCTGTCAATGACAAGCTTGGAGTTTGATTTTTGAGATATGAACGCTGGCTGATAATTGCATATAGAAAAAAAAAGCTTATCTGGCTTTATACTGTACTTTTTGTGTGGGGTAAGCGTGTGAAGATTCCTCTTCCAAAGAGAGAATTCAATTGATTTGGCCATATCAAGAAGACAATAAAAGACATTTATCTGTTTCTTTTTTCATTATACAGTGGTTTTAGCCCAGAACCAAATGTTGCATTACCTATGCTCTCTGCAAACTATTAAATCTGTCATTTTTCTATATATTCCTTAATTCTTCTGACTTAGCAAGGAAACAATTCTTTCTATGTCCACTGAATTCTATCAAGAAAGATTTTGTGATGAGAAAATGAAAAACCTGGAATGACATTACAGGATTTCCATTGAATTTACATAAAAATTGAAACTGGTAGGAGATAAGAAGCTACAGTACTTTCTTTTTTTTTCTTTTTTTTTTCTTTTTTTTTTAATGAAGTTATATCATCTATGAAAATGCTGATCAGGCAAATTTGGGGGTGGTAAAAATATAAGAAATTGCTGAGTCCTTTAATATGTGTAAATTCAATATAAAGATTTTTAGCCTAGTTTTACATTTGCAATGTAAAAAAGCAAGAAAGTGTTAGAGCATAATCAGGTTTCCTGTTATCATTCTTAGCATCTCAAGGAAGATCTGTCGCAGCCCAGACTGAAAGAAACCAGTGGAAGAACCTTTGTGCTAAGCCTGGGGTAAAGTTCTTTGAAAAGTGGAACTACACATTCATGTCATGAAATGATCACTGGGTTTTCTTTTTATGATTCTGTTTTGTTTCCTCTAACGAGAGCATCACCCAGTGGCTGAAAAATATCCAGCCCTGGAAAAGAAGCAGGGTCTAGGTGTTTGGTGAGTGGGAGAGAGAGACTTTCTGATCATGCATGGCATAATTCCATAGCAATGACTGCACAATTACTATGACTTAGTTAAATGCTACAGTCATTTACATAATATTTTCTGCTGAAGTACCTTATATGCAATTTGATTGCAAACACCAAAATAAGCCTCATGGAATCTTCAGCTCAAAATCTCAGTGGGAACAGACCTGATGCAGCTGGGAAGCATTTTGAAGTCTGTGAGACTAAAAAATGAGAAAAAGTTGCAGATGCTCAGCAGGATGCAGAATGTTGTTTAAGATTTATAACTATTTTATGCAGAAAAAAAGAGAAGATTTCATGTTTAAATATTAAATATTATTTATACAACAGCCATGTTTCTGACTAGAAACCAATATTCACTCCAAACCTGAAGTAATTTTTTTCTCTCATTCAGCTACGATGACATTAAAATCCAGGGGTTTGTCTGTCTCTCTGGATATTATCCTTCTTTGCATTGAAGGGAAACGTCTTGTGAGCTGTTGCACATAGTTTCTGCACTGGGATTTAGTCACTGTGTATCTCCCATGAACTTGGGATGAATTTAGATAGTTATACTGGAGGAAGAGCTAGAAAATGTTATTCGTATCCTATTCCTCTCTTTTCTACTTTTATCTTAGATGGCATAGCTTTTACCCTGCTTAAGGTTGTAGAGAGAGCCCTGTAGATTTAAGTGTAGCAACTTGCAAAAGCAGAAAGAAAGGCCATTTCATTCTGTTTGGAAGCTTCTAGTACTTCAGCAGGATACAGGGCTAAGAATAGGCTTCTTTCTCTTCTTTTTTTTTTTTTTTTTTTTTTTTTTTTAACCCTCAGAAAAATCATGTTCTGAACTCTTAAAAGCTGGCATTGACTGTCACAATGGCAGCTGATGAGTTGTGAAAGTTCAGCTTCGTTTAAATGTTAAAGCTGGAACGGAGGGATTTTTCTCCTAATCCTTCCCAGCTGTATATACATGAACATAGGTATGAGCAATTTTGAAAATCTGGACACTTGAGAAAAACTAGAATCAAGACAGGATTTGGGGGCTGCATTAGATGCCTCTCTGAAATTAATTTACTAAGGAAGGACTATTAATAAGGAAAAAGTGAGCATATCTGACCCTACAAATCTATTTCCATCTTCAGCCCAACTGATTTGTCAGAGGCTCTTTGACATTGGCTCTGTGGTTCTCAGGGTTTCCCCCAGTTACAGTCTGGTGCAGTGTAAAGCAGTAACTGCTTATTTACAGCTCTTTTGGAGGGAATTTATGTTTTGAATAGTGGAACGATACCTCTTGATCTACACTTTTAATTAACACTGACATTGCTCACATTTATTCAAAAGGAGCTAAATACAGTGATGTGTAATTTTTATGCCAATTATTCTGGTCAAGTGAGGTTAGTGAATGGAAGACTCTCTAACTCATAAAGGAATGGGTGTTTGTTTATTTGTAAAAGAAAAAGCATCACACTGTTCCAGCTCCTTTGTATTTGTAGTATAATACTGATTACAAATGCAGAGCAAACAGCTGACTTTTACATATCTGAGATCTTGGGGGAATCAGGGACAAGGCAACAAACTTGCCTTAAAAATTAATTGCAGCAGATTTTTTATTGGCTTATGGCTAGAAGGCTTTTCATTATTGGGAGTATGTAACAGGTGAAGTTGTCCATTTTGATTGTAAGCAGAGGAAAACAAAGAGCGCTGTGAACAGTAGGAGAGGCTTGGGTGTTCAGAGTGGCTGTGCCAGTGTTTTTTCATGAGACATTGCCTCAGATTTAGCTGTTGAGAATCTCTGCCCACAGGAATTGCTTAGAATCTGAAATGTGGAGAATGATCATCCATGGGAAAGCAAAAGACTCTGCATTCTGGATTTTTGGGGATGGAATTAAATACATCTGGTCTGTGCTGCTTGTCAAATTCTAGACATACATAAACTAAGGCAGAGAACTGGTCCAGCTGTTGTTAAAAAAATTGGTAAAGAGCTCTTTGGTGTGAGTGGGACTCAAACCTATAAATGGCAAGTCCTGTCAGTAATATTTTACTATCTGTGTGCAATCTGGTCTCTAGAGTCTATATACAGGCAGCAGGAGCATTTATGTTCACATATTTGGGGCTTTGATTTTAATTGATGAATGTTCATTTTGTTGAACTTCTCTTCCATATCTGTATTAAAATAATACTTCTGGCTTTTGAGATTTAGAAGGTACGTTGGACACCTGAAAGGATTCCCTCTACAGCCTTATTATAGTTCAGAGACAAAATTAGAGAATATTAAATCTTAAATAAAAAATAAAATAAAAATCTCCATTCCTTGCACACCACCTGCTGCTCAGTATCCAGCAACACAGATTTGCTCTGAAGCTGGAAATGGGGCTGCTAAGTGAGAAAATGAGCCACTGGTTGTTTCCTGGAGCTGGCTGCACTGAGCAGTGTTTGCCAGCCAACCCCAGTGGGAGAAGCTGTGTTTTGGGCTGAAGTACTAAATGTCAGAAGATTCCAGCTTTTCAGTGGAAGAGCCTCCCTGATCCTCTTTCAGCTGTCTGCTCAGACTCAAAACTTGAAAAGGTCTGAGTAGCCATGAGGGAGGATAAGCAAAAGTCAGCAGAAGAAATGTAATAATGGTTCTGTTTGCATGGAGTTTAAAGGCTGCACAGCTGCATGAAAGGAGGATAGTTGGAGGCTTTGCTGGTCTGTGTGTGCCAGTTTGGTTGAACAAATGTCCTGCAAATAAATGAGAAACCCTAGAGAACCTTTGCTAAACCTGGTCCTCCTGTGAACTCTCTTGGTAGCTGCTCAGAGCATGACTGTCACTGTCTGTGCAGCTGATGGGGCTTGGCTGGTAATCCATGGATTCCTTCTGTAAAGGAAACTCAGCAAATATTGGCATCTGGAAGCAATAACTGAATTTTGAGCTATCAGCAGTGAGTTTTACTTTGATTAAATAATTTCTGTATTTAAGCAGCATGCACAGTATAATTTTGATTCTACATAATTAATACAGAATAAGAAAAATACTATGTATGAGGTATGACCAGTAATGCAACACTTCACACCTCTTAGTGTCATTAACCTAGTGGAATTATATGCAACATTGATTTGGAATTTGATTTGGCATTTCAGATAATTACAGTAGTCAAATTTCTTACTCAACTACATTAATTTCAATTAGTTCTGAATTTTAAGGCAATGCTCCTGCCATGCAGACTAGCTGCTGTGCCCCTCCATTTTCAGTAGCTGCTTACAGGTTTCCTGGCAGTTTTAACATCTGGAGGGTGGTTAAAAATAAAAAGCAATATTTTTCTTATGTTCTTTATACTGACTGTGCTCCACTGTGCATTTGTCTGATTTTACAGTTCTGTCAGGTATCTCTGGCTGTATTGTACCAGAAAAAAGTGAGAGGAGGAAGGCATGTTCTAGTTGTAGTACACTGGTACTAGTGAGAGCAGTCATTTAGTATTGCTGTGACAACCTTAATGATAATTATATACCATAATTCATTTTAGTACTTTTATCAGAAAACAAAACAGACTGAAACCTCAAAGTACCTTCTGTGTCTTTAATAGAAGTTGTTTCAAGTGCTTACCAGGTCTGATCATCTCTACAGCTGCTGAAAGGATCTAAATTGTAGCTGAAAGACAAAGAGATAACCTTTAAAAAGGCGAAATGCAAGGTAGTAAAGTCAGATTACAACCAATTATTTTCAAATAAGCATAACCATGCACTTTACTTCTATAATACAATATTCTCATTAACATTTTTCTGCTTTTCTACACTCAAGTGCTTACAGAACCTAGCGGGGGATAAAAGGACCTGCTCTCCTAGTGTCTACATATTAACATTTTAGGAACCATAACAACTCTAAAGAAAAACCTACATTTTTATAAGTATACTAGCAAAATCCTAGAACTGTTTTCTCTGTAATTCATTTGATAATCTTTAAATGTATTTTCTACTTGACTTGGCCAGCCTTTAGGAGAGTTCAGTGTCTCAGTGTTTTGGTCCATCAGGAATATGTGTCAGAAATAGTGGGGAAAAGTTTATTATGTAATGCATGCACAGTGCCCTTAACACTGCTATCACTTTAAATAGAATTTCAAGTGTCTATGTAAACTGGAGTCTTGCTGCCATATTTACAGGTAGATCTTGGCAAGACATAATCCATTATCTTTTCAAGTGAAGTGGATTTTGTTTGTTTGTTTCAGTTCCTCTTTTCACACACACCTGGAGAAGACAACTCAGCTATAATTTAAGGAGAAAAAAAGATTCTGATATAATTGTTGGAAAATCGCCTTTTCTTCATTTTAACTGTAATAGCTATGCTGAGGAAAGAAAAGTGACTAATCTAAGTAAAAGGCTGCTTAAGAATGAAGCAATACAAAAGCTCATCAACAAGAGAATTTAACAATAGAGCCCAGGGCAATTTTCAGGCTATTAGAACTGCCTGTGGAGACTGCAGAGCTGCAGTAGGTAGAAAAATATTTTTCAGTTTGATGTGAACTCTTGTGTTTTCCTAGCCTCCCTTCTTGCCTTAAGAGCATACCATGTATTTATTAAAAGGCAATAAACAGAACATTTAGTGTGCATTTTAAAACTAAATATATATAGTAGCAACACTAACAATCAAATAGCAAATGCAATTAAAGTGAGTTTATTTCTTTGAGTTCATTTTTAGTATATATTTGAATTTTAAACATAAATAGAATTAAGACTGAGTTGAAAAAGGCTAATATGGGAAAAGTACTTATTGCTTATACTTATAATACTTATATTAGGATCTTATTAGGATTTGAAATTTTTGAAGACTGACACACTATTTAAGAAAAAAAGTCCCCAAAAACTGAACATCCCTCCTTACCATCTAAGGCTCTAACCTGAGACTGTACAATTATGATAAGACAATACTAACACACTTCTACTTACTATGTAGAAAGGCATTTTAATTCCTTTTATGAAATGAAGCAAACTGAAATTAATTTTTTCTCATGCATTCTGAAAATATTTATGTTTTTGCATCCTAAACACCCAAAGTTTTTGGGGTTTTTGTTGATATTTTTACCAGCGCTCATAGAAAGTAATCAGATTTGGGACATACTGTATTAAATAGGATGCACACAAAAAAACACACCCTGTGTTTTGTCTTTAGTGAAATACTTACAAGCTCATTTTTAGAAAATATTACAAGCAAGTTTGATATGTTACAGAAGGGCATTGATTTGAGAAGAAATCCATATTCAGTAATAGTGGCATATAGATCAGCTACATGCATAACATGCGTAACTGTGTCAAACCACAAGCATCCTTTTCCAAGGTACAGAAAGATGCCCTGTGTTTCCAATGGAATGTTTATTACTTTGAGAAGCATTTTCTTGGGACATACTTGGTTTTTTCTTTATTTACTGAATATAAAGGACAAACATTTAATATGGTAATATTACCTGTTGTTTACTAAGTCTGGCAAATTGATATGTAAAATTCCTTCAGTAAACTCAGTGAAAGAAATTCTCTGCAAGAATGGAAACTGAAACTAAATTCAGTTCAAATGTAAAAAGAAAATTATGCATGTAGTTTTATATTTATATCTCTGTCTACAGACTAGACAAAAGGCTAGTCAAGGACCTGAGGAGAATGTAAGTTTGAGGAGAACAATCCTGTCTTGCTGCAATTGCATGTTTCTTAGAATCAAACTTCTGTGAACCATCACATTTACAATTTCTGTCTGACAATGAGAGCACCTCTGGTCTGCACAGCATACCCTGACTATGTGGATATCTCTCTGTTTGGAATCCTGCTAGATCAGCCTGTTTTAATTGGCTTGGTGGATCACTGGGTACCAGTGAACTGCAGTGAATTCTTTACCCCCGTGCATGCTGGGTCCAGTCAAACATAAGAGAGCTTTTGTGAGGATACATGTTAGCAGGATCTGAACCCTCTAATGAATCACTGAACCTTATCTCTTTGAAAGGTTTCTAAAGGTTGCTTAAAACTCAAATGTAAAAGTACATGCTATGTTTAAAAATTGGCAAAGTGAGATTGGATTTCATGGTGTTAAATTCTATTGAAGGTCTGTAGTGGAAATTGGTAGCATTCCTGTGACTGCTCATTTTTGAAATATAAAAAGCTCCAGGATTATTGCAGCTTGTGTAGCATGGTAACACTGATGGAAAAACTGTTTTATCACTCTCTTGAGTGGGGTTATCAGCCTAGAGTATCCGCAATCAACAGAACTTTAAGGCAGCTTTGCCTATCTAAATTAGGGCAAAAATGAAATAAAGTATGTTCTGCTGTATTTGTCTTACTGATTGATAGCGTTGTCTTTTTTCATAAGCATGAATTACAGTGAGACCTTGCACAGAGGAGTCTGTGTGAGACAGCAGTGGAGATCTGCTGGTTTTCATTCTTGTTTGTTCTTGGATGGTTCTCAGGAAAAAACTGAAACAGTAGAAATGCAATGTACTAGCTGTATGTGCCAGTAAAACCCCTGGCTGTAAACCACAGCTGGTAGTTTGTTAATGACACTGTCTCATGCAGGTGATCTGAAATGTTGCAACGTATGCACAGTGACAGCTCTCTGCTTATTTGTGCTGTATGATTTTGCCTGAATGTCCCAAGAATGCAGAACTCTGTATGTTCTTCTGGCCTGTTTGATTTTCCTTATCATCTGAGTTCTGCTTTCAATTTAAAGAAAAATCAAATTTTAAAATACCCTGCACCCTCAGAAGCCTACAAGAAGGTAGTCTCTGTATTTCTTGAGCAGAGTGACAATTTTATGTAGGTTTGGCATGTAGAGAGTTAGGACAGCCTTACAACTTGCAGTTTTAACACATCTATCTTAGGATGCTTCCAGAAACCTGTTTGAGGGAATAGCTACCAGCACTTGAACTGGTTCCCTTCAGGTTATCTCAGGTCAGTTGAAAACTCTGTCTACACTTGCTACTTCAGTCTCCTTTGTCCCCACATCCTCCCTGAAGCTTTTAGCATAGAAGAATGTTACTAATACCTTTTTTGTATTCATAATCTCCTGTCATGTTTCAGTATTCATAATACACTAATAACAAAATAATGCAAGATCTTTTCCTTTGTGAAACCTCTCTTACATTATTTTCCTGTCCTTTCATTTGTGCTATTTTGGGAATATTGAAGTGTGGCAAAACATACAAGAAAAAGAGTGAAAATGTTTTAATAGGTAGTGTCAGAAGGGGACAGACACTTGAAGAATAGCAGCACACCTAATCAAGAATACAGTTTTCAAAACAGGACACCTGTGTTCTCTGGAGTGATGATTGAATGGGAGAAAGGATCTTTGAATTTTCTAAATTCCTGCATTGCTGGATGCCCTCTACCATGTGCTACAGCAGTGAATTTCCAGCCACTTAAGTCTGCCATCCCTTCTAACCTGGCCTATTTCTGGATCTTTGTGGATGGCTGCAGGACTCCAGGTGAACTGGCAGCAGTGCTGGACACCAACCTCTGTAATCACACTCTGCACACATGAAGAGATTTGACTACATCAGAAAAAATGGTTTAACCAGAGCCCTTTGTACAAAAAGGAATAATTGACAGCTTGCCATGCTGAATGTGCTCTCTATATAAGATACTTGCTTCTACAGTTCTCAGCTTCTGATAAGCTTTTACAAAAGAATTGAAGATTAAGGACAAAAATCAAAAGCATGCACTGTAGATGTCTGTAGGTCAAACAAAAAGGACAATGCAAACCACTAAAAATATCTTGAAGGAATAGTACATCAACTTACTTAAGCAGAATAAAAAAACCTTCAAACTGGTATCTATGATAGCAACAGCAATTAGCAGAAAAAGAAAAACAAGAGTGATTTTGACCAGAATAAAGAAGATTTCAAACTGCTGCAAAAAAATCTCAGTGTGAAATGGAAGGCTCACATCCAATTCATGTGTATTATTAGCAGAAATGGTTCATTAGGCTGCCAGTGGGAATTGCATCAGAGAAACTCATTGGGCTCTTGTAAAATCTGTGGATAAGGGGAAATAACAGAATCACATGGTAGAGTTTGAAAAATTATAGGAGAAGCAAACAATTTTATTACAGCTTTTACAATATGAGCATTTATAAAGCACTTTCTTAAGTAATGCTTTTGAAAGGAAAATAAATTTCTTCATAAAGAAGAAATTCCTTCATAAGTAAGGAAAAATAAAGAAAAGCATTAGAGTCAGGATATCAAGGATTTCACAGCAAAATCTGCTACTCCACTTAGCTCTGTGGCTTGTACACAAATAACATCAACATAAGTGAAAGCAGATAAAGAGAGGCTGTTGCAGCCTGAGGTTACACAGAGTGATGGCTCCACTGAGACAACCTGTTAGAGACTTTTAGACAGTTTATGAAGATTAGCTGAGCTGAGTAAGAGCTTTTATAGGTGGTACATTTTGTATTGTAATAGCTGTAATTAATATAATCTGCCTCAGGTATCCATAATATAGATGTCTGCAGTTGCCAGTCATGTTGCTGTATCTCTTCCTTCCTTTCATTTAGTTTCACATGCCCCCTTATGCATTTGTCATTACATAGAATCATAGATCAGGCTGCTCAGAGCTCCACCCAACCCGACCTTGAATGTTTCAAAGGATAGCATCTACCACCTCTGTGGGCAACCTGTGCCAGTCTTTTACAACCCTCATCATTAAAAAACCCCTGCCTTACATTTATTCTGAATTTACCCTCCTTTAGTGTAATACCATTGCCCCTTGTCCTGTTGCTACAGGCAGTGCTAAAATGTCTGTCCCCATCTTCTATAGGCTCCCTTCAAGTCCTGCAAGACTACAATAAAGTCTCTCTGGAGCCTCCTTTTCTCCAGGCCCAAATTTTCTTAACTCTTCCCCATAGGAGAGGTACTCCATCCCTCTGAACTGTTTTTTGCCCCTTCTAGACCAGTTCCAACAGGCCTTTGACTTCCTTGTGCTGAGGAGCCAGGAGCTGGATACAGTGCTCCAGGTGGTTTACACGAGCTGCAATACAAAATGCTTTTTTAGAACTAGATGTGGTAATTTTTGTGATAATGTCAGCCAATATTAAGTATATTTTAGCACTATAACCACATGAAAGTGCCTTTGTGTTAGTTATTTCACAGGAACTTTTTGTCAAATGTACTTATACACAGAGTCCTTGCCTTTGCTAAATGCTGCTGTATGGTAAGTACTCCTTCCATTTTGTAGCAGTTATTGACTGACTAACAAATTATAATAAATTATGTGTTCTTTCTTAGAATGATGATGAGTAGGTCTGCATACAGAACTGCATTGATATTCCATTTTCCCCCTTCTCATCCTTGACAAAACAAAATGTCAATAGGAAGAGATACAGAAGCCAAATATCATTCCATGGAAAAGTAGTTATAGATCCATTTTCCCCTCTGCCTCCCCCTTTCTTTTTTTTTTTTTTTTTTTTTAATTGAACTGGCAGGGCAGAATTTTTATAGATTAAAATGTGATTTGTCATCTTGAAAGGACCCTTCAAGCTCTAAAGAAAATTGCTATGGGATGCTGTAATAGAGATCTGAAAAGATGAGAACAAGCTATAGGAGATGGGTAGGAATTAGGTGGTCAGTGATAATTGGGATGCTCAAAACCTTTCTGAGCCAAAGGTGATGGGTTCTTTATAGCATAGGCAGTAAATCTCTAGAATTTACTGCCTATGCTCTACATAGCTCCAAAGGCAGATTGGACAAGTTCAAGGGGAAGAAAGCTATAGATTTCATGGATTACTAAATGCTCAGAAACTACAATTAGTTAAAGAATTACTTAATATGGCCTTCAAATAGCTAAACTCAATCCCACAACCTGTGTCATTGATGAAATGCTAAAATATTTTTTATCTCATAAAGACTTGTGAGGGCTTTTTTGCCATGGAAGGAGATGAAGTGGAAGTGTGCTTCTGCCTGTTTATTGAAACTGTAGCAATATCAGATTCCAGGGTTGTGTTGGGGCAAAACAGGAATCAGGTCAAGCTAATGTACAAGTTCAAAGAAATGAGTTGTCAGTGAAGACAGAAAACTTAAGCTTTTGTTTAAACTGTTTTGCAATGGTCAGTGGGCAGAACACACACGGGTGATGTAACTGATAAATATTAGCACTCATTTAGAGTCCTTATTTTACCTTGGTGATCCACGACAATTAGTTAGCTTGCCAAAAAAAAGAACCCAAAACAACCCACTGTTCTTTTTATTTAATGATTTACCTTTCAAAACAGTTGGGTACTTGAAAATTTTTACATCAGCTAATTTTTTTTTATGGGTATTTTTTTTTTACTTTCTGAAAGGCGATTGCTCATGGCAAACAAAGACCATGGAAAATACTCAAAATCAAAAAAACAAATTTGAAGCCATGTAGATTGGTCTTTTCTTGAGATGAGGCTGAGAACTCATAAGCTTTGTTCATTTCAACAGGTAATAAACATGAAGTTTAAATCAGTTTTTAATGTTAATATTATCTTGTTACTGATCTTCATAGTGGATTTGTCAAAAATCTCTCTTCCCTTGAAAATTCAAATGCTTTGTATTTACCTGCTACTCACTCTCTTCTACCTGCACTACAGCAATCTTTAGATGTATTGTTTTCTGTTCTATTTCTGAAAGGAAAGTGATGTCTCTCTAATACTTATTCGGATACATTTTTAAAGAATTGTTACTATTTTGTGAAAATACATATGCATATTTTATACCACAGCATTCATAAGGGAAAGAAAAAGACCCCTATTTACCTGCTGCAGTTGATGCATTGCCAACAGTATTGGTTTTATTTATTTTTATTTTTTATTTAAGGGCAGCTTCTATGCCTTTTTCAAAAATAAGCTTTCCAACATGTGCATTAACTGCTGGTAGGGGATCATCCAACTAATGAATATCTCTATTGGCATAAACAGCAAGCACAAAGATGATTCCTTGTTTCTGATCACCAGACCTGTTTTATCTATCCAAGGGGAAGAGCAAACTACACAAATTAGAGGATAGATACCTAGACAAAACACTGTGTTACAGCATAATTACAACTGATCCATGATTATAAGGCTGTGTTCATAATCAGATGAGGATTTACTTACCTGATATAGTTTTAGCATTCTATGGAGCATAAGCATTACATCCTACACAAATTTTGTCGAGCTTTATTCTGTGCCTTTGTTTCTTTTTTCTGTTGTTAGTGTTGCAGTTGCTTGTTTCACATCTTCATAAAAGAGCATTGGCACCTGTCTCCTGATCTTTTCTGATTTTGTTAATATTATAAGAAATTATTCCCTCGCAGAGCGTGGCATAACCTCATAGACATTATCTCGAAACTTAAGGAGATTTGCAGCAAATTTAGACTTCAATTTTATGTCATTCGCTACTTCAGCTGTTCCATCTTTAGTCCAAGACTCACTAAAATTACGATTTTTAACACAGAAAGACATATCAATGCAGGGAATTCTGAAGAAAAAAAAAAAAAAAGGACTGTGGCTGTTTAAAGCTGCTAAAGAGAGGGAAGGAAGAAAAGGTAGCATTCAATCTTGTGGGCATTAATAACTTGCATTCAAAGCATTCTAAAAAATGGCTATTGCTCAGGCAAAGTGCAGCATATTTACTAAAATTCTGCATATTGTTCTTTATCCGATTCAGCTGAATCACATGAGATTTCTTTTATTTTTAAAATGGTTAAGCCAATCAGGACTTTTCAGAGATTATCAGCAGGTAGTAAAAGGGGCAGATGGAAAATGGGTAGAAAGGTCCTTTATGATTTCAGCTGCCCCCCCAGATTTACCAATTTTTTTGGGCTGCAGCACAACATTTGATCCCAAATCTTTCTGAAGGCTGTAATACCATCTTTCCTAAATCTGAAATAAAAGTCATAGTTATCAACTGTTTAGCCAGAATGTACACTTGGAGAAATTAATAGATGAGCTTCAGTGTGAGTCGAGAGGGGTATAAATATGAAAACCTTCTGTTTAAGTGTGTCCTTCTGACAGCTACTTCTCCAGCAAGGAAGAGAAAGGAACTCTCTCAGCACAGTCAGGTCAGGGAATAACGGATCTATTATAAACTGGCATAGAGAGGTCTCCTCTTGTGCAGTTTGAAAGCGGGTCATTCTTATTCCAAGTTTTTTGCAAGAGAAGGATGAAATCTTAAGGGGAACAAAGTAGCTGTGTACCAGGGTGCTCTGATTGTATCACTTTCTTGACTGATCACATTAGCATTTGCTCTGATTATTAGGAGCAACTATATAATTTGAAATGCATGCCTCTGGAGTAGCTGGATTAGTTTAATCAGTCATAGCATAATTTTTCATTTGCATTTTGAATCCCTTAATGCAGATCAGGAATTAGTCACTTATAAAAAATATGCTTAATTTCAAAACATTTCAGAATGTTTGCTCTTAAATGCATGATCAGAGAAAAAAAAAAGGCAAATTTCTGTATTTAATTCACCATTTGGAAATAACTGACTGTAACATTCAGTAACAGATGCTTAGCAGCTATAATGTAATAGCTTCATTCACTGCAGTCTACCCCAGCTGAGACACTGGCCCTTGTTAATGGACTATAAATGACTCTCAGGCAGTCACCACATTGAAATGGCAGAAGGGAATACAATCATTCTCCTGAGCATGTTGAAGATAACTTCCTTTATGAAGATGCTCAGTGAAGCTTTCTCTATTTCATTGTTTTACCAGCATGATTGCTAAATCTGACAGGATGTGATGTAACTTTATTAGCTGTAGAAGAAAAATATTAAAAGAGCTATTTATAAGCAGTAGTACCTCTAAAAGGAGTACATACAGTTTATTTGCACAGTTTATTTCAGGCAAATCCACCAGTATATGGAAAGTATATGCCAAAGATGATTGTGCTTAGGAGAGCACATGGATACAGCCAAGGGTGTGTTGGATCCTTAGGCCTCCTACCATGGCAGGATTCTGACAGGCTACAAACCATCATGTCTGAAACAGACTTGAGTACAACTGAACATGTGCTGCTCTGCAGAATTTTTGAGAAACAGAAGTGTGTAAAAGAGACTGAGACACAAAGTAGGTGGCTATATTTGAAGATTTTTCTTCTTAGGGTTAATTTTATTAATTTGCTTCAATAAGATTGCTCCTACAATACAGTTTTTGGTTCTCTTCACTTAAAAAATTATAAGCAGTTTAAAATCCAGTATTTATCTTTTATTTTTTTTCCCTTTTTCTAAAATGGCAGTATACTTGGATACATTTTAGTATGAATTGTAATACTTCCATTGTAGCTCCATGAGGAAGAATTTCCGTAGCTAACTGCAGGCTGTATATAGACCACATAATTGTATCTGAAAGTAAGAGTTCAGTATTTCTTATTTTTCACCATCTTAATAAAATTTCATGCATTTTTGTTAATTGTACTATGTGTGCTCTGAACCATACAGCTCCATGAGTAAGATTCAGTCCTTCATCTTGCTTTTATGTGTTCTTTGTAAAATTGCAGCTGTTTCCCACTGTGAGACCTGTGGTATTCTCTTGAGTTCTAAAATTACAGATTTGTATGAGAAAAAAATAAATTGTTACACTTTCTACCTTACATTTTAGAGAAGAAGCACTCTTGGAAATTTTGAGCACTTACAAACCAACAAGTTATTGACTTGACATAAGCTTTTACTTAGTATATACAATGTACAGGATTTTTTTTCTGTAATAGGCCAGTTTGCCCTAACAGTGAGGTTACACATTTATCAGGTGGATTATTTGCCTTTTTCATCCCATTTTCACAGACACTTTTACCCTTGCTAGTTATCTTAAGCCAAGATGGGCATGGTAGCCAGTTCTATATTTCCTATAAAAATGTGTTTCTCATCTATCTATCTATCTATCTATCTATCTATCTATCTATCTATCTATCTACATTTCAAGACTGATGCTTATTAGGGAAATTGGAGTGAGTTTTACATGAAGTTACTTGGAGAATAAGGGAATAATTTATGATAAAAGATTGAGTTAAATATGTGCAACTTAAAGAAACATCTCAGTTTTTCATAAGGGTCTACATATCTTTAACAGAGGTTGAGAGTAGAATTATTAACAGAGTTGACTAGACTAAGGAAAATAAGCAGGCTTAGGGTTTTTGCAAGTATCTGAAAATCAGAGAGAAAATAAGGGTACAAATACTGAAGTCTTTGGCCAGCACATGTGATCTTTAGCATGCTCCAAGATCAGAGTTACAAAATTCAAAGTCTCTGAAGAACTCTGTGATTTTGAGACTGTTTATAATTTCATTGTCTATCATGGTTGTTAAGAGAGAGTCTGGATTTTAAAATGGTTGGAATAATGAGTATAATGAGTTTAGGTTCTTGTAACACTTGAACTGAATGTGAATCAAGTACCAGGTAACAGGGAAAAGCACGCACTGAGAAAGCATTAGCAAAACGAAGATCAGTGTTTTGGTTTGGTTTTCTTTTTAGGTTTTATTTGGTTTCATTTTTGTTAGTAACAAAACTGTAACAGATTGTAAAAAGCCCCCAGTGGTTTAGGAAATCTAAATTCAGAGGAATGAACTGTGAAAAGAAATCTGTAGTGCCTGAATCTCCAGATCTCTTACAGAGGACTTTTGTTCCACTGGGATGGAGCAAAAAAATACTACACTCCTGAGATTATTTCTGATGCTTTGTTCTCTTTGTCTTTTATTAGGAGAGAGACCTCAGAAGAGGAATATATAAAGATCCTTCTTTAAAAAATGTTTCAGAAACTACATTAATTCATCTTGTTTCTGTGAACTGATGTTAGAAAAAAACCCACAATTACAATTGTGCTCACTATTGGAATCACAATTTTCTATGCCTTAGGTGGTTGTTTCAAAAGCTGTTTCCCAATAGTACATTGTAATCAATTTAATGCATGTTAAAATCTCATTCTTTATTTGGGTACACTTATCAGTTAATGAAATTGCCGCTTATTGAAATTCAGTTGTGAATTTAGCCATCTTCATCTGTAATCAAGCTTTAAATTCTTGTTAAAATATTTCCCTTATACTAAAATATCTGAGAAAAAATTAACATAAACAAAGATAATTGGACATGTGTGTTACAAAGTAGAAATGTTACAAACCTTGTGCCACACTTTTAAAAGTAGTATTTGTGATATCTCCTTTTATGCTTATTTTTCCAAGCATATATGCTTCCAATTTAACCACTGAATATTCATTTGTTCCTGTGACTTCTATCACATTTTATTTTTTCTTTCAGTACACTGTTGCTCACTAAGAAATAGCCAAGGTTCCCTTTTTATAATCATTGCTGTATGCAAGTGAAGGAACATGGAGAAAAAAGCTTTAAAAACAAGAAAGGCTTTTTTAATGAAAGAGCTGCATGCTAATAATTGCTTGATTAGGAATATAAATAATTTTTATGTATTTATAAAATATATTATACATTCCTAAGAGATATTGATATGGATATATATAAACCTACAGAACTACTGAAATACAAAGGGATTATTTGCACACAAAGTTCTGCTGTATGTTCTAGGATTTTCTTGGGATTTTATCCTACATCTTATGAGTTGTTAGAGCCAGCAGTAGTAAGGGCACTGGACTAAAAGGTGCATCCAAGACTCTCAGGGTACGTGGATGGTGGATTTCACGTGGATGGCAGATTTCACATGGATGGCAGATTTCATGTGGATGGCAGATTTCATGTGGATGGCGGATTTCATGTGGATAGCTCATTTCATGTGGATGGCTCATTTCATGTGGATGGCTCATTTCATGTGGATGGTTGATTTCATGTGGATGGCTCATTTCATATGCTGTGTGCCTTGCCTGGCGAGAGCCGGTGACAACGGCCATGGCCAGGTGGTGCCGTTGGTCTCCATGGCCCTGACATGACGGAGCTAAGCCATGGAACGCTGTCACCGCGTGCTGCAGGAACAGCATCTCGAGGCAGCGGTGCATGTGGCAGGCGGGGTAAGGCTCTGCTGGACAAGGCCTGGGGCAGCAGGACTGGCGGCCGTGGGGGGGTTTGGGGCTGGGGTGAGGGTGCAGGGGCTGCGGGCCCTCCGTGGGCAGAGCAGGTGCCACCCCGGGGCTGCAGACATGTGGCCTCATTCCCTCGAGCTTCCCCTCGAGCTCCCTCTCCACTCATTCCCAGGGCCCTGCATGTCCTGCCCCACTACCTCAGGAGCCATCTCCCTCCCAGCCACGCTGAGCCCCTTCTTCTCCTTCAGACCCATGGGCAGAGCCTTCACCCAAAGCCTGGTGGTGCTGGGCATCCTCCAGTTCATGCTGTGGGCAGATGACCAGGCCGTGAGGGTCACTGAGGAGCTCCTGCGGCAGCATGCGAAGCAGCGCAGGCAGGAGATGGCCTGGCTGCTGGAGATGGAGCAGGGCTGCCAGGAGATGGCCTGGCTGCTGGAGATGGGGCAGGGCTGCCAGGAGATGGCCTGGCTGCTGGAGATGGAGCAGGGCAGCCAGGAGTCGCCCAGGGGAGCCTGTTGCTCTCAGCCTGCCAGCGCTGGTGGTTCTGGGCCTCTGCAGAGATGCTCCTCGTGCTCTGGCTGCTACTGGCTGCCCAGGCAGGGCTGCTCTGGCTACAACAGCTCAGCCTGTGGAGAAGCTCCAGCAGTGCCCAGAGAAGGAGGAGAAGGAGGAAGAGGATGCATGGCATAGCAGACTATGGTGACAAGCTGGATCAAATCAGTCTCCAGATCTATGTCTTGAGTGGAAGGACATGCAGAATTAATAGGACGGGATGAAAGGGATGATCAATGCATCTGCCAAGCCCTTCCCACAAGAAACTTTTGGACCGAGCTGCATCCAGGGAATACACTAGTATTCATTCTCAAGCTGTATTTTTTGCCTTCCCAAAACCAGAGTGTATTTTAGATGCTTAAGAATTTTTCATTTAACGTGTAGAGTATGAGAATATTGATGAAATTGTTCATAAAGTAGTATGTAGTGCTATTAAAGCAGCAAATGTAATGCTAACTAAATATACACAGGGTTGAATATAGGGAATAGAGTTGTATTCATTCTTAGACTATATATTTTTACCTTTCCAAAACCAGACTGTATTTGAAATGTTTAGGAAATTTTCCTTTTAAGTATAGAGTACAGGAATATTAGTAAAATTGTTCATAAATAGGATGTAGAGCTATTAAAGTAGCAAATGTAATGCTGACTAAATGCGCACAGGGTTGCAGCCAGGGAATAGAGTAGTAGTCATTGTTAGGCTGTATATTTTACCTTTCTAAATCCAGATTGTATTTTAGATGTTTAAGAAGTTTTCATTTTAAGTATAGAATGTTAGTAAAATTGCTCATAAATAGGATGTAAAACTTAGAGCTAACAAAGTAGCAGAAGTAATGCTAACTAAATGTGCTATGATATCCACTAAAAGTCTTGTTCTTTGTAATGTTCATACTACTTTACTCAATTAAATCTTTGTTTTGGTTCATTGTTTGCAAGCTGTACTTTATAAAGATGTTAGAAGCTATAAATAAATAAATTTATCTTGTTTCAAAAGTGAAATACTTAATGAAATTTTTTCCAATAGCCAAATGGTGCAAGATCTTTTTAGGAAACAAATTAAGAAATAAAATTTGTTTCTTGCACTGCCAACCAGTTTATTTGAAGACATCTTTAGAAGTAACACACAGAGCACATTTTCACAGAGCCACACCTTATGATACGAATTTAGGTGCTCTGTGATGCCCTGAGGCTGCATTCTCCCTCCTTCCCCTTGTGCCGGCAGAGCTGTGGCAGCACCAGGCACTCAGGTCTCTTGCTGATCTCTGTCAGGGCCTGCTTTGGACTTGGTTTGGTGGCAACAGCAGCAGCCCGAGAAGCTGCATTCCCCAAGCCAGGGCGTTCCAGCATGAATTTCACACGTGCTGTGGACACTATGGGGCCATAGCCAGCTGGGGCCATTTTTGAGGTTTGGGGAGGCCACTTCTTCCCCCCCAGCACCACAAGGGCTTTGAACGGCCGCAGCAACGGCGATGGAGTCAGCGCGGGGCAGGAGAGGGCAGCGAGCGGCAGCACTGACCCCACACACAGACACCACCATGGGCACCGGAGACACGCGGGAGCTCACACCGAGGGGCTGCAGCTCCCAGGCAGTGCCAGAGATTCCCATCCGCCGCCAGAGCTGCTCCCCGAGCTCCTGCCTCCCCGGTTTTGTGTTCTGGGGAAAAGCTGAGCCCACTGTCCGCCATTTTCCCTCTGTCTCCTCACAGGCGGGCGCCATCTTGGGGAGGGGTTTGCCGCCGTTTTTGTTTCTCTTTGATCCTCGGGAGTCCGGCAAATTTCAGCAACTTTGTAACTACTGGTTATCAGCTTTTTTTGCCTGTTGCTTTTTTGTATTTTTTTTTGTTTGTTTGTTTGTTTGTTTTTTTTTTCTTAACTGTTGTTTTTCACTTATTTCTACTCGCATTCATCTGTCCTCATTGGTGAAAAGGGAGTGGATAAAACTAAAAGGGCAGCTAATCTATTTTGGAGTGTCTGGCTCTTAAATTAAACCAAGACAGTAGTTGAAATGATTTTTTTTTTTTTCCTAAGTCCTGGAGTGAAGTCACAGAGTGCTAATATTGAAATGAATGTCTGCTTCTAGCACTAGAAACAGCTTTGGACTTGATACTATAAAATTCTGAGCATCTGACCCCGTGGTGCAATGAACATGAATTTAAAAGTTATAAATAAATATTACAGTATTCCTAAGTATTCATGCCAATCATGAGCAGGACTTTTGGATCAGATTCAGGTTGCACAAAAAACATTTGCAGCTTCTGCTGCATTTTGGTTAGGACCATATGGTGATTTGGCTGGCGAGACATGCAGATTGATGAATCTGGAGAAGAATATTTCATAGCCTTTTTCATTATGGGTAGAGACTAGATCTTCTTGAATAATGTTTGAGGAGGATTGAAGCAAACCTTTTTTACTTTTATGTTTGTTTCTCTGTTTTTCTGTACAATATAATGCACAACTTCTACTTATCCTTTATATGTTAAATACATTTTGTGCTTCCCAATTCTTTTTTCTTTTTGGAGAATAAGTTAAACAATGGGGACAGCACAAAACTCTTGCAGCTATCAGCTATGACTATATCCTTTCATCATTAAGTGTGAAAGCCAATAATATGTGGCAGATGAGATTAATCCATTGGATTAACAGCCAGCTCAAGGGAAAACAGAAGATACTATTAAGTATTCACTAAGTTCCTTTTATGGTTGTCAGACTATCCTTAAAAATGTTAACTGTAGAAATGAATGTGTTCTGAAGCATATAAAGATATTTTGACACTTTCAGACAGGGATTAACATGAATTTTTTAGGAGCATGAAAAACAACTTGAACACACCACTGATGGTAAATTAAGGTCACATTCAGGGGCTGTGAATGAAGCCCTTCCTTCCAGTGCCTGCTGTTTCTGAGCCAGCAGAAATTCCCTTTTTTTGATGAAAACTGGCATTTGTTACTTATAACCTGTGTCCTCCTCATCCTGCTATAGGGCATGCATGGAGCATTAGGACATCTCCTGTTACCATTCAACAAGGCAGAAATGTCATATTCTGTGAGTTAACTCAGGTTGGGGCAAAACATTATCTTGGCCACTGACCCACTTTAAAAAAAAAGCAAACTAAAGTAAGACACTATTTCATTATATTGTAGCTAATGACATTTCATGTTTGTTTCTGCATTTAATTTTTCAGTTACAGATGCAACTTAGTTTGCTATGGTGGGAGTAGCAATCATCATTTTTAAACTAGATTCATATTTCTGAAGAACAGAGCTCTTATTGTCCATCTGCCTTAAGTGGAGGTGAATTAGTCATTCTGGTAATATTCCATTTCCAGAGTTTCTTGTCCTTGTTCAGATTGTTCTTTGGAGCAAAAACTGAAAAAAACTTTACAAGTACCTTTAAAAACTTTAAAGTACCTATTTTGGTGACAAGCTCCCTGAGATTTTTCCAATCATGACAAAATGTTATCTTTGGAGATAAATACGGAAAATGTTCCAACAGAATATCTGCATGTGTGTGTATATACATTGCATCTTTGCATGTATTTAGGGAATTAGAGGCCACGGTAAAGGGAATATTTATAGAGCCAGTAAATAAGGCCAATTTAAAAGCAACAATTCATTACATTGATATCTAGTAACAATACAATGCACATGGCCAGTGGTTAGTTCTTAATTGCTGTCAGTTGTTATTAACACATATCCAGTGTATGACTCCTGAACTTTCCCATAAAATACCAGTGGAAGAAAGCCCATGGCCCGATCCTATACAGTCAGCACTGATAGTCCTTTATGGTCTCACTTGCAGAAATCAGGGTGCTCAGAGGTGAGAGCTCTTCAGCAAAAACAGCTAGAACTGAAGGAGGCTTTTTTTGCCCCCTACAATTGTTTTTATGTCCTTAAGTGCTTTTTGTTTTCCACAGCATCTTGTCATAGTTCTTTTTATTTTGTTTTCTTGGAATTCTGGCTTTTGCCAGGCATCCTTCTTCCTTACTCTGCAAGATCACTTTGGTTTGATGAGACACTTTCTGCTTTTTCTGCAGGATAAATTTGGTTTCCCTGGACAACTTTCCTGCCTGCTGTGTCTTTTGTGCAGATTTTACTGCTTGCAGATGTTTTCCTCTACACTGTTTGTGCAGTTGTACCATAAATCTCTTTATGCCCATTTTGCAGTACACGTATACATACATACATACATATAGATATATTTTAGCTGTGTTACATAAGTGGTCACTTGCTTGGTATTGTTGTTCCTATTGTTACTGTGTTACAAGATCTTTATTCACTTTCCATGGTTGTTTTAGTTTTCTGAGGTCTAGGTTGAAGACAAACTAGTATTATTTATATTTTAGTCTGGTTTTGTTCTAGGGACTCATTAGGCCTCTGTCTGAAGTCTGAAATTTCTGAAAAGTCTGCTTTTTGTTTCTTCCAGTTAGTATTTTGTTACTTGATACATGCTGGACAAAAAAAAAATGTTACATCCTTTTTTTGTCTTTCTGCTCAGTTAGGATGTCCTTATTTCCTGTCTCTCTTACCTTTCTGTGTTTTGCTCTACCCTCACTATGCCTAAAAACATCCCTTCAGTGTCTGGGTTGTGTAGATTCTATCTGGAATCAGTGGGATTTTTTTTCCCAGTAGCGCTTTGGAATTAAGCCCCCAATCTTTTTATTTTGCTTACGTTACCTCATTTGTTTAGGCAGAATTCTCTGCTCAAGAGTCTTTAAACTATCATTAGAGTCAGCTTGTGCCAAAGCTGTATTTTAACAGTTAAATTGTGCATGCATACAGTATGTATGTGTGTGTACATGTATAGAAACAGGGCGGTTATGATCTAGACATACACATACCCTATATTTAGAAACACTGCAGAAATCCCACTGATTCCTAGTGCTTCCTTGTCACCATAATTCAGTTGCATCAAGTGCCATATCCTTTTCCTCCACAGAGTTTTAAATCACCTGCATATTTGATCAAGGCACAATACAGCTCTTTCCAGTCTTCATAAATATTAATTATATTAATTAAATAGTAAATCAAATAGTAAATCATAATTAAAATTAAAATATTAAATATTTATTGAAGGACATCTAGTGCTGGTGACTCTGAGAGTGCATATCCAGACATTTCCTCCTAGTTAATGTTGTGCCATGTATAATTGTTATGGTAATGGTCCAGGAGCCAATTATGTGTTTCAGACTACCATATTCACGTTCAAGTCACATCAGTCTTCTCCTTGAAAGAAATTTGTTGAGCTATATTGAAACCACTGATAACATTTCTGCAGCGAATTTCTGGTTTGGAGAATGATAATTATAGCACAAGACTTGAGAATTATTCTGCTCAAAGCTGAGCTTACTCCCCAATTCAAAGGCTGCTGGCCCTGGAACTTGGTCTTTTAAGCAGTTTAGAACATAGTGAAGGAATGTTATACTTTAAACTTAATCATCACTGGGAAGGGGAAAAAAACCCCACCTGATTATACTTACTACTCTTGGAATTTTATTGCAAAACTGACATTTATTTACACTAGAACATGTAAATTATGGTAGGATAGGGAAAAGTCAGGTTATTATCGCCTATACTGTTTATTTTTTCTCTATTTATTTTGAAGTGTTAGAATTTTCACATATTTAACTGATTTTAAAATATTTAACAAATCTGTCAGATTATTTTGACTAAATCACTGTTCTGAAGTAAAGTATAAAAAACTCATATAGTTCTAGCATTAGAACCATAGTGTTTGACAAGAAATCCTGCTTCTTGTCTTTTTCTTCCAAGTTTTAAATGATAAAGTGCTCCTGAAACCTAGAAATCCAGCATGTCTGAAAGCATTTCTTTTTCATGGAATAGATCAGACACATTTGAACAAAGCCCTTGGTGCAACAGGTAGAATACTGCAGTAAATAAATGTGAGGGTTTCTTTGGTGAAGCAGGTCTGAGATTTTCTGATACCAAAAGATATTTGGTGTCTATATTTGGTATCTAGCATACTCTATCCTGAGCCCTCAATTTCCCAAATAAAATATTTCCTAGAAGAAATAGAAGTCTGCCATCTTTCTTTCTTTTCTTTTTTTTTTTTTTTTGTTTGTTTGTTTGTTTATTTTTTTTTCCTACTAGTGTTCATAGACCTGATTTTATTAGTTTTTATTTCTGACCTCATTTTTGTTCCCATGTGAAGATTCTATTACATTTGAAATTGTGGAGTCTGAGATTATAATCATCATCATAGTACAGCTACCTATTTGAAATAGCTGATCAAACCAAAAATGAGGCAAGAATCAAAACATGTAAGTTCTGTTAATTTTTAAATTACGCATTTGTAATGTATCTGCTTTCACCATGTTTTTCCAGATAATTTTGTATAGCCTAATATTTCCTGAAAAGCTTGCTTGCTGTTTCTTCTGTTCTTCCTAAATGTAGCAATTTAGAATTAAAAATAATTATCCCCTTAAATTATGTCAAGTATTTGCTTTTCACTGATTATGCTGTGTTTTTAAACCCATTGTGGGATTAAATGAGAAAGAAAGATGGTGAAATACTCACACTGCACATAATACATGTGCCACCTACTGTTGTACATTTTGATTCATATTACAACTATATTTATTAATCTAGTATAGGTATTATTTATAAATATTTATGCTGAAACAGATGAGGCTAAAGAGAATACTCCCTGCATTTGCAGTAAAACAGTCAAGCTTTACATCCATTTCTATGTGGAAACTACTTTTTAAAAATTCAAATATAAATTCTAAACATTTTATAAAAAATAAACCCAACCAACAAACAAGAGGTTGATAGCAAAAACAGATATTAATCTGTGTCTTAATTTTAAAAAGCTAACCAGAAGTCCATTATTAGACATTTTTATTTAGCGACAGAGTCTTGGTTATCTTGGCAGCTGCAGAGCAGGCAGTGCTGGGTGAGAGTTGTCAGCGCTCTGCCCCTTGCAACAGTGGCACAGATTCCTCTGGAATGTGCATGGCACAGCCATTTCATCTGCCCTGGACTGAATGAACAGGTAAGAACAAAGCTATTCATATTTGCATGCCAGAATCGAACCTACTGGCCTTTCTCCAGTGCAATTGACAGAAAATGCCAATTTTGCTCCTCCCTTCCTAAACAGCTTATAAAGAAACATGAGAAGGCCAGCCTTTCTATTTCTCCTCTCCTGCATTTCCGTAATTCAGGGAAAAATTCCTTATGTGGAGAGGAACCTGCTTGACATGTTTTCACTCTATCAATATTAATGTTTTCAGAGGTGACTAGATAAATCAACAGAGATTGTTTGTCTCTCTGGCAAAAGAGGCCATGAAAGGAAATTACTGGGAGGAGAAGAAAGGGGAGTAAAATGTCAAGATTTATGCAGAGGTGTGGGGAAAACAAGATTTTTTTTTTCATCTCTTAATTTGTAGTCCATTTTGACATGTATTCTGGATTGTGTTTTCGTCTTCCTGTCCTGGAGAAATAATCCCAAAATGGGTGATTGAATTAGAGACAGAAGTAATTTTGGTAACATGTCTTACTGTCTCGGATGGTACCAGAGAAACTGCTAATTAAATGGAAGACTCTTTAGTGAGGCCAGTTCTGAAGTGTGCTGGACCCTTCATGCTTCATCATGAAGCTACAATATCTGTCCAGCTTAAGAAAATTATGCACATCACAGTGACATAGTAAATTTCATATTTGTAAATCACAAAGCATTCTCAGATATTTATTGTATATTTTATAATGTCTGAGAATCCTATCTTTCTTTCCTCTGTATTTTTATTTACAGCAGTTTTTGGCAAGACTTCCAGGATTTTTTGGAACTGGTGAGGTTTTTTAGTTTTTATAATAAGTACTGAAAATAAGTGTGTACACATGAAAGTTTTATGAAGAACATGAGAGAGGCAATAGGTAAAAACAAACCTGTATCTGCCATGGTTTGTATTTTCTCTATCATAATCTACAAGAGGGCCAACAGGGGAAAAATGTAGAACTGTGGATGCTGTTGTGCTTAGCTAATACAATAATTTCTATGAAAAATAAGGTGAGTTTAACTTATGTACATTAGAGGAATCAGCATGAAGTAGCAGTGTTGTTGCCAGGTACACAATATGTTTGTGCTGTGAAGATTTCAGAATTTCAGACAATGAGGTCAGTGGCTACCTGACCTGAATTTCCACAACTATATTAGAGAGGAAATTGGTTCTAGTATATAATTTCCTGGAACATTCTCAGGGAGTACACAGTTATGATTACTCAGTGGCTTTAAATCAATGCAGTGGCTGGAACAATATTTATAATATTTGGCAGCTTAAAAATGTTTTTGAAGATGAAATGATGGGTAGCATTTTGGCTAATGACTCCATTCAGTTTGTATCGTATTCAAAGCTGGCACTGAAGGGTTGGGTGTCTGTGTAGCACGGCTGCTGCCAAATGTCAGAGTGCAGGTACAACAGCAAAGAATGAGAAGGATTATTTTGCTAATTCAGAGACAGGTAATTACTTCTATTAACTTGAATTTTTAAGGGTTTCACCTCTGAATGACTGAATAATGTTGATAAAATTTGGTTGAATAACTGAAAGCAGAGTAGGTCATGGTTCATGTAGAGAATCATTTGAAAGGGATCAGGTAGGAAAACATTCTTGAATTGATTGACCTACAGTGTGCAGTTAATATCCTCTCAAACTGTTGGAAACACAGAAGAGTAACTAAATTCAGACCAGGCAGTCTATCCTGTTGCTAAGGAGAAAAAGCAAAACTCTGCTCATTCCCAAACTTTACTGTGCTTATGTCTATGGAATAATTCTAGGCCCTGTCCCACAGTCTGTGTGGACTTTCTGTGAGGTCAAACTCTAAAATTACTTCAGAACATTTGCATGTATTTTTTAGGTGGCAGTCAGCAAATTTCATTTGAACAATGGGAAAGAAAATGCTCCCTTGGGTAAGGGGGACAAAAAAAAAATGTGATTCTGCAGTTCCTTCAAACTGTTGCTTTACTAAAATATTGACTACAAATATAATTGAATTTGACTTGGAAGAGTATTTATTTCAGTAAGGCAAAAATCTCCACTATTTTCCACATTGCTCTTCTTTGGTGGCAAAATTTTTTCCTTCTTTAAAAAAAAGGAGGGTTAGACTTACAAAAGCTTACCAAATATATCTGATCCTCTAATATAGCCTTTTCAGCTCTTTCGTTCAGTTGCATTATACTAAGGAAACATACTTTTATCTCTTACTTGCAGCTCTCTAAAATGGCTGATCTGGCAGTATGCAGATTAAAGAAAAAAAAAAATATTTTCCAGGTAGTGTGGTATTGTGTGCAGCAAAACTAAGTGTGAGTGAAATTCTCTTTCAATTCCTTCAGCTGTATCCTCATCAGCACAGCTCTACTGATGGCATTTCTTTAATTTCCCATGGATATTTTCTGTCCTTTAAAAGTTCCTCTGAATACTTATTTTTTTGTGGTATAGGTATATCTGGCATGAAAATCATGTCTGGTTAGGCAAGGCAGGCAAGAACTCTCTCTGCCTGGTGCTATTCTAGCTCAAATTTCAAATTTTAATAGTAATTTTGAATTCGTTTTCCTGTGTACCTCCCCCTGTCCCTTTCTTGGAGTTCACTCATACTTTTGAATAAGAGATTAAGCCTTTAAGTTCAGCTGCTCTGGAGAGGTCTGTTAGCACTTACTCCTAAAACACATTTTACAGTTGCCATAAAGAATCCTACACAGAGTTTCAGAAATGTCTGAAAGGTCTCTCACTCTGTTAGTCAGTAATGTGCTGCCAGCAGCTCCTGGTGTGTTCCATGTGCTGTTCTTACATAACCAACTGGGAGCTTTTTAATCAATCAGGATCTGAAAAAAACCAAATTATTTTGTGTGAAGAAAGAATGATTGAGGATACTAATGATAGCAAAGACTACATTAAGAAAACAGATTCTTAAATTTCCACTGCAACCTTACACTGAGTAGAAAAATTGGACATTAAAACAAATGCACTTTAAAAAGCAGTTCAGTTATATTATTACATCTTTTCAAAAGCCTTACATAAATCTCCTTCCTAATTATGGTATTTTAAATATTTTAGAAGTATTTGTGATGCAGGTCAAGATGGTAGGAAGCATCTGGGTTGGAGGAAATATTATTGAGGAAAATAATCTAATGAACAGACAAGTTATTAAGTCTGTCTGTGCACAGACCACACATCCATATAATCTCTCACCTCAGAAGACACAGAATGTATGTTTTATCATAACATGCATTGCAAAATCTGACAGTTAATTCTTCATATTGTACCAGGTTTGTATATTCCTTATTGGATAACTCGTATTACCTGATGTATAGAAACAGACTTTGACTCAATTCAAAGCATCTTTTCACAGCATCTTTAAGAAAAAAATGTTCTGTGGTTTTGGAGCCAGATTATGTAATTGCTAAGAGAGGCTCCTAAGTTTTCAAACAGTAGAGAGGGAATTTGAAAAGAAAAGGGGAAAACTTTTTTCTCTTTGATTTATAGACAAAGCAGGTGAGACTGGAGAGAAGTAGTTCCTAAAGAACATCACTGCATCAAACAATCTAAGTATGAAACAAAGCAGTATGAGAAAGGGAAAGTCTGATGACAAACTTAGAATCTTTATTTTATAAAATAGCTGCAGAGGGCTTGAGAGCTTTAAAGAGTGCCAGTGAGGGGGCAGAAGAGAAGTGTGTGCACATCTTAGAAGAAAATTACTGAGCTTTAATCTCAAACATCAAGCCTTCATTGTGAGGTAGCTTGGTCTTGGTTTTTGGAAATACTGAGCTCTCTCACATTTGTGGAAACAGAAGAAATAATGCAGAGTTAGGGGGAGAGGAAAAAGTTGTAAGAGTTTTACAGGCATAAAATATAGATATTTGTGAATTGCAATCCTTTTTAAAGAAACAGGTCTTGAGAAGATCGTTACTGCAAAATCATGAGTATGATCTCCCAAGGAGCTCAGGAAGAGCATGGCTCTCCTACCAGTCTCTGAAGCAAATGAAAATAATACCACTACTGCTTATGTGCTTAACTGAGACCTAAAACAGTGCCCAGCTGTTCTATCAATGAAAATTCTTCGGGGCCCAGTTGTTGTGTCAGTCCAGCTGCAGAGAGAGAAAGCAGGGACACAGATTTATGAACTGGGGAGCACAGATGCACTACACCATCTGGTAGAGTGGTCCCTGTCTTTACCCCATTGCACTGACACCTATCTCCCTCAGCCAGGCTTGAGCTGCACCCAGACCAAAGCAGGACCACCTGAGCTGTGT
This sequence comes from Muscicapa striata striata, assembly GCA_030060385.1. NCBI lineage: Eukaryota > Metazoa > Chordata > Aves > Passeriformes > Muscicapidae > Muscicapa > Muscicapa striata. Next base: position 5,324,063 of record JAREIS010000057.1, on the reverse strand, counting down.
GAAGTGGGGCTGTAGCCAAACAAACGTCACACTCAATTTCACAGGAAGGGAATATTGAATGGAAACACAAAGAGGATATTGCCCCCTTTATATGACATTTGCAAGATGAGTTATAGGTACCCACATTTTAAGGAGGATCAGACTTTATTTGAAAAAATGAGAAAGAGAAGCTCAAAGTTAAGCCATGACTCAATCATGGAGCACTGGTCATGGTCACTGAGCAATTATTTTTATTATAGTAGGCAACTCTTCAATCTGTTGGATACAACAGAAGCCAGTCTCTGGAAGCCAAGATCTGCAAGGTGCAAATTTTTATCAGGTAATTAACTACTGAACAGCACACCCATAGAGGTCTTGAAGTCACTTACAACCAAGGTTGAATGCCTTTGAGATACAGTGTAAGTCAAAAACTATGGGCTTGATGCAGAAGTTGCTGGTGAAGGTTAGATGAGATCAGACCATGTGGCAATTGCCCCTTTTAATCTTACATTCCCCAGGCTGGGGGCACATCTTAATACTTAACTGCTACACTGTTCTCCAGGTGTCAAGAAATGTTCAGCTGGTCTAGAAAAGCATTCTGAAAGGCTGTTGCTCAAATGTGATCTGTTTGTATTTAAGCAAAATAGAATTTGGGGGATCCGGTACTACCTAGATATTATAATCAGGATGTGATCCTGTAGTATTGCTTAGTATACACAGTAAAACACAGCCCTGGGTATTAAGAGTTTTTCAGGAGAAACGGAAAGGAATTTTAAAGGAATTATAATAATTGAGATTTTTTATACAGCTCTAGAATTAATTAACAAACTGTTGTTAATGACCACAGATACCAGTCATCTCTGAAGGAAGTAAAAAATGGTAGTCTCCAGAATAAACATGGTGCTATTTCTAGATTATTTTTAATCCAAATACTCAAACTGAGAAAATTACTCAATAAATGTAATGAGATAATGTGATAAATGTGATGAGCAAATATTTAACCTTTAGGTTTAGTTTTGTGCTCACATTCCAAATAAATACAGTTAGAGATGCTTAAACATTTGTAAGTGTTGAACATATGTTTACAGAGTAATTATATTTAATATTGAGAAATTCACAAAACCCTTTCCACATGTGTTATTGTGCCCTTTTATATTAATGTTTTCTAAATGTCATGTTGAATAGTATATTAAATCGAGCTTCTTTCTAAGGTACCTGAAGTGTTAGCTTTAGAAGACATTTTTCTCAGCTGTAATAACTGCTTGCATTTAAATATCTTGTTGGTATTTCCATATATCCTGTTACCTTGCATTTTCCAGTAAATCAACAGATGCAGGTTTTAATAAACCCCATGATTAAGCAAGGCTTTTACTGCAGCTATCCTTTTCAATTCAAACTGTCAGCTTGTTGCTACTGGGATTTCCCCTCTGTACAGGATTACCTTTGTCCAACAGGATCATGCAAGTCAGTGATTAACAAGAGATTGGCTAATGTAGTTCACTGCATTATGCAATTTTGATATTGCACCTCATTTCACCAATGGGGAAAAAATTAAAAAGGACTTTTTCATCTGGACTCTCCACTTTTTCATCTGAACTCTCTATAGGGCCTCAGTGCTTGGAGCCCTTTCACCTGGGCAGGCTGTTTAGGCTCGCTCTCCTAGTGAGCTGTGCCCTGGCTGGTGCCTCCAGGGCTGCTGAATATCACAATGGAAGTGGAATTCCCAGGCAGGGAACGGGCTGGGAACGGGGAGGAGCAGATGGGCTTTGCTCCTCGCTGTCCTTGGGGCCCCGCAGGGAGATGTCGGCTCCTGGAATGCCTCCGGGGGGCCGTGGGGTCTCCTTTTTGGAGACCTTTCAAAGGCACCTGGGCGCGTTCCTGTGTCACCTGCGCCAGGTGAATCAGGGGTGGGACTGGGAGATTTGCAGAGCTCCTTCCAACCCGAACGGTTCTGTGTCTCTGAAATAGGATGCTGAGCGTCTCCTGCACGGATGCAGGAGAGCAGAATTTGTGCAAAAACAAACAAAAAAAGGGGTTTCACCTCGTAACCGTCCCATTTAATACCATTTGTTACACGCCTCCTCTGCAATATCGGAGCCCTTCGCGCTGGTTCACAGCGCACAGCCCGCGCCCATTGCCAGTGCCAGCCTGACACCTGCCGGCAGCCAGCGGCCCCGGGGGGACTGGCGGGGAACCGGACCGGCTCGGTGGTTGCAAGCAGACTGGAGTCGAGAGGCGCCGAGAGTGGCAGCAGGAGCGGTGGGAGCGCCTCGGGAGCGGCGGGGCCGATTCGGGGCCGTCTGGGGGCGATTGGGGCCGGGCCCCGGCCCGGGCAGCGCAGCCGCCGCCGCCAGGGGGCGCAGCGGGCGGGGCGCGCGGCCGGTCCCTAACGGCGCCCGTAGGGGGGGCCGCGGCGCGCGCGGGGCCGGGCTGCCACGGCGGCGGGGCCGGCGTGAGGGGCCCGGGGCAGGGCGAGGGTCACGGGCAGCCATGGCGGGGGGCAGCGCTATCCAGATCCCCACCCGGCTGCCGCTGCTGCTCACACACGAGAGCGTGCTGCTGCCCGGCTCCACCATGCGCACCAGCGTGGACTCGCCACGCAACATGCAGCTCGTGCGCAGCCGGCTGCTGAAGGGCACCTCCCTGCGGAGCACCATCATCGGTGTCATCCCCAACACCAGCGACCCCACCTCCGACTGCGATGACCTGCCCAACCTGCACAGGTGCGGCTCGTCCCGGCTCTCCCTGCCCCTCGCGGCCTGCGGGCCCCCTGGAGCCCGGCCCGGCCTCCCCGGTCATCCCGCGGGGCCGCCTGGCTCCGCCGCCCCTGGGAAGCGCCGCTGCCCTCCGAGAAGCCTGGGCGTACCGGCCCCGGTGTATAGGTGCCGGGGACGGGCTGGCCGCAGGGGAAGTTTGAAAAGAGGCTAAGGACGAGCAAAATAAGACGCAAGAACGCAGGTCTAGGGCTGTCGCCGTAGCATGTCGCAGCTGTTAACCGTAGCATTTTTCACCTAATAGGTAGCACGGATATTCGCTTATTCACGTAGAATGAAAACAGATTGTGTTTCTGTCTGGTGAAACTAACATGATGTAACCATTACTCCCTGAACTTTATGGTATCAGTGGACTTAGCAAGATGTTGCAAGAAAACAACTTCTGTTGTACATCTGCTAAAATAGGTACGGTGACCTAAAACATTGATTCAATACAAGGCCGGGAATGTCAGTGGAGTACTGTCATTTATGAACACTCCCATTTCTCAGTGCATATTGCTTAAGCAGAAATGTCAGTGTGCCTGTCCACAGCCAGATCCATTATTATGCAGTAATTACATATATTTCTAAATTGTGTGACTGTATTACAGTACCTTACTTAGTTTTTCAGTTAACTCATTTGTGTTCAGGTTTTAGGGTTTGGGTTTGTAATCTGTATTACAAAGAGAATTGGATAATTTGGTTTCATTTCATGATGGGAACTATGACCCAGCAGGGTCTTGCAACCTATAGCTTGGTTGCTTCTGATACGGAGCACACAAAATGTTCTGTGGAAGGTGAGAGATAATACAAGAATTTGATCTGTTTTTAGGATTGGCACTGCTGCCTTGGCAGTTCAGGTGGTTGGTAGCAACTGGCCCAAGCCCCATTACACGTTGCTGGTGACAGGCCTCTGCCGATTCCAGATCCTACAGCTGCTGAAGGAGAAGCCCTATCCCGTTGCTGAAGTACAGCAGTTAGATCGGCTTGAGCAGTTCACCAATGGCCATAAATCTGAGGAGGAGCTCGGAGAGCTGTCAGAACAATTCTACAAGTATGCAGTACAGGTAATTTGTTCTGTTTTTGTGTGTCACATAACCTGTAGGTACAATTAGGCTCTTCATTTGTTTTCTATCTGCACTTTTGTTTCTTCGGTTGCTCTATTTTTCTGCTATTAGTAGAGTTTCAGTATTCAGCACAAAATAAATGTTACTGTTACAGCTTGAGGTTTCTATGCCAAGTTTCAGGGTATCTACACAGCTCATTGCAGCTGAGTCTTATGCAGATTGCTTGTGTTGGTGCTGTCATAAGTTGGTGTTTCATATACAGCAATACTATAAATACATTCTAGTAAATTATTTAATTAATTTTTCTAGAATTACAAGTATATAAGAAAATGTATACAATATAAGTGTAATGAATTGGAATTTAAAGGATGTATTGAAAAAGAGTCATGGGGTAGTTTTTAATCTGGGTATGTGGGGGAAATAGGAGATGTATGTATTGAAAAAAATGCTGCAAACAATAATGACACTTTTGAACTTCTCAAACAAGCAGAAAGCTCCAAGTGTTGGTGCTCCATGCTGAGTTAGTGCCTCATCTGTGAACTTCTGGTCAACTTATTTCAGTAGCTTTTTGACAAACTACCTACACATGCTTCACACTGAAAGATACAGTCCTGTTTAGATCAGAGAGCCACTGAGATAATTCCAAAAAGAAACCCAGTGGCCGTTGGCGTTGTTCCTTGTGTGTTATAGCTGGTTGAGATGCTGGATATGTCAGTGCCTGCAGTGGCAAAGCTCCGGCGTCTCCTGGACAATCTGCCCAGAGAAGCCCTGCCAGATATCCTGACCTCTATCATCCGAACAACCAACCAAGAGAAGCTGCAGGTATCGTGTTCTTCAGGAGTTTTAGTGGTATTTGGTGTTGCTATCTTTTTAAAATTACTTTTAGGTAATTTTGGAATTGCTTACACTTGTGACTGTACAGTGATAATTGTGCCAACAGAGATTTGTGTTACAGCTGAGCATGAATGCTTGCAAAATGGTTTGATGATGTTGTTTAAAGTGTTTATATATGCATATGGCAGAACTCTGCTAAGGTAAATAGGTCTAGTTGGGAAATCTTGGAAATGATTCATTTTATTAAACAATAGGTAAAGCATGGACTTTCCATAGTCAAGATGATAAATCTTTTTTCAGATTGTGTTGAAACTCTGCTTACTTATCCCAGCTGACTGATCATTATACATATCTTAATACTGATAACTTGATAATTAAAATATTTTTAATATTAGAATTAAATGCGCTTTAAAACATTTTGAAGTCTGTGTTTCTTTAAACACTGAGTGGTTAAATTTATATTATATGTCAAAGTAAATCTAAGCAAAAATTATCTTTATGGCTTGGTGCTTATTTGTCTGATTTCTGTATTTGCTTACTGTGTTTTAGAAGTTGTTCCTTTCCTTCTCTAACTGCTTATGCTGCACCTGGAATTGAAAGTGTGTTAGGTTCTTTCAAAGCACCACAAGTAGAAATTAATGCAGTAATTTGAAGGGAAGGTGTGTGCTATAGCTAAATATCCTGCTGGAGGAGGTATGCTAGTTATTAGTGTGTTATTTTATTATTTGAAGTTCTAAAAAAAGGAGCAGCTGGTGGAAACTGTGGAAATACAGAGAAGGAGAATTCTACCCATTTCCATATATTAACTTAATATGAAAATGGAATTGTGTGCAAAATATTAGAAACACAGAATAAACAAAAAAGTCTCTGAAAAAAACCCCTAAGGCACAAGGTGATTTTTTTTTCCCCTCTAGGTTACCCAAGGAGATGATGGCATAACTTTCTTAACAGGGGCATCTCTTTCCTGAGGCCAAGTAATTGAAAAATAGAACATGGATAGATGTTTGCCACAGAAAATGCAACTAAAATATTAAGATGTTTTAAAACTAGACAGGATAAGAGAATTTTTTCTAGTTTGAAGTGCTTTGTAGCTCAGGCATACAGACCCTTGAGGCTAGATTTTGTGTACTATATTCTCCTTGCTTTTCTTACTCCTTGTTTTCCTAAATCCATCTAATCTATACCTCTGGTCAAAAGACAGTAGCAGTAGTACCTCCATGTTACCTTCCCCCAGAGTAAGTATTCATCAATGTGAACTTGTTGCTTACAACTTTCTTACAACTCCTTGCTCTTAGATTTTAGATGCTGTTAGGTTGGAAGAACGGTTCAAGATGACCATACCATTGCTTGTTAGACAGATTGAAGGACTGAAGCTGCTTCAGAAAACAAGAAAGTCCAAACAGGATGATGATAAAAGGGTATAGTCCTTTGAATTTGGAATACTTAAACATTCTGAATAAGTACTAAGATGCACTTCTTAAATAGGTTAATGAATGCATTATATTAATCTGTGCATTTTTACTGTGTAGCTATAGTGTGTGATCATAGTCTGGAGCTGCAAAGAGCACTCAGCTGGCAACTTTGGCTGTGTAGATGCACAAAAGACAAAATATTTGTCTAAAACTGCCTAGGCTTTATTTAATTTTTTTTAAATTTTATTTTTATTTTAATCTGAGCACTTTGTGACATTAAGTGAATACTCAGATTGCTCTGAAGAGTCAGTTCATGTGCATGGTATGCACACAATGAGTGCTGGCCTGTGCACTGAAAGGTCTGTCTTTTACAGATGAGTGGCAGCTTTTGAACTACAGATAAAGAATGGGTATTATAAAATGGAGCTTGTTCACTTTGCTACATCTAACTGCACTTACATAGTTTAGTAACTGGGAAGTCATTGAGAAATGAAAAAAGATAAGAGAGATTTACCCATTTTGTAAAGATTGAGTTTATTCTGCTTAATACAATGGGCTGCAGTGCTTGAAATATCAGAACTAGCTCCTTTCAGTTTTGTTCTTGTTTTGTGGTGTTTGCTACTTTAGCATGTATGATGGACTCATTAAATACATAAAGAACTGTAACTTTTTAAAGTAGCACCAGTAACAATTTTTGAAGTTACTTTCTGCAGTTCTGAATTCTTCTGTGCACCTTAGCTGTTTTGCCATGATTTTCATTGAAAGCCAAAGTACACAACTTATTTAAAAACCAATACCTGGTGCAATTCTGTGCCTCTGTTTCCATTGAACAGGTTGTAGCTATTCGTCCTAATAGAAGAATCACTCATGGAAGCATTACAGAAGATGAGGAGGAGGAAGAAGATCATGATGATGTTGTCATGCTAGAAAAAAAGATTAGAACATCCAGTATGTCAGAACAAGCTCTTAAAGTTTGTCTTAAAGAAATAAAAAGGTAAGAGTGGTAAAATGGTGGTTTATTTTAAAATTTCAAACAAATCTTGCAGGCTTTTTCCTGTTTGATATATATTCATGTTGGTTGTGTTTCTGAAATGATTTTAACTGCCTTGTGGTGCAGTAGAGGCTTTCTTTTACATTTAATTTCTGGTTGGCCTTTTGAATTCTGTACTTATATTTCCAGATTAAAGAAGATGCCTCAGTCAATGCCAGAATATGCTTTGACAAGAAATTACTTAGAGCTGATGGTAGAATTGCCATGGAACAAGAGTACCAAAGGTAAACCCTTCTCTTAGTGGTGATTCTCTTGCACAAACATTTTAGGACAAGTAGCTTATCATATAGACACTGTGAATTAGGTCTGGCTTGTAAAAACGTTGATAAGTTACTGTAAGCCAGGTAAACCATTAGATTTCAGTAACAGCTGTACACTGAATAGCCTGTGTAGCTCAGTTGTATATCTAAGAATGTGGATTTGAAAAGTATTAAGAACAGTTTCATTAAAAATGAAGGTGTTGCTAATTACAATTTGTGCCAATATGTATCAAAAATAATAAAGAAATTAGCATCTAAATATTTTTATATGTCAGACAAAAAACCCTTTTGGAGATTTCTGTAACATTGGTCTTTCTGGAGAAGATTCTGGTTCGTCTTAAACAAGTATGGTGAGAAACAAAAGGATAATAAAAGCACAATTGTAATTAATTTTAATAATTACAACTTAGGGTGCAGTAGAAAAACTGAGTCTCTGTCTGCTTTGTACCATAGTTTTTGAAGTTGTGAGTAGAGGATGATGCTGTTAATCTGTCACACAGATACAGTGTGCAAAAATGGAGAGTGAGGGAAGAGTAGGAAACCAAACACTACCAACAGACATCTCTTGCTGACCAGCACAAGTAGGTTAATTGGGCAAAATGACTTTGCACAAGGTGGACTTGGCATACCTGCATGTCCATCTCTACCCTTCTGCTGGTATTTGCAGTGATGAATTGTGCTGAAGTAGAGCCCTGGGTGTTTACAAATCTTCTCATCACTATTTTCTTTAATCATTAAATTGTAAAAAGATGTGCCTACACGTGCTTTGCGGTATTATTCAAAGAATCCTCAAATGAGTAAAATGTCCTAGCAGAATGATTTTTTTGGTGGAAGTTGCTCTTTGATCTTCTAAAATTATGCTTTGAAGTTTGGTGTTTTTACTTGAAGCAAAGTTTGTGAGTGTGACCTGTGTGATTGCTGTTTTGAACTCTGTAGCTAGAGTGAATAAAAATACACATGAATATAGAAATAGGAAATAACGATCATTATTTTAGCCTTGGATGTCATTATCAGTACTCTGTCATTTTCATTACTATAATCTGCCTATCTTAGGTCTAATTTCTTTATTAAAGGAGGAAATTAAAGAAGAACTTTAATACCGTTGTTTTAGAAAAACACTGTCTGAAATACTTGTGTGAATTGGGGGATTGCCCTGATGGAGGTATCTGTTTCTGCTGTAGGATGAATTGTTTCCATTCTTAAGGTAAATGTGCTGATCTCTGTGCTGTTGTCGATGCCAGATCGCCTGGAAATCCGTGCAGCTCGGATTGTTTTGGATAATGACCATTACGCCATGGAGAAGTTGAAGAAGAGAGTTTTGGAGTACTTGGCTGTGCGACAGCTTAAAAACAGCCTTAAGGGACCCATTCTTTGTTTTGTGGGGCCCCCAGGAGTTGGTAAAACCAGTGTTGGAAGATCAATTGCAAAGACTTTGGGTCGAGAATTCCACAGAATTGCGTTAGGAGGAGTCTGTGATCAGTCTGATATTCGAGGCCACAGGTAATTACTTCTTCTTTTCCTAATTGTTGTTTTTTCTCTGCAGAATGTATGGATTATTTTCATTGTTCAGCAGTGAAAATTTTCACAGAGATTTTGCTTCTGTGAAACAATGGTAGGTATTTATTGATTTTCCTTGGTATTCAGTGGTGTTACTTGGGAGAGAATTTTAATGGAAAAGGATGTTTAGTGTTGTGGTACAATCTTTATTCTTTCCTTCTGCTGCTTCCCTTTATTGTCATAGGGAATGGATTTCATCTTCAGTTATGTTAGCACTTGAAGTAAAATTCTTTAGAAGGTTTTATGCAAACTCTTGATTTTTCTGCTTTTTAAGAGGGATATAAAGATTAAATTATCCGGTATAACCTATGGTAGCAATACCTTCCTTCATAACCATTTTTCCTGCTAAAAGATGAGGAGAAACATGATGGAATGATACATGAAAGTTGCTAGAGGATAGCAATGGACTTATTTGTGCACTGTTTTCCTAATTCAAAAGGAGATTTATGCAAAAACACCTAAGCTGGCAGATTTCAAAGGAAGTCTTTTGGATGACATTCCTTAGGACTGTTCTTGATATTGGGCTCTTTATGTATCTACTGATTAGTCTTTTAAATTTCTAGTCCATTCCTCAGTCCTTGAAAGTAGAAGCATAATCAGTGGGCAGGAGATAAGTAACTGCCAAGCATCAGTGCAGCATTTTTGTTTCCATTACACATATTTCATGCTTATTGCATGCAGTGTAGGAAATCTGGAATAACGACTTTTAGTCAGGTTTTCTTTTAAGTCATGTTATCGAATAAAATTTCTCCTTAAAACAGCAGGTGAATACTGTGAATTAAAGCTATCAGTTATATTTTTTTTATGCCATCTAGCAGTTAATTTTGCCCAGTCACTATGCAGCTACTCTCAGTAGACTACACCTAAAATAGAATGTCCTAAAAGCAACTTAAAATGTCACTCAACAATTTGTGCTATTCAAAGTGAAGCCACTAGAGGCTGTGGAATACTCAGCATTATGAGAAGCAACTTCTCCAGAGCAGAGCAGGACAAAGTCCTTTGTAGCAGGGAAACCACATCTTGAACTTAACATTATACACAAAAGTCAAACTTTCTGTCTTGACCTTAGACCTTATAAAGAGTAAAGACAAGGAGAGTCATATGTGAGAGCCTCTAAAGAGCTTTTTAGGTCAGGTGTTTTTGGCTGTCACACATTTTTGAAAGCATTATTAAGTTGTTAATTCATGTTAGAGGCTAACTGTTATACATTTACTATTAAAAAGTGTATGAGATTTGCCAGTAGAAAATATTTGCTAAGAGATTTTATTTTTCACCAGCAAAGGAAAACATAATCTAGAATTAGCAAGACTATTGTGTGGTTACCATTCAACAAGCAAGTGTATAGTTTAGAAATTTGAACTTTAGAGCAGTTGGTACCAGGAGTCCTTTGTAGCCAACTGCTTTTTCCAGTTTTTTGTAGCTAAAATCAAGCCCACCTGTTGCATAATGGATTTTAAATTCTGCTTTGGTTTGTTTTCCTCTTTCTCAGAATAAGATTTATTCAGATTGGAATACAGCTTTTCTGTAGAGCTCTGTAATGTCCTTTTGTGTGAATAAATCCTTCAAGTTATTCCCAGTCAAGTGAATCCATTTTGTGTATCTGGTGGCAGTCAGAGGGAGGTGGTCTAGAAGTGGAGGAGACACAGACTGTTGTTTTCTGAGTTTTGCTCTTGAGCAGGCTATTTTCTAATATTATACCTTAGAAGACATTGTTTTTCTCCTGAAAGTTCCATATTAGGCTTTGGGGCTCAAGTTAAGGATTCCATTAACATTGCAGGAGAACAGTACTGTTTGTGCCTACTGATGTGTGGAACATATAAAAAAATGTACCAAGTGTACTAGGACATTCAAAAGGAACTGGTACAGCTTGGCTTGCAGGCAAGCAGTGCCTGAAATAGCATTCACTTGGGCCACTTCGGTGAAAGGTGCAGACTGGGGGATTCAGCAGAGCTCTTGAGAGCAGCAGGGTGGGGTGGGGTGTTTCAGTAACTGTGCTGTCCCACCTGATGTGTAAATGTGGCAGTTGGAGCTGCCTGGGTTTGCCCATTTCACTGGGGATCGTGTGCCTGCCCTTGGAGCTTGGGAGTCCTTTACTGACTGAGTGAAGAGTAGTGAGTATTGTTCTGCATTAAAACAAAATCATCCTCTGGTACAAAGCCAGAACTCATTGATCAGACATCCTTCAGCTGTTGTCTGCATTTACTACTCATCTATACCATATGTTAAAGTATGCTGGTTTACATTTGTTGTTTACTTGTATTAAAAAAAAAAAAAAAAAAAAGCCACCACTCTGAAGGATGACTTAAAACTTTTTTCCAAGAAGCTCATTGCTTTTAAAATCTCCTCAGTATTGATATTTTGTATTGCACAGGAAATGTATGATCTTCTCTGTTGTGTGTTTTTCTATTTCTGAAAAGGAAAGATGTAATTGTGCCATTTATTTATAGTGGTGCTGGTGAGGTAAGTGTGAAGCTCTTCTTTCTCACCTTCATGTGAAGCACTCCTTCCTATATTACCACTGCTTTGCAGTTTGAAAAGCTTGGACAGTTCACTTCTGGCTTAGGCCTTTGCTGAGGGCTTGTTTAGGTGCACCATTTGAGGAGAGGTGGGATTCCTCACCAGGACAGCTGTGCTGGCAGAACTTCCTGCACAGGCCTTGTTGCACCAGAAAAAAACAGACTGCAGACAGCTTCACCCATGAGAGGAATGAGCTTTGTTAGACAAGTACAAAGCAGAGATAGGTTTGTAAAGCCCTTGAGTGGATGTAACCTGGCCTTGAAGAGAAAAGAAAAAAAAAAAAAGGCTGTGATCTTGTGCGAGGATGTTCAGAAACAGTGATGTTAACTTTGTTATCCTTTTCTATCCCTTCAGTTAAAAATTATTTCAAACTATTTGTCTCAAGATCACTGTGAAGAAATTGAGTCCTGTTTCTTTCAATAATACTACCACTGCTTTAAGGGTTCTATTTCCTGGGCTTTTCCAGTTTACTTTGAGAGAACCAAGAATGTTGGATTTCCCAGCTGTTTTTCTTGCATTTTCTAGGATACATAGTGCCTGATAACATACTGTAGGACTAGTGTTGTTTAAAGGTACTTTTTCACTGATCTAAAGCTATATGAAGAGATTACTAAGTTGCAGACCTTCTCTACGTGGAGCTCTCAAGGGGTTGGGTTTTTTAAGTGGTGCTAACAAGTGAGATAAGTAGGAAACTTGCTCTGTGCTGCCTGTTTTGAGTGGGGAAAGCTGACTGTCCTCTGGGTTTAGTGCAGGGAGAGAAACTGCATCAAAAAATGAGCAAAGCAATGTAGCATATATCCTACAAAGCAATGTAGGATATATCCTTTCAACCCTAGCAAAAATAATGAAATCAACATCACATTCAGTGATAATATTCCTGAACAGTAGCATTTAGTTTCACATCTTACAAGGCAAAGGTTAACAGCCAGACAGATAAATGGCCATATCTGTTTGTAATTTGAATATGTTCTGGCTGGTTTGATATGTAAACACCTGCAGGGCCTGTCTTACCAAGGATTCTTTTGTTGAGATGTGTTCTCTAATAACTTTGGAGATCTTGAGTATTTGATTATTAGTATAATACAATAGATATTGGTCCATCTCTAATAAATAAAGAGGTACTTTAGATTTAGATTCTTGCATCTATTTGCCTTAATTTAGTTTATAAACCAGCCTCTTTCTTAAAACTCAATGGAACATGAATAGCTCAAATCTTCATAGGATTCAAAAGGACTAAGTAAAACTTTGTATATCTAAAAATATAAACATGCATTTAAAAATTGTAATGTTTTTAAGCATGCACTTGAGAATAATGTAGCAGTCAAGAACAAAGAATGTTTGATGTTTACCTAATTATGTTACCCTATTACTAGCATAAGCAGAATACTGAAGCAGTTGGGCTGCATTGTCTCTGAAACATATAAAATTATTCTCTAGTGCAGTGAACACCTTGTAGTAAAAACAACCCAGAGAAGAATAACATAGCACCACCAAACAAAAACCAAAACCACAAAAAGAAAAAAACCCAAACCCATAACTGAAAAAAATCCAAATCCCTTCAAAAACAAAGAAATGCCCAAATTGCTACACTGATAAATTTGTTTACACTGGTAAGTGATTCACTTCTATGAAATCCAGCTCTGATTCAGTCTCCTCATTTTCTGATTGCATTTTATAGAATGCTTTCCCTGTCTTGGCAAGGCTGTGGGTGTGCAGATGGAGGAGGAGGAGGCAGGCTGGCTGTGTAATAGCTCCCCATGCAGAGTCCTGATCTGTAATGAATGTTCCACAGCCCCTCTGTGAGAGCCAGCCGCTCTCTTGCTGCACATTAAGACTACACAAAAGCACTGAAGTGAGGAACTGTTTCCTGCTTCATTCTTTAGCAGCTGCTTCAGGAAGGTGGTAACAGGCAATCTGAATTTCTTTTCCATTGCTGGCTGTTTAGAAGATATTGAAACCTTTTATTTTTCTCAGATCTACAATTAAACATATTTACTGCAATTTGTTTCCTCGGTGGTTAGATGTTACATGGAACTGACACCATTGCTGTGTGGTTTGGGTTCTGCATTTGTTGTTTTTTAGGGTTTTTTTATATATTTAAAGTCATCTCTAGTACTTTTTGAAATTAGTCCTGTGGTATTTTTGGTTTCATCTTTGTAAATGTCATCCTGTTTATTTTGGATGGTGGTAAGATCGTATGGCAAAGCAGGCCTGTTCTGCTTGTCTGCTTTGTGAGGATCATGAGCTAGATAATGTAATTCAGCACTTAATGTATCTCTCTCTTCTTAGAATTTCATGCTCTTAATTATAGTATGTTGAGTAGTTATGGGACAAGGAGAAAAGAGGATGAAAAATGCAGCAAACAAGGGTTATATACATCTGTAAAATGTAGTTGTGCTCTGTGTGTGTTGTGGAAGAAAGATTTTACTGATTTGCTGAATAAATTCAAACTCATCATTTTTTGTTTTTCATTGCAGTGTTCAGCTTTTCATTTCATATTGAAATGACAGTAAATAGAGTTATTTTTGGTGGATGTTTGTTAAAGCATGCTGTCATGGGGACATTGACAGTTCAGCATAATTGGAATTTTACTCTCTTTTGTAACATGCTGTGTGAACTTTGTTGTGATGACAAAATCCCAGCATTGTAATTATGAAAATGTTTTTATTAATGAGGTTCCCAAATCTGCTTCTCTATGTTCTTACAGTACAAGGATGCTGGTATTGGAACATGTTAAGATGTCCACAGGCTGTAAAGTTTGGATGCACTTTAATGCAAATGATTATCTTTGCAGACCAACTGGATCACCATGGAACTCAAATTTCCATCTGCTGCTATGATTGCATGTATTAGCTCAGTTGTATATTCCATACTTTTATCAAGTATTCCACACATTTTTGCAAAAAAAGCAAGAATTGTTGCAGTGATTGTTGTTATTCTGTTTTGCCTGGAGTTTCACTTGTGACATGTTTGATGTTGCTCGTCCTGCTGGCTGTGTCACCACCCTGTTTCCCCATCCCTATTCCTTTTCAGGCGCACCTATGTGGGCAGCATGCCTGGCAGGATCATCAACGGGCTGAAGACTGTGGGGGTGAACAATCCTGTTTTCCTCTTGGATGAGGTGGATAAACTGGCCAAGAGCTTGCAGGGGGATCCTGCAGCAGCTTTGCTTGAGGTAAGAGGCATTAAAGTGCAAGCACTGTTTTATTTGGATTTTAAAAGAATTAAGCTGGACTTGGAAGATTCACTGGACAAAACAAGGCCTGACAGTGCCGGGTCTATTATTCAAATATCAGCTGCTGAGTTCTGACATGGGTGGTTTCTGTCTGTTCCTTGGGCACAGTGCAGATGCTGTTACATAGTGGATAAGTGGCATAAATCTCAGTGAGCTGTACTTGAACACAAGGATAGATTTTGGGGTGTTTTCTGTATTTAGATAGTGTTCAGCCCTAAATATCACTTGGGGGACTTCAAGATACTGATTTTTAATGATCAGATGTTGTTAGCTAAGAAAGAACTGTAGAGGATCTAAACAGTAACTACTTCTTCAAGTTTTCCCTTTCTTTCTTGGAACAACTTTAATATATTTTTGCAGCTCTTTATGGCACCAGCTTGTATTGGAGCTAAGCAGTTTACCCAGTGCATAATATAGGACTAGCTGCATGTTCTTTTAGGAGCTTTTTTTTAATTAGTGCTGTAATTAATTTTCTGAACTTAGATTTTTCATGTAAGTCACAGATTCCCACTCCTTGACTGATTATGGTGTGATGAGTGTTTGGCTGATTATGGTGTGATGAGTGATAGATTTCCATGAGAGTCAGGTTTTCCATGAGTGCATTTTTCTGAACTTCTGGCACTCAGACTAAAATGTGAATGAATCTAATTTTGAAGCATATATTACAGTTAGTTTTAACAGAAAGGTTTTAGAGTTGTCAAAGTTGATTTACTTAAAGACACAACATTCTGGAGATACAGTGGAGGACTTCGGTGAATGAGATACTATTGGAATATTTTGTAAATCTCATCAAGTGTTGAGATGTTATTTATTAGGTTAGTTGGGCTATCAGGGGGCCAGAACTGGAGTGATCATGAAGAAGATGAATTGAGACCTGTGCCTTGCAAGCTTCGTGTATTATGTAGCAGACAGCACTAAGGAGTTATCAGAACCTTCTTCCTAATTTCCATTTTCTGGAGTGTGACATGATATCCAGGACAATTCATTCTTCCACTGATTTGTGCTTATTCAGTGTTTTATTTTGCTGGAGAGAGGAAGGAGAACGTCCTCAAGTGCGAGGAAGAGACAAAGCAATGCCCTTCCTGGGCAGAAGGCTGTGTCCATCTTCCTGTGCCACCATGGGTGGCAAAGGGGAGAGTGAGGGAGGGGATGGCAAATGGGAGAATGAGGGAGGTGCTGGCACAGCAGGGCTGGGCCAGGCTGAAGTGTGTTGAGGCTGCCAGGGCAGATGCAGCACTAATGCACGTGATGGTTTTAGTATTGTGCATGCTTTGAGATTCCTTGTACTGCTGTAGTTTTACACTCTGCCTTCTCTTTTGATCTCTCTGGCCCTAGGGACTGCCATGCTCCCACTGTTGTAGCTGCACTGCTTCTGGCGTGGTTCTGTACCTGTTTCAGTCAAAAGGAGAGGCATTAGTAAAAAATACCCATGTTTTCTGAGCTAGCCTGGCTCACTTTCACAGAAGTGACTTAGGGCGTGATCCTAGAAGCATCTCAGTTGTCAGACCTGGAGTGTGGTAGCTTTGGTAGGTGGGGATGAGAGTGGTTCTGATAGTATTTGCCTACAGAGTCATTCTAATGACTCTCTTGACTGACAGTGCTTAATGCAGTGATTTAAATATTAAAAATGCTACTTAAATTAAGGTGTCATGAGCTCATCTGGATGCTATATGCCATTCTGCAAATGAAGTGTCAATTGACTTTCTACAAATGTCATTATTTTCTTCCTGCTAGATAGTGGAAAATTACTGTTTTGACAAGGCCAATGAGTTCTTTGAAAATCAGTGTATGAACAGGCTGTGGTTTGAGAGCTCTGTTTTGATCTTTGCATGTTAACATGAGCTAGTAGTAATTTAAATGTGCTAGAAAATAGCATGCCTTCACTTCTTTAGCTTTTAAAAATGACAGGGTCTTTACCTGTGCTTATCTCAAGTGTTTAGTACACTTTTCTAGGGTGCATGAAGGACATCAAGGTGCAAAGAAAACAAGCAGGGGAGTATAATAAATACATTATTCCTTGTGCTATTCCTTTGGGGGATTTTATTTGCACTTAGCTGAAAATATAATGCTCTCTGTTTCTGAGTTTGCTGATACCTCTCCTGTCATTTGTCTTTTAGTTACTTGAACTAACTGTCATAGTTCTAGTCAATGCATGGATAAAAATAACTGAGAATCTTTTTTTTTTCTATTTAGCTGGCTGTTGTTTGCTATGCAGACACAATGATTTGAGATTTCTGGGAAAGAGTGTTCCAATTACAAATTTAGATCTGTATATTAATATTGGTAGTTTTATTCAACCTTTCCTGGGTTTTATAATTTTTTGCATTCTCTGTCCTGCAGTAGAGAACAATTGTATTTTTCTAGTGTGTCGTTTGTGAGGGCAAAAAAATTTAATTAATGCTTGTTTAATTAGTTGTGTTTGAATTCTGGATACTTCATCGCTGCTTTGAGATGTTGCTGTTTTCCATCTTTTAAAACCACATTCTCAGCGATACTCAGCTCTGCTTCTGCTCCTGCCATGGATTTTTCCAGCTAAGGCTCATAAGGTTCACTTCCCACTGCCTACCTGGGCTGCAGGGTTTATGTAAGCCCTGCTAATTGCCCATTAGCTGCATCTGGAGAAGTAATTGCTCTATTAACCATGGCTGGGCTGCTCCCTTGCGAGATCTCTATATCCCTCTGCTGCTGGCTAAACATCCTGAAGCAGGTGCTTTACCTCTTCTAATGGACAGCTCATGGCTGGACATAATAGCTTCATTTTCATCTGCTTCTTGTGGTTTGGAAAGTCCATCTGGAGTGAGCAAAGGTGGCTTTTATGCTAGAAAGCAAACAATAGTCAGTGGTCACCTAACTGCTGCTTTTGCTGTTCACACTGCTGTTTGTCTGGTAAGTGCCATCATTAAGTATGAGAGGCATGTCCTTTATTCCTTAATGTGTAGATGTGTTAAATTCTTGCTGCCCACAACAGGGCATATTCAGGAAGAAAATTGCCATCCCTGTAATCTTGGGAGCAAAGCTTGATGCTTTCTAATTGCCTGATACATGTTTAGATCTAATGTTTGTGCAGAGCTGTTGCTTCAGCAAGACAGAATGTCTTCCTATTTCCAGTTACTGTTCATTAACAAAGGAATATTTTAGTCTAAATTTAGATGACCTCTGTTAAAAAAAAGAAGAAAACAGAAATGGATCCAAGTGCCTGATAGTGATTATTTGTATGCAGGGAAATTAGACCAGGAGCATAGCCAGGCAATTAAGTGTTCATGGAATTTATTCTGGATTTTGTGGTAATAAAAAGCTGTTACAGAGAAGTCTTTGTATGCATGTGAGCTATCTGTCATAAATTAGCCAAGATATTTTGTGCACTGAATGTTCTTTTTGTACTTCATATTTCTGTATTAGTTGAATATCTTGGAAGACTTTTGAACTTGAACTTCAATACAGATATCTAACTGAAGAACAGTTCTATTTGCTTTGGAAAATCTGTTTGAAATACATAGGCAGGACATTGGTTTGTATCTTATTCTAAAAAACAGTTACCATGACAAAGAATTATGAGTCCAGAGGATCTCCAGCCCTTTTAAAAAATCTCAGATAAATCACATTTTTAGATATAATCCAGGTTGGTTTGGATTACAGTTTTCTTTATCAGATAGTATTTTTTGCATGTGAGTACAATATCAATATTTTGTGTATCTTTTTAAGTAACATTCTAATCACCAGTTTGGCACTTAGCATGGTTCATAAGGATTTCTAGTTGCAGACTAGAAGGAGAAAGAAACATGCATGTAAATAAATGTCAAAATGCTGATTTGGTCTGTTAGAATACATTGTTTTTCAGCAGCTTTGAAACTACTCGCAAATACTTCAGCCAGTAGACTGGAATTCTGTGGAAATATTGTTATCAGTATTAAAAAAGGGGTAAATTGAATTAGGATTAGCTGTTTAAAACAGTTGGAGTAAACTTTGAGTGGGAGGCTAATATTTGGTATAGAGCTGCTTGTTTTGAAGAGAAGTTTGTAGCTGTTGTGCTTACATTCCCTGCCTGTTGTTGTGTTTAGGGCTGGGCTAGGGGGGCTGGCTGAGGTAAGGCACATCTCTGAATTATGCATCAGTGGACTTGGCTTGTCAGGATACTTCAAGGCCTTTGCCTTCATTGGTAAAGAAGGGAGTAAATGCTAGCAGCTGCTTGCTGAAGAGGGTAAGAAAAGCTTTTGAACAGCTTAGAGCCAGTGCACAATACCATTCAGTGAGTTCCAACTCTAGGTTCAGAATTGAAGCATCTGCTTCAGTATGTTTTAAGATTTCACTAATAAGGGGAATGTGTAACTGCTCTCAAGTCTGTGCAGCACTTCAGAATAAAATCCAAATTTTTTCTGCTTTTTAGAAAAGTCAGCTGTGTTTCTGGCAGTCTGTATTAGAAGGATTTTTCTAGTTTGTTCTGATCATAATTTTTTTTCAGAAGATTTTTTCACTTTTCAGAGCCTGGGGAGAATTTAAGAGTAATGAATATTCAGAATAGTTTCCTTTAGAATTATCAAAGAAGTCCTCAAATCCAGTTGTTTTTTTTTAATTATCAATGCTATTCTTGGCTATAATTCAGGTTGTGTACATTCATTTGGGTGTAGGCAGATCAATTATTTAGACAGCGGTGTGCTGTTTCTCAGGAGATGCATGGGTCCCATTATTTGTGACATGAGAATTATTTGTGTTGCTGTAGCATTGATCATTCATCATTTGGGAAGGAAGAGTGTGGCTGTGCATCAAGGGGATGTGAAGCAAAGGTGGTTCACAGGTGACATAGAAGCCAGGAGTACATTGCTGTGTACAGTGGACTTCCCATTTGTGGCAGTGTTAAAAAATCTACAAGAGAGCATCTCAGTACTCTTGTGTTCCACAAGAATATTTATCACCTGATCTTAAATCTAGGCAAGTGATGCATTAGCACATGAGTAGTACTAAAAGTGATAGTTACTGAACACAGTTATTGAAGCCCTAGTTCTACTTATTCAGTAAATCTTTTAGGTTGGTCAGACTGTGTTTTTGTTCTGCAGTGCTTGTTCAATTTTGTCTCCATTGTTTTGCGACCAAAAAAAAAAAAAATTCCTGTGTTGGGAAGGCCAGGGCTTGCCAAGGGTCAAAGCTTGCCTGGGATGTCATGGGCAATAAGAACTTTTATTTCCTCCTTTAGTAATAAAGGCTGGAAAAAGCAGAATGAGTGGGGCAGGTGACAGATAAGGCTGGGATTGTGTTCTTCCCCTTGGTCTCACAAGAGGGATCTCATGGGCTGGTGTGAGAGTAAGATGTAAGCTTAGAGTAAAAAGAGCTGCCAGCCAGCAGCAGGTGAGGATTGGAGTCAGGGATTACTTGGGAGAATTCTCCTTGTTCCGTGGGACCACATGGGCTGCTTTTCTAAAGTTGCTTTAAGTCCTTGAAGGGCCATCTGCCATGTGTGAAAGGTTATGGAGATGCAGCTTAGGGGAGATGCTTGATGGCTGAAGAAGTGCTGCAGCACCTCTAGGAAAGGGCAGGAACAACTCATGGGGAAGGTTCTTTTTGAACTGTGCATGTGGTGTGACATGTAGTCACAGAGTAATCCAGGCAAGGCCAGGATTTAGTGATGTCCATAATGTATTCTATTATTGTAAAGTCAGATTTGACAGACCCAAATGGAATATAATAAAAATGTGCATATTTCATTTACTTCTGATTAAATAATTGTATCACTTTTGTGTTCACTCTTGTTAAGGTCTTGGATCCAGAACAAAATCACAGTTTCACCGATCACTACCTAAACGTAGCCTTTGACCTCTCCCAAGTGCTTTTCATAGCTACAGCCAACACTACAGCTACAATCCCACCTGCCCTGCTGGACAGAATGGAGGTTATCCAGGTGCCAGGTAACACTGCAGTGCCTTCATTGCATGGCTATTGCAGGTCCTTAAACAAGTTTGGGGTGTTTTTGCTGAAATGAAAGGCAGCTCATTAAGGAAAGCATGCCAGGAATCTGGAGTGCGTGGCCAGAGTCCTTAAAAGGGACAAGGCAGGATGCCTCTGCTGTGGCCTCTGTCAGGAGAATAGTATTTAGCACTGCACTCAGGAAGATTCAGTTCCAGGTCTGTGGAGATAGATGGATACATTCTGTAATTATATTTTTCTTCACTGATTTGTTGGTACTCTAATGGTCAGTTGGCTGATGCTTCTTTTTAAGATTCTGATGGAGAAAGGGGTCTTTGTCACACAAAAATTCTGGTTTTCTTCACATGAAGTTATGAATAGCCACAAAGGATCATAACCAAACAGCCTTGCAAATTATAGCTGGGGAGGCTTTTTGTTAAATTCAATCAGGTAGAATTGTAAAAGATAAGAAATCTGATTATATTGTAGTGTCTAAGCAAAAAGATCATCAATAAATACATGCTACTTTGTTTTTGTTTTTTTTTTTTGGAAGGATATACACAAGAAGAAAAAATTGAAATTGCACATAGACACTTGATTCCTAAACAGCTTGAACTACATGGTCTGACTCCACAGCAAATACAGATTCCCCAAGTAACCACTGTGGACATAATTACCAGGTAAATTTGTTCACTGCTTTCAGTTTAAATACCTTCTTTTTATAAATCAGTTTATAAAGTGGTAATACAAATATATCGTAATATGTGTTGTCCTTAATAGCTTCAGCAGTTCAACAGTTGGTAGTTTATGGAATTGTTCTTTCCCTAACTCTTGTCTTCTCTAGAGAACATGCTTTCTGTAGAGAGTTCCTTGCTCTTGGTCTCCAGGTGTGGCTCACAATCAGTTGTGCTGACACAATTTCCAAGGCCCTCTGAATAAACAGAAACACCTGAGGTTGGTGTGGCTGCAGTGTGTGAAGCCATAGCCTTGACAGCAGACAACGTGTAGTGTAAAGAACCAACTTATATTTCTGTCATTTTCATACAAAAAATGAAAATTACCCTTTTTTTTTTTTCCCATGTGGCTTGATGGATACATTTGTCTAGATTTGGAATACGGTTTAAAAAATGAAAATACAGGGTTTTTAAATAGCTTCTATTCATTAGAACTGGGGTTTTTGTTAGACATTAGAACAAATGTATTGATCAGAACATCTTTTGAACTTGAAACTAGTTCATTTCCAATTGGAAAAGTGTATTTGGATTCAATGATTTGAGATATTTTATGACCAGTGTTTTGGCTGTTCTGTGTAGTGTTACTGCCTGGTGCTTCTTTTTAGTTCATAGACTAAAATAAAATATATAGCTCACTGTTAGTTGAGGAACTGGCTGTAAAAGAATATTTTAAGTTTTAAAATAGTTCTTTTTATTCATCCAAGAAGAGCTTAGTGCTATTGGACATTGCTTAGCATTTCATGAATATTTGGTACCAGGTGTTAGTCGTGTCTTCCCACTCAGTAATTTGTCTACAGTTATATCAGCAACCACAATTATTTTGATCAAAAGAAACTATTTTTTTCCTACGTATTAGAGTAGTCCAAGGTTTTGGAACCTTTCCCATCCCATTTTATGTGTCTGTGTGTTTAGTCAGGAGTGTGTTTCCATTGAGCAGAGCTCTGTGTTGCAAAGCACAGCCCAGCACAGCGGTTGTCTCTCACAGGTACACGAGGGAGGCAGGAGTGCGGGCCCTGGATCGGAAGCTGGGAGCCATTTGCAGAGCAGTGGCTATGAAAGTGGCAGAAGGGCAGCACAAAGAAGCAAAGCCAGACCGTGCTGAGGTGGGGGAAGGAGAAGGTGTGTATCTTTGGCATGCTTTGTTAAAAAGTGAACTTCTGATGTGGTCACTAAGAAGCTAATTTAGCCACTTTTTCTGATATTTTATTATTCTTTAAGGACTCTGTTTTCAAAAGCATGGCAGATAGTGTGACATTATTATTATGTGCAGTTTTAGTGTTGAATTATGTCTTAAATTGAGTAGTTTCAGCCTGCTGAGTTGGTAATTACAGAATCACTAGGTTGGAAGAGACCTCCAAGATCATCGAGTCCAACCCGTGCCCCAACACCTCAACTAAACCATGGCACTGAGTGCCACATCCTATCTTTTTAAAACATCCAGGGATGGTGACTCTACCACCTCCCTGGGCAGACAATTCCAGTCCTTTATCATTCTTTCTGTGAAAAACTTTTTCCTAATATCCAGCCTGTATTTCCCTTGGTGCAGCTTAAGACTGTGTCCTTTGGTTCTGCCAGTTGCTGCCTGAAGAAAGAGACCAACCCCACCTGACTACAAACACCTTTTAGGGAGTTGTAGAGTTAATAAGGTCATCCCTGAGTCTCCTTTTCTCCAGGCTGAACACCCCCAGCTCCCTCAGTCCTTCCTCACAGGACTTGTATTCCAAGCCCCTCACCAGCCGGGAAGTGTGAAGTTCAGTGCATCTGTTTCATGTCTTAGGGGTGCAGTTATGATTTGTGTATGTCTTCCTAGGTTTTTTAATCCAAATCTTTCACTTCTTCTCTTTAATAAAACACTAAGCATGGCTGTAGTTCCTACTAGCTCAGAACTCAATCTGGTTATTTTATTGTACACCAGAAAAATTGTCTGCTTGAAGGAGTGTGAAATTAGAATTGTTTTTGTGTGCCTTTTAAGATCATGCTTATTCAAAATGTCTTGGAGCTTTGGTAACTTCTCAGCCTTGGTTAGTCTGTTCTTGTTTCCATGTGTACAGTGTTTTGTCATTCCCAGTCATCGAACAGACTGAAAGAAAGCTAAACACAAAACTGTCAAACAGGAAGAATACTCAGGTAACTGCTTCACTGGTAAAGGCAGATCTCTTTCTAAATCTGGAAATAGGAGAGGGAGGGATGAAGTCAGGCCCATGGTCCAGTTCAGGTGCAGCACACAACAGGTGACTGTTCCTATTTCATACCCCCATGAACATTTTCTTTAACAAAAATGAACATCCACACTGTGTTTGGTGATGTGATGGAGGGTGTAGATGGCTGTGCTTTTGTTCCAGCCATGCTGATGGAGGGTGTTGCTGTGCACAGCAGTTTCCTGTCGGAGCTCTGCAGTGCACATTGCAGCACTAGATGTGTGCAGGAGTCCTCAGTGTCAGGTAGATTAGGAATGTGAAAGGACAAACTGCAAACCTCAGGCTGAACTTCTAAAATGTGGATAGCCCTTAGTCTAATAAAATCTATCCAGCAGGGTGTTGTGTGTTCCCTTAGTTTGTTTTTTTGAAGAGTGAAATGAGTTCGGATTACAAGAAATTCTGCCAGTCTGGCAGAGAACAACTGGATGTCAGAGGATCCTGGAAACTGAAAACTCCAGAATGGCTGCTTGCTTTTGCTCCAGGATACTCACAGACTTAAAATACCAAACAGGGCCTTGTTGGTTTGATGTTCTGAAATATTCCACAACATAGCTGATGTGGAAAAAACCTTCAGGTTCTAACATCTGTACAGCTGGAATAGGTCTGGTCTGGGTTGGAGGACAGATGAGGAGACTTGTTATCTGTTACTTTAAAACCAAGCAGCAAACAAGTCTCAGCAGTGCCTGCCCCTTTCAGAGAGTAAATCCCAGGGGAGGAAATATAAAAGATATTTTTATAAGCAGTGGTAATAGTTAGAAGGATGTTTGAAGAAGAGTTTTACCCACAGTAAAAACTTACATAATTTGACTCTGACAATCTATTTCTTGAGTCTTGCAGCTTTACCTTGCTTTTTTTTTTCCTAGCTTAGTATTTCCCTTCTGAAAATTAAATCTTCTTTTACCTTGTTGAGTTTTCTAAGATCACCCTAATGTCTGTGAAAACTGTAATAGCAGAAGGTTGAATTTGGCAGTGTTTGCTTAAGCAGGGTCAGCATGGTTTTCTCTGAATGTTTGGCTTAAAGGCAGTGAGCTCTCACAGTAGCAGTGACTGAATCCATGAACGATCCTGCAATTTAAATGAACCCATCTTCATTGAAAGGCAGTGGTTTTAAGACATATTTACCAGTGCTTTCCTTTTATATTATATGTGTGTTTTCTGCCTTCTGTGCTCTGATGGGCTTTATGAAGTCAAACACTGACTTGTTGATGCTTCTGTGCTCTCTTTGTGGGTGCGACTGCTGAGCTTCTGGGCTGTGCTGGCCCAGCTCACCTGCACCAGGCAGTATCAGGTGTCCTGGCTACTGCACCTTTTGGATGGTAATTTTGACAAGTCAAATTTTTAAAGTGGCTATCTGTGTCTAAAATGTGTTTCAGAGGTCGAATGCAATTACTTAGTAAAAAGAGATCTCATTCTGCTCTTCAAGCATTCTGGTAAAATAGATGACAGGTGGGTTCAGAGCACAACTCATGGTGCTGTGAGAAGAAACACTTTATTATTAAGGCAGGTAACAAAAAGGCACTGTGTTAGACATCTCAATCCAGTGAGAGAGTTATTTACTGTGTTAAAATTAGAGCTGTGCTTGCAACTGAGGTATTTACACTGTTAAAATTATACACTGTTAAAATTAGTTCTGGACTTGCAACTTACCAAAGCTAAGTGAAAATAACAGCCCAAGTGCTTCAAAGGGGGGCAAAATGGTTTTTGGTTGACCCAGTTTGGAGAGTAAAGAAAGAAGTGAGCTGTGAATAATTGTTTTTGTTCTTCTGAAGTGAAAACTGTCCATAAGAAAAAGCTGTATTAATACAAGGGAGGGACAGGTATCTCTGCAGTGAAACTTTGCTGTTATAAAGACTTGTACAGAACGGTGCAGTCTGCAAAGTTGGTTTTATTTTGTACTAACACTTTTGCTTACACCCTGGTGTGTTTTTACAGTGTGTCATTTGATGGGAGTATATGAGAGTAGGAGCCTTTAAAAAATATTTTCATTCTGTATGTTGTAAACAACTAAGTGTTCAAAACAAAACTTACAAATATCTCCAAATACTTGCAATTTGATGCAAATAATGGGATTTGTAGCCTAAATTGATTTCTTTGGCATTTTTTCTCCTGTTGATTTAGTGGACATTTGTGCAGTTGTGCATCATGATGATGAATTCTTATTTCATATAATGAATGGCTCTGGAAGATTAATTAATCAAATTGTCATCCCTTAATAGTTTCATTTAGAATTATTTATAGATTTTTTTTTTTCTTTATAAAAAAAATCTAGAAGTCATTTTTGCTTCCCACATTTGTGTGTTGCTGATATGAGACTGAGACTCTGCAGTTAGTGCATTGGTATGCCTTGAGTTGTGACTAGGAGAGGGCAGACTGCAGGCTTGCTTTGCTTGCTAAAACATAATTTATACCTGATCAGAGCACAGCCAAATCCTGCCATGGTGCCTGTTTGTTTATTCAGCTGAGTGCCTCTGGCTGGTGGGCTGTAGTAAGAGTTGAGGACACTAGGTGGTAAAATCACAGACTTTCCACCATTACATTGATTAAATCAGATTTTTAACTTCAGGGAGAGCACCTGTTTTCAAGGCTTTGTAAAGGTGAGGCTTTTGCCACTGTTTGGCAGTGGGCTCTGGGAAGGGAGGGTACTGCCCTAGCAGAGCTGGAGGCTGTCTCTCAGGCTGGGTTTAGCACTCCCAGAAATGCACCTCTGAAATGCACAGGCAGCTTTTAGTGCCTCCTTGCTCCTCTGACTCCTGAGCTTTCTGGAGAAGTTGGTGAGTGCAGGAATGTTGGTTTGTATCAGTTGTTGAGTTTGCACAAGGAACTTCAGCATTTTTCAGAGCTCTCTGGGGAGTCGTCCCTGTGTACAGCAATGCTATCTGATATTTCACTGAAACACTATCTAAGATTTATAAGACACTCCTCGAGTCTTTTGACACTACAAGAAATTCTAGAAGTCACAAAAATATGTGAAACTGTCCTTCCTATTTTAGTGCAACTGCCTTGAGAATGCAATGCAGCAACTGTGCACTAAAGCATCATATCATGATACAGCAGTTGAAACCCAGAGTGAAAAACAATTTGTCTAATTCAGACCTGAAGGGAGATTTAGGACAGGTAATATTTCATAACTAAAAGTGATGAAATGAGGATTGTATTTGTGTTGAAACCAAGGCTTTGAACATACTTAAATATTTCCATAACCCATCAATACAAAGCAGTTTGTTCTACTCCTTGTGAATGAAACATTTGTTTTAAATTAAATGCAAGTGTTACCAAAGTGGTCAATGTGAGCTGACACATGAAATCTGCAGAGCATCAGCTCCAGGGAGGTGTGTCTGCAGGTACTCAGGTCTGAGCTCAGCTCTGCTGACCTTAGAGAGCTTCCCAGCTCTGCAGGCTGCAGTGTGGGCCTTTTTCTGAAATCTCTGAAAATTACTTGGAATGACTTCTCCGTAGGAGAAGGTATAAATGTTCTGAGATGATTGGCCTGAATACAAATTAATTTTTAAGGTATTATTTTTTCCATGTTAATTTATCTAAATATTCCTGCATGAGCACCTCGCATTCAAGTGCTTCAAGTGCACGTTGTTATTGTAGGTCACAAATGATAGAATGCAATTATTTTGTGGAAAGAGAACTTTCTGATGCTGTGGGGAGAGATGCACATAGCATTAAATTTAAGCATCTAAGTAAGTGTAAACAGTATTAGTGTCCCAGGAAATTGTTCCCTTCCTAAAGAAATGCTTCCTGAAAGTTTGGTGCATAAGATTTAAGTTTGACAGTGGAATGTTGCTTTTAGGGGCCAGTTCCATGTTATGGCTGGCTTTGAATGTGAACAGCAAAAGCATTCCCATCTTTTTCTACCTAAATGCAGTTTTGGGATTTTTATTTTTTTTTTAGTTTGGAGGGGCTAAAAGAATTTTGTCTGCAGTATACTGAAGCATCTGCTGCTAAGTGAGATGAGAAAGAAAGAATGTTACTTTCCCTTTAATTGCCACAGAAACTTGAAACCTTGTCTGTCATGCTGATGCTCTTTTTTATATCTGTTTGTAGCAATTCAGCAAATCAGAATGTGTTATGTTAAAAACTGCTTTAAAATGTTTGGTTTCTATTTTTCTATCTTGGTTAGTAAGAATGGTTGGAAATCTTTAAGACTTGTGTTGCTAGTGTTTAATTTAAATCTGTTTTATGAGGAGATGAGAAATTGCTACATATTGAGGAAGTTTTAGACTCTTGTATTCTCTCATTTCCATTACATCTGTAGAAGGTAGCATTCTTATTTTTTTAAATCTTTGTGCCATGAAATGTCTATTAAGGTTAAATCTTTAATTATATTTAATAGTTCATTGTCAGTATGTTTTCTTAGAACTCCATTTTCTTACAAATCCATTTTTACATGTGAGACTGTTTTATTTTGGGAACTTGCAAAGACAGATTCCTGAAGAACATTGTGATCTTTGAGTAGCTGCAGATTCTGCTTGGAAAATTTTACAAACAGAATCTTTTTTTTTTTGAACTTATTTTTGGTTACTTGGGGAGTATGTGTGGTTGCTTATTTTTAGTATTACAATTTTTAAATATTAAAACAACTCAATACCGTGCTGTTTTTGTGTAAGCAGACATGTAATAGCAGAGCAGCAGGTGGTTACTCTAGTGCAGTTTGGAGCTCTGCTAAGGGCACTTTTTGACCCTTTAGTTTATTTTGCCAATTTATCTCAAACTGTAAGATTATTAAGCTGCTGTCCTAACGAGAAGTTCTGTTTCTGGAAACTTGAATTTAAGTGTCTTGTTTTTAGATAAATATGTCATTTAGCTTGTGCTGTGGTTTATGGCTTTTAGTCTGGGGTAGGTAGGGAACACACATTTGTCATTGTTAGTGGAAACCTTAATTACTTGTCTTTATAGATTCCTCATAGTCAGCACTTGTTTAAAGATGATAAACGAAGATCGCTTTTCCTTCAAAGAAAAAGAGTTTTTAATTACATTTTGGGACATCACTTTATGCTTTTATTGAAAATTAGATAATGCCAGAATTTAGGTTAACATTTTTACAAAAAGTCTGGAGTTTGTTATTGTTACAAATGATAAAATGGGATCTACTCATTAGATCAGATAAACTCAAAGAAATTTTTGATCCTTTTAATGGGGCAGGCAGCCTCAAATTCCCTGCTTTGTTTATGAGGAGTTTTTCTCTTCAGCTGTATACAGAGCGAGGTGAAATAAATACATTTGTGTTTGTTAGGCAGTAAAATCTTGGTATAGAACAAAAGCAGCTGCTTTTAAATTCAGTTTTGTTTTGAAATATTAATTGCATCTCAGATTATCAAATAATGTTGAAATTGCAGTCTGAATTGCAAGAATAGCATGCAGGGTTAAGTTTCCTAGACTTGCCAGTATTTATGTCTTTAAACTTATTGTGAATAAAAATAGTAGTTTAACAAAAGCAGAGAGACATGCTGGAACAACAGGAGGCATCTGACTAAGGCAGTGTTTGCAGCAAAGGAATGGGATTTAGCCATGGAGCAGCAAGTTGTACAATGGGAAGATTAGTGGCTGTTGGGTAAGAGCTGTTGGATTGGCATCCTGAATGAAAGCTGAGTTGCTGCTGTCATGTTAATAGTGATGTAAAATGTTTTCCTTGATACTCTATTAAGGCATTAGTGAGATGCCACAAAATTGTCACAAAATTACCTATAAAAAGGCCTTTATGTATCAGGATTAATAACAGGATAGTTTGTATCTTGTGGAAGGAGACATCATCCTCATTTATCCATTCTGAGAATTGCTTTTGCACCACTGACCTCTCTTCACGTTATAGTAAATAGATTAGATCAGTGGTTTGTGTTTTTCTGTACTTGTTTGAACTCGTGGATCTTCAGTTACTGTGCATGCATTGATGTGCAGAGGAAGAACCAGAAAGCTCCTTTTCAAACTAAAATTAGAAAGAATTAAAAGAAAGTAAACAACCCATATTTGGGTCTGAAATACGGTGCAGGAGTCTTGAAGCTCGGTGTGCCTTGCTGTGTAACACAAACTTCAGATGCGTGTTAGGCTGGGGTTTGGGGTGGGAAGAAAAGTCTTCGCTCTGTGAAGGAGGGCAGCCCCAGGGCAGGGAGGCACTGTCCTGGCAGTCACAGAGCCTTAGGAACAGCTGGGTTGTCCAAGCATTCTTCATTTCTCTGATAGATGTTTCACTAAAACACTGCTTAGGGCTCTTGAGAAATGCTGATAAGCCTCTTGCACCTGGAGCAGATTCTCTGGGGAAATTATTCCCTGTTTGCATTGTCCCTCTGCTTCCAGTCCCTTGGTAACTGTGCAGTGTCAGCCCTTGAGCTCAGTCAAGGAGCAAACAGCTCCTCTGCAGGCTGGGGGCGAGACTGACATTGACATGGTTCACATTACAGTTCCCTTTGTATAGAAAGAGAAAACAGAAATTCAAAGGCAATTCTGCTAAGGAAGCCATGGTACAGGTAAGAAATCCACTCATGCTGTGAGTGAAGGGAAGAGCCCCCTTCTGAACCCATAACTATTGCTTTAATTTTGTGGTCCCTCCTAGGTGGCACTTGAGTATATTGCATTCAACAGTGTCAGGCTGCTGGGAGTTTATAGCCCTTCCTGAAGAGTATATCATGCCTGTAGGTGTTTTTGAAAATGTCTGGTAATTGGACCTTGGAGGAATTTTTTGCTGCTGCTGGTTATTGAGCATGACACCTTAGCAGTATCTCCTTCAACAAAGAAAAGAACAGAGCCCTCTGTGTGTGTAGTATTTCAAGACAAAAGCCACAGGTTATTACACTGAAATTGTTTGAGATTTTTCCACTGAACAAGACCTGTAGGTGTTGTATTCTGAGCTGGCTGTTGAACAGACATGACAGAGATGTCAGTTTTGAGAGTTAAGCAGCCTGAGCAGGTGGAAGGTGTCCCTGTGTGTGCTGGGGAGTTGGGCTGATGATCTTTAAGGGTCCCTTCCAACCCAAACCCTTCTATGATTGAGCAAAGCCATAAAAGTCATAGGAGACAAAAATCAACTTGAGAAGTGTCACATCAGAGTCTGTGCTGCAAGGGCTGCACTGGAGCTGCTCTGTGCTGGGGCACAGTTGTAAACACACATGAGAAGAGCAGGAGTTCCTGCACTGTCAGAATTGCCCTGCTCAGCTGCATGTTCTCTGTTGTACCACACTGCAGGTGATTCCTGTGCAGGAACAAACCCTTCCACCCTTCCCTGGAAGGTGGGGAGGCCCTGGCACAGGTTCCCAGAGAAGCTGTGGCTGTCCCATCTCTTGAAAGTGTCCAAGGCCAGGTTGGACAGGGCCTGGAGCAACCTGGGATAGTGGAAGGTGTCCCTGCAAGACTTTAAAGCAAGATCAGCTTTAAGGTCCTTTACAGCCCAAAGGGTTCTGATTCTGTGAAATACTGGTTTTCTGCACGAATCTGGGGAAAAGTGCAAAGTCTTAAATGAGCTAATGTGTTTTGCTGTTTGAATTAGTTTAAAATGCACTTAAACTGATGAGTTGCATCTCTGTCAGTGCTCTAGATTTAATTTTATCTTTGATGAACAGTTAGAACATATTTAGGCTTAATAATTAAATTTCATGCCATATTATCTTTAATTTGACAAGATTTTTGTGAGAGATGGTTTGAGCACATTTTCTTGAATTTACTGAGCATTTTGTTGCATATTTTATTTTTCTCTGTCAGGATTTTTTAAAAATTCCTCTGTCTAGGAAAGACCATTACAAATCCTAAATTAGATTTTCTTCCCTTAGATTGCAAAGAGCACGTCGCAGAAGATGCCAAGGCAGAATCCATCAGTGACACAGCTGACCTGGCTCTGCCACCTGAAATGCCGATTTTAATTGATTTCCATGCTCTGAAAGATATCCTGGGGCCCCCCATGTATGAGATGGAGGTAACATCCTCATTTGTTTCTGTTTGACACTGTTTCTGGCTGATATGAGTATTGCTATTGACTGAGTCCATACAAATGTTAACAACTTCAAATATGTCAATAACAGCACTGTGTTTCTTTATGTCCCACAAAGTGTGTTTGCACCTAAAGAAGTTCTTCTTTTCTTTTAATTCAGGGTACGTAAATAACATAATGCCCTGACTTTTCTGTTAGCAAAGGTTCCTGCAGCAGTGCTGTAGAATGCCATGGTGTTTTTTCAGTTTGAAACAATTTTGCTTTTGTTTGGGGGATGTTTGGTGGTCTTGGGAAGGAAGCCAAAAGTAGAACCCAGGAATCCTGTCTCTGCAGCAGCTGTGCTAAAAGACTGTCCCTCATACCTCCTTAAAGCCAGGTAGCATTTTTGGGTATTAAAAACACTTCAGTTTGTACCAGAAGTTCTCAGACATTCTTTAGGTTAGTGTGACTCTTAGCTATTAAAATGTTTTATGATCAGTCAGGCACCTCCAGCTCTGCTCCTCAGTAGGCATATTTCAGATTTTTTGCTTTCTCCCATCGGTATTTTGCTCTGTTCCATGGGAATGCTGTCAGTTAATGTAGTTTGTTAGTTTGGGATTCTCATTTCACCAGTGACAGTGCAGTTGTTCTCTGTTCTTGAGAAGTTTCTTCAGTTTCTCCAGTGGGATTTGAAGAACAAAAAGGAGACAAGGTGATTGAGAGAGCAGGAGAAAATGAATGATTGTTAAGGAATGAATCAGTTTTTAGACCTGAACAGAAGCTTTTGGATTTGAAGATCTTATCATGGAAGAGAGTCTTAAGGAAGAGAAAGAAATGGCAAAACAAACTGAAAGGAGACAATGCCATTGATTGTGACAGGGGATGGTGATGGGAACAGTGGGAGTGAGAGAATGGGAGGCAAGGCAGATAAATGACCAACAGGCCTGGTGATTCTGGGCTGGGTGCATTCACATGGGTTCTTTGGTGATTTATTTTTTTTACTTTCAGAAATTAGAAAAATTTGCTCTTTAGGCAAATGACTGAATTTTCAGCAACTTACGTTTGTTCTTTCCAACTCTCAGAAGCCTCTGTACCCAACAGGAAGATCACACAAATGTAAAAATTCAGTGCTAATATGGGACTTTACTTAGGTGCTCTGCCTGGTGTCAGTTTTGTTTCTGGAGTTGATTGTTCATTTAAATTTGGTAGTATGGCTGTATTGGAAAATAATTTTGTCTTTTTTTTCTGTTGGATTAAGTAATGCAAGTAAAATTTTTCAAGTGTGGTTCTTAATTTCAAGTGTTCAAATACAGGAGTGCTAGGTGGGGGTTTTCTTTTGTGAGTTTTTTGTTTATTTGTTGTGGGGTTCACAATCTGCCATAAATTTGCAGATAAGCATTTCATGGATCTGCTGGCCTGTATAAACTGAAGTGAGACTGATTGAAGCTTGTGACTTCTTTATCAAAAATTTTCTTAACATTTCTGTATTTAGAAGGCAGATTTAGCACAAAAATAGAAGTAGAGGTGAATCCACACAGATCAATTGCCCAAGCAGCCCAGGATTTCTTTTCATGTACTATTTACTGTATTTATTGAGTGAATATTTTTCAGTACACACTTAGGTTTTTTTCCATGGAAATTGCTCAGATAACAACATAACTTCTGTTTTAAGGAATTTTCCCAACTAATGTGTTACCCTTAGAATTTTCTCAAGTGCTCCCAAGGTTCCTTCAAGGAGCAGAGTTTCTGCTCGGGCAGGTGCCTGAGCCTGGCTGCTGAGGGTTCTGCTCTGCAGTCACAGGCTGGCTCTCCTCTCTGGGTCTGACCTGACAGCTTCATCCGGGGCCTGCATTTTGCCATTTATCAGCAGCTGAAACAAAGACACCATGAGGCAGCCACTGTGGCAGTACCTGCATGAGGCTGAGCAAATGGAACTGAAAACATGGCGTGACTTAATTGATCTGTTGTCCTTCAGGGAATTCCTGACACAGGGATTCATCTCTCACCTTTGCTTGGCTATTGTCTTCACAGCTCTCCCAGTGGGAAGATGTGACAGAATATTCAGCTCCTACTTGCTGGATCAATTCATTTATCACAAATAAATAATCTTATGTGTCTCCCTACAGAACAGATGTTGGAATGAATCACATAGTGAGGCTTTGAAAGAATAATCTAGACAATTTAAAATGCAGGAGATTTAATGAAATGCTTCAGCACAGAACACTTCTGGGGGAAAGGGTTTCTAACATATCCAGTGGGTTTATAATAAACTGTTTGTATTTTTGGCTTGGATTTTTAGCTTGTGTTTTGGGGAATTTTTTAGCTTTTTTTTTTCTTTCAACCCTTAATTCTGCTCGAGTAACAAAATACTACTGGTTCCACAGGAAGGCCCATCAGGATTGGTTTATATCCTCATAACTTGAGTGAAGTTGAAGGGACAGAAGCTGTAGGTCAGGGAAATTGCCTAGTCTAGGAAAGCACAGGTTTAGATTGGCATTTTTTCTAAGAACTATCAGTCTTGTGGTGATATTTCTGGGAAATCCTTCTCCCTCAGAGGGAAGCCACTGTTAATGTGCTTTGCCAGCAATGATTTGCCAGGGAATGAATCAGAAGAGTAGAAAAAAAGTTGGTACAGTCAGGCTGGGAAAACCTGTGGAAGGAAAACAACCATGCTAAAGGCCAGCAAGTGACTGAACTGGTTCTCATTTTCCCATTGTGAATCAGAGACTTACCAGCTTCTTGTCCATTACACTGGCTTAGTGTAGCTCCAAAACTGCTGATGATAATCTGAAATTCTCTAAAATAAATGTCTGTGCTGAATGTTAAGACTTTAATTTTGCAGTGTCCAGGCAGCTGAAATGCATCTGGCAGTATATTCATGTACTCAGGATAGAGCTAAATCACAGCTGGGTTGGTCTCATCTGCAAAAATTTTCAAGGCATCACATGTAGGTCAGTGACATCTTTGTCATCTGACAGACATCACCAGCCATCAGCTGATTCACATGGTTAATTTTAATTGAAGTTGTTTAGAAAGTGTAAGAAAGGATTTATTCTAATTTAAATTAATCTGACTTTTGGTGAGAAGAAACTCAGAGGTGCCAGGAGTGATTCAGTCTTGTGGGGGGATCCCTGTAACACTTTGTGGGTATCTCATGTAGTCCAGTGTCCTTTCCTCTGAGTGTTGGGGGTTCTGTGGCTCTGGTTGTGTTTGGGGATTTCCAAGGGGCTTTTCTGCAGCTGGATCTCCAGGCTGCCAGGGCATTTGCCACGTGTGCCTGTCAGCAGGCTCGGCTGAGGAGGTTGCAGCAGGGGTGGGCCAGTCTCTCTCCAGGACAGTAGGAGAGGCTGCTTGGCTTTGGAGGCACCAGGTAATGCAAGGAACAGTGATCCAAAGGTGATCAACACCTACTGCACAGCCAGTTTCTCCTATCAGATCTCAACTGACTTGTGAAAGTAGGAGGAGGTACCTGCCTAGTCTGAGGATAAAGGAGGGAGCTTGTGCTAAGTGATGAGTCTTAGGAACCATTTTGGTTGTGATTTGTTGTCCCATTGGCTGTGTTCTGCCCCTGAGCTCTCAGTCTCTAAACTGTTTTCAGTTGATCCAGAGTCCTGTCTGAAAAACTGAAACAAAACCCCCAAATCAACAACCCTTGTGGATGGCTGCTTTGGGCTGGGAGAGGGTGTGGACAGTTAACTTTGTTCATTATACCTGTAATGCTTGAAACCATGATGGTTTGCTAAAATAGCGTTGTCTCCAGTGTACAGGGGAATGTTCCAGCGTTGTTGGATTTCAGTGTGGCCAGGATGAACTGACTCTGTTAACCTGAGTTACTAAAATAATCAGAGTGAATCACCTTAACTAATAACACACGGGCAATGGATATAGAAACTGATGTTAGCAAAATTAAAAATGCTTAGTGAGGTATTTTGATACCATAAAAGCAAAACACACTGTTCTGTACAATTTTCTTAAATGTTAAAAAAAGAAAGAGCCTTCTTAGCTAAATCCTGCTAGTGACAGCAAGTGGCAGGGTGTTGATGGCAGTGCACAGGTAAGGGAGAGCCCCAGGAGAAGCAGGAGAAGGGGCTCTGTGGCTTCCTTGGCTTTGGCTGCCAGTGTAGCTGCTGATTGCTTGGCTGCTTGTAACTCCTAAAGGGACTCTGTCAGGTGTCCCTCTGCCTGGCCTGGGAACAGATTCATGTTTCTGCTGTTCCAGAGTGTTTGTAAATGTCTGCAGGGAACAACATCGGGGCTTGGCTGGCCACAGCTCAGGCAGTGCCACCACCTTTAAAAAGGCTTTTAGGGAACACTGGGGAGCTAAACTGGCTTTGTCACAGGAGTAACAGTCAAGGCAAACACACTCCAGCAGATGGGTTGTCACATAAACATTCAGTCAGGATTGACTGAACACTTGAAGTCCTTTGAGGAGAAAGATTCTTATGGTGTTTTTGGGGGCAGGGAAGGTTTCAAGAATGACACACCCAGATGTTTGCCATGGCCTTAAGCTAAGCTGCCATACACAGCTCTTGTTGTGTAATTAGTGTTTACACATATCCAGAACTAGTGCTGCATTAAATAATAAATTAAAATATAAGAGATCAGACACTTGGCTTAACGTGTTTTGATGGGTACAGTTGTTTCAAAGCCAACTATTGAATTGTTTTTTCAATTTTTCTTAATGGCTGTTTCCTAAACCGCTTCCTGTGTTTCCCTTCAGGTGTCTGAGCGCCTGAACCAGCCCGGGGTGGCCATAGGGCTGGCCTGGACACCCCTGGGAGGGGAGATCATGTTTGTGGAGGCGAGCCGCATGGACGGGGAGGGCGAGCTCACGCTGACGGGGCAGCTGGGCGACGTCATGAAGGAGTCGGCTCACCTGGCCATCAGCTGGCTGCGCAGCAATGCCAAGAGATACCAGCTCACCAACGGTGAGACGGCGGGGACACAGCGGGGACACTGCGGGGACACTGCAGGGACACTGCAGGGCAGCTGCAGGGACACAGCGGGGACACTGCAGGGCAGCTGCAGGGACACAGCGGGGACACAGCGGGGACACTGCAGGGACACAGCGGGGACACTGCAGGGACACAGCGGGGACACTGCAGGGCAGCTGCAGCCCCAGAGCCTGCTGATGCCACACTGCTGAGTAACTCTGGCAGTTAGTCACTGTGGATATGTAGCACACAAAGGGTTGCAGCCATCAGTGCTGCCCCGCAGATGAGATCAGCTCCACAGTGCCTCTGTTTAGTTCTTTCCCAGTTGCTGCCAAGCCGAGGTGGTTGTGGCCTGGCAGAACACAAGTTGTGTCTCTCTGCCTTAGCCTGGAAGGTTGTGGGCAGCCTCAGTGCCAAGGTGCTTCTCCTTGGTTGTGGCAGACACTGCCTCTGACTCATTTTTGCACTCAAGCTTTCCAGCAGTATTTTCATGATGGAGACAGATATAGAAGTCTATAGTTTTTCTCTGGCAGGTTCTGTTAAAAGCTTTTTGTAGTCTTAAGTTTTGAGGATGTTGGGTTTGTATGGCAGCTGTGGAACTGCAGTGCAATAGAGCTCTGGACAAGAGCATTTTAACAATTGTTTTTTTCTCTGAACCTCCCAGGACTTGTGGAAATGTGTTTTCTAGATTGATCATCTGCTGATCAGGCAAATAATTGACCAGTATCTGTCACTATTTGTGGAAATTAGATAGTTAAAAACAAAAGTGGAATTAATGTATGAAATGTTGCAGGTATTACCTGTGGGCCTGTTTACCTCTCTGGCTTACACTCCATTACAGATGAAAGGACATAAATAAGAGTTTATCATACTTGTGAGTTTCTGTGGGGTGTTCTCTGAACATTGATGTTGATGGTTTGGGGCATAAAAATTCTACGTAGAATTTCCTTGGCTTCCACATTAATCCCTACTTTTCACTTTCCCAATGCATGCAAATGCCAAGCTTATTGTTTATCATATTACAGCTTTTTCTAGGAATTTAGATAGGAAAGCTCACTGGAATTTCTCCTTGTTGTTTTTCCTAGGGCTTCTGCAATATTGTGTTGTCTTTTTCAGCCTACTGTTAATAAATAGTGCCAAGGCTTTTAGTTCTTGGTGGGCTTTTAGAATAAAGACCAGGAACAAAATGGGTTTAGATTTTTAACATTCAAACCATTCTCTTTTTCCTTAAGCTTCTGGAAGTTTTGATCTCCTTGACAACACTGACATCCATCTGCACTTCCCAGCTGGAGCTGTCACAAAAGATGGACCATCTGCTGGTGTTACCATAGTAACCTGCCTTGCTTCACTCTTCAGTGGGCGGCTGGTGTGCTCAGATGTAGCCATGACAGGAGAAATTACACTACGAGGCCTTGTTCTTCCAGTAAGCATCATTGGAGAAAACAGCTAAAGTTGTATTAATTCTCCCTGTTTTGGATATAAAATCTGTTTTTAGCCACTTAGAAAAAAGTGGAGCCAGAGCCTTGCTGGATCATTCCTTAGCAGCAATGCACATTGGAAGAGGCCAGTGGAGGCCAGGCTGCTGCAGGAATGCCCCACTCCTCTGCTTTGCCTTTCAAGCTAAAGCCAGCCTTGATGTGGCTTTTTGGGAAAATATATTAAAATGTCTACTTGGAAAGGAAACCTCAAAGTCCTAAAATGCAAGATAGCTCTAAAGTCTGCACTGTGGTTTCTAAATGTGCTTCCTCAGACTGTTGATACAGAACTACTTCTGCTGTCTTTGTAGAGTTGTGTCTTAAAGCTCTCACAGAAACTGCACACAGATTACTCCTGAATCCATGGATCTACTTTTAGATTTTTTTTCAGTGTCGGTCCTTGTATGTAGCTCAGCCAAATGGGGTTTCCATAAAGCTTTGTCAAAGCTTGAAGGCAAAGAGGGTATTTAAACAAACAGAGTTTAGTTTGAAGTGTCAGTGGAGCCTGGCACTGGTGCTGCAGTTGATACGGGAGTTATTATCTCATACCAAATGATGTACAGGAGGATGAAGCTAGAAATAGAGACAGGATTTTGTTTCCTGCAGAGGAGACAGAACCAGAGGTGCCATGGTAGGCTCTGACAGGCCAGGCCATTGTCCAGGGTTCTGGAGCAGTCTGCAGTGACTCTGGTGGGAGCCAGCTTAGCCCTGCAGCCAGCCTGTCCTGACTGCCAGGCAGTCACCACACTGTGCCTGCTGCTAAACCTGTGTGCAGAGATAAGGTCCCTGTAAATATTAAACCACATTTTCCTCCTTCCCCAAGGTATCCAGAATCTTGCTGTTATCAGGGACTGAATTCCCAGGGCTGTGCCCTTGCTGCTGAGTGTGCAGCACTGCCAGACCCCTGGGTCACTGTGGGGATCGTGGCTCCTGCCCTGTCACAGCAGCCTGGGGTTTGTCTGTAATACAGGCCCTTCCTCTCCTCTAGAGCATTGTAAAATTACAAGTTTCTGCTCTAAGAAGGTCATTAGGAATAGAAAGGAGTTTGGGGGAAGAAGCTACAGCTGTAGCTGTAAAGAAAAACTAATTTAACCCCCCCATTAACATCTCATTAGCAACTCAACCAGGAGGTTGCCTCTCAACTCCTGGAACACAGCTTTGCTTTGCTGTGCATATTTTGTTGTACAGCTCAAGTTATTTTTCATGGGTCGTTGCTTCCTTAGGAGTCTTTCCCCCCTAAATCTAACACTGCCTTTATCTGAGAAATCTTCTGTTCTAATGCAGGTGCAGGATTTCAGTATGTGATATTAAAAAATGCAGTGGCCACTTTTGTTAAAGAAATTCCTGAAAAACAATGATGTTTCCTCTGTGGATTCTCTTGTACCTGCACTCAATCTATTTTTCTCTCTCTAGCTGTTATAGAAAGAATACTCTAGCATATTAACATATTTCACTCATTAAGCACATGATGAGCTACAACTCTGACTGCATTTTTAATTGCTTTCCTAAATGACTGAGGGAGGCAGAACCTTTCATCAAATTTTAACTCCTGATGTGATGTTACAATAATTATTAGATTAGTTCATTGTTTTTATACATATATTTCTTCTCCTTCTCAGGTTGGGGGAATTAAAGACAAAGTGCTGGCAGCACACCGAGCTGGACTGAAGAGAATTATCATTCCTCAGAGAAATGAGAAGGACCTGGAGGAGATTGCAGCGCCCGTGCGGCAGGAGCTGACCTTCGTGCTGGCCGCGTGCCTGGACGAGGTGCTGAACGCAGCCTTCGATGGTGGCTTTGCAGTCAAGGCCAGGCCTGAGCACTTGAGTAGCAAACTTTAGGCAGAGAGGCTGAGCTTACTCCTCTCCCCAATTCCATAGTTCTTGATCTCTTTCAGCTACATTTAGGTATCAGGTATAACTGTGAGCTAAACGGGATTGTTTAAATGGGTGTGTCAGTGCCATCAAAAGGAAGATGTTGCTGCTGCAGTTACCAACCTGGAACTGCACTTTACAGGCATTTGCTTCTTTTTATCAGCAAAGAATCTTGAATCTTATTTCATGAGCTTGAGAAAGAATTCTTTAGCCTGTCTGGCACCTATGTGAGCAAACGACAGCAGCTGGTTACATCTTTAAAGAGGGAATAGTGTGCAACAGGAGAGGCTTATAGGTGGGGTTGTTAAAAAAGCAAACATTTACTTATTTACAAAATTTTTGTAATAATAATGAATAATAATGAATAATAATGAATGTGCTAAGGAGCAGCAGTATTGGGGGAAAATAAGGTTTTTGAAATTTAAAAAAGAATACGCTTAAAGCATCTGAAGAGAAGCACTATGGCCTAATAAATGCAGTTAGGAAGTTCTTTCAGCACTTGGTTCTAGCTTGTAGCAGGGCCACTGCAGACACCATTTTTCAAACACAGGAAGCAATGCCAGAACTGAAACATAGGAACTGTTGTGTAGGAAGGGAGAGAACACATCCGTTCCCATCTGCCCAGCTGTTCCTGCAGCAGCAGGGGGGTGGAGTGTGCTTGAGGCCTTAATGAAAAAACCCAGTAATGTCTGGAGGGACAGAGTTCATGTCCTTCATTCCTACCCACTGCACACCCACCTGGTTCTGGGAATGCCTATGCTTGGAGGGTCACCTGTGGAAATTAAATTCATTTGAACAATGCCAAGAAAATTGTGAATCATTATTCACTGTGAATAATGTAAGGTTTAAACAAGTCTGGCAGCTTCCCTGTCCTCTGTCTCTTATCTCCCCTTGAAGCTCAGCAAGAACTGCACTTCACTGTGATCCTGGCTTTTGACATTGTTTATTTCAGGGTCAGCCCCACAAGCAAATCTTGGGAGGTCGTTACATCCTTCTCTTGTTTACTAGTTCTGAAACAAACCCCAAAGTGCTTATGAAACACAAACTATACTAGTGACAACTGCCTGTTCTAGAAGCTGCCTAAAAATCAAAAGTCAGAGTTTGCTTTGCTTTCATCTTCATAGATAACAAAGCTGATTTACCTGGAACATAACAGCACTGATAGTAATCAATTCAGTGGGAATTTCAACACCTATTTTACAAAAGATTTTACAACTTTGACAAAAGACTTAATCTAATAAAATGATAAAAATAAAACCTGCTTCTGTGTCAATGTTTGAAAAGCTCTACTCTTAAGTCACTCACAAGCCAAGTTCTGACTCATGAGAAATGTGCAGGGAAGAAGTGCAAAGAAACTTCTCCTTGGTAAAAAAGCCCCAGCCTGGTACCTCTGTGCTGCTCTTTTGCTTTTGATCAAACCAGGAGGGAAAAATCCTTTACCAAACAATCCTGCACTGCTCTGTGGTGTGAGAGCACTGACATACTCAGAATTCCAGCACAGTCTGTTTACACATGGACAAAACAAATCTGCATTTTTTTAGAAGAGAATAAGGACTACTAAAATAAAGTTTCCAGAAAAGTTAAAGGATGACTTTGTCTGACATATCACTCCAATTCCTAAATCTTGTCCCACAGGCTCCACCTGAAGATGAGGGGTTTAATGCCACTCTGAAGATAGTGCCAGGCATTTACTGCCAGTTTTTCCTGTCCCTGCTGCCAGATCTGAGCAGGTTCTGTTACTGTGCTGAGATTTTTTTTTAAACAAATATAAGCATTGCCCAGTATAGCAGACACTACAGCCTTTTGTTTTGCTTTCACTGAGCACAATAATCCCGTGCAGCAGTGAGCAAAGCAGCGCAAAACTTGTGAAGGGATGTCAATACCCTGGGGAGCGTCTGCTCATGAATAGTTAGATGGACTAGAGATTAAACTTGTGTCCCACAAAAACACCCCAAAATAGCTGAAGCTTATCAAAAGTAAAAGCAGTGGTAGCTCCTCTGCTCTATCCACAGTATAAACTGCTACAGATAGCAATTATCCCACTAGAACAATTCCTGCTTTAATCACAGCAGCTTGGAAAAGATTCTGGATAAAACAACAGAACAGGCAGCAATACAAAACCATTCACCTGCTTTAATTTTAAAGCACTACTGCAAACAAGAACTAGCAGGAACTGTCACAACAGAATAAAAATATTTACATCCACATTTGTCAAACATTTTAAGGCCTTTTTTTTTTTTTTAAAGGGCAATGAAAAACCATGGAGGTAGTGCTAGCAGACAAATGCAAGATTTACTGTGTTTCACTTTTTAGAGACAAATTTGAATAATCCTTCCCAATACAGCGAAGTAAAACAGCATTTT
The DNA here is from genome assembly GCA_030060385.1 of Muscicapa striata striata. NCBI lineage: Eukaryota > Metazoa > Chordata > Aves > Passeriformes > Muscicapidae > Muscicapa > Muscicapa striata. The sequence goes on along the minus strand of JAREIS010000057.1, from coordinate 5,282,022 downwards.
CTAAAATAAATAGCTAGTGTTAAGACAATGCCAGGCTTTAATACACCATTTATTTTAGATAAGGTAGTAAACTGTACAGATTCCTAGTATGGTTCCTTTTTTCATATGTAACAGTGTAGTTGACTTACCAGATCCTCACACTCTTTAGACTTTTAATGCTTTTGAGGATCTGGGCCTAAGGGTAATTTCATAATTCCATCTGATGATGGACAGTAAAGTTTTTATACAATTATTTAACACCAAATGGAGCAATACTAATTTACATTACAGTAAGTCAGTATACAGTAGTTATGCTATAGCTCTTGTCCTCTGAAACATGAACCAACCTGTCTGAGCATGGCATGCAGCTTCTAGAGCTCACTGCAAAGGCCATTCCTGAAGGCCCTTGCAGAGCACAGCCCTGACCTCCAGCCCACAGTACCTAAATCGAATCACTGCAGCTCAGCACAAGGCTTCAGGGGTGACAGTGCTCCTGGGGACACAGCAGTGGTGACCAGCCCTGCACAGCCCTGCACAGCCTCTCAGGGCAGGGTCAGAGGGGCCACACACATTCCCCAGCATGTTCCCTTAGCACAACCAGAGCTGGAATAGCTCAGCCCAGCCACGCAGGCATCAGGGAGCAAGGGACACGTAGGCTCCTCTAAAAAGAGTATTTAGCCAACGTTCTGTTAAAGACAAACTGCAGGTAAATGTAGACAAGCTTAATTAGGTGAGAATAATTACTGAACTTGGAAAACTGTGAACAGTTGGCTGTATATTCAAAAGGAATAAAATGCTAGATTGCAGGAGTTTTGGAAGCATTTATCTACTGTCACAAGGTACATCTTTTAAATTACATCTGTGCACAGTTCAAACAATCTTATGTATCAAATTTTCAGAGTGAAACTTTTACTACATGAAGCCAACTATTTCTGTAGTATTTTATTAATCCAACCCAATGGATTTTATGTTCCTTACCTGCAGAACTACTTACCTCATCATGCATCAAAAACAGAACAAGAGTTGTCCTAACAGATCAACTTCTGGTAAGAAAGTTAAGCCAGTGCACAGTAAATAAACGGTATTTTAATGTGTTACAAAAGTAGTCAATAGCCAGAGCAGCTCCCCGACACATCCGCTACCACTCGCATTGACAAAGATTTTCTTCCTGCTGGAGGTGGAAGTGCTGTTCCCCTGCTCATGTCTGTGTCTGTTTTGTAACACAAATCCCGTTTACATTCGTGGTTCAGGTTAGCACATACAGGCAGTCTGCATAAAGCCCAGTATCCTTCCAAAGCCTTTAGGGCTGGTCAGTCACACCTGGAAGAGATTTATCTGCACTATCATGTGGATCATGTCACCAAATGAGATACAAAATTCAGTTTCAGACAGTTGCTTTAGTAACAACCAAAAGACATGAAGACAAGAAACTGAGCAAGAGCATCAATGTGTCAAACTTTGAGCTAAAGCAAAAAGCAGAAGTTGGCTGTGTTTTTTCCATTTGCCAGGTAATCTTTTAATGACAAATATAAAAAGACTGAAAACATCTCATTCCGACTGCCTTTTTTTTTTTTTTTTAGACAAATGGTCTGCTTTTATAATTACAAATAGTGTGTAATACAATACTTTCTTTGTACTGCAAACCAACAAATACAAGGATGCAATCAATTTTCTAAGCATCTCTAAATTTGAAATGTGAATTACTATTTTTTTTTAAATTTGGAACGTTCTTAATAACTGTTCATTTTTGTTAGAAGGTAACTCAAAGTACAACAACATCTAGATCTGTTTTTAAAGGAGCTGTCTTTCCTGACACATCTTTGAACATAAGCACTCCTTTCGAGTTCAGTACATTCACAAATAGCTCAATTAAGAACAGTATCACCAATGAATTGACTACTGGAAAGAGACAAAATTTACCAAACATACAGAAATATAAGTTTTACCATAGCAATTATGCATATCAAAAGATGACACCTGTAATTAATTTTAAAAAGATACAAAAAAGAGAAAAACCTGAATTACAGAAAAGAAAGTCATATTTATTTAATGAAAAACTAGAAGTTAATAAAAATTAGCAAATACACAAAAAATATACACAAACAGCAGCAATACTATGTAGTGACTTACAAAGGGGGGGGTGGGGAGGAGGGGAAGCAGCGGCCAGAGACCAGACCGCTCAACATGGCTTGTCAGTCAAAGGGGGAGGAAAAAAACACAAACAAAAACACGAAACAGTATCCTTTTCAACAGTACAATCAATCTACAAACAAGTTTTTAGAATTATTTTACAACATTTCCTGTAGAATCAATTCTTAATACAAAAGATGCCCATTTTGGGTGTATATATATTTTCAGTGGTTTACTGTTGACTTATTTTAAATATATTAGTTACTACATGCAACTGCTTCCTGTAATTTAACAGCCTTTCCTTTTATTTACCTTCATTTATGTCTACCCTCCATCTACCAAATAATTTGTCTGACAGTCAAAGATGGTTACCCTATTTCTGCTAAATTAAATGCAATGGTTTTAAACACTGGCCTGAAGAGGTTTGATTGCCGTTTCAACACATGGATATAGTTACGTTGATGCCTAAATTGCCATTTTCTGCGAAGAGCTGTGCAATGCTGGTGTCAAAGACTAGACAGTCACTATTCATAATGGCTGTTGCAATTCCCTCATGAATGGATCGAGGAGTTGCTTCCCAAGTCAATCGCCGCCTATGCCCATTTAGCTCGAGTCGATAAGCAAAGTTTTCTGCTTGCTTGCGTGTTCCTATCAGCTGTACAATTGCAAAGAACTGCTGGTGACCATCATATTTTTCCTGTTTCTCCAACACTAGCATGAAATGAAAGCCAAAACAAGACTGCATCATAACCCAGTCAACAGCACCAGGAAGATTAATGTCCGTGGCCAGGAACACTATATCTTCTCCCTGCAGCGTTGTAATTGACTTATGCTGATGCATCAGGTGTGGCATTACAGCATCCAGAGAGCCTTGCCATTTACATGAAGCACCGGGACAGGGACAGGAGTAAGGCCTAAACTCACACAGCTCCTCATGGTCTGCTTTTTCTGTGTGTGGCAAAGTTATCTCGCAGCCGGAAGAGGCGTATTTACACGGGAATAGTACGGAATTGGCAACTTTCTCCATAGCCAGGTTACGGATGGAGCCCAGCGGGCCTCGGCAAGTCGGGCAGCACGTGAGTTTGGGGCGACAGTTGCTACAGACCAGATGGCCACTCTGACACTGCAGGATGGGTGGCAGGACATAGTCAAAGCACACGGGACACTCAAAGAGACTGGCCAAGTCATTGTTGGAAGCTGTGGTGCCCGTCAGCGCGGGCACCCTCTGCGATGGCGTGCACTTGGAGGTACCTGTGGGTAGTGCTGTGGCGGTCTGACGGCTCATTTCTGCAACACAACAGAGAACACACAGTTCACATCTAACCACACTTCACTGCTCTGCACACAGCATTTCTTGACTCACAGAGAAGTTTCAAGAGACAGTAAGATACAAATGAAAGCAAATCCTGCCCCCCCATGTAATACAAACTGCATGTATGCTATGTGTAGATCAGTTGTACGCAAGTGGTACAGACACTTGCATGACATGGAAACTGAACAAGTGAAGAACTTCTGCTCATTGTTCGAAAGTGTCATTTACCTACTGGAAATTGCAAGGCAGAGGAATAAAGACATGCTAAAAACAAGAAGTTTGTTATTGTTGGTTTGTTTTTTCAATACTGCATTTCTGAAATGCTTCATCCAGACCACTTGTGTGTACCAACTCTGTGTTTAACTGACTCTGTGATACACTGTGTGTATCAATTCTAAGCTGCTGTGTATGAGAAATGAGGCATTTTTAATGAAAAAAACCTATCTTCTGGATGTGACTTTCTCAGTAATCATATTTACAGTGCAATTAAAAAAAAAAAAAAAGTTAGAAACACAGCACAGACAATTACTACCCTGTTTTTTTCCCCAGTATAGGCCAGTGACTCTTCATTTTTATTACTCTGCTATTGAGGCCCATGGCTTGTAAAGCACTGCTTCAGCTTCCTTAACTAAACCATTTGTGAGGATATCAGAAAAAAGACCCCAAAGCAATTACTTTGTTTAGTTTCCCGAATAAGACTAAAAATGCAAACCTCACTTGTTAAATTTGAGAATTCATTTTACCATGTAAATACTCAGACATTTGCAGTCCCTTGGAGAGGCCCTCCTGATGAAGTCCTGTTTAGTGCAGCTCCCCTGGAGTTCTGTCCTCTCCAATGTCCCCAGACAAAGGTGACAGCTGTCTGACCAAACAACTTGCTCGAGCATTCCACAGATGTGGAACAAGTACCAACCATATTTCTTAACATGTTATGTTTTCCTGTACTCCTAACTCTCCTCCTCCTTGTGGAAAAGGAATTATTAGCACTATCTGAAAAAATAAACACAGTTTTGAAGAAATAAACCATACCTTTGTAGGTAAAGGGCAGTTAAATAAAATGCTATCCAAAACTGGCTTCTGTTACACAGTACAATTCTCAGCCACCCTAAGTGCCTCTCTGCGAGTACAACCAGCTCTGGATCTGTCACGTACGTATAAAGCTCTCAAAATAAACCTCATCTTTAATCTCCTTGCTATTTGACATGGGAATATTAGGCAATAGGCAAGCTTCCCATATTTAGCATCATTTCACCCACAAACTTACTCATACTTGGACCAGACAGCTCAGAGCAGCATACTGTGCATGCTTTTGCAAGACATGCACTGTTCAGGGCACAACGCAGAGGAACTAAGAGATTTCAACTTTGAAATTACTTAGTCCCTGACATTCAAAAAGTAATGGGAGACAAACAAGTCCAAACTCCTCTACAGAAGTACTTCTCCCCAGAGCTAGAAAAGTATGAGTGTCTAAGATTTGATACCCAGTCACTGATTTTATGAGTCTCACAAACTCACTGATAGCATCTTCTCAACCCACCAAACTCTCTTCTTCCATCCCAGGCTTGGTGGTCTAGAAATACCCGATTCCCATGCTTGAGAAAAACACCCATGCAGCAGTTTTCAGTGCTGGGCCATAAGTGATACTGTAGAAATATGACAAGAATGTTTGTGTCTTTTGGCTGTATCTTCCTACTGTGAGGCATTCCAGCTTAGATGAGAAGTTTAGGATGTCTGTGACAAATCAAGCATGTGTCCTGGGGAAGTGATGCTGCACCAGTGAGGGGACTGGAGCAGCAAGGCCTCTGCCAGCTGCATTGTTCTGTGTCCCCAGCAGCTGCAGGTGGGGGGCACCCTGCAGTTCTGTGCTCCAGAACAAACCAGGACAGGGGAGAACCAATGCTGATTACACTGTTCACTAGGAAGAGCTTGGAAATAACAAGCATATTCATATGTAAAATTCTGGAAGTGTTTCCCTTTCAACACTGCAAACACAGAAATTTCAGAAAAGCCTGTGTGTGCTTCTTCTTGCCTGACCCTGCATGTCCTGGATCCAGGGATCCCCCGTAACCTGCAGATAATGCTGGTGAAAACCACTGCGTCAGACCAGTTCCCTGGGCAGCCTGACGAGCTGGGTGAGCTCTGCTGTCTTTAATTACACCGCGCTGAGCCCATGCAACAGTTAAATGAAGCAACCTACAAACTTTGTGCAAGACCTTGTGCATAGATGCACTTCCCACTTGATCTTTCTAAGGTACGGAAGCACTGGAGAACAGAACTGCGTTACCAGTGCTCCTTGTGAGAAGCCCTCACGCACACCTTCCACAACTCACGGGAGCACGGAATGGAAACAAGCAAGAATCTCTGAACCAGACCACTGAGATTAGCATGAAGGAAAGACACTGGCTAAGGATATAAACTGCAATTTACCAAGCCTAAACCTGCCCAAAGCCTACATTTTCTTCACTCTTGTTAACACAAAGCTGACTAATACATCTTTTATGACTGACTATCTCAAAGTTACAAGTTAATCACAAGTAAAAGTTTTTTAACAGTGGAATACATTTAACCCACCAAACTATGAAAAACATACAATTACAAACCACGGAAAAACAACTCCAGAACTAAAGTTTAATGTTTCAAACCCCTTGCTACAGGTAAAAACACCTATATGCAATATTTGCAATTTCATTATCTTTATCTGCACACACTAGGAACAAGTTTCTAAGCAACAGCGACAAACTGAGGAACACTAACTTGTCATTTTCAAGAATATTAGGTCCTTTAACTCCAATTCTCAAAAAGACTGAACGTATTCGAAAACATTTACCCAACGGTAAGAATGAAGAGAGGAAAAACGCATCTTAAGATTTCCTAGTTCTAAATCAAGAAAAGCTGTTCTTGGTAACACCAGAACGCACCGACCTGTTGCTAAAAGCATTCTCGACACTCTTCTGGGAAAGGTGACATGCACAGACTACCGACACCTCCCGCGGAACACGCCAGCTCCCACAAGCCCAGCTCTAAATACTGCGCAAAAGGCAATTTAAACGGCGCTACCTTTCCCCTTGCAGGTTTTACTCCCCGGCAAGCACGCAGACCAGACGCCCTTCCAGGAGTAGGGCCCGCTGGAGGCAGATCTGCCCGTCATGGGGCGCGGAGGAGCTCATGGCGTGTCCGCGCAGCACAGACGGGCTCGGGGCGCGGGCCGGGCCGTGACCGCGCCGCAAGCCCCCGCGCGCCCCGCGCCGCGCCCGGATGTCACCGCCCGGGCGGGGCCCACCGCCCCCATGCGAGGCCGCGCTCCGGCCCCGCGCCCCAAAATGGTTCCCCGAGCTTCCCCGGCACTGCCGGCCCGGGACGGCCCCGCCCCGCCGCCCCGCCCCGCCCGCCGCTGCCTCCGGGGAGGACGCGGCTCGCCCCGCCCTTCCCGCGGAACCGGGATGCGGCCCCGCCCCTCCACGGGACCGCGATCCGGCCCAGCCGCCCCACGCGTCCCCTCCCGCACGCCCGCGGTCCGCATGAGCAGCCGGCGGTGCCTCACACGTGCGCACGGAGAAAGCCCTCCGCTTCCCCCGAAATAACTGCTTTGAAAGAGCTACAGCTTCCATTCAAAACTCTTACAAGACATGAAAATCACTTCCTCCTACCTATTTCAAAGATATTTCTCAGATGAGCATTTTTCACTGTCGATCTGTAAAGTCCTATTCTACAGGAATTTTCTCCATTCGTGTTAATAATATTCAATTAAGCATAATTTCAAGGAAATTACCACAGAACTAAAACAATGTGGCGTATTTGATTATCTACTTGGACTACTAAAAAAATAACAGTTAAAAGGATAAAGCAGTTGGAAACCAAGTCAACACGCTTGTATGATGTACACACTTTGCTCAGAAAAGCTTAGACATTAGGGAACGCTGCTGTAATGATGGTAAGATCATGGAAGTACAAGTTTCAGTGGAGATAACAGAACAAACACACTGAAATAAACCGTTGTGGTCACAAAAAGTAAAGCTACAATATCTGAGTAAAGGAAATTATCTTTAAAAATGCTTTCCTACTATTTGAAATCCACATCGTTTTCAAGAAGACTTGTATCAGCACTGTAATACCTGCAAATGCTGCCTAAGTGCTATTAAAAACCCTGCCCACTCGATACAAGGCTCTCTTCAGTCTCACCCACAAACGTGCAATATCCCACCAACTAAGAGTCAAGAAAGTTTACAAGCAGAACAGAAAAACTGAAGAAAAACTGCACAGAAACAATTTTTGACTAACTAAGAGCATGTTGTGAGGTGCCCACTGGTGTGACGCCTCTGGGTGTCCCCAGCGCCCACCCACAACCCCCTGGACAGGTTACAGCGGCTGTGCCCCGTGCTTTGTTTCGCTCGGGAGGCTGCACAGTGCCTCGGGGACAAAGCCTTTGGGACTTGCACACAGAACCCAAATACTGTGGGAATGGGAAGACACAACCAAACCACTGGTTAAAATCTCTGCTGAGGCACAGGCACACAAGTAGTTTGAAGAAATTGAAAAAGATGGTGTGCCTCATGCCAGGGAATTAACAACGGTAAATAGGACTGGACTGGTACTCCCTCCAGCTTCTCACCTTACCAAGGTGTTAGCTCCAGACACATTCTAGAAATCACATTTGTGCTTCACTGGAATACAGGGCACCTCTGACAAATTCAGCTTAACATCATCCACTACTCTGATATCAAATCTGCTCTCATATCCTCATCCATATCAAATAGATTAGACTTGAGTTTAGCATTTTAGTTTGCTTTTGAAAGGGTAACTGACTACTAGTTTGGGGGAAAAAACATACAAACAAAAGTTTTGTATAGTCATCTTAATAGTTGGAAGGGGAAAAGTTTCATATAAGAGTGATAAAAGGACAGAAAAATAATTTATCACAATTGTCTGTATGTGATGCAATGAAGTATTTTTTTCTGTAACATTTCAAAACTAAGTGAGTTCAGGGACTTGGATTCAAAATGCACTCAATGCATTACAGCCACCAACAAAGTAATAGAGAATCTTTTAACTTTTTAAACTGTACAATCATATTTAAGACTAAGACTCTTTTACACAGAGTACTGTTAGAGAGCACTGGAAATGAAGACAGGATGAAGTTGTGAAAACACACAAGTTACTTTTTTCAATGTGACACAAGCCAAAGAATGCCAAAACCCAAAAGTTAAATGAAAGGCTGAAAATACTAGTTAAACATAAAATATATCAGAGAAAAGCTTACCAATATTTTTGAAGAAACTAGTATTTTAAATTTAGTTTTATTTAAAAGACCTTTTAGGGCCCAAGGTTCTTCCTTTTACAGTCCATCCATCAGTTTCTCTTTCCCAGCTCTTGGGAGATGTTGGATCCCAAGGGCCTGGCATGGTTAGGATCAAATGCAGGCCTGGACAGACATGCACTCCTACTGAGACACAGCCTCTGGACCTGCTGGCCTACTTCAAACTTTTAGAAGACAGTTCATGACATAAATTATCAATCAACTATATAATACAATTTAGTCTCTATACACTCTGGTTTTGACTAATGAATTAGGATTTTCTTCAACCCTTCCAGACACTGTTTTCTTTGGTGCCCTTAACTATGCTATTTGTTATTTCAGCCACCTCAGGGCTTCTATTTTCCTGCCTAACAAGCAAAAGCCAGAACAATCCAATGTAACAGAATACTATAAAATGAGACCAATATAAATATACAAAACTGAGTCAAGACTCTTGATGATTTCCTTTGCCAAAATGTCATCTGTCTCTTTTTCATACACAATTAGAGCATTTCCTGCTACCTTGCAGTGACGCAGTCTGCCTGAAACTGCAGGTAGCTTTTTTCTTGCACCACAAGACATTCCCTACCAACCCCATTTTCCATCCATCAGGAAGGAAAATCCCAATTTATTTATATAACCATGGAATTATCTTTGTGGCCATGACTGCAGCGAGCCCCCAGCCCCTGATGCCCCGTGTTTCTGATGTGTCCCACACAATCCCCAATGGCCATGGCAGTGCCCATCCAGACCTTCCCCGAGTTCAGCACACCCTGTGTGGTAGGTGCAGACACAAACACAGCCAAGGAAACACCGACAGCATTGTTACACCCACCAAATTGGAGTGATCGATTTCTAACTAAATGTAAAAACTTGACTTTGCTCAGTGCTGTTTGACTTCTGCCTCATCACTTGCTATTTCTCTTGTTTGTGGAGATATGCCGGAATACTCAACATCAGCCCAGGAGAGGTTTTTCCCTAGCTGTTGAAGATTTTCTTTCCAACAACTTTATAAGGTAAGATTAGGAAGGAACAGTATCCTGTAGAAGTCATACAATGACCACATCAAAATCACATTAGTAACCAACTACTACGATTGAAGTGTTCAATTTTAAATGCAACAGAGAACTTCATCAATTCCAACAAGTGAATAACCTGTTCTGCAGTCAAACAGAGCTTCAACATCCACCTTTGCACAGAATATAGGAGCCCATGCTGCTATGGAACTCCAGCCTTTTCCAGGAAGACAAGCTGAAGAACAAAGCTCTGCAAAAAAAACCTGATAAACCCCCAAATTTCATTCTGAAGGAAAACTAAAAATGTCTGATCAATAGCCAAAACCTGAATTTGGACCACTCACTCTGTACTCTATAGGGGGAGAAGATGCCAGCTTTCACACCTTTTATGTAGAATTAAATAAAAAAGCAGGTTTCCTTGTAAATTCACAAATCATAAAGCAATGCTTTTTGAGCCTGGAAGGAAAGGAAGGAGGAAAGGAAGGAAGAAAGCAAAAGGTGCAGGAACTATCAAAGAAATTCCTGAAAATTTAAGCTATATTAAAACCAACTAATCAAATGCCACTGTGAAAAAGGAAAATGCAGTAATACATTAAATAAATTGGTACAAGCAACAAAACAAAAATTATTGATATTTGTTAATCTAATATAATAAAAGGGAGTTAAGCCACAAACTAGCTAGTGAAACTATATGCAGCTAAACAAAAATACAGGGAAAAACCACTCTTTAAATACAAATAAAAACCAAACACTTGCATAAAAAAGATCATAGACACTCCCACATTGGACTTGACCATATTTTTCCTTTTTAAAAACAAGCAAGTAACTTGTCTTGCTGTGACACTGGCAAATCCCACCTAGCAGAGGTGTGAAGATGGTGATAGAGAAGCACTGCTCCAGGCTGTATCCTGCACACTCTGCACTGCACCTGGTGGTGCTGTCTGACAAGAGCATTCTCTTCCCTCCTTCCCAAGCTCTGCCATCCCCAGTGCCAGGATCAGCAGGCAGCCAGTGGCCAGAGCCCTGCTTGGCACAGGACAACCAGAGCTGCCCCTCCACAGACCCTAAAGCACCATAAACCATGGGATGGACCCAACTTGCCACCTGTGCTCCAAGAGCCTCGAGAAACCCAAGGGAGTGTGCCTGTCTGCAGCCTGCTGTACTCTGTGCACCAGTCCTGAAATTAACATGGCAGAAACCATAGAATCTAAGAAAATAATGAAAACTACATATGGAAATACAGATAACTCTATGGAAACTAAGTAACACAGGAAAGATTTTTATTTTATTTTTAGCAGTACCTAGTTTCTGTTCACCGTGCACAGAGCACACTGAATTGAGCTATATCAGAATCATCCTTCCACAATTCAGCCCAGTAGTATCTATAAACACAGGAAGACAGCTACATTTTTTAAAGTTCCGGACACACAATGATGCAATACAAAGTAAGTCAGGCACACAGAAGGATCAGTTACAGAATGAACTAGTAAGAGCAGCAGAAAAGAGAAAAGCAAGGTATTTTTCATGCTCTAACACACTGCCATTCAGAAGTCTCTAAACAGGAAACACTCAACTGTTCTATAAGGCAAAATAGATGGGCTCTGTATACAATTGCACTCTATTAGAATTTTTTAAAAAAGGAAAAAAGAGAAAAAATAACCAACCCCCTCTGTAAACATTAACAGCAAATCCTACCACGTGTGACAATTTGGGGACTGTGTTTCTTTCCTCAGTCTGACTTTGCAAACCCTATACTCTTCAGTGCATGCTGTAATTGCCACTCAATATTGCATCACCATTCCTGTCTCAGTGGCAGACACAGGGAGGAGGGTGTGGCATGGAAGCACCTACCTTAATTCAGTAAGGCTCAGCTAAAAGAAGTACCTGTACTTTGATGTGCCTTCACTTAACAAGTCTTTCTGTGATAACTATTTCAATACAAATTCAAGACCTATTTTATGCTCAGTATTTTTCCTGCATAACTTAACAGTAGAAGGGAGCAGACCATCAAAATAACCAGACCTAATCAAGGACACCTACAAATACAGACTGCCCTATGGGAGCCTGACCCGTGACACGGAAAGCTCCTCTGCAGGAAGTCAGGACAGGATGATGTACATTGACTGCTTTTATTAAGATGCCTCCATCTTCTTCATTGCTTAGGTTTGTACATACTTCCGTTTTAAATAATCGTTTCTTCTTGGGATCCTTCACTTGTTCTGTATTCCTGTATTCGGTCCTGATGACAGTGGAGCCTGTGTAAAGTATGGCAATCTAAACTCAGGAGGGCAGATATGTAGGGGAGGGCTGGGAGAATCAAGATACTTATTCCAGAGTACAGACCTTGGTGTCACAAGGTATGTCAGGTATGGTTCCTACATAAATACATCCAGCATCACAGAACACGCCTGAGTGGCATTGGAAGCCTAACACCTCAGAAATTACTAACTTTTCAGAACCTCTGGTACTAAACTACACACAGTCTCTAGTCAATCTGAGAGAGAATTTTTACAAATCTCTTTTTTTTTTTAAATTAATCTTCAAAAGCAACAACTTTACAAGAATGTACGATAATGAATTTATTTTATCCAAGACACACACCACAAAGAGAATAAAACACACAACATTTAAAAGTAAAGGATCAAGTCTGTATTTTTAGAATGTACATTTCTGAATTTTAGAAATAAAATTTTCCTACTCTGCATACTAATTCAAAAGGAAAGCCATGGCAAGCTAAGGTCAGCCACAGGGTATTCTGTTGATATACTGCAGGTAGAAAATAGAAGTCACTGAATTTAGACTCTAAGCAATGTAAGACATTAGTAAATGAAGTACAAAATTGCAGTGGGATTTCTGCATTTCTGATGGCTCCACACTTTTCAGTACTTCATTTCTTTGAACTCCCATTTTCTGCATGCCTTGTGTTTCTGGAACCTATTCTTTGAAGCCCATGTACCTCCATTAGAACCAATTCTGTTTTATTTCAGTGACTTAGCTTTTCCCCACTTGTCAATTCTGAATCAACTGTTTCTTGTGATACAGTTGCATGAAAATTCAATTGCTACAATAATTAATATTTTTAAAATCATTATTAAAATGTTAATCAAATTCTCAAACTCAGCTACTGACAACTCTGCAGCCAAGCCTGGTTACACTGCTGCAGGGAGCAACAGTTCTACAGCTTCTCATCCAACCCTCAGGTTTAAAATGCTCTCATTTGTGAGTTAAAGCTACAGTCTCCACAAAGTGTCCAACCTGAGCACAGACCAGAGATGGGTGGAGCTGCTGACGTCACAGCCCACCATGTCGCATGAAAAGACTGAGTATTCCTCGAAATCCTTCAAAAAAAAAAAGCCAACCAAACCCAGGATCATTGGTGCAGAGCACAAGTCTGTGGCAGGGGAGATCTCATTCCTGTTTTGTCACGAGCTTCTGAGTCACCACAGGCAAATACTTCTGCCTTTTACAGGTTTTAAACTACCACATGTAGCTGTGAGTCTCACCATTAATGCAAAAAGGAATGAAATGACTTGATAAGGATACCAAGTTAACCCTGTTCGACCCTATTCAAATTTACTTCAGGTTAGTAATAACTGAATATCATTACACACTAAAGACACTGTTAAATTATTTAACATCTCCATTTTTATAGTGTGCAATCATCAGACTTCAATCGCTGTTTACTTTCGAACTCCTGCTCACATATGGATAGCTGCCCTCTACTCATTCCAGTATTTTGTACATCAAAGAGGCAAATTATGGAGACATTGGCAACACCCTTCTCACTAGTTCTATTGTATCTAATCTGAAGGCCCTCCTGATTTTAGGAAAAGTAAAGTAACCTTTCTTTAGAGGGATCCTTTTATTATCAGAAAAAAATTCCCTCCGCCTTTTTTGTGAAGCTCCAGTGCCCAGATTTTCAAGCAAGTTATTTAAATTCAGTAAAAAAAAGCTCTTGGGCTAGAGAATTACATGTTCTTTTACTGCCATTAAATTCTGATCAGGTACATCTCAAATGCCAAGTAAAATGTACACACTATTTCACTTATTTGTATTGCTTGGGAATTGCTTCATGGCATACAAAATTAAAATTCTCTCATAATCACTCTGAAGTCAGGTCTGAGTCTGCATCAGAAATTAAAACACAAGATACTACAAATGGTTTGGAAATGACAGGGGTAGACATTTTTCTGCTACTTCATATTCCTTTTATCTGCACTTTCTAAATTTAAGACCTATCACTGTCTTTCTCTGCAAAATATTGTCCTCTCTTCTGTTACGTATTCAAAATCAAAACTTGAGTCTGTTGCAGTGCTGAATCTTGAACATCAACTCTTAGCTGTGAATCACTGTCTATAGCACAGTTGTAAAATTCAGTACTTTTTAGCCCTTTTCTTTTACACAAGTATTACAAAAATAGATAAGGAGGATCAAGCATTCGAAAAATGGGAAATAAAAAATTTAAAGTTTCATAGGTAATCTTAAGCCTACTTCCTCATATGCACATTAAAGAACAGTTTTCAATGAAATCCTCTTTTTCCCTACACTCAACTCCATTAGTAGATGTGCCCCTGTACATCCATGGAAGAATTATGACTGTATAAGGAACAACAACTTTTGCTTAAACAGAACACCTGATTTTAAAACAAAACTGTTTAGCTCAGCAGCTGATTTTAATATGCACAAAAGTGCTCTTAAAATTACTACTTCACAGGTAGTAATTCCAACTGCTTTGGAAGAATGTCCATCTCAGTTTCTATTATGGAATGTGTATTTTTTATCTGTAAAATTAGACTTGACCCAGCAAAAACCCACACTAAAATTTCATAGTACACCTTCAACATCTGCCAGCCAAATGATTCCCCAGTCACACCTGTGCAACCAGTCTCCAAATTACATCCTTAGTGCACTTGTGCAATCACACAGATATCAGCCACGGAGAAATAAACCCTACACAAATTAACTCCCAACATGTTATGTTGGGATGTGTTGATGCCTTCATGCACAAAAAGGGGAAAAATTCCTGTAAATGAAAGGAGTTTTGTGACTCTAAAGATTTTTCTATAAATACATGTGCATATATATTTCAAAATAAAAACAAACCAAAATATTAGTTGAGCAGAGCATTTTCACAACTTTTGCAAGATCACAATTGCACATGCACCTTGTGAGACAGAAGGAGCAAGACTTAAGGGTCAAATATAGGCACAAGTGATCAGTTTTAAACAGAAGTTTCTCTTTTACGCCTTAAAGTGGGACTATACAGGTATCAACACAAAAATGCATATCAAAGCATATTTACCACATGATTACCAAAAGAACATTAGGTAATTTAAGAAGATTAATAAATAAAACTGTAGCAGACCCATGTTGGTTAAAAAAAAAAAAAAAAAATTGACAGAAGGTAATGAGGTTTCAAAAAGAAAAAGAAAAAAGAGCCCATTTTTACAGAAAGGAGTTACAGTCACTACCTTTCAAAGTAGCAACATGCCATGTTTTAAAGGTTCTTAAATATTTTAATAGCACTTCTAAGAAAACTGCTCAGTTACAATATTTCTTAAAAGCTTTCACACAGCACTACATGAAAATGGTTTATCTATAGCACAAAGAATGACCCACCAGATACAGTCTCCATGACACCAGGCACACACACAGAGGATGCTGGAGTATAATTCCACCATTTCCACAACAACAACAACAAAAAAAAAAACAGGCTACCACTAACCAAACTGAGTGATTGGGTGCTGGCTGCCCTGGGAAGGGCACCAGGGAACACCTACCCTTCCTCACAGGCGGGCAGTTTTCAGCTGAACTTGGGACTGAAACTGCTCCCTTTCACATTGCCATCGGTGGCAACTACACTGCAAGTTAACGCTGCCAGCCCAGCAAAAACTGCACCTTGCATGTGCCACAGTTTGCGTGCTGCTACATTTTCTATTATTTCTCCTTTCTTAACAGTGACGTGCTAGCAACAACTAACCATATATTCTAGGAAAAACACTGACTTTTGAAAAAAATCATAGGAAAAAAAAATTTTAAACCCCACTTCAAACTAATACCTACATTAGACTTCAGCATGAAGCAACTTGTACCAAGATTTACAAAACAGAAACCTTGTACTGCAGTTGTCATCCCCTTGTAAAATATGAGACGTATAACTTTCCCTCATGAAAGATCTGTAACATGGAGCAAAGAGAAACAACAAAGATAAGCTTTTAATACATGTACATTTCTAAGCTAGGTGCCAATTCTAAAAATTTTTATGCAATTTATTTTCAAGCTTTCCTTCCTGCAGTTTAACACCAAATTGCTTTAAAATACTACTAACTCCAGTTAAAACCTTTGTACAATACATACATTAGCAAAATTTAAAGAACAAGATACCTTTAACATACTTCATCTGAACATGTATTTGAAAGTAATTCTTAAAGTGTGACATTTTAAGTGCTCCTCCTTGACAGCATTAAAAAAAAAAAAACCTTGAAAAGTGACGGTGGTCTTTCTTCAAAGACTAAATTACTTTTTCCTCTGTTCAGTACTATGTAAAAGAATTCTACAAAAGAACCTTAAAATATTTAAAGACTTCATGCCACTGTGCTGATTTTGCTTTGGGTAGAGTTCATTTTCTTTGCAGTGGCTGGGCCAGGGCTGTGTTTTGGGTTTGTGCTGGAAGCAGTGCTGATAAATACAGATGATTTTGCTGTTGCTGAGCAGCGCTTGCACACAGTCAAGGCCCTTCCTGCTTCTCACACCACCCAGCAGTGGGGAGGCTGGGGGTGCACACCTTGGGAGGGGACACAGCCAGGACAGGTGACCTCAGCTGACCAGAGGGATATTCCAGACCATCTGGCCTCACGCTCAGCACATAAAGCTGGGGAAAGAAGAGGAAGGGGCAATGTTTGGAGTGATGGCATTTGTCTCCCCAGGTAACCACCAAGCACGATGGAGCCCTGCTTTGCTGGGCATGGCTGAACACCTGCCTTGCTTGTGGGAAGTGGGGAAAGAATTCCTAGATTTGCTTTGCTTGTGTGTGCAGCTCTTCCTTTACCTGTCTTTACCTCAATCCAAGAGGGTTTTTTTTGCTTTTACTCACGCAATTGATCCCGCAAGTGGGGAAGTGAGAGAGAGAGTTTGTGTGGTACTGAGCTGCCAGTTGGGGTTAAACCACCCCAACCACACAAACCACACTTCAAAGAACTTCTCTTTCACTTTTAAGGAGTGGATGAGTAATTTTTTAAGCAGCCAAAGTTATCACTACACTCTCCTTGTTTTTCTTCATGTCCAGCAAGGTCATCAATTGCTACAAGAAGAGATAAAAATGTGTTTCTGGATAAGGCAGACCGAAAGGGAAAAGGTCAGCAACCGTCTATAGAGCAATTTACTGCTCTTCTTATATCAACTGCCCTGGAATATATACATGGTAATTTTATAATTAATTTTTCCAGGTGCAAGAGGACAAATACAGATTTTATCATTTAAGTAACATTTTACTTCCTCCCTGAAAACATAGCCAACCTCACTGTTCATTTTCAGCTTCTATAAAGGAAAACAAGTTAAAATCAGAAGTGGACCATTTGGTTAGCCGTAATTATCTAGCACTTTATCTGATTAAAGTACTGTGCAATTAGTAATCAAATCTCTCATTATTCCTATGATAACACAAAGAATCATCATTTTATACAGTCACTCAAACAGGCATATATTTATAATAGCTGTCCTGGCCATTACAGAAGCATGGTATGCAGTTTGGATCAGAATTAGAAACTCTTTCTCTAGGGGCACAAAACTTAAAGACTATTAAATGGCGCATTAATGCTGGCTTTTGTCTTCCTTTACTCCATTGTAAAGTTAACAGCTGGCATATCAAACAAACCCACGTCACTGACTTACAAAAGGTTTTTGTTTGCAAAGCATTTAAGTGCTAACAGTAAAATCTCAGGTAAACCTAAAGTGACAAGTCACGGTAACAACACAGTATTTATGCGTATCTCCCAACTTCTAGGCCACAATATGATACTGAACACAGAAAACACACATCAAAATTACATTTTTATCATGACATTGAACATTTAGGAAAGGAACAGTGCATACACTTTGAAAAAGAGTAACCTGCTTACAACAATTTTTTCTTACTAATGAAACATTCTCATTAATGAAAACATTCTATTAAGGCAACAACTTGTCTCTGCTGTGTATTTTGTCAAAGTAAAACAAAAAAAACAAAAAAAAAACACCAAAAAAAACAAACAAACAAAAAAAACAACACCCCCAAAATCTCCTACTGTTTTTTTAAATTACAACTAGCTTCCACTTTTTAAAATGCTGGTTTCCCTTCAAAAACCAAAGCAACAGAAAAGCAAAAAATCCGGTAAAAATCATCTGCATCTACAATGTTCATGACATTTAAGATTGAAAACTCTGGACTGAAATCCTGAGCTTCAGGCACCACGTGATGGCTGAGATGAACTAGAGCCTGCCAGCATGCTCACTTCAGTGCTGCTGCTTTCTGCAGCAGGTAGCATCAATAGCACTGAGAGGAATTCAGGTAACCACAGTCAGCAGCTGCAAGCACAGTGCACACTCTGGTTTCTGCAAAAAGCCAGTGCTACATGCACAACTGCACAACTGAGTTCTTTAAATGTGTCAAGAATTTCAAATATAATTCATTTACCTTGACTATTCTGCTTCAGTTTAGCTCCGGAAAATAAGATAATCATTAAAGCAAAAAAGACACTAATAATCCATCTGGCAAAACTCAGTCCAGCCTTTAAAGCTGACAGTTACAAGACTAAAGCACTACTACAAAAGAAAAATAAAGTAAAGTGATTCTAACTTAAGAACATCTTATTTCTAATAGCAGTTGTATGCATAGTCTTCCACAACATTTCATCTGAAGACTATAGTTCATAAAACTGTCCTACTTGATTTCTTTGAATTTTCAGACCAAAGAGTTGCTTCTCACATGAACATGCTCATGCTCCTCTTTTCCACATTAGAGGCGGGTGTCTGACATTTGAGTAGGACTTCTTTCTCAATTCACACTAAGCAAAGAGCAGGAACTCTACTCAAACATAACTATGAAAAGTACTCATGCTATTTAAAGTATTTACTTTCCTTAGTTCACACCTACTTAGCTGGAGCCACTGAATTTCTGAGCTAACTCCTCTACTATAGTCTAATTGGACTATGGCATTAAAACCTTATTAACAGAAATGGCACATTAACAGTTAAGCTACTTCATCTGGACATGCACTTTTAGGTCAAAAATGCTCGACATTTCATCAGGTTAAGAAGTCCCGGGTCACAACAGATTTCTAAAATTGTATCACTGATGGATAATCTTATTCTTGTGCTTTCATCTATGATTTTTCACTGCTGTGAAAAGGGCAAAGCCATTTAAGAATATTAGTTTCCACTGAAATGAATATAATTTCTAGCACTCCATTTTTACTTCAGGTATACTTCTCAAGGTTATTCTCTGCAACGATCCAAGAGATCCAAACTCTACCTTAAAAACTTCTGTATTAGTGTATCGGTACTCCAATAACTCAAATTTTCTTGCAGACCAGCTTGATTAAATCAGGGTTGAGAAGAGTCCCTTCCATTTTCCCTCCCCCTCTGGAATGCACCCTGCTAGTCTGACTTGAGAAGGGAGTTAAACAGACAAGTGAAAAACTATGTCCTGAGTGTGGAATATCCCATGTCCTTCATGACCTAGTCCAATTAGCTATGAGCTTCCTAACAGACACTCAAGTGCCACGTTAAACAAATTAAATCACTTTATCTATTTATTTAGACTATAAGTAGCCTGCTCATTATAGAGACAAGGCAATATTCATCCAGACTGGTTGAAAAGGAGGGCACAAGGAGAATACTGGAGAAATATTGCATTAATATAAGCACAAAATAAAAGTGCCACCAGCTCACCACTGGAAAAGAAACTTGGTTCTTCTCCTGAAGAAATATGCCGTGCCTTTCACTACAAACGCTGTTGTCTCCCGTCCTTTTAAAACCGTGGAGAAGGAGAAAGCATGAAGGTCCCCAGCCCTTTAATCTTTAAGGGGAAGCAGCAGGATGGGCAAAAATCTCCCTCCCTCTTTGCTCTCACCGGATTAGGTAAGAGCCAGCAGCCCACCCGGTAATGCCAGCGAGGGGCACCCAGCGGCCCATTTACCCCGGCAGCCTGTTCCCGCGGGGCCCGGCCCGCCGGGAGCTCGCAGGGCCAGGCCGCCTCCCGGGCCGCGCCGAGCCCGCGGCGCTCCCCGAGCACAAAGCGCGGCGGGGCCGAGGCCGAGCCCACAAAGAGGCAGCCCCGAGCCGGGCGGCGCAGGCCCTGGCCGCCGCCGCCTCCGCCTGCACACAATGGCCCGGCGGAAGGGCTCGGGGCCGCCGCTCCCGCAGGCCCCGCCGCGCCCCGCTCCGCTCCCCGAGCCGTGGCCGCCACACAACACAGCCAGCCCGGGCCGCGCTTAGGCCGCGCCGGGGCCTTGTCCCGAGGCCGCCCCGCGACCGCGCCAGGGCCTCCAGCGGGCAGCGGCGGCGGGGCCCCGGCGGGGGCTGAGGGCCGCGCCGGGCGAGCCGCTCCCGCCTCCTCGCGCTCCCCACGGCGCTCACCTGTGGGCGCCGGGCAGGGCGGGACCCGCTGAGGCGGCCTTGGCTCCCCCGATGGCGGCTCCGTGCGGGCCGACTGCGCTGCGCCGCTCCGGCCAAGACGCTCCGTGCGCGGCCTGAGCCCACCGCGCGCTCCCCGCCTCCTCCGTCCCTCACTCGCTCGCTCGCTCGCTCCCTGCGCCGCGGGCACGCGCCGGCTGCGCCCGAGCGATCCTGCCGCCGCCTCCGCGCGCGCGCGCTCCACGGGCGCGCTCCCGCCAAGCGCTCCCCCTCCCGCGCACGCGCACCGCGCTGCCCGCGCGCGGCCGGGAACAAAGGGCGTGCTGCGCTCCGCGCTGCCCCGGAGCGCTGCTGCCGTGCCGGGCCCGGCGCTGAGCCCGGCTCTCACCTGGGCTGCCCCACGGCCGCACGGGCCCCTCTCAGCCCCCGAGCCCCGCGCGCTGCCGCGGTCGTGGCGGCCCCGCCGTACCCGGGCGGCGGGAGCGCCCCTGCGCCGGCAGCGGGGATCGGGCACCGCGGCATCCGCAGGCTCCGCGCCTGGCGCCACGCGGGAACTGTCACAAGGGCTCGGGATTGTGTTCTAAAAAATGAAAGCGGCCTCTCGCAGAGAGACCGGGAACGTCCAGCACGGGGGCATTCTGGTGGTTTTAATGGACTGCTGGAAACCCCTCCTCCAGTCTCTGTTCAAAGACTTCGCCTAATTCAGGTTAGGTCCCCATGCAGCAATGCCCTAAATACAAATGTAACTTTCACCACATAAACTGGATGAAATAAATTGAATTACCATTGTGCTTACATCTGCTTTGTTGGATTAGGACTGTGCTCATCTACTGAAGCTATTCAGAGGTTTGCCAGAGGAGAGACACTGTTTATTTTGTTTTCAGTAAAATATTTAAAAATATGTATTTGCTATCTTATTTCCATTTTTTGAATGACTGAAGCATTTTCTTGGCCAGTTTAATTGATTATCCAGATGGTTCTCAATATCCTCCTCATTCCTTTTGATGACCAGTAAAGCACTTTTTTTGTATTACATTCCTATGTTGAATCTGCCAAGTCTCCTATTCAGAGAATTTTGTGATTAATTTTAAGGCAGATTCTCAGAAATACATCACTGTAGTGATGCAGTGCAATATGTACCAAATGCACTCTTTAAGAATCCTCCCAAGTATAGATAATATCAATTATTTCTCGTCAAAAGGATGGCCAACTACAGTTTAACTTCTTTGCACATAACTTCTCCCTGCACACCTTGCAGGGATTCAGTGGTTATTAAGCCTTTTGCTTCAAGTATTCATGAGGGGTGATACACATGGCAATGACTGCCAACTCATAGTTGTGCTGACGTATTGAATACTTAAAGAGTATGATTAAGTAAAATATTTTTGTCCTGTATAGAAAGGACACAATCCTGAAGCAATATATTTTCAATATTAAAGTTTTTTCCCCACCTTCAATTTTAGTACAGAGTAGGGCTAGTCATTTGATGTATTTTTAAACATATGGAGGTCTATTCACCAGTGGAAGCTTCGAAAAAAGGTACCATAGAGAACAAGGGAAAAAACAGCTATAATAGTGGCAGTTCATATTTTTAGAGATGAGAACCAGGATGCTTATCAGTTCCGGTAATCTGTGTGGTTTTGTACAAAGTATCTCTGTGGTTAACACTTTGATCCTGGAAACACACTTTTGCTAAAAAAAGACCAGTTGGCAGTCTCACAGTACTGTATCAGATCAATGCATTGCTGGTTGGCCACTATTAAACAACAGCATACAAACAAACACTTGCTTTTCCCTGAGTAAAACTACTTTCTTGAGCATTGAAAGTAATTAAACCCCGTTTCTAAACGGATTTTCTTCTCTGACCTTGCAACAGGAAACTCCCGATTCATTCCCATATTCCTGCTCCCCCTGCAATGCCTCCAGCTTGCCCATCTGCCTCAACCCCAGTGGCACCACAGCTCACTTCTGCCTCTGACTGCAGGGGCTCCAGAGGGAACACCCGATGCCGCTGCTGTGCTTATACCCCTGCTCCCTCACCCAGCTCACAGCTTCCAGCACACCAGAGTCATCAGCAGCACCACCACTTATCTCAGTTTTCCTCCACTATCCATCACTATGTTTTGCAAGGAAGTTCCAGGAACTTCAGAGTCTTTGAGACTCATTCCTCCCTCAGACTGGGGTGTCATTAGCCCAAGAGGGTCATGAGTTAGTAGTGAGGGATGGCTGGAACAGACCCCGTGGCAAGGTGGCACAGCTTCATCACTGTAGGAAATGAGGGCTAAAAGGGCTCAAAGATGCATCATCTACTCCATGTTTGCTGCAAGGTAGGATCAGCTATGCCTTCGTTGTTCCTACCAGCAGTTTGTTTAAGCAGCTCATAAAAGTCCTCACAACGCAGAAATGTTTAAACCTCTTCTGATGTTTGCTTGTCCTTATCATTACATTGGTTCTCCCATTATATATAGATATATAATCTAAATCTCTCATTATAATTTCAGCTCGTTCTTGAAACACTTCTGTGAACACTGAAACACTTTTTTTAACTTTCCTGGTTTTGAATACTTTCCTCTTCAGTCCATTACATCAATTCCTTTCCAACTATAGATCACGACTGCAAGGCCTCTGATCATTCTTGGTTTTGTTCTCTGCATACTCTGTAACTACTTCTTTCATTATTTTTGACCACAGGTCTGGCAACTGGGCACAGCACTCCATCTGAGGCCCTTCTAAATGCTGAGTAATAAAGGCTACCTATGGGGAAGCCATTAAATTTGCAGTATCTGTTAATATAATAATTTCAAACTGAAGTCAGTAGTTTTAAATGAAGTTTTACTAATTTATTGACATTACTTTTGTGTGCATTGTTTACTAGAAATGTACCTACTGTCAGTGTGGAAGTATGTAATACTACTGTCCTTGAAGTTACAGGGGTATGTTGTCCCATAGTTGAATGGCCTTACTGTGTTTCCTTATTTGACAATAGTCTGTAAGTCTTAATTTCATTTTACCTAATCAAATACTATTTCTCTCCTTTAAATTTCAGACAGTATCCTCGTTCTTAAAAGCCCTATTATTTCACATCCATTTAGTAAAAGGGATAAACTGATTCACACTACTTTATGTAAGTTACTGTAGCATTTTACTAAGTTCATACATTATTATAGGATACATGAATTTTTATGTGAAAAGTCATTGGTGATTATTTTATGTTTCTATAAAACCCATTTTTGTTTCACAAATGAAGAAAGTATGAGCAACACATAGCAGCTTCCTCTTGAGGTGAAACATGATTATCAGAGGATAAACTGGCTACTCAAATTTGGTGTCTGGATTTGATTTCTTAGGCAGAAACACTGCTTCTCATCAGTCAGAGTAACACTCAGTCCTGGGAGCTAAATGCCTATGCCCTAAGCAAAGCACCCAAACATAAACTCATTTCTAAGCCTGTCTGTAACAACACTGAAGTGAGGAAAAATACACATGCTTACGTGATTTTTCTACTTACAGATTTTCAAAGTCTCTAAAAGTAATGAATTCATTTTCACCCAGTGTCCTATTCTAACTACTTTTTTATTATATGTCAAAATAGGAACATTGGAGCAATTAAGAAAACTGAGTACAGAGTGTCCAACAAAACATACTTATTTTTCCTAATTGAAGTACCTGAAGGTAACAGTACACTAATTAAAAATTAGAGATTACACATACTACAAAAGGACATCTAAGATCTCTACTGATCTCTTCATTCTGCAGTGGGATGAGTTTGGGAGTGTTAGTTCATCTTCTTCACTGCCCTGGCTGTTAAATATCAGTATTCCCAAACAGTTTATTTAGGGACCTTCTGACAGCAAGAAAGTTAAAGAACAAACTTGCATAAGAAAGCATGGCTACTTAAAACAGTTAATTAAAAAAGAAACTTATTTTTACAGAGAAACATCGATACCTGTTTCATATGTGTGTTTGATCTACACATTTTGCATAGTAATAAAATGCTGAGCTAACAAGAACTCCACAAAAAAGCAGTTTTGGATACATTGAATACCGTCTGGTATAAACTGTTGAACTAAACCTAGTTTGTAGGAAGGTAATGAACATCTCTGAAACATGTGTGATATCCCACTCTTGACCTGCACAGCTTTGGGCATGCACAGGATTGTTGTCACCATTAATTTTATTGATGAATACTTCACATGACAAAAGTCTTGGGGATTTTTCCCAGCAAGGCTGCCTTTAACATCTGTAGTATTCAAGCAATTCCCTTGAATTTGGTTTCCCCTAAAATAGGGAACAAACAAAACTTTGAGAGGTAAGACCTAAAGTTTCAGAAGGCAAACAGAATCACAATCTTAGTATTTTAAATAATAATTGTTTCATTTGGAAGCTCATGTTATGTTAGACTTGTTGGACTGGATGGTCCTGATGTATCAGCTGAGGTCATTGAGCTCCACAGAAATATTTCTGATCAACTTATTTCTAGGCAATTATTACCTTCCATTTTTAGGAGGGAAGCAAGTGACTGTGTGCCAGTATGGGTGACATAATTAATCTAAATAATGTTTTAAAACAAGCTCTGATTTTCAAGGCAGCAGGATACACTCTTAGCCACAGAAATAGCCAGCCCCCCTGAAGATCAGTAAGAATCCAAGGAAAGGCTGAGGACCATCAAGTTATTTTGCAAAAATCCATAACTAGTCATTAGACAAAATAAAATTCCAATCAGCCCTGACCTATTTTAGATTCCAGATAACTAAATTAAAAAGCCTTTAAAACCAATTAAAATATCCTGAATAATCCAGGTCTTACTATGTAAATACACAGTTTTCATTTAAATTCTTCTGAGTAAAAAATGAGATGTGTAATTATATAGCACTAAATTGGAGAAATTCTGTGGTCACATGATACTATGTAGAAATCATTTACATGTAGAAATAACTACATGTAAATTCATTAGGCCAAATACACAATAAAAAAATTATTTTAAAATAGTGAAAGACATATGTAATAACTTTTCCATTTTTGAAATTTCCATGTCTGTAAGACTGAATGGGGGTTTTTTGAGGATTTTCTTTTGGTAAGCTTCTTAGGAGGTTATGGCTGGATGGAAGAAATTAGTCTTGCATCATGCCATGAAGAACAACAATACTAGCCAGTCATATGTAATTAGAAACAATAGAAAGTAATAAGTCATCCATTAAACAGGTTATTTTGTTTGGTGGATATTTTTTGTTATTGTTTTGTTTTAAATCTGGCACTATTACCAGACGTGAATTACTTTGACAGATGATCTCTATATGCAAATAATCAGGTGCTAGCTAAAGCCTAAACATTATATAAAAAGTCCTGTACCAGACCCAACACAGCTTTAATTTAATCCAGAAACAAACAGCAAACAGTGTATGGAAACACCTGTAGCTGTCATAAATAAGTCAATTTGCTGAGGTATAGTCCCATACCAAGCACATTAAAGGTAGTTTTTCTCTAAATAGTTAAAGGTTGTTTCATTATACAGTTGCTCATTGTTCAGGCTAAGAGCCAACATTTTGAGCCTTCCTAAAATGAGAGACCTGTATAGGATTTAGGTATGTCTTTGTCATAAGCCTATTTATGAAATATGCCATGAACATACTGGAGAGAAAAGGAAAGTAACATCACTTTCCTTGCTTACAAATCCCATTTTTGCTTTTGTGAAATACCTCTGACAGAGGCTGATGGCTTCTCTTCAAGTTTTCTGATGAGAAAACACACACTAATCCCCATTTCTGTACTTGCAACGAGTCTCCCAAGGCACATGATTAACACCTTGCTCAGATCCTGCCACGTCTACCAGCTCCTACTGGTTCCAGCTCTCTCAGTACACATAAATGTTTCATTGTTCTTCTGTTCAGCCTTTACTTATTGACTGTACTCAGGCCCGTGACTGAGCACAGGCACAAACATTTGCCAGAAAAGGAGCATTTTGAGAACACCTCCAAAGAAAATGGTCATGCTTCCACTCTTTTTTCCTCTTTTCTTCCTCTATCCATACAAACAGGGACAAAAAGTCTCCTGGTTTTCATTTTCTGCATGAATCAGTAAGAATGGGAGCACCACCATGGGGAAGCCTGGACCAAGAAGAAAGGTTTGCATTCAGCTTTCACTGATGGGTGACTGGAGAGTTTTGAATTTTCCTGTTGTTAGTAATTTTTCAGCAGAGTTCATATGGTCACCAAAGTACAAACGCAGCAAGATCATACAGTACAGTAAAGGTCAACTTTATTCCCATTCCTGTTTCTGTTTAAAATAGGTTTTAAAAACATTATCAATGTCAATGAAGACTTAGCACCAGAAATACATCAGCAAATCATATATTGTATAACACCTTACATTAGGTGTTTTGGGAATAGTGCAAAGTAAGGATATTTATTGTCAGGTATCCTTTGTCATTCAACATTCCTCTTAATTTTACTGGGAAATACTCCAAGCAGACACCACAGAGTGTAGTGAGGATTGTAAAATTGGAGTGGGTGAAGCACTGACAAAGCTGTTGGCCTCAAAGGAATCTGATGACATGCATTATGCCTGACACTTCTGATTTACCAGAGAAGGGGGAAAATTACAAGAGATAACATTCTGTTTTTCACACCTGAGTACAGAGAAAGCTCGAGGCATTATATTGTTCTTTGATATAAATGCCTAATTCATATTGCACACATCTTTTTTTCCTTCCATCATATCATTTACTATTGTGGCACCTCTGTTTCCAGCGTTCCCATAGATTGCTGATGCTGCACATGAAAGATTTTGAGGTACAGGCTTCTTTTTATTCAACAAGGCTTTAACAGTGTTGTGAGTAAAAGGGAAAAATAATTAAAACAGTCTGGTTTGCAACAACACGATTAAAAAAATGTAATATGACAAGAAAAGGTTCACTATCCTAATTAGAATGGTGACACTAACCATCAATGATGTCACCATAGTGTTCCCTGCTGAAAATGTTGGGGTTTTAATTCCTGTTATTGCTTGTTGGTTTGGGTTTTAGGGATGGGGTTTTTGCCTCTCAGTTGTATGGAGAGGACAGCTCCCTGGCTAAGGTGAAAGGTTTTTGTAAAATTATTAGACTTGATTCATTAAAGATTAGATATTTACACTAAAGTAAGCCCAAAATTGAATTAAAATCTCTTAGATAGCTATAAATAAATCCATACCTCTTTTGATTATTTTGCACATTTGCTTAAAATGAAAAGCTCTTGGGAAGATCACACATTTGCAGAGCTGCCTGAGAGAAAATTTATAGCTTGTCAGCTGCATAAAGATATCATCTTCCAAAGTATTTTTGGGTGACATGGTAACAACATTCAATAAGATATTAAACAGAAATCCTTTGCAAGCCGTGCCTGTGTTCACTGTGATACTGCTAAAAAGTTTATTTCTCTCTAAATGGAAGAAAGCAAGTACCTAATTTGAACATCTGCACAGTGAAACACACATCCTTCTTCATAATTATGGTGCAAATTCTGTCCTGGCTGGCCCAGCGGGGATAAGGAGAAGCACTGCACAGTGCATTTGTTACCACAGGGATCCTGCAGACAGGATTGGATTCCAGCAGGCACACCCCAGGGAAGCACTTGAAGACATGATAAAATACTGCAGCCCTGTCTGCCTGCTTAGCCTTATATACAGTACCTGGGAAACCTGCACTAACACCATCTTCTTAATTTGAATAATATGCCACTGAAGCTGTATCATATCAAGCAGAGATCTGCAGTCTCAATCTTCCTATTTCTTAATTTATTATTGTAACATATGCTTCCTTAAAAATTCTGAAAAGAGTGCTAGTGCAAAAATCCCTGGTTTGTTTAGAAGAGCTTAAGCTCCAGGACATGGGAATTTCTTGCTGCAGAGCTATTCTTGCTGTTGACCATCCTACACATTCAGAAAATTTGAATGGAGGGGAGGGAAATGTACTGCCATAAAATAAATGGCAATAAAATAAATTCTCTCGGTATGTATTCTAAACTACACTATTCAGGGACAAATCTCAAACAAAGTGACTCCAATAGTTTCAACAAAATGTCCCTTCAGTGATTGCTTTACAGACAAGAATTTCACAATCAATAAATTTCATCCATGAGCTTCCAATAAATGGTCCTTGGAAGAGTATTACAATGGGAAGGTCTGGAATGTGACCTATCCTGGTAACTAACCACAGCAGAATCTTCTCCAGCTGCACATCAAAGCAGCTGTAAAATTGCTTTTAGCAAGGAATTAGAGTTCATTCAGAAAATCCAACTATTTTACCCGATCAAATTTCTTGTCACTGTTGACTGTAGAGTTCCTACATGGCTGCACCCAATGTTTTGGGGTTTTGTTGTGGAGGTTTTTTTGAGGCAGAGAAAAATTTCAGCATATTCCTGGAAAAGAGGAACAAACTTCTTTATTCCAGCTACTAAATCTACAACCTCTCCTCCTTTCTGATTTGATTTTGACAATTTAGTATCCTTTTACAATTGCTGCTCTCTCTGCAGTTGTTTTATTCCACTATGCAGATTCAAATTTTTAAATTGGGCATTGTGTTTTTCACAGTTGCAAATTTTCCTTTTTAGTTGTGAATTCTATTAAGAAACTACTTTAAGTCATGTCCAGTTCAACTTTTTCCTCCTTTTTTAACTGGTGTTTACCAT
This sequence comes from Muscicapa striata striata, assembly GCA_030060385.1. Classification (NCBI taxonomy): domain Eukaryota; kingdom Metazoa; phylum Chordata; class Aves; order Passeriformes; family Muscicapidae; genus Muscicapa; species Muscicapa striata. The sequence goes on along the minus strand of JAREIS010000057.1, from coordinate 5,253,018 downwards.
AAGCTCTGTTTTATTGTCACCTTCCTGATTGCTGTCTACCAATGAGACACTGAAAAGCAAAAGGGTATCTGGAGTTTCCATCAAGGAGAAGGTACCCCTTGGGAATGAAAAACAACCCCTGGCTGCTGCATCTGCTGAATTCTAATGGAAATGAATTTAATCTAGTTAGAGGATAGACACTGGGGCTTATTAGTGCCAGAGGCCTTCTGAACTGTGTACATGCTTATCATAAATCCTCACAAACTATTTTAAATTTCATTTATCTTTGTAGCTTTCTAGTTCTGTAACTTTGTTATAACACGCTGTTTAGTGAAACCCTAACAAAACTCTTCTTACTATGCAAAACCTTTTCCAACATGGTTTTATACAGTATAAACTAAAACCAACACAAATAGGAGCAGAGTGGTGGGGAGGTATCTGTTTATGTCAGTACCATTAAATACATGGAACTTGTGTGTGTCAAGTCCATAACCATATTTAAAATACTGTCCCCAAAATCCACTTAACCCAAAGAGGATGTTGTGACAGGACTGTATCCTAGGAAGGAGGTAAGTCTCTGCACATTATCAATACAAATTAAGCATGGAGGTTATCAGTTGCATCTCTTGTGCTGATGGAGGAAAAACCAACCAATTCTTGGTCTGAGACCCTTTTCTAAGCCATTCCCAGTTTTTCAGGTTTTTACCTTGAGTTTTGAACTCCTGTTGCAGTGACATCAAGATGTAAAGATGTGATCTGACTTAACACACTAAAACACTAAACAACTAACTAATTTTAGCCAGTAGGCAAAGAAATGCTGGTTTCTCTGCCTTTTAAATTAGTTCCTGTATGATGGGGATTTTTGGTTCACCAGCAGAGACTAGCTTAGACCAAGTGGTGTAATACACATTATTACTCATACAGACAAGTTACAAGGCTAATCTAAAAAAAAATATAATTTGCTGTTTTGGAGATCTGACAGATGTTATCTCCTACATCAAAAGGATGATGTTATCGACACCATAAACTATGAGTAATGTATGCATTACACTGTTTAAGCAGTCTAAAAAGCCAAGTTTCATCTAGACAAGCATAACATGGGAATCTCTGATACATCTCCTTTTGCATATATTTAATAAAACATTACCAATCTTCCATATTCCAGGATACCTCAAATTTAGATAATTAACAAGAAAACCAAAATATGACATGGCATCCTATGTCTCTATTTCCATCAACAGATTCTGTGTTGGCCTGGGGGAAGCTGGAATAGCCACTGCACTTCCCAATTGCAATTTTTATCTTCATGTGTGCATAAAAAAAAGATGATATGTTTGATTGGCACTCCTTGCAGTACCTACAAAAGGACTATGAAAAATCCAACTCCTCATGACCATAATTCATGGAGTAACTCTTTTGAACAACCAGGACATTAGAATGTTGATGGACACTTGCCCTTCTGATATCACAGAAGTTTTTTACAAGAAAACCCCCTGACTAAGATGTACATACTAAGCCACACAGCCCTCAATTTTTGTGATGGAAGACTGAATTTAATTCTTTCTAGTAAACCAACTGCAACTGGATGCTTCTTTAAATTACAAGACACGAAAATGTATTAGGTAAAAACATGCAGTCGGATTTTCAGATGTCTTTAATCATAGGTCTCTTTACATAGCCTTAACAGTATCAATTCCAGTTTTGCACCAGCCTAAATTATATAGGGTTTTTTATGTGTTTATTTGTTTTGTTTGGGGTTTTTGCTTTGTTTTTTAAATGCATCATGCCTATGAATTGTAATCACAAGCCAGGGCTTCAGTGTGCCAGTTGTTCAATGAATATAAAGGTAGGAGGACACTCAGTCCCACACATACTTTTGTATAAGATGGGAGAGTGAAAAGAAAACACAGACAAAAGAAAGTGGTAGGACCACAAAAGCAAGCAACATCGTATGTGACATCCTGATATTTATCTTTTGTTTTGTAGGTATGACAAAAAAAATAAGAGGGACAAAATGTTTGCTGATATTTGAATGAAAACAACAGTTCTGCAGGTTTGCAAAAACTCTCATTTGAAGCATGAGGAGAGGCATAAGGAAAACATGAGCATTTCAATTAAGGAACTAAAAAGGCATCAATCCTACTATTTTGAGGTTATCAGGAAAGTGATTTAACTATTCAGGACCATTTAGAGTTGACAGACATTAACAGAGAGGCTGTGAATGGATCTGAGAAGGAGCATGGTTTGTTTGCTTGGTGCAATATGCAGAACAGAAGCAGATGATCTCATAAAGGATCATGCTCTCCAAGTCACTGCCTAGGAAGAAAATCCCAATTTTAGCAAGATAGGGATCAGCAGAGGAAAGTATCAGAATGTTCATACATGTTCATTTGCTATGAAGCACAGATACAGAATCTTAGAAATACAGTTTTTGGTTGGTTTTTTTTTCTTCCTGACCTACTGTATTTCCTGAGAAGTCCTGAATTATAGTACTAAGAATCAATCCTCAGTGTGATTTTGAAAAACATTTCACATTTGACAGCTACAAGTTCAAACAGAAGAATCCCCTGGCATCACCACTGGCTTACCCACAGATTCGCTTATACACTCTCCATTTTTCATGAGGTGCCCACATTAGCCATATAACATCTCTTACAGAGAAACCTAACTGGTGCTTTTTACTAAGATAAGGCTTCTGTTTCCTCTGGGTTCTACCTCTTCTGTTTCATTACTTCCTATCCAGAGACACAGAAGAGTATCTGCTGTCTTTGTTGTATTACTCTGCTGAAAAGGAGTAATTTTCATGCTTGGTATCTGAGAGACCTTCCTTAAGAAAGACCCATTTAGTAGGAAGATCTCTGTCTGGTTTGGGGAAAGATTAGGATATTTCTTCTGGTGTATCTGTGGCCTCCTGAAGAAACTGTGAGGCCTTGACCATTCCCTGAGTGTCTTAGCCCAGTTTCATCTTCCAGAGAAGCAGACCCTCATATGCCTCATGTTTCTGTATAAACAGAGTTACATGCATGAAGAATGTACGTAACTTATAAAAGCTTATAAAACTTACAACAGGCCCCAAATTCCCATGCTATTAGAATTATGTGAATGGCAGGAAAGATTTCTATCCTGTTTGTGCTGGGGGAGCACAGCCCTTCACTGTCTACACACTGGATGAGCAGAAAGATTTGGGGACTGAGCATGAAGAGCTGAGCTATAGCCAGCTGGATCTCCCAGGCTAATTCATACAATGCATATAAAATTAATAGTTTTGTCCCTCACATGGTAGTGCATTGGTAGAGAAAAAGCTGCATGGATATTCTGCATTCTATTTACAATTTCATGGAGGGAGTGGGAACTGCTACCGTAATTCTTTTGTACATATCTGCCAGCATTCTGACCTATAATTCCTGAAAAATCTCCCATAGGTTTCAATAATTGGTAGAAGAGAGCTGAAAGTTTTAAGCTATTTTACAATTTTTCTCAGTAGTTTTGGGCACTGACCCTGTTTGTCCTCCATCAACACAGGTACAATATGCCAGGCATCAGATTTTCAAGAAACTCCCCTGGTACTTGTTGACAGTCCTTGGAAAAAATTGTATTGTATTATATTCCTTCAGAAATATGGGTGAGGTGACTGCTTCAAACCTTTTCCATTTTCAGGAGAATTTCTAACAAAGCCTGTGTTAGTGTCTCCATAGTTTCAGTGATTTGAGCCCAACAGGCAGACTAATTGCTCAAGCCTTTGAATTTCTCAGCTATAAAGAGATTGCTACCTGTAATTTAATTGATTAACTGTGCACATACATTTAACTGTCTACAGGAATGAAATAAAGGATAAGAAAGGGAATAATATAATTTAAAGCTATGCATTTAAGTGGCTATGAATTAACTTCCTCAGTTGCTGCATAATCCATCATATTTTTCTTCTCTTTCCCTCAGCATTTTACTGAAGACCCTGACTAAATACAAGGGAAACAAAGAGAACTTGCTAAGAAATAGAAAGGACTATTAACACATATATCTGGATATCACAGTAGGAATTGAAATTCATCATCAACATCCAGGTATTCACTTTACCTGACTAACCTTAATATGGCAAGTTCCAGTTTGGAGAATTGAATATGAGAATCGACATGGTCAGAAGGGACTTTCTAAACTGAAGCAAGACATGGTACAGGACAGAATAGAGAGAGTGCCTGATCTAAGACCTGTGTTCAAAGTGATGCAAATCTGTATCAGGTTAACCACTTGAGGAACAGAGAGCAGTGAAAGCATCTGCATCTTTTGCCTAGGGGATAAGTTAAACAGGAAAGGAACACCCTTAAAAATACATCTGAAGAACTTACAAATTATTAAATAATAAGGTTTTGGACTTCATATAATCTGAATGTGGTCTCCTTTCCAGTGACCACAATCTAATTTCATCCACAGTAAGATCTGAAATAATTTCATTATTAGAGACATAAAATATACTGCAATCTGCAATATAATCACATGGGGAATGGAGGGAATGTTTTTATATAGCTCATACAGGAAGATAAGATTTTGGTAAATGTAATCACTTCCCACTCTAGTGAATAGATTCTCCATTTTAACAGATCCAGAGCTTTCTGATTTCATTGTGGGACAATGGAACAGGTCACAATACAAATGAGTAACTTCTTGGGTAGCAGCTCAGTGATGTTTCAAAGAACATGTCTGTCATACCAACAAATTCATACCACACACCATGACCATAACATAAATCTTTAAATGTAAGTCAAAGTTTTCCCATATAGGAACAAAAGATAACCTCTCTAAAGCCTTCAAGGGAGCTTGGGGGCAACATCTATCCTGACAAAGACTTTGTGAGTGCTGTATTCCTTGATATCCTCTTTATTTAACTGTCTGTATTGATTTTTTATAATCAACATCCTTCTCTCTCTCTCTCAGTAGTCAAGTAATATGAGAACATCTCATATCCTGTAATTAATATATTGCTCTATACTACAAATTTATAAGATTGCCAATGCTTGTATTACAATCTAGAGTACAAAAAATGCCTACAAGTGAACTTGCTTTGCCCATCTCTCATCAAAATCTCTGAATCACTTCTCATAGTTCTGATTTTCCTGTCTCCTGTGTTTTTCCATCATTCTTCTCTCAAGGGACAGGGGGTGTCAAGGGTTCAAACTGTAAGCCAGGATAGATTCAAGTCTGCCATGCAGGAACACCTAATCTCACAGCATCGTACAAAGCAGAAATATTCAGCTGTGTTATGATACAGATAACCTTTCCCATTGTTTCCCACAGAAAGTACAAGGCTTGGTTTAACCCAAATTCAACAATATCAAAAGCATATTTCTACATTTTACATGTCAAACTGAAGAATAAAAAAATAATAACCATAAAAATGTTTAAGATAAAAGGTAATTTAATTTTAAAATGTATTTTGTGTACTTTGACATGATCTGGGAAACTAACCACAATAAAATAACTAAATAGGTTTATTTACATAGTGATCTGCTGCCAACAAGTGTTGGATGTGAAGGCCAGAAGTCAAGTTCCAATCTTCTGAGTCAAATCCATAATGGAAAACAATGTCACCACTTTACATTTTTCTGGAAACATTGCCTGTCAATTTTGCAACCCATTTGTCAGCACTCCATCAAGCTCCTGCCACACCAAGATGAACTGCTAGCTACCTCAGATTATTCACTATTATTTATGTAAGATCTTGCACTATTTGGCTAGGTGTTTTTGAAGCTTCATTAGCAAAGATTACATCATTAGTGACGATTCAGCCCTGGCAAGGCTAGGTCATTAAAAAAAGAAAGGCTGAGCTGTTACACTATATAGTAATTTGCAAGTAATATTAGCTATACTTCTATGCTTAGTACAACTAAGATTGGATATTTCAGTGGTATGACAATGATTACAACAAACATGCACTCCATGCACACTGAAACCAAACAAGTCCAGCCTCTGGACTGGATTGCAATTTAACCAGTTGTGCCATCTGATCACTTACTGTCACAAATACAATACGAAAACATCCTACCCTCACCACTTTGCAAGAAACTGGACAGTGGTGAGAAAGCTGACAATTTAAGCAGCAGATGAAAGAGAGTAGGACCTCCTCAAACTCATTTAACTATAAAGAGAAGCAGAGTAAATATCAGGTCCTAATCTAGGTTATTATGCCATCAAGATATTGTATTGTGAATCGGGATTTAAGAAGAGAAATATTTATCAATCTGGATATTAAATGCTTTTAGCAAATATGAAGAAAATATGAACTAAAAGTTAGTGATGAGATCGAACACGTTAACATAAAATGCTTCATAAATAAATGTATTCAATATATTCTACTCATATCACCAACTGTAGACAGCTGTATAATGTGATACACACAGGATAAAAATGAGAATGATGAGAATGCTTGCTATCTTTAACACACTGTACTTCTACAAGCCACTGCAGAGGAAACTTAAAGCCTAGAGTTTACTTATATTTATCTTTCAGAGATTTTAGGACTTCCAGATGTTGCCAGAGCACCTTGAATTTCTCTTGAAATATATTTGCTGACTGTGCTTCAATTGCTGCATTATGTTTTCCACCATTCTTCCCCTGCTGGCCTTGCACTCCCCTCAGAGAACCTGATCTTAGCATGCTGCAGCCATTAAACTGATCTTGACCCATGCCAGGGGCCAGAAAAGCTGAATACACAGCCTACTTTAATTTCTTTATACTCAGCTTGTGTAAAAGGTCAGTATGCAGAGTATGGGTGGGTAAAAGCCCACTGACACAGACAGAAATGTTTTGCACGTGCACAGGGATGGAAGTTTGCACAGGAAGTTGCAATTCCACTTTATGTATCAGGGAAAGGTCACACACAGCAGAAGTCTCTCCCATTGGTTTGGTTGACCCTAAGGAACAGACTGGTTAAAAGATGGTGGAATCACACCTGCTTTCTTCCTCCACTTTGCTTTCAACAGCAACACAGGGTAGGAACAGAGAGAACCTGGGCATTGGGATTACTTGTGTGTCAGCATGGCCACACCCCCCAAGCTGCATCCTGCTTTAAGCTAAATTGTCCCAAATCACAGCAAAAGCTCTGTCCATCCCACTTACCATGTTGTCTGAGTAGATCATAGTCTGTACATTTTACCTTCAGAACTTTAAAATTGTTTATTTCAGCCACATTCCTTCTCCTCAGTCTTTGTTCCAGAATATCAGTACAGTTTGCTTCAAAGAAGGGGGAGTTATACGATGCCTAATAAATGGCATATAACATTAGGGTTCTTCCCAATACATCCTTTCTCAGGAACTGATAGATCTCTCTTTATTTCTCATTTTGCAGAACTGCAGAATATGTCCTCCCCTCTCTAGTATATGGATTTATTAATATTTCCTTTTGAACTCACATAGTCAGGAGGGAGTTTCCCAAAGGAAGGCCTTCCAAATAGTGCTCCACGTCAACTTATGACCCTGAAGCAAACTAGTTGACATGCCAGTATCTTCCAAGGGTGACATATCTATTCCCCTGATATATGAGCACCTTGAACTCAATGTCATGTAGTCCAAATTGCAGAGGTAACTAGATCATGATGCAATTCTGCTGATTTACTGGGATTGCATAGAGGGGTATTTGGTTTATGGAACTCAGTGATGTGTTCATCTCTATTTTGAAATTGTGCTGAAGAAAGACAAACCCCCCACAACTGCCTGATTAGTTCCCAGTCTTTTTCCCTCACTGCCAGTACTCTGAGAGATGTTAGTTTTAAAACCAAAAACCTGCAGCAGGCCAAATAGATGCTGCCCCTTCAAAGGGATATATTTCTTGTACTTTCATTTTTAATACTACTGCCATCTTCTAAATACCTACTTTACTCGGAAATGATGACCCTTTCCTCCTTCTGTTTATACCCCATACTGACTTCCTAACTTTCACAAATAAGGACAGAAAATAATTACAGTACAGGTGTTAGAACCAAGCCTTTTATATATACAGCACTTATGCATAACATCAGTATTCTGTCATATCTTCTCCTAAGGAACTCAGTAGCACACTGGCAGTCCCACCAAGGTCAATGAACATGTAGGAAAACAGTATTTGTCCCATAGCAGAAATGTACCCACTATGCATAATCAATCATTCTTACAAGAGCCACTCAGTTTTCTTCAAATAAACTTTGGTAGGATTTTCTGATTCTCCAGAAGTCTTACAGATACTATACAAAACTTTGCCTACTGCCAAGTGGTAGAAAAGGTGAAGAAAATTCTTATACCAGAGAAGAATTAAAACGGACTGCTTTATAGGAAGGAAGTAGGAGCCATTAATCTTTCATTTCAGAAAGCAAAAGCTATAATGGTATAGACTCCTGCAAAATCTTTTCCCCTCTAGCATGAGTTGGAAACATAATGCAGTCAGTGGGGAAGGACCATCAGTATCCCAGCTTTGCTTCTCACAGCAGTAGAGGAAATAACTGATTTTGACTGGTGAGTGGATAAAACAGAGGAGCACAGGGATCAGAATGTAGAATTTAATTTCCTTTTTATTCACTTTCTTTTTTGAATTAAGTCTCTGCTGCAGACACAGTTTAAAACAGTGTTGAGATTTAATTTAGCAAAAGAAGTGTGTATGTGCATATTTATATTTCTGAGCAATTTTTACAGGGTAATATAAAACAGCTGAAAGTAGGAATTTCTGTGTGAGGCACACATTCCTATCATTGGTGGTTAAAAACTCAAATCTCATTGGGGCTTTCCTCTGTTGAATTCAAAACACTGTCACTGATGACCCCACTATTCCTCACCATGGACCAAAAGTCACACACAAATAGGGTTTTAACACGCTCTGCTGGCCAGGTCAAACCCTTTGCAAAGGCATTATGGTATTAGCCTGTCAATTGTTCCTGTATTATTTGTCCAATTTCTGTTAATTCTGCATTAGTACAGAGAAAAGAGAGGACAAGAAAGTGTGGCCAGAGCTGATCCATTTTCACAGCAACTCTAAAAATATTTAAGCTTTAATATGAAAGATATGCTGCCTTATATGACAAAACCTGCACCAAATACTTTGCTCAGTCATAGAAAGAAAACAACTTGGGTCCAATTCCCTTTTCAAAGCAGGTGCAATTAGATCTGGTGGAACTGGGCTTTATCCTGTCCAGTTCTCCAAGGACAAATATCCCATGACTTCTCTGGTCATTTGTTCCAGTGTTTGAGCACTCTCACAATGAAAACATTTCCTGTGTAACTGAAATGTACTGTGATCTAGTTTACATGCTTTGTCTCTCATCCTATAGCTCTGCACCCCTGGGAAGATCACCCTCTGCACTTTTCCTATAAAACAGATGAAGAGAACAATAGTGTCTCCCCTTCACTTTCTCTCCTCCAGGCTCAAATAACCAAATTTTCTCAGCCTCTCCTTGTGTACCATGTACTTCAATCCCCTGGTTATCTTAGTGGTCTTTTCCTGAATTAACTCCAGTATGAAAATGTCTCTCTGGTGCTAGAGAGCCATTAAGAAGTGCTCTCATACAAGAGAGTTGCATCTCAGTTAAACGACTGTAAAGATTTGAAACTCTTTCAAAAGTAGTCATAAAATATTTTACAAGTAGATCATAAACTGTCATACTTTTGCATTTCATCTGCTCTATATTGCACAAAGCTTTTACACACCACAATATACATGATTTAATATATATCAATACCAGAAGCTTCAAACTTCTGTTTTCTAAAGTTTTTCTGCTGGAATTAGGAACTGGAAACTAGGACACTTCCTGCGTAAGCTTTACCTTCACTCACAGCACAAAGAAATATTAACAAGGACATTGGGACTTTGAAAAGTGTCACAGCTTCACTGTCCTAGATTTGAAAAGGAAATAGCAATGCAGTGTCTGCTACATCGAGACTGGCTCCTGGGAGCCAGAGGGAAAGCAGATGAAAAGCAACTTTTTTTTTTTTTTTTTTAATGACAGCACAGGTTTCTAAATTTAAACCTCCAAACAGAGATATCTTGCAAAGATCTTAAAGTGATACCTTAACCCACTTTTAGAAACCATGATTCTTTCAAAGTGCTACTCATTTATAGAAAAGTAACAGCATAGGGATTACATCACCTCAAAAATACATAAGAGGATAGAGGATAATCGAGGATTCTGTGCTTCAAAAAGAAAGTTGGTGCAAAGATCAGCTTTCTCTGGGTTAATATTGACAAAAAGACAAATGAACCAAACTTTCTCCTGCTCCCAGCAAACCTGGCAAAGCACATCCAAAGAGGCATGTGCCAACAGAGGGGAGAGGCTGCACCAGCCTCACGTGAGCAAGTGGCAGGAGCAAACATTGCTTCATCCCAAGAAAACACTGCACAGATCCCTGTGTAATCCTGCACCTGCATCTGTCTGAGAGCAGAATGTGTGACATTTCCTCCAGTTGATTTCCTACAGCACTCAGAGCATCTCCGTAGCTCCAGCAGCCAGCAGGTCAAACACAATAAATAAATCAGGAGCCTGCTAAAATGTGCACTCAGCCAGAAATAGAGCTTTCAAACAGTTCTGTGGGTTTCTTTGTTTTGGGTTGCTTTTTTAACCAGTGGACACCTGGAGTTAAAATGGGGACTGAAGACCTCTCCCAAATCCCTTATCAAATTGATGACTAGATTACTCAGATATATTAGCCTGCATTGTACAACAGCCACAAAGTCTTTGACCTCATTTAAGCTGCTGAAAAAACAGACAAAAAAATGGCAGTGAAAAACATTTAAAATTAGACACTGAGCTATTCAGACATCATGTGCTAAATACCATTTTATTCACTGTCAGGGAGGGAGTGCTGCAATCAGGAAGTTCCATAAGACCTGAAAATGGACAGTGGCTTGTGTAGTGAGAAGGAAGTGAGAACTAATCCATTGAGCTCCTCAGTCTATCTGTGGGCAACAAAATTCTTTATGTTTGATTTTTGCAAGGTTCTGCACAGAGTTTAAGATCACATATAAGATTCCCAGCCCCTGGCAGAGCACCAAGGCTACAAGTTTACAGTGACAAGACTCACAGAACTCCTGCAAACTCTTTGTATGAAAAGGTACAGCTTGGTAGAAGCAACTGACCTTTGTTGAAAGTCAAAGCAGTGTAAACAGAAGTGTTGTCTTTCCATAACAAGTACTTGCATGACCCGGGCAATCCCCTGAACTGAGGAATTCAAGTACCTTTACAAAATACAGGGAAGCAAGACTATAGCTGGAAATGACATGACTTGCAAAGAATCTCTGACCGTTTGCTCTTTTTCCATTTGACCTTAAGGAAACATCAGAAAGGTTGTAATTTCCACCATTTTGTGCAGTGGTTCAAGAACAACCAGCTCCCTGATTTTGTCACCAATAATTTTGTAGAGTTTTCTGCCATGGTATTGCCAGGCAGCTGTCACATTCAAATCTCATTATTATAGCAGTTGGTGTTGTTTCCTTTAGCTTATATTTAGTGCGTGTTTGCATTCTTATTTTCTACCCTTAACTTTTGGGGAATAAAATGTTAGTGGCATATGTAATACTCTAGACTTCTGCTATGGATGCTGATCAGTGTGATTGGTAGAGCTTCTATGCCACATAATGGGAAAATCAGTGAAAAAAATGATTACATTACTTTGGAAACAGCCCATTATACCTCTGAATAACCTGAAAAAGGCTTAGAAATAAAAATACTGAAATGAATTCATAGGAGGAAATGGGCAGGGAAGAATCTGTTCCTTTTCAATACAACATTTAGGAAGAGACAAAATAAATACAGCACAATCTCAATCATTTAGATGCCAAGAAAAAGGACCAACTATGTTTAAAATAAGTGATTTATTATGGTTTATATAGTCCATGTATGCACCCACATCTCCCCCAAGGATCTGGGTAGCAAAGTTTCATGGACCTTCACCTACTACAAACTGGGAAGGAGGCCAAGAACAACCTTTCCACTTGCTTTGATGGCTGTGTTTTCTATCAAGCCATGGAAAATTGCAGAGGGACGGTCAAAAAGTAAATGTTTTTCCATGCTTCAAAATCTGGACTGATAATTTTTGTAATCAAAATCTCAAGGAAAACCCCTCATAAGATCCACAGCAAGGGATATTCAGACAGTTAATGCACATGGAGTGGATATTGTATGCATGTTCTGCACATCTATATTGCTATACCCTAAAATTTTTAAAGACATTGTAAAAACCCCAATATGGAGCCCTTTTCATTAATATTTACTGTTTGATTTCCGAGCATGTGTTTCTTCCCTTTCTTGCCACTTAGCAAATATTCTACAATTCTCCTAATGTTGGAATTTTGAAGTGAAAGTCAGCACATCTGAGCAAATATGTCAGTGGTTGGCCTGATCCATCAGCTGGTCTGAAGGATCCCTCTGGCCCTCTGAGATAGGGCCTTAGGACCACACCTATAGCATTTAGTATTTAGAAAGATTGTAAAACATATACTGCTTCAAATTATTTTGAAAAATTATTGTGATCTAACAGAGAACATGGAGAGTATCTGTGTGCCTTCTGAATGGGAAGCCAGAGTAGAAGCAAAATATCTTGGATCATCACAATGAATATGGACATTTATTTATGTTTTGGCAACTGATTAATGTCAAAAATGCAGTTCAAAAACCCAGGGCAAGTAGGTGACAGCCTGCAGGATTTGTGCCCCAAGCCGAAGGAACTGCACACCTTACAAGGATGTAACAGTGCTTAATCAAACCTGAGGTAACACCTTCCACAAGTGGAAAATTTACTGAGTTAATCTTTATAACCTGTAAGATATTGGCATGTGGTAATTTTACAAATTGAAATGAATTATTTGATTTCCTTAACACCAAGTACTGCAAAATTGCAAGGAATCAGGATAGAAAATTTATGCTGAAAGCCAGAGAAGGTGGATGCTTGTTGGAGTACATGTATTCAGTTCGAAATCTCCCCACCCACCTCCTTGCTGCCCCAAAGGCTTTTATTACATATGGGAACAGCCTCCCATGTTGTTTATAAATTGCCAAATAAATATTGCTTGACCATGAAACTTAAATTCAGTCAAAAAGGGCCATCACTTTGAAGTTACAGCTATTTCTCAGGAATTAAATTTGTTCACTAACTAATCAACAATATTGATGTCCTTTATGGTTACCGATGCTCATAGACAAAACCATAAATATTATGATTATCAAGGGATGTTTTCCTTCATGGATTCATGACAGTGTTGATGTTTGATGTGGTATTTGGTGCCTCAAAAGGAGATTCTTGGTACTTTCTTGGCTTGGTCATAAACGTCCAAATTCATTTACTCTTGAAGAAAATAAATCAGACATTTGTGAAAGGGTAGCAAAGCAGCTTAACATATTTCTGTTTTGATATCGAATAGCAAAACCCAAAAGTCAATTCATAGTGAAAGTTTCCACTACTCTGAATTAGAAATTATTTTACTGTCATATCTTTGCAAAGTGATTCCTGAAAAGGTTTTGTGTATCTCTCTTGCAAATCCTATGATTATGACACTGCAGCAGCATTTTGCATGTGAACTTGAATTTAATTTTCAATTTTTTCTTATGATTCTTAGTATTAAAGGGCACTTACTGGGCCTCAATTAGTTGGATTGATGGTAATTTTTATCTCATAAGAGTAATGCAAACGAAGTATTCAAACCTCCAGACACCTATTGCAGTGCATTGGAGAGAGGCCAGCTTTCACTCACAATGTTCTTTGACTAAATTGAATCCATATGTTTACATGGAATAAAATATTACAAATGTCTCCCAGGGGCAGCCAATCGTTATTGAGTGCTTTAATAACCTAAACCTAAAATTCTTTAAGGTGACAACTAACCTTTAGCCAGAAGGATACTTTTGTTTATTTTACTTCTTTTTTTAATAATGCAGGGTGTATTATCCTAATTTAATTCCAACTTGTCATCAACAAAATACTTATCTGGGATAATTCTGAAAAAGCTGCACAACAAACCATTTGTGAAAGAAGTAATAACTTAGTTCTAAACATATGGTTCCAATTTTGTTTTTCCTTCCCACCCCCATTAATGTAACTTAATTGTTGTAGTTTTATTTTTGCAACACATAAATCTGTTATCTTTGAGAGAGAGATCTCTCAAAGAAAAGCTACATTTACATATTAAAGCTATTTCAGTTGCCCACCATTTTGTCCTCATAACAATACAGCCCTATTCAACAGAGTACCAGCTCTGAAAGTTTAAATTCATAGAGAGGCTACTATTTAACAGGAAATTCCTGGAAAGACATTTCTTCTTTACATTTCTTGGGAAAATCACTTGACACTGTCTAAACAAACAGAGTTTATTTATGTCTGCAGCTTGTACACATACAAATCTAACTTCTAGATTTCACAGAAATCAGTGTGAAGTTGACCTGTGAGAGAACTCAACAACAGATCAGGAAACTATATTAATTTTCAATATATTCAAGCATACAGCAAAGTAGTGTGAGATTCCCATCTGGATTTCAGCTTCCTTCTAGATTTACTTTATAAGGGACTTGAAACAGGCAGAAAGTAAACTTATTGTCCCTTTTAGTACTAGAAAGTATTTTGATGATTAAAAATTTATATTAAATATTTAAAAAATTTTATTTCCATTTCTTAAATGCACTTACCAACTTGTATCTGCCTGGTTCTTGTCCTTGAAGGCTGAGAATACCCATTACTCTCCTATATAGAAGTCTCGTCCTGAAGTGCCACTGGGTGTTTAGTGAGGAAAACTCCTTCATTACTAAGATTCCATGCACAAATTTCTTTCTTCCTCAAAACTTCTCTCTGACAAAGATCATCTCCCTTCTCTGTCTCAGTCATTGCAACTATTTTGCAAGCAATGAATCTCCTGCCTCCTGATTTACCAGGCATATTTACCACATAAAAGTAAAAGGTGGCTTTATCATAGAGTAGAAGCATGTCCCAGAGACTTCAAGAGAAAGTAGTTTTGGAACCAGGAAAACTGTTTATGTTACATGTCTGTTAAAATACAATATATAGCTAGAAATCTGAAATTCTATGTAAGGCACAGATGCTTCTGGAGCATCTTTATCTGTCCACAAATGCTGTGAGGAGTTACTACTAACTTTAAAGAATGTTCAGCAACATCAGATAGACTGGAGAGTTTTGCCATCCTGTTTGATACTTCCCTAAAACAAGAGATGGAACTATCTGGGACTTGTTAAAGGCTTTCAGTGCATTTGCCATGTGAAGAGACAATGGAACATGCAAAAATGCATCAGCTAAGGATGTTGAGTACTATCCCCAGAGAAATACTTGTGGGACTAACTCACCAGACATGCAAAAACCAAGCCAACACAAACACAGATGGTGAAGCCCTTTTCATTTCAGACCCTATCTGGTGCCAAAGGCAGGAGAAGGTATCAAATTAATCTTGCAACCTAAAAGTACGTGAGGAATCCAAGTTCCTCGATCTCCTTTGCAGCAGCACGTAAGCTAAAACAGGCAATGATGAAAGAGGGAGACGGTTTCTAGTCTTGTTTTTGGGTTTGCTACCAAGGACTTCCCTCAGAACTCTCCCAGGGTAAGAGGCTGACAAGCCTGCTGGCCCATAGACACACACATGGCTGCTCCCTTCTCTTCTACTTGAATTTCAGATCGGTTACTGAAACCAGATACTGAGCATGTCAGTACAAAAATGTCCAGTGTTGTACTAACATATGGAAAAGATGTCACAGAGAGGATTCTTCCCTCCTCTACACTCACGGGTGGTGTCGCTCAAAATATTCCACCTTTATTCCATTTGGAGAACAAGATTTAGGCCCACGTTTTATTTTGAAGCCACTCTCTGGCTGACAGAAAAGCAGCAGAATTCTGACACTACAGAGAGAACTGCACTACACAAATCTATAAAAACTGCATTACAGTTCACTCCTTCCAGGCCCCCCTCCTCCCTTGAGGACCCTAGCCCATTAATTTAAGGGGATTATGCACTCAGGTTCCCAATGTATTTCCATGGAAGCTTCTAGTTATTTTAGACCTGTTGCAAAACTGTAGTCAGAGACAGATAATACCACCCCTTTTACATTTCAGCTATTGTTTGCTTCCAAATATCAAATCTGGTTTAAAATGCCATATCTTTTAAATAAAGTAACGGGATCTGTCCTGTAATTTTTTCCCCCAATAGCTTCACATTGTAATGTAATCAAAGGAAGGGTGCTTAGAGCAAAAGGTGTCCATGCCAAACCTTGGTGTTTAAATAATTTTCATTCATATTTAGTCCCAGAGAATAATTCATAGCATCTTTGAAATGTTTCACTTTGGAACTTAAATAATGGACTGAGTTGCAAAGGAACAGGGTACTGACTATACCTAAGGTCTACTAGTGCTACAGAATAAAAGTAACAAGAATGTAGCATACACATACCCACACTTTCACACATGAATAATTTTTACAGCTACTCACAACTGAATTGAAAATAGAAAAAAAAAAACCACTTTTTTACTGAAACAGAAAAAAAGGGAAAAGCACACAATTTCTGACTTTGCTAGTAATGACACTTGTCTATATGACACACAAAAAGTAGCTGGAATTAAAGTATTCACCTATGATCTGACATCTGTACTTTTGCTGAGTCACATAACATTTATATCATCTGTTGATTCTGGATTTGTCTGTATTTATGCAGGTGCTTTAGGAAAAAGAGCTTAATCTTTTAGACCAAAATATCTTATCCTGGCCATTAATTCTTGGTACCTTTAATCCTGAGGGAGACAAGAGAAGAGAGCTTATTTTCAGAGAGAGCTTTTCAGTTTAGATAAGCACTTGTAGCCTGTAAACAAAACAAGAACAGTGAATGATCCAGTAATTTTAAATTAATCTTTAAGGAACAGAAATGAAACAAAAATCCTGACTACTTCAGAGCTTCTTATCTGTCCAAGTAGGAAAAAATGGAATTCCCAGCCATCCCTTCACTCTGGGCTCAGGCCATGACGATTAACCAGCAAGGATCATCAAGGGCCAGCCCCTGAATCTGTGGTCTAGTCTGCCTTAGTTTGCTTGGACAGACCTAAAACCAGTCTATTTTCTTTCCCCCTGTAGCTTGTATTTTCTTTTACATATTTTCAGACATTTTCAGTCCACTCAGATATCTTCCTCCTGCCATGGAAATTTACTTCACAAATAAAGCAACAGTTGGTAGCCTCCTACTTAGATTGTACTTGAAAACATGCTTGGAGCTGTAAACTTCTACATTCCTTTTAGCTGGAGCTCTTTTGGGGTTATTGTTATGCCTAGTACTTCTTGGAGAGCATATTTTCCAGCTGTCACTAAGGAAAAATAACTGGAGGTTAGACCATCTAGCAGTGTTTTCATTACCACACAGAAACTAGTGGGAGAAAGCAAAGAATTTATGTTAAAAAAAAAGATGGCAGATTTGGGCACACACTTGCATGCTAATTAAGTATGAAAATGCTGATACCACCAGAAAATCAGCTCTACCACTAGGACCCTAAGGCTTAGATAAAAATTAAGAATATCAGATTGATTTGGCTGTAAAACTCAAAGTTCTGATTTCCAGAATGGCTTACAATCTTTGCTGGATCAGGTCCTGAAACAACCAAACAGCTGTGATTTTCTTAGGACCTCTGAACATATTTTCTCTGCTTTCATCTGCCATGACAGTGTCAGAATATTTTCTTTGTTAGAATTAGTAAAGTCCAAAGCATATTCCATAAAAATCTTTGCCATTTATCTGTCTTGAGAAACCAAATGTTTGAGACACCTTTACTTTAAAAATATAATTTTTCCCCCTCAAAATAATTATTTGGTGCTGTCTGGGTTTTCTTGGATTGAAGCTGGTATCCAGATGTAATTCCAACAGTAAGAAGAGTTTTTCCGTTAAGATAACTTGCAAGAGCTCCCAAAGATGTTCAGTGCCTGGGTTTAATCAGCCCTGGAAGCATGTTTCTAAGCCAAAACCACTTACATGGAAAAAACTTTATCCAGGACTATGTGATCTACATTGTCCCATGGGAGCACAGCTGTTGTCTTAGCATTTGGAGATTGAAATTCCATCCTCAGTGTAGCTGTGGTTTGATCTATTAACTACTGTGCCCTGTCACCAAAAAAATGAAAAAACCTTGGAAGAGAAGATGTTATGTAAATTTAATCCATGTAACAGTAACACTATTTAGCCAAGTATTATCACTGGAGAAAGCCATATTTCACCAAGCGGGGCTTCCACAATATATGGAGTTCTAAACTTGGCTCAGAAACAATCTGAAAAGTCCCAACAGTTACATAAGACATGATAAAGAACAATTCAAGCACAGGACTGATGACAGAAGACACATCTAGAGAATATGTTTAGTGTGTACAGTCCTCTTGAGGAGGAAATCATGCTGGTGAATAACAACCACACAAGAGGCATACTTCCTGTTGGTAAAGAGCAGAGCTGCCACCAGAGAGGAATCAAAGTCACAACCAGTTGGAACTTAAAATAACAAAGTGTGTTAAAAAGAAGAGGAAACAAGTTCAGATGCAAACACCTCTACACAATGAGTGCTTCACGGCCTGAACAAAGAACATTGCTGTAAGGTCCCTGCGAGTCTCTAATCAAATCACTGGGATGTTTCTGCAGAGTTCTTTCTCCCAGATGGTGCTGCTTGGCCTGCAGGCAGTAGCTGCTCAGTGACAGCAGTGATAAGGCTCAGTCACTGTGTTAACTGGGCAGCTAAGGGAGCATGTCACCCGTTGGGAATCCCCTGGAGGAGTTCCATGAGCCAGTTCCATGTCACATACTATCAGTGCACAAAAAGGACCAGCACACCCTCTTGCAGATGTGCTGGGATGGGCATAGGGCCTTCCTGGGAGACATAGGAGATGGAACTCCTCCTGGAGCCCCAATCAAAGGAGAAATAGGTAAGTACAGAAAAAGCATTATTTTCAGAATGTGCATCTTTATTCATGATCTTTTATATAAAGCCTTATGAACAGAAACAGACTCAATCAGTGTGAGAATAGCTCAAGAAAAACATACACAACATACTCTCCATTCAGAGAGGAAGCAAAAAATCCCCCTAAACTTGGGGCAGTAAAAAACACCCTATGTCTCTAAATATTTGAAATGGCTATAAAAATTTTTTGTACATATTTTTTTTAGTGAGGAAAGATCTTGAACTTTCCTCAGAACCTCCTCTTCTGCCTTTTACCACTTCTCACAGCATTAATTTTGTGTTAGCTCTCAGGCTCCTTCAAGGCATGGTCTGTCGCTATCACACACGACTTAGCTCCAAGTAGGCTGCTGTGGATAAATGCTGGCATACTCCTGAAATACTCCAAAATCTCATCCCCATAGTGATCACATGAAGATTTCCTACTCATGGACAGAACTGTTTATAAATATAAACTTTATCCAACCATCTGGTACAAATTTGAGAGTCAAATTCAAATGAATATTGGCTTTTACAGAATTTCACAGAAACAGAATAATGCAATTTTAAAGTTTCATTCAAATGAAGTAGTGATTACTCAAATGAGGAAATGGTGAAAATGCATATTGAGGAAAAACTAATACCTAACACCAAGATTGTGTGGTAGAAGGAAAAACTCCACAACTTTCATATATCAAAATGTTTAGCAATAGCATAATTATATTGTATTTGCTATTACCACATCATTTAATATATTGTATTTTGAATTTCAAAACTTGGAGCTAAACTGAAGCTTCTTCATCATTAAAACCAAAACTGATTTACCCAAGTGAAAGTAAGTTTTAGAATTTAACCATGAAGAATAACTTGTTTGATAGCATAAGGGGAAAAAATTCCCAGTAAATTTAATATATCTTGCAAAAAGATTCTTTCAAAGGCTTCGTAATTGAACTTGCTTCAGCTTACAAGTTTTTGTCTTTTTTTTTTAATACTATGCAAACATTTGAAAGCCAATAGGAACAAGGTGTCTCTGTACATTTTACTTTAGAATTAACAGCAATTACCCTATTGAAAAAACAGGATTTTTCTGATTTAGAAGTAAGGCCTTTTTAAATAGTACTGTTACAAAAACTAAACCAAAACACAACTTGATTTCTTGTTCAACCACTTTCAGAAAGCCTGCAGAGCCAACATAGAAAAGGGTCTAAGTCTTAAGAGAAGGTGTTTTTAATCCTTTTAATGAGGCAGCAGTAATTGCCTTCGGGGTTCTCTTCAAATCAGCAATATGCTACCACGCTTGCTTGCGCTGCTGGGAAGCTGTTAAGTGTATCCCTCCTTCTCCCAGGGCCCTAATTATTGCTTCCTCCGGTGGCCACAGCCCGTTCTGATTTTCATTAGAGAGCTTTGCAGGGCGGGATCCTCTTCCACACACAGAGAGAACCATGTGCAGGAGAGGTCTTGGGAGCCTTCAGTGGGCACTTGGCACTGTGCAAGATAGTGACTACTGCTGCCCACAAAAGCTTAAACCATCACCTGCAAATTTAGCAACATTTTTACACGCCCAAAGCTAAACAATGAATAGCTATCCAGAGAACACAAATATATTCAGAGCTTGTAAATCTGTGCTAAAAGTGTAAATTCCCTGATGTCTTCTCTGCCCTGGCTCCACAAGCACAGAATTAGAAAGACAGGAGGTCAGTTTTGAGTGAGTCAACACTTGCTGCAGCTTTTTCTCACTCAAAACTAGGCCATCTACTTGCTCTGGATGAGAATTTTTTAAATAAGCCCATTCCTGTGCAACTTATTCTAGACACTTCTGTTGAGTCCTAAACATTTCTAAACAGTAAGAACTGCATCCTAAATCCTCTTTCAAAATAAAGCAGATCAGTTTGAGCCACTGTGCTGACAATACTGTGCACAGTGTCAACTAGATCTGAACTTTCCTAGAACAGAGAGATCTTTGAAATCACTTTTGGCATTTGTCTCAGAAATAAGAATATTTGTGTGAACAGTCGTTTTGGAGCTGCCACTGCAGTGTATTAACTGGAGAAACTACTCTTACCATATCCAACTCTGCAACCCTGCAACTGACCTTTCCAGCAAAGAAATTATACAGAAAGGATAAAACCAGACTGAGCTGCCCAAGAATTGCACAGAAGTGTATTCAGAAACTCACAACTTTTGTCATCTCTGACAACCAAGTACTATGCAGGTTAGCTGAGCAGATTCAAAACCTGAACTTGTGCAGTCCAGCCCTCTCAGGGAGTTTCCTCCTTCCTCAGGGTAGGAATGTGACTTTAAACAAAACTACACAGCTGAGTTATGCTCCCACATCATCACTTAAAAACAAGCTTATAACTGACTTTTGGTAAACTCATTTTCAAAACTTTTCTGTTGATTGGTATATATTAATCCCTTAGATAAGTACTATTCTGAGATTATAACCATTTACATAATTATTCATAATTAGCTGGGCTATCTGTGTACTAGTTGTTATCTAGGACTTTCTGTTGATTACATGTATGCTACAAAGTGGATCTCAAAAATAGAAGCTTCCATTTAATCTCTTCTGCATTACACAGAAATATTTGGCACTTGTTCATAATACATTAGCTTCTAAGTAACATAATAATAGAGCTAGCTGTCTGACTCAGGGCTATTTCTGAAGCTGCTAATTTGATTTTTTTCCAATAAACAGAAAACTTTCCCCATTATGCTGCTTTTCTGCTTGCAATGAATTATCCCAGATTGCTACATAACTAGATAACCCGATGGGACAAATTTTGTTTGTTTCATATAACCTTCATTCAAAGCATCCACTACATACCATGACGAATGTAAAGTGATTTTTAAAATAAACATAGTTTATACTTTTGACTGATTTATACAGCAGTAATACATCTTAGGTAGCAAAGGAGGAGGTGTGTATGCTCAGGAGGCTGCACTAACACAAATCTACAGACAGGGCATGCTGACAGCTGGGCAGCTGAACACTCAGGGACATGATGTGAGCTCATTGTATGGCTGTAGCTGTTCTAGATTAATATTACTTTTACAAATATATTTACTGAGTCTACAGAAAGGATTTTACCCCAGAGCTAAGGAAAAAATAAATCTAGTTTTGCAGTCATTAATATTGGTGTCCATAAAATAAGCTAGTATAGCATATAAATATTCTAATATCAGTAACATATTTCTAGTTTCTAGTTTAATTCACAACTGTAATTCTAGAGCTGCACACATTCTGTTCCCCTCTGGCCTTGCTCCTGAGCTCACTGGAACAGTTTCAAGGCGAGATGAGCAGAAATTTTTTCATTTTGTGCTGAAAGAGCCAGATAAACAGACCTGAAGGCTTTCAAAGGAGTAAAACTGAAAGTTCTCTTGTTCATTAAGTCTTGTCCATGGAAACTTATTTGACATTTCACAATTTCAGGTATAGGTTTTGGCTTCATGATTGGTTTCAAGCCTTTCCAGACTATTTCAGAACGGGAAGGGCTGTATTTTTAAAAATGCAATTTAAAAAAATGAATTAATATAACTTTACTTGTTTTTACTGTAAGAACTGGACCAGCAATCTTACATAATTTAGTGAATGTGTTACTGTACAATAGTCTTGACCCCACATTTCTCTCAGTTAAAAACTCTGAAATTAATGTGGATTTTGCCTGTGATAATGCAACTTTGCCTCCCATCCCCACCCCTCAACTGTCAAAGATCAAATAACTCCAGAGTCAGTAGCTCATTAAATAGCATAGATTGCATAAACAGAATGTTCAATTGGTTCCAGTTTCTCACAGATGAAACTCTAGGGCTGCTTAGTGGAGAGCAGCCAGACTGTGTGCAGGGACTCATATTTTGCCTTTTAGGTAGCCCCAAATTATAAATGTGCAGTTCCTCTAAAAGATTGAGCTGTTATGAATAACCTCTAAACATATTTCCTGATTTATATGCAGCTGATATTACAAATGCATTTCAATAATAAAATCAAAAGTAATCTGAGAATTTACTTCAATTTGCCCATGCCACATCTCAGAGTTTTTTTCACTACAATTAAACTGACTTTTCAAAATATCAATCTGAACAATTCCTGCTGGAGGTTTAGTGTTATTTTTGTCAGCCCCTTAGGGAGTTGAAAGAAGTGGACACTGAAAGATAGTTTTCCTGCCACTCACATCCAAATTGAACATGCTTAGTGAATCCAAGAGACAAAATTAAAATATTCTCGTACTGTGATCGATCCAATTATCATCTCCTTGGGTGTCAGAGAATCTACTAGACAAAAACAGCAGACCCTCTGATTACCACCTCACTGGGGGCAATCCAGATATTGAGAAAGGAAGTTCATTTGTGTACTGAAAAAGCAGAATAATTGTGACAATGGAAGTGGCAGCAGAGAAACAATGGAGACTTGAGAAACAATGTTACTGCAGTGAACACTTTCCAGTAAAAACCTTTCCCTGCTAATGCTGGCAGAGTCCAGTTCCTGAAGACAGTGGGTTAAAAATGCATAAATATATGACAACTCATATTTGTGCAACGGTTATAAAGCCTTCAGTTCTGCTGTCCATACTGCTCCTCTGGTGAATAAGGAACCAGAGCAACCAGATTTAGAATTCTTAGTAATTTCGTCCAAAAACTTAAACTAGTAATATTTCAATAAACTTTCTTAGTTTCATCTTTCATATCTGCTTTCGTGGAAGGAAAGCAAGTAACGACTGCTACAGACATCTTAATAACAGATTTCATGTGATGTCACATAAGTCACTCTGATTGCTGTTGTCTGAAATAGCAGTACCACATCTTCATCCCCAAAGTTATTTTCAGAAAGACCAGTCGTCTGCAATTACAGCTGACAATGATGTGAGATGCATATGTAACTTCAGCTCTTTCCAAGCCACCAGCTCATAACTGATGAGTACCCAGAGAACCTCCATGTTTGTAACGAGCTGAGAACATTTTTTTTTGCTGGGTATGAGGATTCAGTGGGGCACTTCAGTGACAGGAGGAAAAGAATATTAGATTACCCACTTCCAATCCCCAAAGACTACATTTACACATTTTTTCCTACACTTTTGCTTTTTTTTTTTTTTTTTTTTTTTTCCTAGAAACTGCAAGAAAAAGTAGCAATATAAATATTTATGTCAGTTTATGCTGCATGGGTCCTCATGCTGACTTATAAAGTTGCCCAGATAGGCCACGAAGCAGGGGAGGACCTGGGTCACAACACACAAATACCCCCCATCAGCTGCCCTGGAATTCTCACCAGGCTGACAGGGAGATCCACACATTTCTGTGAGGACAGAAACACACACACAGCAATCAAGCATCTGGAGATGGGCAGTGTATGTTATGAACGGAGGAGAAGAATAATAGATGGAAGTTTCTTGTTAGAGCAAGAAGAATGCGTGCCCCTAGGCTGCAATAAAGAACAAGGCATCCCAATTCCCATTGTCCTTAAGTAACCACTGCAGCCATCTCCTCAAACAGCATCTTTGTGGTATTAATGTCATGCTATGCAGGCCTCCCTCTCCCAACTACACAGACAAAACCTTCTAGTTGCAAATTTGGTCACCTATGATTTCAAATATAGGTCATGTAAGAAAAATGAAGCTCTTAGAAACCAGCCTATTTGTGTTGAGGCCTCCAAGAAATGCTTAGTTGGCACAATTCTATTTCTTCAGTGTTGTATCAACAAGAATTCTGCTAATAAAATACAAAGTAGCCTTCATGGTATGAAAAAAAAAGAACTTATAAATGGTTCATTATTTTTTTAAAAGCACCTATATACAAAGAGATCAAATCAAAAGAATCTCTTGCAGAATGTTTTTTTTTTTTAGAGTCAGGGTACCATTATTTCAGTAATTGTGTAGAAATGTGGAAGTAGTTTTTTGTTGTAGAAAATGTCTTATGAAAAAGGTCCTTTCAGGCTGGGAAGGGAGTGCTGGATTATAAACCATGTTATGCAAGCCTGCTGCTCCAGAAGCCAAAACCCTGCCCCATCAATTGCATAACCAGCTCCAAGGGAGATCTTTATGGAGGAGCTCGATAGAAATTCAGCAAGTTACCAGCCTTCCACAGGCAATAAACAAGGCATTTACTGTCTCTTGGCATTTACTGGAGCCAATTGTGCACAATTTGATTTTTTTCCCCCTTCTGGTAAACAAAGAAACAACTTACAAAAAACCTGACACTGGGCAGACTGTCTCCTGTTGACACCATTCTGATCTGGGAATCATATTGCCCCTTTGAAATGCTGAACAAGCCTGTAGGCTGCTGGTACAATTCTGAAAGGAAGTGGGAGAGGCAGAAGCAAAACAAGATGCTCTGCAGTGGAATTCACTAAAGAAAATCAAATATTTCAACCAATATTTAAATTCCTCAAATGTGGGACAAAACCTACTGATCTCACTCTTAACAGCTGAAGCCACTAGAAAAAAATTAGGGCTGAACTATACAGACATGAAAAATGTCATGTTCTCCTAGAGATCAAAACACACATTTATTTACCATGTTTCTGCTGTACTATTGTATTCCCTCTAAATTGCAGTTCAGTCCTGCTACAGGGCATGCCAAACTTTTACCAGGTTTACACAGAGTAATAGAGCTGAAAAAACAACACAACTTCCATTTCCCATGTAAACCTGCTTTGTCCTGAGTATTAATATTTTTCTTCCTCATTTGTCAGTGCCGCATTCCCAGAGCCTTCTTGTATTGTTCTCATCTTTACGGTCTGTGCACTTATTTAACATGCAGGATGCTGCACTGTTGCTTTTCCTTATGGTAGAAGGCAAAAGGAGAAAGAAAGATCCAAAGTCTAAGTCTTGAGAACCCATTGGGCAACTCTGGTCAGGGGATTACTTTTCCATAGCTAAAAACATGCACAGGACACATATGAATATTGCAGTTTCTGAGCACTTTCTCCTCTTCCTTATTTCTGTTTCGTTTACCCTTTCAGTATCATTTGGCTTGGAAAGGATGACTGGAGGTTTCACTCAGACCTCAAGCTGAGGTTATTCTTAAGAAATACAGTTTTGTCAATAATTTTCCTGCAAATCACACAGCAGAGCTGAAACACCTCAAAAAAGACCTGAACTACAATTCCTTTATAAAAAGACTAAAGCAAAAATCATACCCATGTCTGAAGAAAGCAGCTGCAGTAATCCAAAAGAAAAATTTACTCACCATTCTCACACCGCTATGTGTCACATTTGACATGATGAAATCAGCCACCATGTAAAAGACCCTACCTAAGTACTTCTAAGTCTCTGTAAGTAACTGTAAAAAGCAAAGCAATGTTGCAATTTGCAATATAGAATCTAGTAATCAAAGACCTGTGCACTAACAGGAAAAACTTAAAAAAAAAAAAAAAAAAAAAAAAAAAAAAGCCTTTATGTTTTTGGTTTCTAGGATTCCTTAGATTTATAACATAGCCTTTTCAGCCATCACCTTGACCCTCACATTGTTTTCTAATTAGTGCCTGTTTGAACCTGTGCCAAAAAACACACCCTTAGCTAAGCATCCGTTAAAACAGTAAATTACTCAGGTTGTGCAATCCCTTTTAACTCTGTCAAGCCAAATAAATATTGCCTGGACATTATGGAGACACTTCGGGAAATGTGAAATGTGCTCATAATATATAACCTGAACTGTTTTCAATTAATAATAAAAACTTCTGGCAGAAGGGTAGTGCTCCAAAAGCACTTGTTTTCCTTTGACATCAATGGGAAGGAGCCAGTTAGGCACTTCTGAAAATTCCATTAGGTATATATCTGAATATTCAATTACCAGAAATGTATTTATAGCCAGAATTATCTATGAGCTAGAGTGGTTTAGATAAATTGCATATTTACAATCCATTGCGGTAGCTATTGCTGTGGATTATACCTTTAAGAAGAGATACACATCTTCTGAAGCAAAGGATACCCAGATGTATTCTCTGCATGACTTTAAAGAAGTCAATAGAGATTGTCCTAGTATAACATATAAATTACTCATGTTTTTGATAAAAAGGATGGTATTCCCAGGAAACAAAAAGACATTAGGGCAGGTGTACACAGATACAGCATGGTCAGGCTACATCAGACATAATGAACCTGTGGATCTTATTTTTAATCTGCAATATGACTTCCAACCTAACTACCTCCACAAGCTCAACTACATAGGCTGAGCTTATATTCCATCCAGGCATTTCCAGTGAAACAAAAGAAGTTACAGCTGCATCTACTTACAGACAGGATTTGCTTAATGGTTACAGTCCAGGTCAACTCCCCAAGGTTTAGTTATCTATTATTAAATAGATACTAATAACTTATTGCAAATACAGTTTTTTTTTAAGCTTAAGTATGTTTTAAATGAACTCTGGCAGTGATTAAGGAACAATTTAAATTAGGTAGATTAATCATAGTTATAAGCTCCTAAGAGCAGATAGCAGGTAGAATTTCTGAGAGAACATTGTGTGCTTGCCACCAGCTACTACTTATTTTGTTGCAAGTGCTGCTAGTCTTCACATCCTGACAGTGTCTGTTTTCCATTCAGTTATAAAGATTAGACCATGAAAAATAAGTTTGTGTAATTCATAGGGGACAGTATCAGTGGTTAAGGCAACTGTATTTTACTCTGCATGTACAAGAGCATTTCATTTACTATATGTACAAATATAAATGACATATATATATGTGAGATATATGTATGTAACGTATTCCTTTTGGAATAGGGACAATACTACTAAATACTAATAAAAGGACTAAAAGCAGGCTGACAATAGATTTTAAACATAAGTCCCAACACCTGCAGGTTACCAGGTGATTCCTCCTTGGATCGTGCCATTTATACTCATGTAGGCAATGTAAAGAGTTGTGCAAAATCTTTACTGTCAATAACTTCACAGGATGGCAAGTTCCAATAATGATATTAAACATGTGATTTGATGGTCATATTGAATAGTCATAACACTGACTGCATTATAAGATATGTAGGAAGGAAGAAGGAAACACAAAAATGAATGGTGAAGATGGAAGCCATCCTGAAAGGCAGCAAGTCACAGGAAAACCCGAGGGTAGTTGCAACGAACACAGCTCAGCTCTTTGTGCAGCCTTGTAATACAAAGAATCTGCAATACCCACATGAATAATTGTATTACTTCAGCAGTTCTTTACAATGGATTTTTGCATATTTGTAAACAAGAATATCAAGTAGAAACAACACTGAACATCTGCAAATATATGGAAAGACAGTTTCTCTTCAAGTATAAAAATATTTTGGAAAGGTATAGCAGAACAGTGAAACAGCAGGAGGAAGGTTAACAAACCTCAGTTTTGTCAAATAAAATTTTGATAGGTGACAATTTCTAAGAATAGGTATTTACATATTAGAAAAAGTGCTTTTCAGTTTTGCTGAAAAACAGAAATGGATGTATTTCCTACCAGTGGGGTTCCACTGTTTTTGATAAACGTTTTTATCAGCATGGGTGGCAGAAGGATCTCTCACTTAGCCACTTACTCATCATTAGATGGGTCATCATGGCATTCTCTCTCCTAATTCTCTATCTGCAGCATTTAATCTCCCAGGATGCAAAAAAGCTGAACCCTAGGACAACCATCCAGATTATTAGGTGAACTACAATTGCCTGTCATCTACATATCAGGCTATGTAATCTACTGGCTGCTTGGCTATAAACTCTATGAAAGTGCAATATAATTCTATTTATTAACTATACAACAGCAGGAGACTAATTATGAACATGGAGAATGCTCGTGGCTTCTGCAGGAGCAGGCACAGAGATTCCTTGAATAGCAAACATTAAGTATTTAAAAATGTATTACTGATTTACAATTAAGTACATGTAATGAAGAAGCCAGAGGAAAAAATAAGTCAGAAATTTCCTTGGGATTCAATAATAACAATTAAGTTGTTATATCAAGACATTATTTTGCCTCAGGATATATGTGAAATATATCACAATATACACACAATATACACACAATAGCAATATATACCCTAAAGCAACTTAAACATATGGACCCAATGAATATAAATACTGCATCCTTTCCTTCCCCATATTCATTAAGAATGTAACAGTACGTCCATGACTTTGCCATGAAAATCTGTATTTAGTGGTAAGGAATACATATTGAATAGGGTCTAATAAATGAACACAAATATCTCTAACAGGTTCAAACAGAATTCACCAAGAAGTAATGAAATTAATTATTTGTAGTTTTCTTTCACTTGCAGTTTCAAAGCTGCAAAATTCAAGCCCATTCATGCTTTCAGTGGGTTTATTTAAATTTCTTAACATGATCTATACAGAAAGGCTAGTGTGATCAAGATTATTATGTTAAATTTAATGTTTTGCATAATGAAATGCGTGGCATACAATTTTCTATAAATCTCAAACATGGAGAACTGTAGATAAAATAGATTAAGATATGTTGACGTCACCTGCACAATAAGGATATTTCCAAGATATATTCGCCTTAAATCCTGTTTGCTTTGACCAACAGTAGCATATTCAAGCACAATTTTTTAATAAAGCAACTCATTATAACTGCCAGACCAGACTTTCAGCAGATGGAGTTAATTAACAAATGTAGTGCACTTCGACAGGCAAAGAACATCTAAAAAAAGTCAGAGTTAAAAGCAAAATGGTAATACATGGAACATTGATCAATTCCATACCATTTGCTAATTGTGTTAGTGTTAAGAGATCTTGTCTTCCCCAGATTTACCTTGATGACTAAACAAGCATGTAATCTGTGAAATTTATACTCACTGTGCTAAGAAGCCCCAATGGCTTTCTGCTGGAAACCTTTTCATGGGCTATTTCCTGTTGACTTTTTCTGCTTAGGTATTGAGCTAGTTTTCCTTGGCAGGATTTTCTGCTGCGAAAAGACTGGAATGTTGAGGCTCTTACACTGACACACAGGTTTTCTACGTGTGTGATCTCCCTGTTTTACATGTCCTGGCTGTTGTGAAAATGCCAAATGAAACTGAAATGCTGCAGAGGAAGATTATTTTCTTCCCACAAAATATATGAGAGATGTTTTGTGTCTGCAACTCCATGTACCAACTAATGTACACACAGAAAAACAACATGCAAAGATGATCCTACCAAAACCCACTGTAGTTTAATTGTTCCTGCACAGAAACATGTCACACTTCTCAACCCAAGTTTTGCTCCACTAACTTTAACTTCCTTAAAGAGTTTCAGAAAGCATTTCTGCAATCATATCCAAACGTGCACTTCCATAGACTAAAATCATGAGAAAGCTCTTCAGCATTTTCAGATTTATTATAAGCTTAGCTTTAAAAATTTCAACTTGACCCCACCAGCAAATTTGCAGCTTGGTTGGCATGTCTAAATGGGGTGAAACCAGTAAGAGACTTGAATGCATCCAGAGGGACTTAAGACAGGCTGGTGGCTTGAGTCAGCACAAAACTTCTGACATTCACCACGGACAAGAGCAGGGTCCTACATCTGGGCTGGAACAACCCTGTGGAAGAACACAAAGTGAGGAGTGTCTGGCTGTGAGCAGCTGTGCTGGGATGGAGCTGGATCCTGGATCCCAGCAAGGTGAACATAAACCCACAGTGTGCTCCATCAGCTGGGATGGCCCCAGCACTCTGAGCTGTGCTGGCAAGAACAGATCCAAGGAAGGGGTTGTCCTCCCTGGACCTGGCACTTGTTAAAGCCAGAGCAAAGAGCTCTGACATAGCTGGGAGCAGCAAGGCCTTTGGGGAGTCTGGGCAGCAGTTCTCCAGCACCTACAGGGAGCTGATCAAGGAGACAGGAGCAGGCTCCTCACAGCAAGGTGTGGTCAAAGGATGAGAGATAAAAGACAAATTGAATCAAGAGAGAGGCAGATTGATTTGAGGACAGAAGTCTTTGGGTCATGAGCACACCTAGGCAGTGGAACAAGGGGCCTCATCTCAGTTCTTGGAAGTTTTAAAGACCCAGCAGGGTAAGGCTCTGAGCAAGCTGATCTTGTGGCTGACCCTGCTTTCAATAAGAGCCTGGGCTAGGTAATGTCCTGAGGTCCTTTCTGACTCAAATTGATCTGGGATTATATTGCCTTAGTAAGCAAAATTTGGCCCCATATTGCAGTAGTTTTTAACCAAATGTAACAGCAGGGACAATAAAATAAATAATATCTTTTATTAAACATGCTTAGAATTCACAAAAGCATTCACTGCAGACCATGTAAGGAACACAAGTACTGATAATGCCAAAGAAAATGAAAAAAGCCCCATACTAATTTTCCTTTCCCCCTCCCGAAAGAAGGAATAAAGGAATAAGCATACTAAGTGCTGACTCTGCTACTTGGAAAAGGGAAGCATTTATACATGATACTGTGCTATTCATGGGAACAAGAATTTTCATATCAAAATTCTCATATCTAGACATGAGGATTTCCTTTTTTCTATACCTCTCATCAAAAGGGTGTTCTAGAAAATTATCTTGGGGTCTGCCACACAAGCTTGGAGCCTTACTTTTGCTTCAGTAACAGTAGATTTTCACAGTTACACAGTGTTTATGGGGAATCTTGAATCCTAATTTGCATGTATTCAGCTATAAAATCTACCAATACAGAAGGATCTCTAAGGCCACACTGCATTTTGTTTACATAGATACATCACTAATCAAGCACTCTGCATAAGCATTTGAAGTTAAGAGATGTAAGTTGCTGTAGATGGGCTAAAAAATATCCAAGTATTTTGTTTTCATGCTTAGAACTTTACAAGCACTGAAAAACCATGGATCTTTAGATGGCTGCCTTGATTCTACAAATGAAATTCTATTCCATTTTCTAATTCAAAACCTTATGTTTGCCACTGAGTAGGCGAACAATGGGCCAAACAGAACTAATGTACAGAATCACAGCAAACATCATCAGCCTCTTCAATAATACATTTAGTGGAAAAAGTTCAGCCATGGAGACAATTTTCTCCAAACTTTAAAAAACCAAACAAACATGTAATTCTGTTAAGGTCAGCTGAATAACATCTGTGGAACTGGAAAGATGGTGTATGATATTCAAGAATAATTTTAGATTATTTAATAGACATTGTTAATGAAATTCATAAGGCTATAAGTCCCTAAATAGCAATTTCACTGTCATATGGACTATTTCCAAAGATGGTCTTTGTGCCGAGATTTTTCCTTAATTCCTGAGCTATTTTTTGTGGGGAAAACAGTTCTATTAAATAGATTACAATCCTGGCTCAAATAATGAAATCTGATACCGCCTCCCCAGGTAATGTGCAGTTTTCCTCAGTGAACAGTTTACCCCATGGACAGACCAGCTGGGGAGGTTCTGGGGCACTACAATGAATTATTTCTTCCAGACCATATGCTCCTTGCAAGACCATATGCCCTTTATGACAGTCCCAGATTAACCCAGTTTGTGTGAATTCAAACCCCACACATGGCACTTTTGTAGGCAATACAAATAACTATGAGTCCCCTTCTCTCTCAAAGAACCCACTCCCATGATAACAAATACACCCCTCAAAAACCACAAACCTACCCCTTCCAAAATGCACCTCCCATCAAAAAATAAGACATGCCCACCCAAAAAGCAAGGTCACACATTTTTTTTTTTTTTTTTTTTTTTAAGTATAACATACTTTTGTTGCAAAGAGAAAGGAAGAGATTTACTTTTTTTTTTGGTCCAGGTGAAGCAAAGTCAAAAATGGATTTGCTAGAAGGATTTGCATTATTAAACTACTAAAAACATAAACCCCCATAATAGGACACTTACAAATTAAACCCAAACTGTAGGACAGTTATGATGCCTCTAGAATTCAGAGAAACATGCTGGTCTGCAAGTCTTTTCATCTTCCAATCCAAAAGCAATTTTGTTCCATGAATGAAATAAGTGGTATGTTCAATATTCCATTTGTGAGTGCATTGGCTCTTGCAAATTAATTAAATGCCTCACTAACTTCACACATCCAACCATTTCTGCATGGCTGTCTCATATTAAACAATTCACAAGAAACAGAAAATATCACAAAACACTTCTGTAATCAGATATGGCATTGTACTATAAATTATTCTCGTGTTATAGAATTTGTGCTAATAAATACAGAGGCAGCTGGTAGAGAAGCCCTTACGGCTAAATGGACCATCATCTCTTTATCACTGGTTAAGCAGAGGGGAATTCCTAAGGAGACAAACACTTGTAAGAAGCTTACCTCCCAACTGCCAGGCCAGGCAGATTAACAGCATTGTCAACCACACCAAATCACCATGGCTGTTCCCTCACTTTTATGCAAGCATTCTGTTGCTTGCTGGTTTTGTATTTTAAACCCACAACAGCTTATTCTAATGGAAGGAGTTCCCATCCATGGCACAGGGCTGGAGTGGATGATCTTTGTGGCCCTTCCAACACTAACCATTTTATGATATATTAACAAACAAACAAACAAACAAACCCCAAAACACAACAACAACAAACAAAAAAACCCCCATAACAAAACAAAAAAAAAACCAACAAAAAAAACCCCAAACCAGAAACTCCAAAGAATAACAACAAAAAACCCCACTAAAAACCTGCTTGTGTACCAATGCTTCAAGTAAGTGGCATAAATGTTTATGCTAAAACTTTTGTATTGAAAGCAGGTGCTCAAGTTATGGTGGAGGACGAACTATGAGCCTGGAAACCACCAGGAAAAGAAAAACTCATGAGGGAGAGTGAGATAGAGCTTCTTGACAAGCTCCCTTTCAGGCCAAGAGGATTCTGAGTTCTCATTAATGTGAGATCAAAGCATCACTACATTTTATGTGCCAAAGACACTCAGAATGGCTCTGGCATACTTCAGATGGAAATGCTCTTTCTGCTCTAGAAAAGTAACATCCTGTGCCAGGTTTGGACAAAACTAGACACTGTGATGCACACTGAAGTTCCTATGAAAGCATTTCAAGGTTGGTCTCTGGAACAAGATCCTGAACTAACTGCCTTTAATGCCAGCAAGTGACAATTACTGGTCCTGATGCTCAGTATCTCAGGACTCACAACTTTCTCAACTGCTCATTTTTTTAAGCACCAAACACAGGATGGACACTCTAAACACAATCTCTGCCTGCACCAACAATTGAAATGAAACCAGTGCAGCCATTCCCTCACACTCCAAAATTCCAACTGCTCATTCCCATGCAGCTGCTTCATGTTTATACCTCTAGCTTTGAGCCTCTCTCCTGAGATCCTTTCCATCTTCATGGAAACAATGATCAGAAGTCGAGCTGCAGCCAGCTTAGCAAATCCACAGATTAAGTCCAGTTTCACTGGAGTTTTTCCCCCTCTCAGAGTTCCATGGATCTTGCAACAAACTGTAGCCACTTTTGGGCATGGGAAAAAATACATTTACCTCCCACTGCAGATCTACATCTGATTTCCTTTCTGGGGACATCACATTTTAGTTATATTCTGTGAAGACAAAATATGGGCTTTTCAAATATATAAGTGCTTAGGTGCTAAAGTCACACTTTACCTGAAGCACTGTGGTCCTTCAGAAGTATTTATGTACCTATGCATTTCAGAAAATGCTAGAGTTCCCTTCTGTATCTTTAGGCCCCTAAGTGCCACGAGCTCTGAGTACCTTCTCGAATGAAACCTGCCCTGTTAAAACATGAAAACCCCCCAAAACATGACTCTTTTACTGTGGATTTGTAGAACATGTGGCATAGAAGAACCTTAATTTAGAAAGGTATGCCAGGTGTTCCCATAATATCAGTTACCCATCATTCCAGTATATATTCTGTTCACCTGGGAGCTAAATTACCTTGTCTGCAGAACCTTGCTTTGGGAGTCCAGGGGGACTGAGGTATCACAGATGTCTTCAATATGGTGTTTGCTGAGAGCTTCAGGGAGCAACCTGGTTGAAAGGGAACAGAGAAGGCTGCAGCCAGTACACACACAGAGATATACATATACACATATACATTATTTCTTCCATGATAGACATAACAGAAAATGTGCACCTATTTCCAAGACTGTTCAGTAGCCTGGTGTCAAATCACTTGGAACACAAAACTCTCAGAAAGGCTCTTAATTCAGATCAAATGTTAGAAAGTGTAAAATTTTATGCCTGTTGAACTTGTACTTTACAGTAGGATATGATTCAATACCCAGCCCTTTCCACAATTACAGTCTGCACAGAGTAAGACAGTAACACTGCCTGTGGTACTTAATAAGTTGTTATAACTCACGGAGTATTTTCTGAAATATAAACACAGTTTTCAAATAGACTGTCAGATTTTTACTTATGGTATAGAACTTGCTCCCTACACCCACCCAGTGTGTTTCAAAGGCTCTGAATGTTGCTGATCATATTCCCCACCCTTCTGCACATTGATATCTGATCAGCCCTCCTGCATTGACTAACCATGAGATAGTCTGAAACAAGATTCTAATGGACAGATTTTGTGCTTGTTTCACCCAGCAAGAAACTGGAAACCAGTGTTCATAGCTTCAATTTTTCAGTTAGAAAAAAACCCCACTTTCCTAGCAGGGTGTAGGACTATTGGCTTTATTGTGTCACAACAGCACACAGCCTCCGTTTGTTTGATACCAAACAAGGTTCCTCCTTGCCCACCAGCCTGCCTTCTTTAGTTTAGCTGAATTCATCTTGCCTGTACTTCTGTATGTTTACAGCATTAGGAGATATCATGCTAGTGAGACTTTTTCAAAGTACACCTACCCTTATTTTATAGGAGGAAAATATGTGCATGCAGCACTAGTATTTAATCCATAACCACCGCAGCTGAACAGCAGTCCTAGTAACTAGAAGGTGTCACATATACCTTAGATGGGGGGAAAAAAGAGCCAGACTATTTCTGTCTCTGCCCCTGCAGCACTGACTAAACACTGGGCAGATACTTCAGTTTAAGGCAGACTCCCATTAAATCCTTTTCACTATGCATCACTCACCATTGGTGCATTATGAGACAAATAAAAGACAAGCAAGAGCCCATCAGTGAGGAAAGAAAGGGTTATAATATTTTTTGCAGAAACATTAAAAACTTATTTAAGTTGCTTTATTATTTGTATATAATTAAATATTATATTAAAAGAAATCATAGCCTCCCTTCCCAAATAGCTCCTCAAGCAGCAATTACATTCACCTCCTACCAGAAACATTTGAATAATGTCCCTGAAAGGCCCTGAGACTAAACCCACCAGATGGGATAGATGAGATATCCTGGGCTTTTGCATGAATTATTTCAATCCATCATCATTTGGAAGACTCATATCTGCTGTAATATTGGAAAGCTTAATTTGATTTCCATTTACAAAGTAGGGCTTTGATGGATGCTGTAAAACAAAGGATAACAATCTAGCTACTATATCTTTATCTCCTCTGCATTTTTGTTGACAGTAGAGAACTGAGGGATCAGACTCATGACCTACAAGAGTTTAAACCACTGTGCCAGCTGTGACAACAGAGAAACCAGCACACAGTGTCCAGCAAGAGCAGCTGCAGTGAATCCCCTGCAATCACCCCCACTACCATTTTAGGCCACTACAACATCTACTGCTTATGAATCAGAGCCCTAAATAATTTTTAGTCAAAATTAATGCTTTGAGTGGTTTTATACAAAAATAATCATGGGCACACACTGCATTGATAGACACTCTGCAAATCAATTTTATGATCACCCTAGCATCGTCTTAAACTGTTTCCTTTCTAATGCTATCTTCTTATTCATTTACTCCAAAGTCTGTTTCTGGCTCAAGTCTGGAAGGGAAACAAGTTTGGACATTGGGAAGCTGTGTGTTGATGTTATATGTTTCACAATAAGTTATATTCAGCCCAGGAAATTTCTCTTTAGATTAGGTGTGAGCAGCTGATAGGGACACAGGCGAAGAGTATAAAAATTTGGTTAAAAGTTAAAATATGGCAAGTTCTGTTTTCCTAATGTAGAGAATCCTTGGACAGCTACAACCATGACAGAAAACATTAATTTATTCCCAATGAATGCCAGATATTACTATTTTAATGCACCTTCACTTCAAAATGTCAAGAACGCCCTTATCCATATTTTTGGTGTTCTGCCAATAGATCTGGCAAAAGTCTCTGATGTGCCTCTTTGAATTCAAAGCCCTCTGCTGTGAAGATCTCCTACACAAAGTATTTATAAACCACAATGTACCTCCTCCTTCTCCTCACAGAAAATATTCCCAGGCATTCCCGCTCTGCCTTTTCGATATTCCCAATTTCTTCTCTTCACAAAACACCCGCCTGAGCTGGGTATGTTGGGACTGAGGCTGCAGGGATGCTCCTCACAGAAAGGAGTCACGCTGACACTGCCCGGGGACGGGGCGGGCCCTGCTCTGCCAGCGCTGCCCTCACGCCCTCATGGCAGCCTCTGTCAGGCCTTCTACGGCTGAATCTCGGAATTGTTTTCTTTATTTTTTCTCTTTTTATTTTTCTTTTTGACCCTTTTTTTTTTTTTTTTTTTTTTTTTTTTTTTAAATATAATTCTCACGCGCCGGTATCTTAACTCCTGGCAATCAGAATTGTTCAAACAGCAGACTTCTGGCCGGCAGCTCCCGAATTCAAGGAACTCACATCAAAGGTAAATATATTACCAGCAATTTCGTGCGCTTATCAAGTACAAGCTCTCAGCAGAGCACGGTGCCGGAGCACGGTGCCGGAGCCGGGCAGCGATCGGAGGCTCGTACGTGCGGTACGGACAGCGATAGAAGCCCGGCGCCCCCACGGGGGCGCGGGCGCCCTCCGGCCCTCGGACACGGCCCTCCCTGCCCCGGGCGGGTGCTCGGGCACGGCTCTCCCTGCCCCGGGCGGGCTCTCGGGCACGGCTCTCCCTGCCCCGGGCGGGCTCTCGGGCACGGCCCTCCCTGCCCCGGGCGGGCTCTCGGGCACGGCCCTCCCTGCCCGGCCTGGCCATCGGGCACGCTATCCCGCCGGGCGGGCCCTCCCTGCCCGGCCTGGCCATCGGCCCTCCCGCCGGGCGGGCGGGGCTGCGGGCGGGGCTGCGCGCGGCCGGGCCGGCAGCGCCCCCTGCTGTCAGCGCGGGGACAGCGCACCCCGGCAAACCAACAGCGATGGCGCCCGGCTCGCTTCCACCTTTAACCTTACTAAGGAGTGTGTGCGTGTTTCTGTATTAAACACACGCAACCCAGCCTTTTATTTTTGATTAATAGACTATTAATATTTAGCTCAGCAAAATTTTATCCTAAAATTAACAATACTAAGTCTCAATACTTTGAATATCGTGTGCTCCTTCAACAACCAGGCCGAAAAATTATACTTGACTTTGGATTTGAATCACAATTATTCCTATACTTAGTGAAAAGTGATAATGAAATAAAACTTAATTGATATATTTCAGCAGAATTCTGATGTCTTTGGACTGTTGTATGTGTTTAATTAAAAATACATAATATTTTAATTCTCTTATGTACACTTAAAATATCACTCCTAAAACAATTAAAAATACTGAAGTGGAGAATGAAAAAGGAAAACAATGCATTCAAACCCAGTTTCTTCTTTAAAAATGCTTCATTTGAATTAGCTATTTAAAATAATATAATGCAATCCGACAGAACTTAACAAGCCACAAGGCAGACAGCAAAAACTTGGGATTGTCATAAACAGCCCAGCAGAGTTTGAACAGTACAATGGAACCACATTCTAAACATAAATGCGTACAATACACAGGTAAAAAAAGTACAAATCTAAAATCCATCTGTCTTTTAAAAGTCGTTGTCTACACCATCTACTTGAGCACTGTAGTATTTCTACTGTATGCACAGAGTTAAATACCAACATATACAAAACTGGTAGATTTATGTACAAAATTGAGCACAAGCAGTAGCAGTCAGGAAGGCTAGGAATAGTCTGAATACCATGAGTTACACTGTTGTAAGGCACTTGGGTTTCCATTCTGTGATAAAAAAGAGAAACTGAACACATCAGAAAAACATCTACTTATATAACCAGACTCGTCCAAATACCAGACAGCAGATTAGGCCTTGGAATCTGCAAAGTCATTATTATTCTAAACTGTATTTATGAAAATAACTGGTCTTATACATGAATTATAGCAGACCTACAACCTTTCCAATAAAACAGAGCCATCCAGAACATAAACCAGGCCCAATTCTGAAAAGAGCATTTAGTGCAGCTACACAAAATTCTAGCAAGAAAGGCATTCATATCAAACACAGCCTGCAAGCTTGCAAAACAGAAGGAATTGTGCCAGTATTAGAAAGACACTGTGTGAGTCACTGTTTGTCATGGAACTTTCACAGGCACTCTCTCTCTGGTTCAGAAATGCTCTTCCAAAACACAAGCCACCCTAATATGGCACTAATACAGGAAGGAAAATAGCAGCACTAGCACCGACTACTGGGACTCATCTGAGCTTTGCTTGTTTACAACTGCAATAAAATTGTTTACATTGCATGCTCTTAAAACGGAAGAGAAAACACTCTTTTTAACAGTAAGCTGTTGTATTTGTCACAGAAATGCTGCACTTGGCCTCACAACAGGAATCGGTCTCAGGACTTTATCCCCTTTAAAGGGAGGGAGAGGGAAATGCTGAATCACTCACACGAAAGGGAAAGTCCCTGTTATTTTCCACTCAAAACACTGCTTCTAGTTGTGCTTTTGCAGCAACCAAAGGTTGAATAGCACAAGGCATGCTTCAGAAACAGATTTTGGAGAAAGATATAAAAAGAAAGAGTGCTAATCTCTTTGCTCTTGTGACAGAACTTGAGGTTTGAAGCTGAGTTGGGGGAATTTGGGTTAGATCAAGAAAAAGCTCTTCACCCAGATGGGCACCAAACAGGGAAGTCGACACAGCCCCAAGCCTGACAGAACTCACAAAGTGTTTGGACAACGCTCTCAGGAACAGGGTAGGACTGTTGAATTATCCTGTGCAGGGCCAGGAGTTGGACTGGGTGATCCTTGTGGGTCCCTTCCAACTCAGCTTCTTCTGTGACTCTATGAAATAAAGATTACATTATATTTATATTCCCACACCAACACCTAAAAAGTGAAAACAACATATGCAACCAGGGATATATATAACGAAAAGAAGACAAATTCTTCAGAGCATGTTCACACATGTACACAGGCCCCCCAGGCAGTGCGAGGGAGTTGGTGATTTATTCTCTTACTATTTATTAAAATGATATCAACTGCAGTCAGTGATAACAGGCTCTAGGAACCTGCCTAAGTTTTTATAGAGTTATAATGTGGAGATTACATAACACTTCACGGGTAAGAACTACTTGGCAAATGTGCTGGTCAGAAGGACTCTGCCCACCTGAATAGCAAATCTCCCATGCATACAGAATAAAGAATAATTAAAATTTGTCTGTTTAGATGTAGAAACATTAAAAGGCCTTACTTCATCATCACCTTTATTTTTGAGAAGCTGTAACTACCGTTCCTAAAACTTTTTTTGTTCTTGCTGCAATTCTCTTTCAGGTTGCTTGTGTTAAGGGAAGAACAACGACTGTCTTCTGTTTCTGACTTTACAAAACATTAAAGAACCACGCAAAAAGACAATCTTTCAAAACCCCAAGTTCTTTGAGTATATTTCAGCTCTTTTGCATATAAGCAGAGTGATTTCAGACCCCCATGGAACAGGAGAGAAAGCCACTAATGCTTTAGGGTAAGGCTCAGCATATCAGAAGTTGAACATAGGTTCTGGAGCCCACATTTTCTTTACAGTCCAATTTGATTTTACTCATGTTAACACTTGGTACCAGAGACTGGTTAAAAGGAAGGAGTAACAGACTTATGTGTGTTCAGATATACTGACAGTCTTAACTTTGCTCTGCTTTTGAAAGTTGTCCTATTGGTCAGCTTTCAAAATTATCTTCCTTTTCGCCCCTTACTTTTGGGATAGATCCCAAAAGAGATCTAAAGGGGTAGAGCTGACTGCAGCTATAGCTATGCACAAAAAAAAAAAAAAAAAAAAAAACACAAAAAAACAAACCAACATTTCTATACAGACAGCATCATGTTCTGTTAACACCACACCATTCACACTGAGAACAGGCAAGGCAAACAGGTATCAGTGCAATTGTTAAAGATATTAAAACTATTCTGAAAGAATACTGACAGTCAACATCATTCCCAATTTAAAAACCAGTGTAGGTTTCAGATCTTTTAAAGCATTCAAAACACCTTTTCCCGATGAGAACTGTGAATTTATCTGCACAGCATTTCCAGCCTGAAAGAGCAAATGGATTTTCTTGGCTTTTCACACACTTCCTGGAGATCCTCACGGCCGCCACCTGCTGGCAGCTTCTCCCACACGCGGGTCTCCAAAAGACAGGAATTCTGCCTTCCAGGAAAAGTTTTGTAAAAAGTACTAACACACTGTTCAAAAGAGTACTGCCACTGCTTTAATAAGCAATTCAAGTGAAGCATAAGATTTTTTTTTCATAGAAAATATTACTACAAATCTGTAGTAGCAGCAGTTTTTAATTAACCAAAACCTGGCATCTATTAGCAACAGAACATACACAAAAATATCTTTGTTTATACAAATAAAATTAGGTTTTTAATATTCACAAAGTAACATAAAAGACCAACATTTTTCTTCACATTGGTAATCGTTAGTCAGAGCAGGTGTGATATAAAAGCCGTGTAAGCATTCAGTCAAGCACCATGGCAGACAGTGCATTGAGATCTCTCATGAATGGATGATTAGCTAGTATTTGATCAATCTTCTGCCTTTGATCATAGCCAGGAAAAATTTTGATCAAGGCTTCTCTTAGCTGGACTGTTTCTGAGGCAGATCTCTGTGGCGGAATTGCTGGACAAGGCTCTGTGTTTTCTTCCCGTGGAAGCCACGGGGATGAACGATCATCGTGCACTCTGCCTCCAGGCTGTCGACTGTTGCTGCTCACTTCCGGGAGGAAAAAAAGGTGTCTCAGAAGAATATTGTCCACTGCTCTGTAAAGCTGTCTGTTTTGACCAAGAATCTCTATGGAACAAAATAAATTTTTCTTATTAATTAAGCTAAAGGAGATGCTAGCTGTAGGACTCTCTGCACACGAGAGAGAAAAGAGAAATGTGTATAACAAACTTCCCTGCTGCTCAGCCAGTTACTGACTGGAATCAAATAACAAGTATTCTTACAAAGTGAAACAAAACAGGAGGTGTAACAGTTCTCAGTCTGAATCTGGCACAACTAACATTAATATCACCCAGGAACAGCCTCAATATGCTGTGAGTCCTTTACTTGGCAGATTACAGCAACAGTCAAAGGCTGTTTTAAGAAGGTATAGATAACAAGATACATTGAACACATGTACCCTGATGAGGAATATGTGAAAATGCTGACAGACCAAAGGGGCTTCCAAGACTGCTTCATGAGCCTATTCGTCATGTACTTTTGCTCTTGACTGAGCTGAGCTCATATTTAGATCAGGGCCTTGTTTCCCTTGTATGGTATCTTTAACAGGGCAATGAAGTTATTTTAGCAATCTCAGAATTTAAATACTCTTCCTTAATTACTGAGATTTCATTTCAGACTTTTAATGTTTTGCTACTCTATACACTGGTAGCACTCCAAAATTTAAAGTTCAGTCTACTTCAGATGCCAGCCGATCTCAGAGAAATGTGAAGGGGAATTCATGTTACAGCCTAGTTTCCCACCAGCACACGAAACAGTACCTAAATTACAGAGCTCTGTTTTAAAACATTGGGTTATGACACCTCCCATTACTCAGCATGGAAAGGTTTTCTAATTGCTGAAGATCCTTCCAGTTTCTGATCTTATTCCTAGTGTCAGTTATGCTTTCTGTATCATTTAACTTATGCAGAAAAGTCACAGGGAAGGAACAGAATTAACTCTTTGCACTGGCAACTTTTCTCTGTTCTTCCTGCCCCCATCCAGTTCCAGGTTTACAGGTAAGAAACCAAGCTCTTCCATGGTCTTCTCAAAAGACTCTCTCAATTTCTACAATCATCACACCTACCTCAGAACACTGTTTTAATTTTATTTCTCTCAGACATGCGCAGTCATCTCAAAGATTTTGTACAAGAGCTTGAATACTTAGCATATCCTTCTGGAGTTCTAGCACTGCACTTGCTTTTTTAAATGTCAACACACTTATTTTCAATTCAGCTTGTAATCTATAGTATAAAAATGTTCCACTTTCCTCAAATTTTTACAATAGATGAGATTCTTGCTTATTCTTTGTATTAATCCTTAAGCATGGCTTGCCTTTTCTACTGCAAATTTTTAAGTTACCTCACTTGTTTTTAAAAGCCCTCTCAATACTCCTCAGAATTACTAGAATTTCTAATTCCTAAACCAGTGAAAGAACAACATATTATCTTGTGCAAAAGAGCAAATT
Source organism: Muscicapa striata striata (assembly GCA_030060385.1). Lineage (NCBI taxonomy): Eukaryota > Metazoa > Chordata > Aves > Passeriformes > Muscicapidae > Muscicapa > Muscicapa striata. Next base: position 5,209,792 of record JAREIS010000057.1, on the reverse strand, counting down.
CTCAAATCTTGGTAGTTCATGCAAAGCAAATTCATACTTTGAGTAAGCGCACATTTAAACTTAGATCAATCCTAAATGAACAATATATGTTCATTAATATTTATAATTGCTACTCAAAATCAAACAGATTTAATAACAATGCCTCAAAAACGGTTCTGACAACAGTAAAGTACCATCAACCATGAGGTGAAGTGTCTCCCAATGACAAAAAAAACCCTAGGGAAGAGTGTTTGTAGCACCTATTGTCCCACTATGAAGAAGTGACCAACCAAGGTGTCTTAGATAACATCAGTGTAATTATCAACGCATACCCCCATCTTTGGCACCTCTGGGTGCTGTTAACACACCCATGCATGAAAGACACCACAGCCAAATCTCAGAAGAAGCTTTTGTCATACTTATCCTAGTTCCCAGAGAGAGATCTCGATTAGAGGCAAATGTCACCAGCAGTTTCTGAACCAACTGAAGTAACAGGAAAAACATGGGGTTTTTTTTGTTTTGTTTTTTTTTTTTTTTTTTTTTTTTTGTTAAAATGCTATATGCTAGTGTTCCTGCTTAACTTCACTGTGCTTTACAGCTGTGTGAGTGAACCAGGAGCACAGTTTATTTCAAACGTGAAATAACTATGTCAAACAAAAGTGAAAACAGTGTTTATACCTAGAATAGCCTTCACTTCGAAGGAAGTCATCTAATCTGGGTCCATTTCTTCCCAAAGGATCATCAGGAACCATAAATATGTCACCAACAAAAGTGTACTGGAGCAACCTGCAAGAGAGTTCTTTTAAATAACAAGGTATTACACCCTTGTTGTCCTTCACCTTTGTAGCACAGGACAAATTTCCTTAGAGTAGACAACACATCAGGAGTCCCTGAAGATTAATTAGTAAACCTAACTAAGACATAACCAGCATTCCCTGTCAAAAAAATTTCATGGGAGCTGTGAACTCTCTCTATTACACTGCAGAATACAGAGCTTTGTTTTAATGGCAGAAAACTTGCAACAAGGCTATGGTGGAATTTTCTAGGTGATTAGAGATTTTTTTGGTTGTTCTAACTCCCCTTCCTTGCAAGGATCATCAGTCATGTAGCTGAAATAGCCTGTGTTAGCAGAAAGCCACATAAGTAGTAAATACAGCATTAAATGTTTACAGTTAAGATACAAAACTTTTTCTGGAATCACTTTGAAACAGGTAGAAATCTGCATTGAAAAAAAAACCCAGTTCAACTGAAATTTGTCTGCAAGGCTAAGATTTGGTACAGTGGAATTTCCCTAGAAGTAAAACTAATAGCAGATGTTAACATAAGCTCTTAAAAAAACCACAGACTCGAGATACCATCCCAAGTATTCTTGCTAAAGTTCTGAGGGAGAACAGAATCTGACTTGGGTAGAATTCACTCAAGAAAGGATTTAAATGCTTACATGATTAGCCAGCATCAACTCCATGGTCTCACAGCTGTATTATGAGAATCGAGGACAAGTTTTTAGTTACTTATTTCATTAGAACTATACTGACCCCAGGCACTGTAACAGATGTACCCTCAGAAGATGTCAGGGACACCGAGGAATTGGTGGAAAATTTCACTAACAGAAGATCACACCTTAGCAGTAAACCTGATTTAAGTGAAACAGGGAAAAAAAAAATCCCAAACACTCAATCCCAACAAACTAAAAAAGAAACAAGAAGGAACAAGCAGAAATGAAGCCCACAAGATGAAGCAGGGATATTTGATAACTAAGTAATATCATGGAAACCCAAAGAACAACAATTGCAGGGAAATGGCTACACGGATATGCTACAAGTGTTCATTTTGTTTAGGTGTGCCAATCTGTCTCACTTGAATAAAGAGTGATTGATTCTGAACAATTAAAAGTGACACTGTACATCCTCATCAGCTGTCGTGTCTCTGTGGAAAAAATGAGCTTGCAGACAAGAGAGGCTGTTAAAGTGGACTGCTCAAACAAGATCCAACACTGACCTTCAGAAGTGACATGTGTGCTGTTACACCAAGCCCCTGCTTATATGAGCAGTTAGTATATGTACATGACAGAATAGATGAATAACAGGGATATTAGACTACTCAACACATGACTGTAAGGCCATGAATCATCATAGTGATTCAGAGAGTACTTTATCTGGATATACCAGAATTGCATGACAGAAAAATTAAAGATAGCAAAATCCCACATGTAGGTAGAGTGCCTACAACTGCAAGGACAGACATCCTTTTAAGATTTCACAGAAATTCAATAATTACCTTTTTTGAATAACTTCTCTCCAGGCAAATGATTCTGTCACAAATTCTCTGAAGTTATCATTAGTCACAATAACACCTCCAGTTTTAGCAGCAAGGTGTAATAAAAATCTGTAAAATTAATTTCAAAGATCACTAAGAGTTTGTTTTTCTGAAAACAATCCAAAGATCTAGAAAACGAAATATTTCATCATCCAAAAGTAATCTATTTGCATGAAAACAACCACCTTGATTACTAGGAAATTACTCTGTTTTTACCCACCTTAAACTTACAACAATGTTTTGGGTAGCATGCATTTATTTAGTGCAGCAGAGTCTTCATGGGAGGATTTCTTCCCCATTAAAAAATCCACAAGCAAAAGCCCCGAAACCCCATGATCTAAATATTTCCACAGGTAAAAGGCTTGCTTTATGCAACAGTACAGTATTTATTACACAATCCAACACAAACTCATTTCCATACACTTTTCCATACACTTTTTTTTGCTTAGCATTAATGTCTGTGTTCTGCAAGTCAGCGTCCTGCATGTTAGCTGTTTGCTCTGTCAACACTTCTTAAAAACCCTTCTGTTAAATAAATTATGACAAAACATAGCTACTGATTTATTAAGAAAAAAACCACGATTGCTTTCTTTTATAATGTCTCTGAAAATACATTTTTTGCCATTTGAAAATATTTTAGCCACAAGATAATGGATGTGTCCTTTTAAAGGAAAGTGCATGCTTTTAACGAAAGTGAAAATGTTATTATAACACTTATTTCACAGTAATCTCAACTGCACTGCCAGAGCATTTCTTATGAAAGGCTGGGTGTATACAAAACACTGTGAAGTATTAGGAAACTCCCACAATGCAGACTCCTAAAGCTTACTATGTCTTGTTCACTGACAGATGATCCCCACATTTTGAAGTTCATCTTTGGTGGTCAAATTAACTTGGAAATTCACTGGCTTACACATTGTTACAAATACACAGCTCCAAACACACAGCAAGGTCAGTGTCCCAAGATGGCATCAAGAAGAAAATGGAGCTATGTAGTATCTGATCAATAGCTGATTTATGCCCCAAGCTTAAAAGGTAATTCAGGGATAGGGTGATGACCAGGAAAGCATAAAAACATTACTGGAAGATTAATTCTTCTGACTGCCTTTTTTTTTTTTTTTTTTTTAATTGCCATAAAAATTTGTAGTTCTCCATGACTTTCTGAATACATAGTAGTGTTTCCCACAGCAGAGAAAAAATGTAACAATGGTAGAACTCAGTCTTAAGTTGGATGCATAGCTCTGTCTAGAGATGCTGCAGAACTATCTCATAAAACTGCTCATGAAATATTAAGCTTCTACAACCGTTAGTAAGATGTTTAAAAAGACTTTGAAACGATGTATATTCTGTACCTGTCATCATGAGCAGCGATTCTTGCTCCTAAAACCATCCTTGCAGGGGTTAAAGACAATATTCCAACATCTTCAAGCTGTGTTAAGAAATGCTGCTCTGTTAAAACATGATTTGACAATTAGTCTGAGATATAATTAGCAGTGAGAAGATGGGCTATTTTTGTACCAATTAAGATATAGAAACAACATTGATAGCTGAAGAATTGCTCATACTATAAAAATGGGGAAGAGGAGGTCAAACTAGAAATAAAAGAGCAAACAAAAACCAACCCAAAAAGGCCTATTGATGGCATGCCTGTTATTTCAGGGTCTCTCACACTGTGTATGGAAACCAAATTACTCATGCTAAGCAGCCAGACTGCTCCTGCTCAATATTTGATGAAACATTCCTTCTCCATTTATTCTTCACAGAAGTACCCAAAGAAATAGTTATAGTCCGGTTTAATTAAGGAAACATTATGAAATGACCCTCACCTGTAATGGAAGGGTCACGTCTTGTTCTCCACTGTGGAACAAACACAGTAATATTTCTGTGGCCACGTTTCCAAAAGTAGTCAACAGCTATTGCAATTCCTCGACAGGAGAAGAATTTCCTCAGACCATGACTGAAGGAGAAACAAAAAGAAGGGAGATGAAATTCACTAGGGTTTTACTACCAGAAAAACTAAGAAAATGGAACAAAACCTTGCAAAGCGAAGCTGAAAATCCCACACAGAGCCTCAGACACAGAAAAGGCAGATGGGCGTTATAGATGAAAAATCTTCTAAAGGAAGGAGCTCTTCAGCAAAAGAAGAGAACAGATACACCACTTTGCAACTTTATAGCTCGGTCTCCTTTCAGTTTGCTGGGCACAACAATGGTAATCAGAAGCCTGTTTAGCTTTAAAAAAAGAGGCCATAGTGATGGTTTCTGAACTCCATTGAGTACAGATTAAAACTATAATAATCCAATATTGTAGTAGTTCCAAATACAGACCTACTACAAAATAGAACACTTTTGGTTCAACTGATTACCAAAGATTACATCTGAACAGCTCTCTAATAATTATTAGGGTCTTCTCTCTCTTCCTTTCAACAGACTGAACAATTGTTTCTGAAGCAAAATAATGACATGTCTTTGAAGAAATATTCTCCAAACATTGTATTTTGGCATTAACGTTTTTTCCTCCATTAAAAAATATAAGATGTTCATTATCTGTTTTTACAACTCCCTTAAGTGACTTTCCAGAAAAAACAGCAACTGCCTACAATGAAGGGACATAAAGATCTCACCTGATGACCTTGTGAGGCCCTTCCCAATTGGAATTATCCCAATGACCCTATCTGCATATTTAACACATGGCACAATTAACTGTCTAAGCAGCATTTTCCACATTAGCCGTCCAGCATTTTCATAGAGGTTACACTTAGACAAAACAAAGATATGATTCCCTAGAAGAGACACATTGAGCACCGATGGTATGAACAGCCAAAACATTTATTGCAAAATAGCGTACAATCTATGTTTTTAATTAGATGTCAAATCACTACAAAGTACTTTTAACTGTAAGTAAGCAAGTGATATTCCTTTTTTAAACCAGTCTCCCAAATAATAGGCAAGTGCATATTATTTACCCTAACAGTAAGCCCTGTTAGTTTTGAAAAGAATCTCATCTTTAAAGCCTAGTTTAACCTACCATGAAATATTCCCAACATAATGGTCTTTAAAAGATTTCCATGAAAACACTTTACAGTGAAACTCAGCCTTTAGTAGCATTCATTTATCCTTTACCAGTTTTGTAAATGCTTTAAAAAATAGGTTTATCAAAAATGAAATCTTTAGGGATCTCTGAATTCAGAGTAGAATTCTTTATGTAGAAAGGCAAAAAAATGAATAAGCCACATCTGAAATATAAAATGCAAAGAAGTCCGACTTACTAACAGAATTTCCAGAGGGAAAAAAAATACTAAGCCATACTTGCCCTTAATAAAATTAAGCATTCTTGGTGTCAAGAACAGTCAAATAAAGGAAGGCAATTTTCACACAAGAGTTACTCTTTGTAAACCTTCTGGGACAAACTTTAAATGCAGTCATCATCCCACTAATTTAAGTCGGGCATCCTATTCATTAAATTGGAAAGCTCTGTTAAATATTTTTCAGTGAATTAATGATTCTTAACTGGACCTCAAGAAATGCAGAGGTCTCAATATTCATGCCAAAATTTATGCCTTCTCTGCTTATTTTTCCCTCTGTTTTGGAGCTCCAAGCTGGCTGAACTACACAGTGTACTGTTTTTTGAAGTGTTTCGAAGCTTAGAAAAGCAGCTCCTGATTTGTCCTGACTGATCACAAAATTCTGCTCTGCTACAACTTAAAAAAGCATGCAAATAGAAGCAACATTATCAAACAACATGTAGAATTATTGTAAGCTGTAATACGAAAAAATATGTCACCACTAAGCTATATTAAATATGAAATGCTTTAACTGAGTTAGATAAACACCTGAAAGGACAGCAAATCATCACAGCAAGATGGTCTTTTCAAGATATCCATCTCAAAGACTGCATCTCTTCTCAAAATGCCATTGCAAATGCTGGTTTTGCCTGTCCCAATTCTTTAAAATCCTGTGAAGACCCTACAAAAGTATTTCCTTAATTAAACAAAAGATGATCATAAGCAGCACAAAGCAGCAAAGAGCAGACTGCCTTCTGGGACACGTAACACTTTCCCTTTGGTTTGTAACTAAAGTAAATACTGTCTCAAATGAGTGGCTTGGCTGCTTAAAAAAATACTGTTAAAGGTACTGCCAAAGGCAGGGTTTGATATGAATTTGTGAAAATATGGCTTCAGAGTTTGGTGGCAACATTCACTCTTGGGAACTTGTGAAGAGTAAGTTCATTATTTACTGCACAGGTTAAGGCATACAAAGATGAAATTAGAATCAGTTTGGACTGATTACACAGAAACCAAGAATGCAGAAGGGGGTGAGGGTACAAGGCATACGGATGCAAAGATAAGGGTGCAAAAGGGTTTAGCAGCACTTAATCGTTGAGAAATTCAACATTTACAAAGCAATTTCATAGGGCTCACTATTCACTATAGTTGCAACAAGACTTAACTGTAGATTTGAGGCAGTAACATTCACACCATGATTAATTCACACACAGAGAGGTACCAGTGTGAATACCTAATTATCTATGCCTAAAGATACTCAAAGAATTCCACTCAGTGTCAGTGAAATGCTCAAATCAATTTCCTTTGTATTTCCCAACAGGCAAGGGTCACACCTCAGGAAGTGTGGAGAGGTGTGTGGGAGCTTTGTCACCAGGAACAGTCCTCTGAGCATCACAAAGGTGAGGATATGTGAACTCTGAGCAGTGTCCTATCGAGGGAGGAGCTGGCACAGCTGCTGAGCCTCAGAAGAGCTCAAAGGGCCTCTCTCAAGACCCTGGCTGGAGGGCCAGCAGTAAGTTTCCCCCTCCCAGTCCCAACTCGGTAATTCCTGGGCTTTCTTCCCCAAAAATCCAGGAACAATGGTGCCCCTCTACTTGGGCTATGATTCAGGTAAACAGTTTACCAAGGCTTCAAAGGATAATATTGCTTACCCTTTGTTTCCCACCTTGTTTGGGTGCCTGATATTTCTGATTGGAGGCACCACCTCTCGTAAGTACACATTATTATATATATAAGAACAAACTATTCTAGGAAGATATAATTCCATTCAATTATTCTTTCATTCTGAGTTTCTTTCATTTTAATAAAATTTAAATTACCCAACAACTGGATATTACAGTCTGCCCTCAAAAGGCCTGTTTTCGGCATACAAAATCAGGTAATTTAAAAAAATACTTGTTAGCAGCTAGGGCAAACTCTGGGCATTCTCTCATTCCACAAGCACCCTAACACAATGTGATAATAGACCAAGGTGCTGCACATGTCAAAAGAAAAAATTCTGCAGCTTTTGCAGTTTTCTAGACTTATGACATGAAGCAAGCAATGATTCAGAAATCCATGTAGCATTAGTCTAAGCATGTGGGTGACGAATTAATACCCATATCCCCATCAAAAAGGGGGCCAAAAGAACCCTGAACCAGTATAAGCATAGATACAGTTCTCAAGATATTGAGAAGTAAAACTGAGAACAATTCAAATCAATTTTGCAAACAACTCTTCACTTTATGAAATGCAAGAAACTAATGAGTCTTTGTTTAGCCAGATGGAAGCTGCAGAATACCTACGTGATCAAACCAACAGGCCCCCAAGTATTGATTATTTAGAGGGACATTCAAATATCTCGATGGTTCTGCTATTTTGAGGCAGCTCTGCCCTTTGCATTTCATAACCAGTTTTCATTTGGTTGGGTAGAAACCAGGTGTTATATAATCTCTTCAGGGACTGTATATCAATAGCACCCAGGTACTATGCCCTACTCCAATGTGGGATGTGCGCAGCCCAGCTGCTGAGCAGGGCAATCCACTGAGGTGCATGAAGGAAATATTGGAACCTCAGTAATGCACATTTATAGTTGGTAAATATACATATATACATTTGCAAATAACAACAGGATCCAAGCACTAATATGCCATGCTGTTAGAGGAGAAATATGTCACTACCAGATGAGAACCTCCACTTTAAAACTACAAGATGTTAAGAGCACAAAAAAATCCCCCAAACCACTTCAGTTGACAAAAATTTAACCTTGCTGTTAGGCAGTGGCAAAGCAAATTAAACCATGTATAACACTGATTCCAACAGAGTAAAGCCTGCCCTGAGATTACTTCTGACTGAAGCACTACATTGGGCTGAACACTGGTGATTCAAATCAGGTTACTCTGAAATAGCACAACTGTGTGTACATGCACACTAAAAGCCTAGCTAAGAAAATCTTAACACATGCCACTGCAACCTCTTAGCCCCCATTTAATCTGAAAGTTCATTGAACTGTTAATAAAGAGATAGCGAAAAGAACAATACTTACGAAATTGCAACATTGCTTCCATCAATAATTATATGCTTTAAATATGGTTTTCCAGGTTCATTTATCAACTCCAATTTGTATGGCTTCTTCAGAGAGTCCAAAAATCTTTGAACTCCAGTAACTGAATGATCTGGATGTGGTCCCACTTCAAATCTATCTGGATTTGAAGGGTGTTTTTGTGAAGACAGTAACCAGTCTGGGACAGGATTGTCACAATGTGAGGTTTGGGAAAGGCGCTGGTGGAGGGGCCTCGCTTGAGAAGAGCTGCAGTGTCCCAGCTGCTCCTCAGAACCAGGGTGGCTGTTCTGCACAGTTGAGGGCCCTGCAGATTTTTGCGGAAATGCAGTTTTACTCTCACTTGAGATATGCTGCACATCTGAGCTCCCTCTGGCTATAAAGCCAACATCTTTTAGAGCTCCAGCTTGCACAGTGCTGAAAGTTACCCCACCATCAGTTTCTATATTGCTTGACCTTGAGTTGTGATTCTTACCAGGGGCAATAACATCTCTCTGTTTACAGCACAGAATTGAATTTTTGCTGGGAGGGGAAGAAGATTTGCATACCAATTTATGCACTTTATCTTCTGCACCAACTTGTGTGTCTGGAGCACCTCTTACTTTGTGATACTCATTTTTTGTCTCCTTTGAAGTGTGACTGGATTTAAGTGGACTTTTATTCCCAGAAATGCCTTGGTCTTCTAGCTTTTCTGAATTATTTATATGATTTCCTGAAGGAAGAATGACAGTTCTAGGCTTTTGAGATGACTCTTCATGCTCTTTTTTAAACTTTAAATTTTCCTTTTCAATTTCTTCTAGCAATATTAACGGTTCTGCAGATTGTCCTAGGATACCAATAACTTTTTCTACAATATTTTGGGAATATCCCATTGTTCTGAAAAAGTTCACAAGAATCTTATATTCCATTTCCTCAGTGAGAGCATCACCTTCTTTAAGGCAGGAAGTAGGACCATCTGATTCACTGCAGCTATCCAAAACCAGATCAATAACTGCATCGGGATCTGAATGATTCTTGTGTAAAGCAGATTTCACTTGCTGATCATTTTCCAAAGAGAAATGCTTTTTAGGAAGCCTTTCCTCCTCATCAGAAGACCTCCTTTTACATGACTGCCTCTCTTTAAAGGCCACTGCCTCTATCAGAGGGTCCTTTATGGGAACAAACCTTGTTTCAGGAGCGTTGGAAAACACGGTATCCATCTGCTTCATAAGCTCAGTTACAGGTGTGCCAGCATTGCTTCTTGCTTCCTCCCCATCTGCCCTTCTATTTCTGTTTGCAGCAATGACTTTGGAGGTGCTGTTCTGTCCAAGCTGCTGTGGGCTTTCAGAGCCTGTGAGATCTATGATGTTAGTCTCCCCTCCAGAAACATCAGCTTGGGTGAGAGCTAGGAGTTCTCTTTTTAGTGCACTGGGCAAAATCAGTAAATCCATTGTATACTTATCTGCATGCGCTTCTACGAATTGTCTGAACTGCTTTTTAATCTCCGATTCATTGTCACTTAATAAGGTTTCATTATTCTCAAAAAGCTTTACAAACTGCTGCACATGACTTTGAGCCATAACAACAGCTTCTGCACCCCCCTTAATACTGAGCAATCCCATTTCCAGCACTGTTACATCAGCACAGGTATCCTGAATAAGACTGTTGAGAAACAGGCTCTGTGCACCAACGAAGATGCAATGCATATCCTTTGGGTAGTACTCCTTTTCTTCTAGCTCAGGTTCACACAATCCCTTGATGTACTCCTAAGAGGAGAAAGACAGCAGAGTGAATAGTTGCAAAAATCTAATATAACTAAGTAAAGACTGCCAGTAAACAGGACAACAGAAATAAAATATCTAAAATGATGTTTAAATAGCTTTTATAGAAGACTCTCTTTAATAATCTCTTGTTCAGACCTGAGAGCAACAGGTAACTTAATTAGTAGAGCAGACAACTTAAAGGACTGTCAGAACAGATTTCCCATTCCTATTCTTTTGCCAAACAGAAATCTTAATGAACAAATGCCTTTCACTAGAGCTCTACATAGCCCATAAACCTGAACTTCTAAAAAGTTTCAAAGTACATTAACTAAGGCTTATCATGCCAGCAGCCATCCTATATTATCTTTACTGACTTAGGAAACTCCAGGATCCAGACACTTCCATGTTCCTGAAGTTCAGGTTTTTCAAAGACTTAAAAAAAAAAAAAAAAATTAAAATCCCAACGCTATTTCTGCCACCTGTAATCTACTACAGGTAATTCCACTATACTGTCTTGTTTTAAATGTGTCAGGAGTTCAAAACTGTATCAATACAGTATACTATTTATTTTTTCCGAGAGCATTATTTTTCCCAAACTGCCTCTTTCTGTGCTTAAAATTCTTTAATATAACGACACCAGCTTCTAAGATGCAGTTGTTGTATCTGCAGAATCCCAAGTATACCATGTTTTATAATCTATATTTAGTCTCAAACATTAGTTCCTTTAAATGGAACTAAGAACCAACACAAGGTAACGATTAATGTAACATCATTTCCTATCACCTCGGGTTACATCATCACATATCAAGGCAGGCTGCCTTAGGAGAGTATCAGCACAAACTGCTTCCGCAGCAAAACCCACAGGGTTACTCTCCACGCCTTACTCATCACATGACCGCTTTTGCAGAGCAACAAGATAACAGCTGGTGAAAAGAATACTCTAAATCTCTCTCTCAAAAAAAAATTTAACTCCAATTTAGCACTGGAGAACTTATACATTACATGTGACTCATTAATTAAATACAAGTTGCTATGACCAAACCTTTCAACAGAAGATGTGCAATTGTTTGTACTTTCTAGTCAATAATTCCTCCAGACAGTGTCTAAAAACTATCCATTAAAGAATTAAGAGTAGAAAACATTTTTTTTTAATCTTGTTCGGAAAAGCTGCAATTAGAAAACTGAAATCTTGTGCTATTTATTTCTTGTACTTTAGTTTCCTGAAAAATAGGGAAGTTACACTGCAGATGCCAGGAGAAGAATAGCTACCTGTAACAGTTTCTGGATTCTCAGAGCCCAGGCAAATCGGTTTAGAATAAATTTCAGAATCAATTAATTCAAACGCCTATATATTCACAGTATTTTCCTTACAACTCATTGTAAGGAAGTGCATTACATGTTGAGGAACACGTGCATGACACACAGTTAAGGAATCAAGCTTTTGAAAGTGGGCTGCCAAGTCTGAAATCAGTCAACAAACACATGCTCCGAATCCCCATTAACATCCAAGCATAGTTAAACAGACCGACCAACTCCCATATATCGAGATTTTGGGTTTGAAAGGGACCTTCAGCCTAGCTACTGATAACACCAAAATTCTCATCACATGATTCAAACAGCTGTACTTGCCAGGTTCATTATGTGTAATATCAATTTCAGCATTACTGCTGAGAAACTCCCCACAAAGGTTATTCAAGTCATTTAACACGTGTGAAGACACTTCACAGCAACTACTGCCCCCTTAGATTCAACCTGCATAGACGGTTCTCTTACCGCGTTAGAGCTGGGTTAAAAAGAGAACTATCTGCTCCAGACTGGTGAAGCTGTTCAGATCTGACAACTTTTACATGAAGGAAACATTAGCTGCGTTAAGCTTTAGTAAGAGCTTTGCTAACGAGACACAAAATGCCACAGAATAAGCGAAGTCTGTAAGGCAAAACATGGCAACGCCCAAACAACTCTGAGGAATTTACTGACTTCAGAAGGAAGAAGGAAAGCGAAACATTTTAATCTCGCTTTAAAGCAAAACTCGGCCCACCGTCATCCTCAGCTGCGGGCTGGACTATTTCATAACGCGGTGCCCATGAACTTTGCACTTTCCAGCTGAGTTGTTTTGCTTTATTCCTTACGCTTATGTCAACACGGCCGGAGACTCCCTGGCACCGGGCACACACCCACCTGCCAAAGCAACGCTGTTTCTGTTTCCTCCTGGGGCACTCGGCTTTCCCCCACCCTTTCTTCCTCCAACCCGCGGCCCCGGCCGTGCCGGTCCGGCGGGGCCTCTCCACACGCAAACCCCGCTGCCCGCGGCCCCAGGGACCCCCGGCCCCGCTCCTGGCCCGGTACCTTGGCGCTGCTCACGGCCTTGGTGCAGCCCGCCAGCTGCACCCACACTCTGGCACTGGCGCTGGGCGACTGCAGCGCGGACTGCCAGTCCCCCTGCGTCCCCAGCACGGCCAGCTGCACCTCGAACAAGCCCTCGATGCGGCCACGGCTGCGCTCCAGGAGACGGCTCTTCTCGGCGGGGACGGTGAACTCATCCACCCTGCGCCCCGGCGCGGAGCCGTGCGGTGTCCGGTGGGCCGCCATCAGCGCGGGGCGCACAATCTCATCGCACCGGGAACAGCGACACCGGGAAACGCCGCACCGACCGCTCGCGTCATCGGCCCGCGACGGCGCCGGGAAGCGCCCGCCCGCAGCCGCGCCGCCATGGTTAGCACCGGCGGCCTAGCCCCGCCCCTCGCCCCGCACTGTGGGCGGGGCTGCCCCGCCGCCTGAGGGCCCAGGGCGGGGCCGCCGCGGGTCAGCCGTGCCGGCCCTGCCCGAGCCGGGGCACACGGCACAGCACCGCGGCCAGGCAGGCCTGCACCAACTGCGCACTGCACACTCCTTCTGCGCAATCTGTTCCGGTGCGCAGCCACTGCACAGGAAAGAGATTCTTCCTCATATTCAGGTGGAACTTCCTACGCATCAGTTCCACCGCCGAGCAGAGCCTGGTCCATCATCTCGTCACACCCTCTTTAGATATTTATACACATTAATGAGCGTCCCCTCTCAGTCGTCTCTTCCCGAGGCTGAGTAGGCCCAGCTCCCTCAGCCTTTCCTCCAAAGAGAGATGCTCCAGTCCCTTGATCAGCTTTGTCACCCTGCGCAGGACCCTCTCCAGGACCTGCACTGCCCAAGAGCCGCATTGTTCACCATCTCCCCGTCTCTGGCGCGCCGGAGCTCAGAATTGCACGGAGCCTTCCAGGCGCGGCCTCTCTGCCCCGCCTCCCGGCCTCTCTGCCCCGCCTCCCGGCCACTCTGCCCCGCCTCCCGGCCACTCTGTCCCGCCTTCCGGTATCTCTGCTCCGCCTCCCGGCCTCTCTGCCCCGCCTCCCGGCCACTCTGCCCCGCCTCCCGGCCTCTCTGCCCCGCCTCCCGGCCTCTCTGCCCCGCCTCCCGGCCACTCTGTCCCCGCCTCCCGGCCTCTCTGCCCCGCCTCCCGGCCGCTCTGCCCCGCCTTCCGGCCACTCTGTCCCCGCCTCCCGGCCTCTCTGCCCCGCCTCCCGGCCTCTCTGCCCCGCCTCCCGGCCACTCTGTCCCGCCTCCGGGTCGTTCTGTCCCCGTCTCGCGGTCGTTCCCCGGCCCTCTGCTCCTCTCGTCCCCGTCTATGTGTTCCGGGAGAACGCGAGCGCTCCCCGCAGCCCTTTCCGCCCGGCGCAGCCCCACGGAGGGGCCGCTCTCCGCCCGTCCCCAGTCAGGCGCTCCCGCCTGCCTGGCGGGGAAAGCTTGGTGTAACACACTCTTGGCACAGCCAGCTCGGGTATGGTCTGCTTGGATCCCATTTAAAAAGAAATCCAAGCTTTATCCCCTCTGATGGCAGGGAACAGAAGTGTAGCTCCCATCCCCAAATCTTTACCTCTGATAGCTGGGAAAACAGAGGGCACATTTTTGTTAGCGCCCCCCCTCCATCCCCAAGTGTTAAAGAGACGTGAAGGATAGGATCCGGTCTTAAAAAGTGTCTCTGGGGCTGCTGTTGACTTCTGAGTGCCCGGAGATGGCAATACGGACCAGCTGTTGTACAAAGGAGTAAATGTCTCCTTTCATACAATCCCAGACACAGGTTAGTATCTTCCAAATTCCCCATGGAACTATTTGATTCCAGCTTGTTTTGGCCATCTCTTTATCATCACTGTGAAGTTAGATTTTAGCGGCTGTTCGTTAAATACAGCCTCCAAAGGGAGGACAAATATTTTATTGTTGTGCACTTAAATGTACATATTTTTTTTTATCTACTTGTATGTTAAATCAGGAAAGGCTTAATACAGAAACATGAAATATTATTTTTATAAAGCCACTTGTATCCTTATTAGAACCTTTTAAACAAATGACAGTTTGCAGTTCTTGGCCCATAGGAAAATCATGCTAAAAGCTTACTCCAGGTATTGCTAGATACACTTTCCAATCTGAATTTGAAGTCATTCTTTGAGCCAAATAAAATATTTGTCTGTGACCGTGGTAAAATGGAAAAAAAATACATCTGTGTACCTGCTGCATTTACACACAAAGACTCATTCTGCACGGGACAGGGTTTTGACAGGGAGTGTCATATTTAAGAAACACGCTTCCCTGAAATACTTTTCTGAAGACAATTTTTTCCCCTGTTTTTGTTGTTTAGGTATTTGCATTTTGCTTTCCCGTTGAACCATGCTATAAGGATCAGACATAAGAACGTAATTTAACATTTATTTAGGCAATTTCTGAGGTGACTGGTGCCATCCACTGTTAAAACGCAGATACTGCAGCCTATGTTGCTTTTAGCTATTATTACATATAAACGACATTGTAAGCAAGGAACTTTATAATAAAAATGAAATTACCAGCATTTAGGGACACAAAACGTCACTCAAAAGTGGAAAGAAAACTGATTTCTACCACACAAACACAGCGTTTTGGAATATCTCATATAAAAGAAGGCTTACTGACTTCTAAATGATGTGGGCAATGCTTGGTGCTGTGACATTTTCTTGCTTGTTTTGCCATTCTGCACGTTATAAAACATGGTTTCACTGCTGATTTTATTCAATGTGTATAATTCTAGATATATTCTTGATAAATCTGTATTCAAATGCATTATACTGGTCCGAGGCTACTCTCAGGGGGGTCACTCTGAGTGTGAGCAGTTGTGGTTCTATGACCCAGCCTGCTGAGATTAGGTCGGACCTGATACTGTAACATTCAAGACAAACTAAAACCCTTTCGATGTGGACAAAAGGATGCTACTGAGAAGGTTTACTAATGATTATATACACGGGACAATTATTAAAACAAGTTGGAACTTTCTCCCTGCATTGTTGTGATGCGGACTAGAAAAAGTATTGTATTTTTACCTTTGTTTTTGTTTGGGAACTGCAGCCTCAATCTTCCTCATACTTAGGAGAAATTTCAGTCCTCTTGCCATATGCGTAAATGCAGGTGTACAAAACCCAAATGTGAGCTAGGCTGAGAGCACTGGAAATTCTCTGACATCTTACAATAGGCTGCTTATAAAGTGGATTTGTCAGGGAAGAATAATTTTGTTTCCCTCCTATGGGAGGAATTTATTTTGCAGCAAAATATCCAAAGTGACAGGCTGTGTTTTGTTGGAGGGGAAATTTCACTTTCCTGGATCTTTGGTTGTATCTTGTAAGTTTATTTTGGAGACAAAAAGTGCAATATTTTGCTGGTAGCAGTTGAAGGAATTTGACACACCCAATGCCTGGTCTTGCTTTGGCACACCTGTGGGATATATTAGAGATTTTCCTAAATTTGAGTTGATGCCAAGTTCATTATTTGTATTACTGTTGGGGAAATATTGGAATGCTAATGTGTAAATAGGTGTCGGGGGGTTTTTTTGGGTTTTTTTGTGTTTTTTTCATGTTTTGCAAGAGCCTACTTCAGCTGCCTGGCACAACTTCTTGCTCTTTATTAGAATTTCTGCAATTGAAAATTGGTTGTGTGAATGATTTTATGAAACTGGGTCTTCCTGAGTAGTTTGGGCTTGGGCTGCATACTTGTAACAGGAGCTGTACCAGCTGAAAAATGAGGAAACCAAATTTCCAAACTGTCTTTCAGACCTGTACTGGGTGAATGTACTTTACAGATGGTGCTCTGATCCTCAGTATTATAGTGGGGTTATTTGCATGCATAAATTTAAATATTTGATTGTTCGCAGGATGTGGACCTAAAATACTAGAGTATAGGAAATATCCTGCATGAATATGAATAACAAAAACTTTAATTTGCAGTCATAATACAAATAGTACCATATTTTAAGAGTGATATCTCAAATAAATTCTATAAATTTCACAAGAAAGTATATAGAAATAATGTGACAAGAGACCTCAAGTTCTGTGTGTAATATAGTCCTAAAACTTAAGGTAACCCCAAATTCTCATTAGGAAATTTTGGTATATTTTTTAGTAAATTTTTTTTTGTTGTTTACAGAACTACAGAGAAGAAAAACAAAAAATGATTTGAAATGGAGTTATTACACATGCTTTATAAAGAAAATTTTCTACATCTTGTTCAAGTCCCCAGTTATGATGTGACAGACATATATGTGTGCTTGAAGCCTTGGTCACTAAGAAGGTGATTAAGAAGGTTTCCCTTTTGAAGAATTTGTTGCAATGCTACCATGTTAATGAACCTATAGATCATCAAGTTTAGTATCAAGAGGCAAACTTTGAAAATGATCCAAGGTATAAGTTCTCTAATTTGTTGTTTCTGTAACTGAAACTTTTTTATCCCTTAATTTTAGAATTAATTAGTTCTCTTAATTCCAATTTCCCTTCAAAATAACCTGTTGTGAATAATTGAGTCTTTATAAAAGGATGAAAAAACAAAAGTATTGCAATTACACATGCATGAATTGTTGAGGGTGGGTAGTATTTTTTTTCAAGCACTGGACTTTGCATTTTGGTTTTTTGAGGCTTTTTGAGTGAGTTGGCTCAAGTTTCTTAATTAGTTACAAAAAGCTGCAGGTGTATTGGCAAAGACTTTATTTTGTCTGGGAAATTTTCCAGGAAACAGTTTTGTGGGGCTTTTTTCTAATGTAAATATTTAGCTATATTATTACCAGTAATTTTAAAGGTTTCACACTGTGTGACTACTGTGTATTTAAACATTGCAGCTTCACTTGGATATCTGACAAACCAAATGATAATCTAAGAGTACAGTCTTTATTATGAGAGGGTATTGAACTCTACTGAATTACTTGCAGAATTGACAAGTGGTATCTGAAGGGGTGTCAGCACCATGCAGCTGGCTCTGAGCAATGCAGAAATGCTGCAAGAAGTGAGCCATGCTCAAGTGCCACTCTAAGTTCGCTTAAAATAGAGTACTTTGTCAAAGTTTCTGCAATTATAAAAATTAAAGCACTATTCTTGCTAATCTTGCTAAAATCTAGGGATTTCATAAAGCTCTTTCAAATAATTTTTTATAGGCTATCAAAAGTGAGACTCTTGAGTGTCATTAATATTTTATTACTCTTGCAACCAAGTGCTTGTTTTTTAAAAAATTTCATAAATATTTTGTTACTACTCTGACTATTGGATTTTTTTTTTTTTTTTTTTTGGTAAGCTCTAGGTATAGTTAATTGCTAAGCAATGTCCTTGGATGTGCTGTACCTGTTTAGGTAGCTGACAGCTAACAGAATAGGATCTTACAGCTGATTTCTGTCTATTCTGGGAGGTTCAGTTCAGTTTCAGAGTGGGTGGGAAGTTTCACCAGTAATTGAAATGGGTGCAATGAGCTGTGAAGATGTGCTTACAATGACTTTTTAATGCTTCTAAAAGATACAGCCTGTAGTAAACCTTACTGTGGGTAATTTGCTTTTTGTTTTTCTCTTTATATTTGTGCAAAGCAGGATGAGAATAGGTACAGAACTTTCTATGTCTGAATTATGTCAATTTGCAGATAAATTGCACAAAATCTAGCTATCAAAAGGCTAAGACCAAGATAAATGAATATTCATCTAAAAGTATGGTCCTGTTGACTTCTGTTTGACTCCTGAGCAGACTAAATGCTGATTTACTTCTGTAAGGTTTTCCAGAATCTGATCCTAAATTTTAGTATTATTTTATTGTATGAAACAGTATGGTAATACTTGGTTTATATTTTCTGATATAGAACAATATTTTTCCTTCAATTACAGATGAGAATTCCCTCCAAATACACCAAGTTTTTTAAATTTTTATGTATGGAGAGTAAGCTGGGCCAGACTTTCTGTACATACAGTGATTTGTACACTGTCAAAGTGTGTGAAGATGCTTCTGATATATTTACACTGTAACTGATCCTCTCTTGAGAGGTATATGAAAACATTGCAGTTAAAAATTGGACTCACAGACTTCCTGTGAGAATAAAGCTTAATATAATTCTACAAGAAAGAGAGGAATTATTAATAATCTGATGTAAATCAGAATATTTCCAACAATTTCAATAAAATTTTAGTTACAACAACTGGGCATGCTAGGCTTGTTTAATCGTCGTAAAAAAAGCAAATTAAGCTGATTTTCTTTACGTAGAGCACAATGATGCATTTACATTTGATTATAGTGTATTTCATTGCATGTCTCAGAGCAAAGGAAGTTCAGTTAAATATCAGTGGAGGGCTTTTTCTAGACAGAGACCTCTGGAAATTGCTTCAACCTTTTTACATTTAGAAAGCATTTTTAGAGAAATTGGATGCCTCTATTTATGTGCTTGGTTTCACAGTGGTAGAAAAACAGTAAATTGTTTTCAGGATGATACCATCCCATTTCAGCTTATTCCACTACAAGTAACAGCATTTTATTGGAGAGTCCTACATCAATATCTAGGAAAAATAAGTTGAAGGTAATTTGCTTTATATGACTGATAAAATTTTTCAAACTTCTGTCAGTCATGTTATCCACTTTTTCATACTGCTGTACTGTCAGTCAGCAGCCTTCTCCAGACTAGTAAATCCTTAAACAACACACTTACATCATACATGTAGAAATACCTACAAATCGGGACTATCCCCGATGGTATTTAGCTGTATTTTAGCACAGTTAAATGCAATTTTGCCTTGGGAATAAGATGCAATTATTAGAATTTCCTCCCTGGTCAATGCCTACTCTTGACCGGTTTAAAATCATCTCCTTTGACCCTAGAACATTATATATTTATTTAAATAAAGTTTGGTTAATCCATGGAGATTTATATTAGGTGAGGATTAGAAGAGCATAGCTGTGCTGTGAACTTGTACCAGTATTACTCAGGCAGTACTGTGAGCACCAAACTCCCTGCTAGAAACCATCAACAGTAAAAAGAAAAAGAAAAATCTGGGATGGAACCTGATTTCTGAACTTATTTGAAGATATACTCTCGGGAAACATCATACATATGTTTATGACATACAATCTTACAAATCTGAATAAAATTTATATTTTGCTAAACCTCATCACTGAGCCTGTCTTGGGTCCAGTTCATTTTGAAACAGTAAAATATCAGGAACATTTTTTCCTCTTACTGATGAGTTGTAAAGTTACTATAAATGGGCAGAATTGTTCTAACCAAATGTTTCCCAATATACAGGTGCTGCAATTTCACTTTTGTATGCTCTGACAATGAACGCAAAAATTTTTCATTTCTTCCACTCTACTGCAGAAACATCCGCATAAGAATCAGGTAACAGTATTCTTCTTATATCAGTGTATCATTGTGCTTTGAGCTGAAAATTACCAATGCAATGTCACAGTAGTATTGTCTAAATAAATCACACATAGTAAGACTTGTGATAAAATAGGGCTTAGTAATAAAAAAAGTATGCCTTTTCATGTCAGCTCATTACTTTTGCTTACTGATTTAATTTTGGTTATTTTTGTGGGATAAGACCTTGTGAACTGCAGCCATTTCACTCTGCAAGCCTGGAACAAAGGTAGGTGATAGATATTTTAAGATTTGATACATTTAAGAACAGTCACAAGGGTGCTGAAGGTCAGATCAAAGGCAATATTGTACCAAATAATATTTATGTAGTTTACTTTGAAATAAAGAAGCACAGTATGTCCAATATCTTTAAGAATTTGGGGGTTATTTTTCACTTACACGGTGGAAATCAAGACTTAATAGTATTGATGTCATTGGGTCTACTGTGGCTTAAAAGCAGAACAAATGAGACATTGGTAAAAGCTCCCTTTCCCTGACAAGTACTTCAAACAATAACCTTGTTGCTTTACCTGCCCACCAATAAATCCATTACAATGGATTCACAGTGTCTGTGATACCAGAACCATAAAACTGGGTTAGCAATTGTGCTGTGGTCTTCCACAACTCCAAGGCATGGTATGGGCTTTGTTAGCCTTTAATGAATTGTGTCAAATTGCTACCAGACATCAAACATCATCCTATCAACTTTGCTGTTTGAAAAATATCACTGCTACATAAAAGTTATTTGAAGTTTGATATAATCAGAAATGCATGAAGACAAAAAAATTGAATTGAATGTTCATACTTTCCTCACCAAAACGTGCGTAACTCCTGAGAAAATTAGATTCTATATCCTCTCTAGCTGTTTGTGTTCCTGAGAGTTTCCTCTACAAGGAAAGGCCCTTCATATATTTTAATTAAAGTCCAAAGAAGAAATAAATTATCCTTGGCATATGTCATGCTAATGAGTCCTAGTTAGTTTGAAAATACATGTTCATTGGTTTTACATGATAATTCCCTTTGAACCAAAATATTGTATTTATACAGAAACATTTTCTGGGAGCAGTAGGGGGCATCATTTCCCTTTTGTAATTCTTCAGAGACATTTGCCTTGTGCATTATGTGTGCAAACAGAATTTTTGTTTTGTTTATGGCGTTAATCCTGGGGTTAAGGTTGGGCTATGGTGAACAATAATAAGTTTAACCTTTGACTTTGTGCAATAAGATGTAATTTATTATTTTTAGATTTTCCTAAGTGCCACTGCCCTCACTTCTGCTTAAAATAAATTGAGACAAGTGAGCATTTGATATCAGTGATCTTTACATGCAAGACATAAACCTAATTTACTTATTGTCTGAACTTAGTTCTTTAGCCGCTGATTATGTTTTTTAAGCAGTGCAAACTTTTTGTTTAATTGGGTTATTAGTGGATTTTTGTAATTCATAAAATCTTTGGTCCTTCACATGGATTTCAAACCAGTAAACATAAATCCTTTATGAAATGTGGAAACAAAGCAAGCAAGCTATTCATATGCATAATGTTTACTTGCAAGGTAACTAAGATCATGAAAGCATTTAAAATTTAATTTTCAAAGACAATTTAAAGATGATTAAACATCTAGCAGCATGTAAAGAAATTGTTTCTGTAGCTGTTGACTTATAATGTATATGTTATTTGTATTTTTTTAAAATTGTAAGTGAAAGATTTTAAACTTTTTTCTTTCTTTGAAAAACACTGCTCTTTAATTTGCGTGTAATGTTTGAGTTGTCCTTTGGTTTGTAAGTGAAGAACTAATTTAGAGCAAGTTTACTACTCTCCATGCTTTTCAAGCAAGAAAAACACCCCAACTTTTTAATTGTGTACTGTGAGTACCTCCTCTTTTTGTCCATATGGAGAAGCTGGTGACTCATCAAGTATTTTTGAGTGGGGTGTGAGGTATAAGCTGATTTCATAAATGATTAGGTTTAGGATTATTCAGGTAGAATGATTCAGGCTCATGGTAAGACCAGAACATTGAATCTCTCCCTTATCTCAAGCTTTATATTTTGATATTGGGACCTGTGTTTATTGTAGCAATAATCATATAAAATATTTTTTGGTATATATGAAGCGTGTGCAAGTTGAGGGGCAGAAAAACGTGAATAGAAATAAAAGTCATATAATGCTATTTTGGAAGAATACTGATGTTTAGTAGGATTCTAAGATAGGTTTTTCAGTCTGGATTTAATATTTTTGAATGAAAAAAGGAAGTTAAACCACATAAATGAAGAAGCTCAAACCATTCATACACTCTGCCCATGAAAGCTTATATAGAAAATGTGTGTAATTGCATCATTTGCATGGCACGATTGCCCATGATCATTTTATTTGGTCTTCATATCACCAAGGCTTAGTTTTATGGTAGTTTCAATCCTGCTCCTAAATTTAAATGTTTGACAACTGAAGACACTTCCAGTGTCTGTAATATGTTCTGGTATTTGAATTTTCATCAGTTTGTTTGATATAAGTTGTCTTTTGGCTGAGCTTGCTCACAATAAAAGAACACTCTGTGGACAAGCTCAGCTCCTGCTGGCTTGTTACAGGTAAGAGTGATGCAGAATATTATGAATCCAACAGTAGCAGCTGTATCTCATGACACAATAGACAATGATGGATTGTCAGAGTAATTAGACTCCTTACAATCATAGAAGAGTAATTTTGAAAATCTTCCCGCAGCTTGACTTTCACAGATATATTCTGTAATTTCCCTTAACTTTTAATTGTTTTAGATAATGAACATGTAATAGTAAGAATTGAAGACACCATCATTTATGCTAGTTTCATACACTGCAGCTGTGTTGTGTAGAATGTGTTTAAATGTGAGTTGAGGAAGAAGAAATTATTCTAGTGACACAAAAAAAGGAAAGAAGAAAGGAAGAGTTTTTTTTTTTTTTTCCCCCAAATGTCACACATGTGACATTAAAAAAAAAAAGCAATTTATTTTTTAATAGCTGGGCTGTTGTATTTGAGAACACAAAAGCTGAAGGGTGTGCTTCTTGTTGGTGAACCAATAAAATGTATTGCACTAAGCTGTTATTCATACTGTAACACACCTTATCAAATATTTGCAATAGATACCAAATTCTAAGATTGCTAATCGTCCTCACAGGGTTATAGCATCAACGGATGGTAACTTCCACTTGTGGCAAAAGTATATTTTTTCAGCTAGTGATAATAAACTGTCACTTTGGATGTTGATCAGTTGTTAAAGAGGATGTCTTTTTGTGCAGCAACTATTCCCCCCAGAATTTGGAATATCTGATGCTGCTATTGGAACTGTTGTGTTTGGAAATTCCAATCTGGAAGTTGAAATTCTCCAATGAAGGATAGAAAATGCAAGGATACTACATGTTACTTAAATGTGTTAGCCTGCCCCTGGAAGTGGTACAGATAAGAGGTATAGATTGCAAAATGTCATGGTCCCCAATTTGCAGCCATCTTCAGGATAAGGGACCTTCAAGATGCCTTTTTCTCTGTCCTATTTGCAGTTATTAATATTTAATGTGCAGTTAAGATAAAACCATATAGGACAAAATCCCAGGACTCTTCCCAAGACAGCTATTCTTCTGTCTGCTGTGAGCAGGCCATCCTGAACACCATCACCTGGCCTGTGCAGGACACCAGGGGATTGTGCCCAGTCACCCTGGGTTTATGAAAGGCAGGTCCTGCTTGAGTAACTCAATCTCCTTCTGTGTGACAAGGTGACCCACTTGGTGGATGAGGGTAAGGCTGTGGATATTGTCTACCTGGTCTTCAGCAAAGCGTTTGACACAATTTCCCACAGCATTTTCCTGGAGAAACTGTCTGCTCATGGCTTGGATAGGTGCCCTGTTTGCTGGGTAAAAAACTGACTGCAGTGTTGAGACCAGCCCTGTTTAATATCTTTGTCAATGATCTGGACAAGGGGTTCAAGTGCATCTTCAGTCCCCTAGCAGGTGACACCAATTTGGGCAGCAGTGTTGATCTGCTGGAGGGTAAGAAGGCTTTGCAGTGGGACAGGCTGGGTCACTGGACCAAGGCCAGTGGTCTGAGGTTCAATAAGGCCAAGTTCTGGGCCTTGCACTTGGGCTGCAGCAACCATATCCAGGGATCCAGGCTGGGGCAGAGTGGCTGGAAAGCGCCTGGCAGGAAAAGACCTGGAGGTGCTGGTTGAGAACAGCTGAATGTGAGAAGAAGGCCAAGGGTACCTGGCCTGTATCAGCTATAGTGTCCTCATCAGGACTAGGGAAGTGATTTTTCTCCTGTATTGGCCCCTGGTGAGGTCAAACCTCAAATGCTGTGCTCACTTTTGGGTCCCTCACTAAAGGAAGGACACTGAGATAACGGAGCATGTCCAGAGAAGGGCAACCAAGCTGGTGAAGGATCTGAAGGGTTAGTCATATGAGGAGTGGCTGAGGGAGCCAGGGGGCTCAGCCTGGAGAAGAGCACGCTCAGGGGGGCACCTTCTCATTTCCCACAAACCCCTTACAGGAGGGTGGAGCCAGGTAGAAGTTGGCCTCTTCTGTCAATTGACAGGTGATGAGGCAAGAGGAATCAGCCTCAAGTTATGCCAGGAGAGGTTTAGACAGGATATTAGGAAAGATTTCTTCACCAAAAGGGTCGTGAGGCATTGAAATAGGCTGTCCAGAGAAGTGGTGGAGACTGTGCCCAGAGGTATCTAAAAAACATGGCACTTGGGGATATGGTTTAGTTACAGACTTGGCAGTGCTGGATTAATGGTTTCACTCACTGGTCTTAGAGGTCTTTTCTAAACTAAAATACTATGATTTTATGATTTCATCTGCTTGAAATTGTCCTTGTGGACCTAACAGAAATGAGTCTAACATTGCTGCTACTTCTCTGCGGTCTGTGTATCTTTGCCAAGTTGATGGAGAAAGTCGTATTGGTAGTAGGAGGGAAGGAAATGGAAAGAGAAATTCTGATCTGAAGGTGTTAGTCCTACATTTTCATTGCTGGACTTCTGTCTTTCCTGTTCTTTCTCAGAATGGATTGTAACAAATGGTATGTACTATAAAAAACTCAATTCAAAGCCTCTTTCTTAAATCAAATATTGTTTCATTTAATCAAATGAAAAAAGTTGAGACAATGGTGCGGAAGCTGAATGACATATGATGTCTACTGTGCAGGAGAGACATATATATAATACATGCATACATATATAATATAAATAAAATTTAAATATGCAATATATCAATACATAGCATATATTACTATAAGAATATATAATATGCATGCAATATATAATATACTGTCAGTATACAGCATATATATAATATTATATCTTTATATATAATATGTATAGAATATAAAGCAACAAATTAGCAATCTATCAGTAGCCACTTAAAGGCTAAGGTCAAGTGAAATGTAGCCCTGAGCTCCGAATATACAGCCTAATTTTTCTTGTGTGTTCCTTTGCCTGTTTCATGTAGAAGTTGAATGACAGAATACTTAGAAATGTTTGCTACCAGCGTGGGAAAAAAAATCTTCCTTACTTGTCAGAGGCAGCAGGTATTAAGGTCTATCATGAAGTTCTCCATTTTATAAGCAGAAATATCTTTCCACTGGATGGATAATAATTCTGACAGTTCTTCAAGGTTCACATCAAGTAATGCAAGTTTTTTCCTTTTAAAAATAAACCCAACAGTGCTCAACAGTATTGGGATCTTCATTCTATCTTCCTTTCCTGGTGAGTTTCTCCTTACTTATAGCAGGGTTTTTAGGTCAGAAGAATGGTTAGCCTTTAAAAATCGAGGGTTAAAGTTTGGGGAGAGAGAAACTTGTGACTCATGTGGAGAAGAGAAGCACTTTGGTAGCTGAAGATGAATTAAAGTCTCACAGCAGGGAGCTGCTGCTGACCTGTTACCTCTAATCATTCCAGAGCTTTTCTGAGGTGGACATTTGCTCCAGCTGCAGCCAAGTCACTGGTGTATCTGAATTGAAACAGCTTCTGCTACAGGCACTTTGTAAGAGTGAAAGGATTCAAATAAGAATAAATTCTGGTGCAATTAGAATACTTGCTTGTACACACTAGAAATATATGTTGGTCCAGTTACTGTAAGTGACTTTTCATTGGAGCATATTCCCTTTTATAGACAAGGACTTAAATGACGAAGAAATTCAGTGGGAAACTATAGAGTGAGTAAAAATTTGCTCTCACTCATATAAAAGTGAAATGCTGAGAATTGTTTCAGAATTATCTTGTGTGGGAGACACTGTATAATTGTGGTGGTTTATTCTTTCCTCTAAAATCTGCACTGTTTTGGCCAGTGGCCAGTAGAAGAATTGCATTCTGACAGTTTTGCCTTTTTATAATCCTATCCAATACTCTTAACTACCCAATTAAGGCAGTTTCTCTTCCACTAACATGCTTTTTCCCCTTGTATTTTCCATCAAGACTTTTCTTGCCTGGGTTTAAATACTTGAATTACTGCTTCAAAACGACATTGAACATTTTTAGGTATGCTGAGATCACTTCAGGTGATTTTTTTCTGATAGGTTGTTATGACTTAAGGGCTCTACAGATCCTAAGCAGTGGCAGCTGAATGAAGTTTCAGTGCATGTGGAGTGTGGCTGTGGGTTTCAATGTGTTTTCTTTTCTCTCTATTCTTTTTGTAACAAAAAAAAATTTCTGGGAATTTCCAAGGAGTATAGTACACTTAATTTTTAGTTGTCAAGATAGTTGACAGTTTATTATGGTACCATGAATAAATTATTTCAAGATTCACACTTAAAGGCAGAAAGACTTTCTTTTTTCTTTTTTTCTTTTTCTTTTTTTTTTTTTTTTTTTTTTTAGCTGACATTTTGCATTTATATTAAGCATAGTATCACCTGGATACACACTGCATGAAAATGTAGACTATTAATAATGAATTATTAACCCAAAGCTTTTACCCTTTCTTAGATGCACTGGAGATGCTCCACAGGATACTACAGGGATATGAATGTGGGAGAGAATAGGGGGTTTCTAATAAGAGGTATAGCAGGCTACAGTATCAGTGAATGCCATTGTTCAGCAGCTATTTTCCATAAGAGAAAGTTTTTTATTACTGAGTGTTGTGCAGAGACCTCTGAATGTATCATTAGAAGCACAGTAATTTATGGATTTACTTTAGGTAACCTACTCATATCTAGGTTAACTGCGTAGTCAGGATTGTAGTTTAAATGTAGTCAGTGAAACTCTAATTCAATTAGCAACTGAATTTAGTGCACATTTACAATAATGAGATTTAAAATGTCTAGGTTTAATCTTGTCTCGGTTCTGCTTGAAGAGTTGACAGTTTCCATGTACCTCTGCAAGACTTTCTGGAACAGTCAGCTGTTTTTCAAAATTAAATAATCAGATGCAGATAAGATTCTTCAGCTTCAGGTTTGGTGAACATGGTGGTAGGTGGCTTGAAAATAGCAAAAGGGTACAGGCAGAACTTTTCTAAATAAAAATTGCAAAGTTTGTCTTGTGTTCTTTGATTCACTTGTGTTAGATGAATATTTAGGGCATCAAGACAAATGTTACAACTGGGGGAAGGCTGCTATTGATTTCTGTGGGCTTTGAATCATATTCTCAAGGTCATATCACTGATTGTCAGAAAGTGTAGGATATTATGGGCTTGAGCCTTTTTTCCCATTGTAATCCTAGAATATGAAAATACATGGAGTTTTATAATCAGCAAGCTCCATAAAAGGACCTTGACCTGAATATTATGAGAAGTCCTTAATGTCTTTTCAACTCCTTTATGTACTTGTTTTGATGCCAAGACCTTATTTAAAAAAAAAAAAAAAAAAGTAAAAAAAACGGGTCAAAATTACCCAAGTAACCGAGGAAAAATGAGTTAATTCTTTGAGAGTTAATATACAAGCCTCAAACCCCCCCTAGTTAGTTGGCATACAGGGTTGGAGAAAATGAAGTTTAGCAAGGACTAAAATACGAAAAAAAAAAGCTGGTGACTTTTGCTCTACCTGTAATCATTTTCACAATTTCTTTAGACTTCCAAAGCATCTTACCTGGCTGCTAATCAGTAACTTCCTTATCCAGTGAAGAACTGGAGTCTTCTCAATATATGCCTACATGATAATTGTATTTTAAAACATTATTTAGGATGTGAAATGATGCGGTCCCTCTGACTTTCACCATCTCTGTGGAGATTCAACTTTGAATTTTTAAATAATCAATGTTTTTTCCTTTATCTTCTTTCATTTTTGTCTGACATTCTCAACCTTGGATTATTTCATTTTCTGTCTTTAAATTTTATTAAATTGTAGTACTTAGGAGTAGCAATTTCTGAGTGGCAATGCTATCTGACTTGTACTTCCTTAAGATCAGGTCCAAGTCCAGCATACAGCATTAAAATAGGGATAGAAACATAGTGCTAATGCTGTATAAAGAGGTGCAACAAGGGCAGATATTTCTTAAAAAATCCTGCTACAAATAAATAAAATATTTTCCTCTTTCAAGCAATTTTTTCCCTTTCTCAAAAAGAAAGTTTGAAGGTTCCATTAAATGACTATTTGCTTAACACTGAGCACTACATTGAGCACAGAAAAAAATCTGTTTTGGTCTTCTCTAGTCCAGAATGTTTGAAGAGTGTCCAGCAGAATCATCTCTCAACATTCTTGAGGTTGTCATGCTTTGTAGCAAGCAGCACTGTTATAAAGGGTTCTGGACTTCACAGATTCTTCTGTATTTTCATGACATTATGAAGGTCTGTTTTATTTGTCTTTCTAGCTGCAAGATCTTGAAATTGATATTTAGGAATTATTTTACTTCTTGTGGTATTTGGGATGAATTTGACCACTAGTTTGACAGGCTTCATTTAGCTAAAGTATGGGATATACTTATGGCTCTTCAGTTGGAGTCAAAAAAGTCATAGGAAGGTCCGTAGCTACATTGAAGAATTTCAATAAATGTGAAAATGATTTTGAAAATGAAACATGAAAGAATTAGAACAGTGCCCATTTTCAGCTTTTAATTGTAGTGCTCTACACAGAAGCTTGAATTTCTGGAGACCAGAAGAATACATAGCTCTTTTTATTTTGTAATTATAATGTAACCAGCGAGGAGATAGCTGAAAACCTGGGTGCATCTTGTGTTTACAGACCTATGGTTCCTCATTTCCATGGATATTCTTAATTTTTAAGCAAATATATATATATAATATATTTTTGGAAAAAAAATCAACAGGAATTTCTCCCTGTGAAAGTCCAAAATGGACTTATTACTGAGGCGAGTGAAGGGAAATTAATTTCCCTTTATTAACAGAAAGACCATCACTGTTATGGTGCAGAAGACAGTAATTAAAATATAGTGAATATAAGTCACCCTCATTTTGAAGCTGCCTGAGTTTGCAGCCTGGGGGTAAGCCAAGCAATTAAGTTTGGCTGAAGCACTGAAGGGAAGATAGCATCTTACTAGCTAAAAACCCAAAATGGTTTGCACAGTACTGGCACAGCAGAAGGCTCCCATGGGTTCCCAGAGCACTGTTTGTGGCCCTTAGTGGATGCTGTAAGTTAATTTCATTGAACACTAGAGTGGAGTGTTTTGGATGTCAAACCACTGTCACTCTCCAGGATGTCCAGCCCATCCGACAAAAGCAGTGTCTCTACATTCAAGAACCTGGCAGTTGAGATGCCTCTGATTGCAGAAACATCCAACTTGTTGCAAGATCAGGCAATAAAAAGAAATCACTTCAGGTGAATAAAAGCAGCAATTTGAGTGGTCTGTGTATGGACTGGGAATGGAAGACAGAGGAATATGAGTAGATAGGGTAAACTTGGTCTTGGAAATGACCACTTCTGTGGTAAAACGAGCAAATGATCCTAATTCCACAGGAAGTTGTAGGAAATACCTGTCTCTGGGGCTT
Source organism: Muscicapa striata striata (assembly GCA_030060385.1). Lineage (NCBI taxonomy): Eukaryota > Metazoa > Chordata > Aves > Passeriformes > Muscicapidae > Muscicapa > Muscicapa striata. Next base: position 5,179,842 of record JAREIS010000057.1, on the reverse strand, counting down.
AAATTTTGTGGAACTTGGTATTTACAGGGAAGATAAAAACATGACGAAAACATTCACACTTCCAAAAATCTGCAGATATATTTGTCTCCTCAAGGACTTTGAGTGAAGATTTTGAGTGAAGATTTCTACTGTGGCTGTCAGTGTCAATCCCATTATTTCAGTTCTGCCTGTAGATTCCAGTGTTTCCTGTATCATAGCTATGATGTAAGCTGTGGTAGAAATATATGTATATATACATAAGTGTATTGATTGGCAGAAATTCCTCATTTACTGACTGTTGCAAATTAAACCGAGTCTGCACTGAGAATTATCATCCCTTATAACATCATCAGGGTTGTATATTGGGGATTTTTTCAGACTCCAGAAGACATCATGGTATTAGTAGAGCAGTGTAGATTACTCCATTTCTTCAGAATCATTATATTTTAGTATTTTTTCCACCAGAGCTTTGTTCAGCCTTCCAATTGCAATATTCTGGTGGTGTGAAAAACTGTGTCTCCTAACTGAAACCAGTTAGGACATCTGATGTGAAGAATCTAAGAGGATGCTTATCTTGTTGAAGAAAAACTTGTCTTAGGTCTTTTCTTTTGGGTGAAAAAGAACAGAAATAAACTGGCTTCCTGGGCAACAAGTCTTCTCAATAAAAGAAATTCTGTTGCCTATGAATACATCTGAGGTTTTGCTGGCAGCATTCTAGCTGCCACATTTTTCTGTACTCAATGTGCTGTCAGCAAGATACTTTTTGACAAAATTCTTTGGGACACTCTGTCCTTAAAGAAGTACAATACAGAACCAAATTCTGTTTTATTTGTGTTATATAGAAAAGTAACATATCCATGTGTTCACCATTTATTTTTTAATATATTTGTAGGACAGTTATCTGTGGCGTGATTGATAAATTCAAAACTGAAAGAATGGTTGCATGGAACAGGGAAGGGACAGGCTTGTCTGCCAGGGGTCCACTGAACTATATCCAGCTCTCAGACTATTCCTACCAGAGAAAAAATTAAGTATAAATTGTTGTGATAAAAATGAATAGTATAAAGAAGAAAAATCATGTCCACTTATACTCTACAGTTTAGGTGCAAATTTACTGAAATTTAGCTCCATGCTAAATAATGGCTGCTTTCTCTATTGATCTGGGGAGTGACCTAAAGAATTCTTTCAAACCTGAGTCAGATTCTAGCTGTACTCAGAGTGAAAGTCATAGGATGATAGAATATGTCTGTTACAAACTTAGCACATCTGCTGGTTTTTTTTAGCTTTTCAAAGGAACTTGAACTCATGTTACTACTACACTTTGAAACTCCTAAAGCATAGACTGAGGAGTGTGTTTGTTTTCATAATATATGCTTTTCTTGTGACTGGCATTACTATTTTGCAAAACAATTCCTGCCCCCAAAAATCTCCAGTAAATTAATGGAACTGCAAATTCACTGTTTTGTTTCTAGTATTTCTGTGCATCAGTGAAGGCTGAATAGACGTTCTGTGGTATGCAAAACACAGAGAACTGGTTTTGTTCCTTGGGCATTCTGCAAAGTGGGAAGCCACATAAGGAATACTCAGTCAAGGTGTAAGGTTACCTAAAAAATATTTTCTCAATAGCAGAGCTTTAGCTTATGAAAAACATTTAGAATATCCACAGGGAAAATCTTTGGTTCTGCAGTTTCATATTTAGATTACCGTAGCTGGAAGTTAATTAGCCCTGCTAGCCTTTTTCTTTTGGGCTAATTAGTAAGAAAACTGGATATAAAAAGTCAAAGTCATTTTGAGAGAAAGAACTTCAACATTTTGTACAGAGCAGTCCCTTTGGAGGATATTATCTCCATAATGACCATAGGTTGCTCTCCATTCTGACAGAATGTAGTTGTACAGTCTCTGGACTCATTTAGACAACGTCTTAGTCATTAATGATTTCAGGCCTAGCTGCTTGCATTTGCCAGATGAAACCACATGACATGTTGTTTAATTATGCAATGATCAGCGGCCTTTACATTTTAATTAGGGAGCCACTGTAATGAAGCCGTCCCACTTTACATATGGCTTCTTGGGCTGAAAGGTTGTCTTTACTAATTGGTTGTTTGGAAATGTAATTTTGACACAGCAATACAGGTAGACTTGTCTTCACTTCCAATGTGTTTCCTGATCTCTTTTTTTGGTTTGGCTAATTAGTGCTAATAATTTAAAAGCTGCAGAGTATTCCAAAACTCCTGCTGTTTACTATATGTATGGTAGATTTGTTAACAGATTTTAGTTCTGTTATACATGGTGACATACTGCCAGTTCCTACTCACAATTTTCTTTGGTTTTCTAAGATCACAGGGACTTTATCATCATGCTATTCTTTCAGTTAGCTGTGTGTGAAACAGATTCCTGATACAAGGAGTTTAAAGAACTATAATTTAATAACCATTTTCAGTACTCTTTAGAGACTACTTGCATTGGAAAATGCATGATCTTTTGAGCTTAAGCTTTTCAATGATTAATTCATGAATATATCTGCAAGAATGCCAAGGTCTCCAAAATGATGAAAGCTTATCCTTTCACTGCTGTTTGTTTTCATTTCAAATCAAAGCTGTCTTGTTTGTTTGTTTATTTTTAAAAATAATGGTAGTTCTTTCCACTGGGTTTTTGATATAATTTTGACAAGTAAAAAAATTAATTTACATTAAAGAATCAAATAGGTAAAGTTTCCACCTCTGCCTGCATTATGTTGTGTGATATGATAAGCAGAAACATTCCCAACCTGCTCCACCAATTCAGCACACATGCTATGTCTCTTTTCTATTTGGTGCTTCATTTTATTTATAACAATAAAGTAGACAGAGTTTATCTTAGTTCCTCTCAGGAATGGCTGTCTATGAGGATCCTAGCTCAAAAATATTTATCTCTGTGTCCTTTCTTCCTGAAAGCTATTTTTGCGTGCATCCAGTTGAAGAAAATACAAGTTGCTTCAGTTAGTCAAGAGACTCAGCAGGAGAGTTTCAGGCAAACGTTACTGCTGCTCATTTGTTAGAGCTCTCTTCTGGTCAGACTAACATTGATTAAATCCAGGGTTACTCTCACATGACACTTCCAAACCTCTTACCATCCTTCCCAGAGCCCTCCTTTAGGTTTTCTGTTCAGCAGCTTCTGACAACCACACAGGCTTTAGATCCATATGAGTTCTTTAAAACACTTTAATTTCAAAGATTTCCTGTGCATTTCTGAAAATCGATCCCATAGTTCTCATTTGTTACTAATGTAAAGGTGTTAGAATGGGGACATTTTGTGCTGTGTATTTTTATTTTTATTTTGCTTAGCAAAACAAAGACTTGAGAATGATGAAATAATTTTGCAACACTGAAAAAATATTAGTAACATCTCTCAACTGTTAGAAAACTAACAAGAACTTGCACCACCTGCTATCTGGCAGCCAAATAATTTTGTCTTCTGTGTCACAGATATTGAAGTGCATCACTATTGTGTCTTCATCCAAGCCATGCAGATTTTTTACTTGAAGTGAATAATGCTTGTAGGAGGTAGAAGGTTATCTTGATAATTACTCCCTCTGCTTAATAATTTTGTTATGTAACTTTTTTTTTTTTTTTTAATTAGTAACTTGCCTTGGCATATACCACTAGGGTACTAGAACTCTATGGATGTTGTTAAAATAAGACAATATAAATAAATCCTTCTTAAAAAATACAAATTATTTAGTAATTATTAGATGAGGTACATTAGAATGATGTTTAAGCAAGTTACTTTTTCTATGATCACAATCAATTTTTTTATGGTTACCTACAAAAACTTGCTCTAGCATAAAGGATTGTAGATAATTCTTACATATTTAAAACTATTCCTCATTTTCTTCAGAGTAAATACTGGATTATGATCATTACACTGGAGTTAGCATGAAAAATTTCACTGAAATTAATGTTATCTGGGAAAGTCTTTCTGGAAAAGACTGATCATCAAGACAGTTGAGCTGTACATATCAAGTAAACATTTAGCCAATAGGATTCCATTGTCTTCTGCCAAAGCTTTGGCTTTCAGCCAAATTAGTTTTGTTGTGTTTTTACAAAATGGACACAAGGCACAAAAGATAAGAAGGCGCAGAAAGCTGAAGTGATTTTGATCAAAATATGAAACATATGAGGTGGTAAGGAGAATTTTGTGATGCATCTACTGCATATTTCTGAAATTCTTTATTTTTATCATTTCTAAACCTAAAATTTATGCTCAAGTGATTACATTGACTATGTACAGTTTTCTGGTTACTTCTTTATATCCAGCAATCTGGACGTGATCCTTCATGATGCTGGGTGGTTTTGCCTTTATTTCCTATAACAAGTGAGCCAGTGTTTCATCTTTACCCTGATAGCAGTGTCTAATTTTATTGAGTACTTCTGTAGGCTAAGTTAGAACAAGTTCAAAATAGCCAGCAGGACTATTACATGCTTAGGACTTTATCAACTCAAGACTTGTACATGCTCAAGAAAACTCTAATGGGAGGATAAAGCACTTGCTTCTGATCCAAATTGTGTCTTTAAAAGGAAATTACTTTTGCCATGGTGAAGTTGCTCACAACTTCTCATTTGGAATGCGCTACATACAGACATCTCTTGTCACGTGCCTCCTGCCAGGGGACTCCTGTGACACACTGACACATTTACACATTGATCTGAGGGAAAATAAAAACTTCATGTCATTTCAACAAACCAATACAATTCAGCTCATGCTAACTTGAAATCTATTGTGCTTCTTGTTTTATGGGTTGAAAATTTTTCTAATGAGAAAAAAATCTCTGCGTAAAATTTGTTTCTGTTGATCATAAATACTTTTGAAAAATGTCCTCTTGATCATCAGTGTTCACTTTCTGTTGCATTTTTCACATTCTTTAAACGTTTATTTGGAATTGAGAGAGGTGCTTTTAGTGAGCTGGTCTTTTTAAAATGCAGTTGGGCAGGGTATAGAAAAGAAGTTACCAATGTGAATAGTTATGGCCACTTTATTTTCTCAAACATGTCAATATGTTTGATATAAGCCTACACTTATTTACCCTGGTAAATTTAGGACTCTTTTTTTCAGCTTTCTAACTTTGCAGCTTGATGTTTCAAAAACATTTAAAATGAGAGGCCCAAAGATGAAGATCATTAAATTTGTATGGAAAATTGAATATCAAACAGAAGTAATAGCTAGATTTTTCAGTAATGTGAAGGTCTTGGAAGACTGATCATGCAAAGAACAATCTTTGCAAAAGAGCCCTAAGTGATAAGCAGTCTCTGGAATGATAAGAACCATACCTTTGCATTATGGAGAGATAAGCATTTGGTGTTTTCAACATCACGCTGGCCCTATAGATTTTGATAACAGGATGTAGTTCTTTCTTGGGCTTTTTGGTCTTTGAATATGTAATTTAGTTAGAGTTTTCCAGAATGTATTTGACATTTTTTAGCTTTATAGTCACTGCTCATGAACTGTTTATTAATATAGAAGTACTATTTATTTTATTACGTTAACAATGCCAAAACAGGGCCTTTTAAAATCTTAAATGGCCAAAACTCTTGTTTCATGTAGCATCTTTGTGAGAGAAATTAAGAGCTTTAGTATTTATGTGATATATGCAGATATATTTAAAGTTTAGGATGTGTTCAGTGGAACTGCCCAGGAGATGCATTTGGCTTTACTTATCATATTGCATAAACCCAGGACTTGGATTTCTGTCTCTTCGGAGGAAAGCATGGTGCGGACACACTTCTGACTTCTACAACATGAAGGATTCTTGTGTTGCCAGTAAAATTATATGCAGTGGTTAAGAGTGGAAAAGAACAGATCGGCATTCAGGCAGTTTCTTTCCATTCTGCATTATGGCAGATTACTTGCTGCATTCTCTGATAAGTAGGTGTCACATAACCTGTATTCTGACACCAGATTTTTATTGTAAATACTTGGAAAAAGAGAGGAAAAACTCTACAATTAATAGCAGGCAAGTACATATCAAGTATTTAGATGAAGTAGATAAAGTACTGAAATCATTAGCTGGTGATTTGCTGGTAATTATGTCTGCATTTCAGGTTTGTAACTCTATTTGCCAGAGTAGATTTAAGTTAGATACTTTTGAATTCACAGTAACTATCTAAATTAAAACTACGTTGCCAAAATTTTAATGGTTGCATTAGGATTTTTATGATCCTGAATTTTAATAGTGCTAAATCAGCATAGCTGGTAAAATACTTGAGAAGCATGAACAGGATTATTGTCCCCAATGGTTGGCTCAAAATATTAAATATTCAGCCTATATCTGATTTGTGCATTGCACAGCACTATCTGGCATCAGAACAAAATGTGATTTATTTGTAACCCAAATGAGGGATGGGGATACATCCTACAAATGCTTAGCAAAGGACTAAACTAAACTCTGCCAGCACCAGTGGGAACAATTCTGTAGATTTGAGTTTGGAACCAGGGCACAACTACACCCAGGTGGTCATAGGGGATCCAGGTCTGTGCCTACAACCAGGTTAACTGAGGAATGCCACCACACAGCAGAACAGGTGCCAGAAATGTTTGTCTCATGCAGAAGTGCAGGTTCCATATGCCACATCCCGCTGATGGGATGTGTCCACCAGGTCTGGCAGAAAACTTGCTGCTCTTGCTGCTCAGCAAGGCTGGGATGCTGCCTGTGAGAATGAGAGGTTCCCATGGCTTCAAGCAGCTGGTCAAACAGCTGGGTAGAGGTAACAGTAAAGCCTGACATTGACTCAGGACTGCAAGTGGTTCTTGGTCATGCTAAGCCTCTTTATCCAATCTGTTTCTCTCCTTTTTACTAGATAAAGCAGAATATTTGATAACATAGAGTATTAAATATATGTGACACAGCAGATAAGGCATTAGTATGATAAAACAATCAGAGTACTATGTCTTGCTAAGTACTGCAACTACTGAATTTTAGTTTCAAACACAAAAAATATGTTTAAAATGAAGGTAAAGTAATTTATCTTTAACTGGTTAAAGTGATTGGTATATTTTAAAAGATGATTTGTGGCATTATCACCTACTATACATCCTTAAATATATGTATGATATGACTTCTCTCTTATTGAGGGAACCTGAGTAGTAAATATTAAGATTAAACCTGAATGTTAAAAGAAGTGATAGCAATCATAACAGCATGAGTTCAAGGTTTCCCACAGCAGTTCAGTGAGTCATGGCTTATCATTACTTGATTGGATTAAAGCTGTAATGAAGTTCCCCATCCAGTTTCTACAAGATTTCTAAATATAATAATAATAATAAGTTCCATCTTTCTTTTAAAAAAAGAAAAAAAAAATTACTGTAAATTTACAGTAATACACAACCAAAAGGCCTCTTGTTTGCTATATTGTGTTGGTATGAGCTGGTGCACTGAAGTCATGAAGAGTGATTTTCATACATCCTGGGCTACCTACATTCTTATTTATCTACCAAGACAACATTCATCACCATAATACGAATATGAGTTTTTGCTGTATCACTATTTTACAGAAAGAGAGGAGAAATGCAAACATTAGGTGTGTCTCTGCAGAGAGCAGCATCACAGAGCAGAGCTCTGTACTGACACCCCTAAGCCTGTGCTGGGGCCCAGGGCAGTAGAAAGCTAAAGGCAGGGTTTACTGGCTTCAGCGGCTACTGCTTCAGTCTTTCCTCTTAGATTCTTGCACATTTCTGTGCCAGTGCAAGGCAGCAACAGCACAGAGACCCCACCTCATTAAATCCTTGCTACACGTTCACAGTGACATCTAAGTCACACATATTCCTTTGTAACAGAAAACAAGGCACAAAGTGTGCATCCACATCACGTAAATTGGTGCCTGGATTGGTTGTTTCCCTCCTTAGAAACACCTGAAAGTTACAGGATATTCACCATGGTGTCCAAATATTCTTCAGAACCAACAGTGAGCCCTGCAGATCTATCTGCTGAATGATGTGGGAGATCAGCTTTCAATTTCATTTTACATGCTCATCCCCAAAAATATTTGGAAATTTAAGGGATTAAGTCTCTGACAGGTGGTTAAATTCTGCCTTTTGTTGTTTTACAGAATTAAGTCTGACAACAAATAGCTATGGAAATATATATTTATTGTGTAAAGAGAATGAGATAGGAATTAGCATCAGAGCTACCTTGAAAGTTATGGAGACACCTTGAATACTTTCAGTTTGTACTAAGAAAGATGCTTCACATTACAGAACTGACCTTGTTATATCTCAAAATGAACATGGTGGGGCCCTTTTATACTGAGAAAGATTTGGCCATCAAGATAAAAACAAAATAATAAAAAACCCCTTGTAACAGATCAGGATACCCTGTTGGAGAGTCCTTGTACTGCAAGATCTATGTGTGGTGTCCTGAAAATTAAAATTCCAGTCTGTTACTTATAAGAATAATCTGCTGCTGATAAAAAGAGCTCTTCTTTTTGTTTCTTCATATGAATTACTGAATGTTAACTAAAATTCTCATCATCTAGCTCCCTGTTTTAAATCCTTGTGCATACCAGCTTGTATTAAATTGTCTTTTTTACTCACTGGATGTGGTAAAAAAACAGTGGCTAACAAATGTTGTCACTAAAGATTGTTTTTATTCTTTGAAGCTGTTACTTACATAGTTATTTACATCTCAGCTATGTAGGACAGCTGACTTCATGTTAATCCAATTAAATATTTTAAGCAGTGACTTTATTGAAATAACATTTTTCTTCCAGCACAGCTGCCCATGAGTTTGACAAAATAATTTCACTGCATGATGAAGTTTGCTGGTACAGAGAGTAGCTGGACCAGCCTGTTTCAGAAAATTCAGTATTTATTTTAAGAAATCTGTATTTTTGTTAATATTTTACTTTATCTGCTTTACACTTTCCTAATTTTATGTGTGATTTATAACAGCTAATACGTTCTTACTGCTACATCATAACAATATAGTAGCTGATTAAAAATAAAATAACTGAAATAATTTTAACACTTGTAAACACATGAAAATAACATTTATATTACTTATTATTCAGTTATATTGCTGACATTTATTGCAAAAAAAATATTTTGTAGAGATATAACAAATTGTGAAACTAGCCCTTTAAAAATGTACTTTCACAAGAAGCAAAAAAAACCAGGCAGGGAAAAAGTCAAAATTAAAAGTTATTAAGAAAGCATGATTCTGAGATTTAACTGGCTCCTAGATGTTTTTGAAAAGTGGAGGTAATTGCTATTCATGCCCTTGTGGATGTGATCTCTGCTGTCCCCACACCAGCTCTTACACCCTGACTCAGGGACACCATGCCCAGTGAGGGCAGGGAGCAGCCTGGAGGGAGCTCTGAGGATGGCAATGACTCTTCCAGCAGGACAGAACAGTTTTCTCTTCGTGCCCTTTGAAAACCACTAATGCTGATCAAAATACAGTGAACTAAACATTCATTGTAGCACAGGAAAGAGGCAAAAGCCAAACCTTGTTTTTTATCACAAGCTTTATGTTACAAACTATTCTAAGAGTTAGGAAAAAATTAAACTTGAAATTTAGTCTTACTTTTTAGAAGTGAATTTTTAATAGGAACTTCTCCATAGGAGCAGTTTAGTATGAGTTCCTGGGTTTATTTCTTTCTGCAAACATGGACTTTTCTTGCCTGGCAAAAGATATTTTTTCACCTGTGTGTCACTGCAGATTATTTAAATAAATTATCTAATTTACATATGCAAAAATATTAAATTAAAAATTCCCTTATAGTGACAAGTACAGGTGAGTTACAGCTACTTTAAAAGTAGCATATTTTTTAAACATAGGTGGAATTTTTATAACACAAGTCCATGTTAAAGAGAAGATAGGTTCTGCAGATTGGTTCAGGTATCAGTCATCAACTCAGGGAATTGATATATTTTTACATTTTACATACAGTTGGATAAAAAAAGCAGCAGGCCAACCTTTGGTTCAACCTGATCTTAGAGATCTTTTCTAGTCTTAACACTTCTGTCATTCTATGGCTTTCTAAAGTAAAACATGGTAATTAGAACTATCAATAGAAAAATGCCACAGCTCATCCCCCTCTATTAGAGAAGTTATTAAAGTAAAAGTTTGAAATGCACTGGATTGTCTTTTAAAAGCAATATTTGGAATTCTGGTTCAGTGAATCATTTGAGCCCATGCTTTATTTTAAGTAAATTCTTAAACTTAAGTAAATTCCTCAAAAGTGTTGCTGAATGGAAATGATCCAACAAGTATACTATTACTGTTTGTTTGTTTGTTTTTTTCCTAATTAGAACCTCATTGTTCTTTTAATTGTTGCTTTCTGCATGTAATACTTTTCAATTTTAATGGAAAATTAGCACGGGAAGCATCAGCAAGAACCGTATTGTTTCAGCATTTCTCAAAGAATTTAGGAACTATTTTCTGAATAATATTTTAAAGAAAATGGGCATTTTTCTAACACATACTTCTTGTGGTTCTTCAATTCTTAAGAGGACTGCTTTTGCTGGGTTAGTTGACTTTAAGGCTTAACACATCTCTAGCAATAAGCAAGCATGTTGGACATGTTGTTTGATGAACTTCAGAGATTTAAGCACTCAGCTTTAATTACTGATGGTTTTAGCAACAGCACAATAACTATGGGCTCCTGCTTCACTAAATCAAAGAAATGTGACTGAGGGACTTCTGATCCAATTGCTCTCATTTAGTTCAGCTCTCACAAACATGGCTGTAAAATATCATTGTGGCTTGAGTTGACATGAAATGCCATTGACATCAATCAAATAAAAAAATGTGAGAATCAATACATAACACAAACCTGGTAGTTCCAGCCGCTTAATCATCTGCACATATTGGTGTTTCGTTTCCCTCCTACCATTTTTTCTCTCCAACTTCCACTTTATTTTTTTAAGCACATGTCATCTGCAACCAAGTAAAGTTTAGCAGCTGTTGAGATGAAAGGATCAATACTTCCCAATCAGGATGATCCGAAAGACACTATTACTATATAGCATTCGAGTGCTAATGTTACTGAGTAAAGCTCTGTACCTTTTAGTTGTTCAGTGATAATAACAGTCTTTTGTCTGCCTGCTGATACAATTATGCACACTATATTGAATAGTTATGATTGTGTGGCTTGTCAGCATTCCAAGATTTTGCCAGAGACCTGGCTCTATGAACTCATTCAGAGCAGCAGGGCAGGTTTAATGGGCAAGTTGGATGAAGCATGAAGCCAGCTGGTGTCAGCTGCCTCTTAACAAATGTAATATGTATCAATCACTCAGCATGTTTTGTTTTTTTTTATTGGTATATTTTTGATCTTTGAGGTCTTATACCAATAAAACATAATTACTGGGATTTAAAGGGGCAGCATTATTTAGAGGGAGGAGATGAAATATTCCTTGAATGGATAATCTTCAGCACTGCCACCTCTATTGACAGGAAGATAATTCAAAGGAAACTGATGGAACCAAAAAGAGCTTCTTGTCATTGGATTCTGCAGGTAGAAAATGGAGTGCATGGTTTCTACAAGGACAGAGGGGTTACAAAGTATATACATTTGTTTTTTTTAAAGCCATGTAACTTCAGGTAAGAAGACTGGTTTAAAATACCCAACAGATTATCTTGGAATTATCAGATCACCAGATCTCTAAGAATACTGGTTAATATAATGCCAGTAATTTATTTTTCTGTACTATAAATCTGATATCAATATTGTATGTCTGATATGGATAGCTTAACAAAACCTTTTATGCTTAATGTGAGATTGTGCAAGAGGTGAAACAACATCCTAGTGAAGCTGAACTGATTATTGTTCCACCGTTACTTGTATTGACTATGTTGAAATCTATTAAAACAAATGTCAGCCATGTCAAAACCAAAAAATCCTTCCTGAAATCTTGTCTGAACTGCCTTCATCAAAAACCAGCCCCAAACTACCCCATGTACTGTAAAAGGTAAGATGTCCAGGCAAGAAGTTTAGAGTTTTTGCATTGCTGTGTTGAAGGCAAAGAAGAGGAGGAGACAAAAATATTATAGCCAATTAGCTAAAATGGTACAATTGGTGCATTCTAAGCTTGATGGGCTCATTAAGCATTAAAACTCCTTGACATTTCCCTGTTGTACTGATAAATAGGAATGAGCAGTTTGCATTTTATACTTTACTAGATTGTATGTCTTTTTGGCTTCTTCATCTGTCATGTTTTACATGTTTAATTTTGCCTCTATTTCATTAAAAAAATCAGCACTAAGGGTTCTTTGCTCTTCTAATTATCTTCCTTTGAAAAACTCCTAGTTTTGTATCAATGATATTGTTTGGTTCTAAAGTGTAATAGTTAATACTCATTGTTAAATTGCCAAAAGGATATAGACTAATATGTCATGGCTGCTTGCTGAAAATGCCATCATTAGTGATCCATGAGTTGCAGAGAAAAATAGAAAAGAAGAAGGCCAACAGTCTCCTGAACACTCCAAATGATTTTTAGAAGTCCATTTTTATTAAAAGAGTTCTGAATGGAACCCTCCTTGATGTCATTAAAAACATTAAAACATCATCTTTAAATGGAATTACTACTGCATTGTTTTAATAAATAGGAAAGAACAAAAGGCAGATGGTGAATGAGATAGTGATGGCCATTTTATACTAATGTTATTAACCTCAGGACTACCTTTCTATACTATTACAGTATTAAAAAAAAATCCACCTGGATTGGATATTAGTGGCATGAACTGATGAAAAAGACCCTCAATGTTTTTTCCTTTTATTTTTCATTTGCATTCATAACTAATTATTTAAAAAATCCCCTTTCAAATTTTCAGTTGTGTTCTCGCTCTCTTAAAGCTTTTGATAAGCCCTTATTTTCTCTAGGTTTTTACAGGTCAACAGACAATAATTGCTAACTTTGTATTAGGTGTAAAGGACAAGGTTGTGGTGGCAGAGGTGCCTGCAGGGGTGGCCTCTCTGGGAGGAGTTCAGGGGCTGCCCTGTGCCAGACCTTGCAATAGACACACCAGGTGCCAAAGCCAAGCCATCTGGAAGAGTTTGTGGCACCTCAGTGGAAACACATTTAATACAGGACAGAAGAATGGAGGGAAGAGGGAGCAGAGGGAACAAACAGTGAGACAGAGGAGCAGTTGCTCGATGATAGGGCATGCACAGCCCAAGGGACTGTGGCTCCTGGGTGAGCCCAGGGTGGAGCACGTATGGCCCCTGAGACTGTGGGCTGTGGATAGAGCACTGCAGGCTCATCTCTGAGAGGAGCTGCAACACATGGAGCATAGGAAACAAGTGAAGAGCACAAAACAGCAAAGAGAAAGCTCTGTACACACTTGACTGCCTGACCACTCATTGCCTCCCTGAAGGGTCTGGGTATACCCTGCAGAGATAATAAGGCAGGCAGGAGAGGGGTCTGGAGTGAGCTAATGAAGTTGAGCCTGGTATTTCCCCTAAGTAAATTTTTGTCTTCTTTGATTGCCAACACCCAAATCAATAATCAAATATTTGTGTTACTGGCAGTAAATTAATTTGTTCTGACTGTAAGGAAGGTTTACCTTTTGGGACCTTTTTGACATGTTACAATATTCAGCCAGTAGCTAGATGTGTGGTGCTGCAATAACCAATTTTTTTTTTTTTTTTTCTGATCTAGCACAAAAAGTAACTTTAAAAATCTCAGTTAATTATAATAAGACAAATTTTTACAGTTCTGGAAGTCTAATGGGACTTAAAGTTATGATTAGCATGATTAGGTTTCATGCTGGATAGACCATAGTAGTGAAGTGCTGCAGAAACTGCAGAGGTTTTGTTCCCATGCTTTATTTGTTGTTCCCAGGCTGAGGGCCTTAGGCTGACTTTATATTCCCTATATTCTACCACATATGATGTAACCAGCTCACACAATTGTTCTCATTCAGGTGTATGGAGCTGCCAGAGATTGTTCAGTTCCAACACCTATGTGACACTGAACAAAGCTTCTGTGAGCACTTTCAGGGTTACTCCTCATGCACAAACCCTCAATACTCCTGCAGCAACATGAGCTCCTGTTAAATGACAACAAGGCCCACAGCTATGTTCTGTGTCATTATGAAATGACAGGCTTGTGGGCTGACATGAACTATTCTTTATGAAAATGGGGGCAGGTGGCTGAATAAAAGCCTTGCAGAACATTTTTATTCACTGTTTTACAGGCTTCAGTAAGAGTTAAATTACAAGGAAAATTAAAAAACCTAACAAACCACTTGCTCCATTATTTATTTTGGAGGGGTGTATTCTTTTTGTCCTTTAAAATTCTATTGGTCTATCATAATATCTGTTACTACAGGTTTGTCTGTGGTGATTTATCACTATGTTCTTTGCATTGTCATAGGCATATTTGGCACCACTAACATGATGTTTAAATTCCAGATGGTAGAGTTTGGTACTGGGGTCATACCAGGAACACATGGTTTGTCCTAAATGCATGAATTTCTGTATGGTATTTTTCTAATACAGATTCACACCCTTCAGAACAGCTGAGGAAGGGTGTTTTTGTTGATACTGGCATTCATTCCAGCCTGATAGGAGATCTTAGAGATGTCACTGGAGCTGCTGAGACATTGCCTTTATTTTACACAGTATCCTGACCAGTCATACTGAGATTTGAATTTGCTGACATCGAGGGCAGTGGAATCAATATATTAGAATTTTCCATTTCTGCATCTACTGTGGATGGAAAGCTTTCAAACAACAGTAACCCTCCATCTGCATGAGGGTACATGCAGTAGATCAAAGTCTAGAGCTAACCCTAATATATTTACCAGAATATAGATGTACAGCTGGATATAGATATCCTGATGCATAGAGTACATGAATTCCTTACTTTTCAGGTTTGCTTTGTACTGAGAATATGGACAATGGAAAAAGGAGACTAATGCATATTAGAACAAATAGGTCTTCCTAATGTTGATTCCAAACATTTGTAATGGTGCATTTATTCATCACTAAGAAGTATGGCATGACATAAAAGCATAATTTTTGGAGACCCTCCCCTGCCATTCCCTCCCTTCTCCTGTTTCTTCCTTTCTCATGCTTTTTCCTGATCTTTTCTTTTTCTTCTTCTTCTTGCTTTCTTCTATTATTCTCCTCTCCTCTCCTCTCCTCTCCTCTCCTCTCCTCTCCTCCTCTCCTCTCTCCTCTCCTCTCCTCTCCTCTCCTCTCCTCTCCTCTCCCTCTCCTCTCCTCTCCTCTCCTCTCCCTCCCTCTCCTCTCCTCTCCCTCTCCTCTCCCTCTCCTCTCCCTCTCCCTCTCCCTCTCCCTCTCCCTCTCCCTCTCCTCTCCCTCTCCCTCTCCCTCTCCCTCTCCCTCTCCCTCTCCCTCTCCCTCCCTCCCTCCCCTCTCCCTCTCCCCTCTCCCTCTCCCTCTCCCTCTCCCTCTCCCTCTCCCTCTCCCTTCATTCCCTGCAACATCCCTTTCTCTCTCTCACCCACTCCCCGTTTGCTCCCTTCCCCTGGTGCAAAACTTACACCTTTTACACTATGGTAACTCTATTTATCTCCTTGAAAGTCGTCCCAGCCTATCTTAAATTCCACTTTTTAAAAAAAAAAAATATCTATCACTTAAAGCACATATATATCATAATGGAGTTTCTATATTTTTCTTGGAAAAATTTTCACCATAGGCATGTTTAGGAAAGAGTTCAAAATATTTACCCACTGTGGTGTGTATCTAATCATACAGTATCTTTCCCTTTTTGTAAAGGGGCTGAAAACAGGACCAATCCAGCTCACAGAATGGAATCTATTCTCATAATACTAAATTTTGATTCTCCTTTCTCACCATCTCAAACTTCAGGTTAATGGAAACTCATATTTAGCCAAAAATTCTCTCTAGTAATCATAGAATTGTAAAAAGAAGACATTTGAAAGTGTTTTTTCTGCTTCCTATTTTAAATGATCTTTCCCTCAGTGCTGTGTTTTCTTTTTTTTACAGTGACTGTATTCATCTGTCATTCTGCTTAAGCAGTCACTCTTTAGGTCTTGATTACCCTTGCTTTGGGCAATCCCTTCTCTTTTAAATAATATGATGAAAGCAGATCCAGTGAGGCTTACACAATGAGACCTTTAAGGTGCTGCTCAATCCTATCTGGTCTTGCTGAGACAAAGATTGGTCTCTCATTTCATTGGATTCATGATCACAAACAGAGCTGTTATTATGCTTACAAAAAACTATCCTATGATGCAAATACTTAGTAACTATACCAATGCAAAAGACTGGCATTGCTCTCTCTGCTGCTGCTTGATTAACTATTAAGAGAAATGCTTGTTGGTTCCAGGGAACAAAAACATTTCAATTGGGAGGCTCACTGCAGTCATTCTGGACAAACATTGTATTGCCTCTCAACACACTCTTGATTAATTTTAATAGAAAAAACAAAAAGAATAGAAATTTTAACTGGGTTTCACTTAAATTGATAATACTCAATATCCATGTGGGCAGATTGGTTCATGTCCCTCAGCAGAATCTTTGTGGTGAACCCTGTGACAGTTCTGGGGTCTTTAAGCAAGATTTGTAACTAATAGTGATGGAACAGGGTAAAACCCCACAGATTTGTCACCTAGTTCAGAGTCAAAGCCAACAGCATTTGTGTGCCTCTCTGAAGCCATTGGTTAAAACCTCTAAATGCTCTTGAAGTGTGTTAAACATTGTGAATAGTTCTGATGCTCTGTTATGTGGATGAATAAATAATTTAAACGGTTGAACAGGCCAGACTGACCTTCACCACAAGTTGGGATGAAGAGTCCCAGTTTGTTTTAGCATCTTCTTTGGGTTTGGAACTGAGGCTGTAAAGTCTTCAACTGCTTCACATCAAATGCCTCCTTCTGTGAAGTGCCTGCCTGGCCAGCAGGGACTCCTCGCTAGCTGGGCCTCCCTTACAGGAGGAGTGTGAGTGTTGCCTGTTAGTGCGAAGATACCAAGTCCTTTCCAGAGGTGTTTGCTTCTTTCTTTATCTTTTTGTGCAACTATACTATCCCACTGAAGAGTCTAGCTCTTGTGTAATCAGTTTCTGAACATAAAATGCTCATAATGCCTTAACATTTTTTTTTTTTGCACTTCTAAACCTTGAAGTGAAAAAAATAATTGCAGTTCAGAAGTGTATTTAACTCAGTTTAGGCTTGTGGTTAAAATCTATTTATTGGAATGGACTCTGAAGGGGTGGAGTAAGAACATTCTTGTAAGTGATCCGTCAATTTTAATGGTTTGATACCTGAATTTATGGAGTTAAGCCAAGGGATTTTTTTTTACTTGTTTTGTTTAGAGAAAGTTTCCCAGAACTACATAAACATAAATACTGAGGGTTTTTAGGTGTTTTTATGGGATCATTGACACCAGAAAAAGAAGACAAAAATAAATTAGAAGCCAGAAAAAAGAATGAAATTAGTACAAGTAGGAAGAAAAAATTAAATAATTTTAAAATAATAACACTGAATAAAGTGAATTCCTAAAATGAAAGAAACTGTATAAATTTCCTCTGGCACTTTTTGGAAAATCTTTTTAAATTATAAAAAAGAAGAGATAATAAGCTGCACTAAGGTTTTTGTGGGAAACTATGAAATTTTCTGATAGAAAATTCATCAGAAATGCAAAGCTAGGCTGGATAGAAATACCAGGGTTTTCACTTAGGTGGAGTTTACAAATCTGCACAGCCATTTGTTTTGTCTTTGCTTTGAGATGCTTGGGCATTATAAATATTGCAGAAATAAAACTTTTATCACAACAGCATAAGATTCCACTAATGGCACTTGCCATCAGTTCCTTACCTGTGTTGTCTCTACAGTGGCCTTAGCTTTTAAATAGTTCTTTCATTGGAGAGGAAGGAAAGGTCAGCGCTCTCTTATTGTTCAACACCACCGAGGGCTTTCCGGAGATTGGCAGCCAGCAGAACCTTGCAGGGAAAGTGCTGGATAGTGCTGCCAGCACGGGCTTGCATAGATCAGCATTTCATTACAGAAATAGCAAATGACTGATGTATTTTCTAGGTCAAGGTGGAAAAAGTTAAATAAGGATACTGACAACTTGAGTCAGGGAACATGGCTATTGTGTGCAGTATTCCATCAGCTGTGGACGGACAGTGGAACCCTCTTTTCTTTCATTATATAACAATACTTTAATATTTCTTCCCTGAAATCTATTGTGTGTTTGGATATACCAGAGGAGCTACAAGCACTTCTCTTAAAGAATTTTAGGTTCTTATTTAGTCATGATTTAGATTTAGCCATGATTTAGAGAGCTAATAAAAGTAGTTTAGTAAAAGATTTAAAGTATTTGCTTTTTTCCCCAAATGTTCTTCATAATCACAGCATCTCATCTGGGCTGGTGCAACTGAGGGTTTCAGGGATGTGACTCAGGAAAGTGAAGCTATCAAGAGGAAGAATGGTTTCTAAGGCAGCAGGATGGTGTCTCCAGATCCTTCAGCTGAGAGGGCTCAACAATAAAAAAAAGCATTGAAAGATTTTTAAAGACAGCTAATTAGTTCCTGTCCTCTAATTATTGTTCAGTTTTAACTATTTCTTAGCTGTTTTACTTTCCAGAAAGTAAAAAAAATGAAGAGGTTCTGCCTCTTCATTTTAATTAAAAAATTAAAAGAGTAATCTTTGCTGGTAATTTATCAGTTCAGTGCAATTTTAAATCACTTTTAAAGTGGATTTTGGCAAAATTTCATGAAAATTATTCCCTTTTCAAAAGTATTACAAATAATAGCCTTCTTCTATATCCTTTCACTCCGCCTCTGTAGGAAGAAGCAGATTTGTTTATTTAGGGTAGCTCTTTAGAGATTTACACTTGGAATTTTCACAATTCAGAGAGAAGTCTGCATAAATGTGACATGGACACAAGTGACAGGAGCTGATCCTTTGCACTCGAAATTCTTCTCTCAAGGCAGTTTTGATGCAGAGCAGGTGGCTTGGCAGATAGAGCTCCACCTGGATAAACCATGGGACATCAAAATAGCCTGTTACCTACTGACATGCAGGAACCACAACAGGAAATTGAGATAAAGTATGAAAACCTTTTTGCTACAAATTCAGACAGCTTTTCTGCTAAGGTGGACCAAGGAAAATATTATAAATTTTTATTTGGGTTAATATGAATGTTTCTTAATTTTCTTTTACTTACTTTTGTTATTTTTGTATTTAATTTCCTATATTGTTAATCAGTTTTGGATTATCACAAAAGCAAAATATGGGCAGAAAATTTAGAATATATTTGTGTATTTGTGGTTCCACAGAAAAGAGAGCTGCAGGTTTTAATTCTGAGGTCAGTTCACAATCTTTGTCAGGTAAAATCTGGTGAGGTTGTGTTACACAAACTTAGGACCTCTTGAATAAATGAAAATAAAACTTCTTTTTTTAAGTTGAATGTATTTCAAGTTTTAGAAAAATCCTATTTTATACTTAGTCTTTACAAAAAATCAGAGTTTTGTCCACATGACAACTTAGAGTTGTCACCAAGCTGCCAGATAACAAGCTTATATTGTTCAGGAAAATATATTACAATTTTATCTGCTTGTACTGTTTAATAAAACATTAGTATCTCAGCATTTTTATTTAACAATAGGCAACCTTAGGCCAGTAATTATGCAACAATTATAATAATAAAAACTGTCCCCTGCTGCTCACCTAGAAACAAGAATACATTAAACCAGTACTAACCATCTAAAAGGAAAGCACAAACTACACTCATTTTTAATGCCCCTGCAGTGCACCATGGGAAGCTAATAATTCACCCTCTAATTAGTATCCCTTCTGCTGCTGTTGGCGCAAGGACAGACAAAGAGGCATCCGCTTCATTACAAACTTGCCTTGGTAATCTTTAAATGTCTTTCTTCTCTGCAGGTCGAACGCACGGAACAGGGGCAAATAGAATGTGCAATTAAAAAAAGGTTTGCTGGTATCACTACTCTGACCATGCATCCTAAGTCTAATGAGTGCACTAGAAAGGGGGGGGAAAAAAGCGCCATTTGAATGTACTCATTCTCTTTTTTGGCTTTATTATAATTCTTCCTTCTTTTTCTTCATTAGTGTCTACATTAGCAGAAAAAGGAATACACCAGTGGGGTAAAGATTTGATAACTTCACAGCATACCTGCAATAACAGTGTTGTTTAGACTTTGAGTAGTTGGTAAATACGATAAATCTAGTTTAAGAAAAAGGGAATGATGGTAGGCCTTAATTAATGCTTGCGAAGATTAATTGTTTCAAGGGGACTGTATCAATTTTAATACATTTCTCTTTTAAAACCAGAATGATTTTGCCACAGGGCACTACAGGTTTGAAATATGCAAAGCATTTCTACATAATTTTTAGAACTCTGGTGATTACAGTGATCATAGTATTACAGTGATGCTTTCCTTTAACTGTCTTGTTTACACATGCACAATGTATTTGTTGATTAATTTACGCTTATAGAAAATGTTGTATGCCTGAGGATATTTTCAACTTGCCAATACACAGCTGATTCTAATTATTATAGAGAAATTTTAGTTTTCACAATGGCCTGCTGGTGCTGTCAGAAGCAAGGCCAGCAGTGTGTTGGACAGCACTGGGACCTTGTGCTCTGGATCAAATACAACTTAAATCAGTTGTGTTATTTCCATTTCATTGCTGTGCAGTGATCTCTGTGAAGCCCCATTAGGAGGCTCATAACAAAGCTAAGTGTGATGTTGCCTCTTCTGTTAATTTTGAGGATTACTTATTGAGTAATCAGAGATGCCTCTTCATACCTATTTAGATCTGGTCCTGCTGTCTGTGAGATTCTGCTTGTGTAATCACTAGGAGAGCTGGGTGGGCTCAGGAGAGTTGAATATCATGTCACATTCTTACGTACAGTCAATAGAAAATTCAAAAGTGAATGATCACAGTAACCAGCTTAAAATTCTACCTTCTATTTTGATATACATCTGTAATGCTCTCTGCTGAATAGGTAATTAAACTTTTTTTTTAATAAATATGTAGTTTGAAGAAAGTTAGTGGGGCCTCATAATCCTTCCACTTGAATATTGTAACCTAAGGGCACGTGAATACTGGATTATCAGTATGTAAATTACTCATAGTACTAAAAAAGTTCCTTAGTTAGTTTTTAGTTTTAATATTAATTAAAGGAGCCACAAGAGAAATGAAGAATTGTTGTCTGTAAAACGAAATAGGGTTTTTATTTGTTGTTCCCTCCATCTAAAATAGATATATTCCAGAAGTTCTTATTGGAGAGTAAAACGACATATAGTAAATGTGGTAGAAAAAAAATAAAATTATTTGCTTCCACTCAAATAGTGCTTGATCCCAGTGCAAATAGTCTTGATCCCAGTTTGTCCTAACTCAAATGTGCACAAATTAAGAAATGACAAAAGTTGCTATCTTAGGCCTTGTGTACACTTGAAAAGGAAGTTGATGCCATTTTAGATTATCCTAGGATTCATGGGGAACTTACAAGTTTTTATCAGTACTGTATCTGTCTGGAGAATAAAAGAATGACTTAATCAAATGGTTCTGTAAATTTAGGCTTTGCACTGTGTTCATTTAAAAATGTAAAAATTGGATTTGGTTGGCACTCAATAGTACAAAATTATTTTCTAACGAGTTATTCTCCATTTCTATTATTGAAGTATTTTGATAGGAAAATAATTGGATATGAATTAGAACATGTTGATTTAGTGCTGCATGAAGCACACTTTGCATGAATAAGAATGGAAGCAAAACCAAAATCCTAATGATAGTCTCTTTAAAAAACATACATGTATCTCTAATAATGACTAAACCACAGGTCACTTGGTTAATTGTTAGTGACATGGTGGATTTAATGGATCTGGATGTAGCACTAGGACACTTTCTATAACTGACCATTAATCTCAACACAAATACTTTCTGCCTCAGTCATTACTGCTTATTCATCTGACACGCTTGAGCCTAACTTCTTACTATCTTATGAATGGCTTCTCTTCCAGTTATGTGGTGCACTGCATCAGGGTACATTGTTTTCCATAAAATATCTTAAGTCTCTATTTTTTATGGCTGACTAGAAACAGCAATGTCTGGACTAGCAAAACTCTGTGGTGGACAGACTCAAATGTGTCCTTGGCCAGGTCCCAGCTCCCACAAGAAGGAGACCTTTGTGGGCAAAAAAATAAAGGAACCCATCTGCAAGAGTTATTTTTATTGCCATTCCTTCCAACAGAATCATGCCTGGCTTGCTCACCATGATGTATTCCCTGTGGAGTCAGTTCCTTGATTTCACTTTCCCAGAAAGGTTTACACTCTGCAAGAGAAAAAAGAAATCTCAACACAAATTTGTGGTTTTATATTTTGTAACTCCATAGAGTAATTTTGTAAGTCCATATATCCTGAGTCTCAAATGAGACCTTCTCTGATGCTCTGGCCAAAGGGGAAGTTGTGCTCCATTCGTGTTCTGCCTCTTGTGTAACCTTCAAAGTTTGATGCAGGACAATTCTGCTTGGTTTTGTAATGACTGGTGGCAAGTTGGGGAATTATTACAATAATTTGTATATTACAATATATTAGAAAAAATATATTAGAGTTCTAAATATTGTTAAATACATTTGTATAGATTCCAGAGATCATAGCAGTGATATTTTAATTATATTACTTTATTTATTTTTTGGCCTTAATTCTCAGAAATATCACTATTCTGCAGAAATAAATCATGTAAGTCAAATTAGCATTGATAATTTTTAATCTAGAGAATGTGTATTTCTCAATTATTGATCTAGATAAACAGCTTACAGAAGGTTTTATCTCAAGACTGGGGTTAAATTTTTAAAATTATTATTGGCTGCTTTCAATTTCTGCTATAAATACAATATTTTTCTTAAGCACACCACTTGTTCCTGTTTGGTGAAAAGTGAGATTTTTCTGAAGAAAAGAAGTAGTCCAGAGTTAGTTAATGTCTAAATTAATCACTACTTCCAGGAAATTAATTTTGTTTGTTGCCTTGGCATGGCAGAAAGCATAGCTAAGAAGCCCTGAATATTTGTGAGACATTTTTCTTGTGTGCTGCACCATATTTGAAAGGTCATACACCATTATAAAAGGTCTAAAATTGTTATTGGGAAGACAGAAGGCAGCAATGGATTCCATGTCATCAGCGTTTTAGATAAAGTTTTTAGTACATCTGCATTCTGCCACATTGCCTGCAGCTGCCTTCACAGGCTTTTGAACATAGTTTTGTGTCCACTAAATCACTGAGAGCTTTCTCTGGTGGTTTCAGTGCAACTGGTTTTGATTTCTAGTTTCCACAGTGAGACTAAGAATGAACAAACAAAAAAGAAAATGGAATAGTAACTAATAAAGCAGATAAAAGATAGAATTGTGACATCATTCTTAAGTAGCTTTTTAGAGAGATCTATACTTTTCATACTGATCCATTGTTCTTACATCTCACAGGTCCCAAAAATAATTTGCTTTGTGGTATGTAATATATAGGAGACAAATGAGAAAAGGATAACTAAATGCATAATTACTGTTTCTTAAGGTAACTTTCAGAGGCAATCCTGCAACAGCAAGGTGATGCAACATTATACTAGTTTTTAATACACTGTAGATCCTACATTCCTTATATATTTTCAAAAATTCTCTAGGATAAAGCACAAACTGGCCTAGTACACAAAATTAAAAGCTTAAAACACTACATTCCACACTGGTGTATATATTCCTCAAACTTAAAGAGCATAGGGTTGCAGAATATTTAGAATATCTTAGGCTTAGAGTTCTGAAAAAAAGAGGAAATACATCCTTAAAATTTTATGATGCAAAAATATTTGCCTAATAGTGTGTAATTGAATATTAAGTTTGCTATCACTGTCACATATATTGTTGCATTTAAAGGAGTGGAAAAGTCTAAAATAAGTGATGACCATGAAGTTCTGAAGGGCTCTTATAGATCGTGACAATTTTGACATGCGAGGAGATCATGTTTAAAATCTATTTGTTAAAATTTATTTGTACCTATTTTTGAGCACTTCTTGTTTGCAACTCTTATTAATAACAAATCATTCAGCAAACCATGGCCCTTTAGAGAACTACATTGCAAATTACATTTCTTTTCTGAGTTGGGCTGCTGTTACTGGGCTGAATATGCTGTGCATGCATGGGATCGAATGATTATTAATAGTTCTAGTCTTTCCTGGGTTGCTAGCTGCACAATAATGAAAAAAAAAAAAAAAAAAAAAAAGCATTCATGGCCAAGATACAAATCAGATGGAAATATCACCTCTGAACTTCTCATTCTAAATTTGTACAAAGCAATTAAAAGCCCCTGTACTTACATATTTCTTTTAGACTGCTCTAATGGTTTGGAGGTAACAAGGTAAGATAGACGTTCTGATTAGAAGAGACCAGCACTTCCCAGATCAATAAGAACAGAATGTCCTGATAAATTTTGTACCTCTGGATGAGTCATTTTCTTCCACTGACTTTCAGTTTAAGGATACTCACAGAAATTTATAACAGTAAAGTAAGAGGGTTCCCCCCCCGCAAGTTCTGAAATAATATAAATTTGCCTACAAATATAGTTGTCCTGCTATATGAATTGTAGTAAAATTCATGTGTTTCATGTCACTTAAGCTGTATGAACTTTTGGGCACAGGTATATCCATGTCATGTATGTGATAAACAGGTGAAGGTACTCTGATGTTCAGTGGAACAAGGGACTTTTTTCATTACTTCAGGTATCATTGGTGGATGAATTAGTGTTGGGAATTCAGAGGTTTTAGACTGAAACACTGAACAAGCTTTCCATTTAGGGAAAATGAAAATATGATGCTATGATAATTATATAGTGGATGAATCACGGTTTGGAATAAAAAGGAGCAAACTGTAATCTGCTTCTCACTTTCCTGTTGTATTATAGGTTATGCTTTCAAGTATCATTCAATTTTGTCAAATGCTTGCTTGTGAATTTTTTTCATCGAATTGTTGCATTTGCCTCTCTTTTTGTCTAGTCTATTTCTGCTTTTTTATGATGATTTTTTTTCCTTTTTTTTGCTTTTAATCTGCAAAGTCATTGATGCAGTGTCTTTTTCGCAGCTGAAAGAAACATTTTGAGGAGTTGAATTGCTGTGACAGGATTACGACAGCATGTTGGCTCTCTCTGTCTGTCTTGCTCCTTTACCACTACTGCTTCTTCTGTGTAAGGTAGTAATTATTCACTGATTTACTTCACTTTGTGTCATCTGTCTCCAACTTTTCCAATCCCTATCATACAGGATGAAAAGAGAGACTTTAAAGAAGTGGTTGCCTAAGGAGAAGGAAGGGTTTTGATGCTATTCCTAAGACAAGTAATGAAGATCTTGCATTATCTCAGGGCCAGTATCTCAGTATTAATTATTTGAGCACCTGTAAAATAAATTGAGAAGCTGATTTCCTCTATGAAGCCAAGTAGGAAGGTAAGGGATGCTCATCCCTGAACATTTGAGGTTTTTCCATAAAGAATCTGCTGTGCTATTTCTGTAGCATTAGACCTATGCAGCCCACCACAGAGACGTCTTTAATGCCAAGTCACTTTGGCCTGCTACACCTCACATTCTTTCAAATGTGCTGCTCTTCAAACCAGTCTCTGCTTCCACAGTCCCAATGTCTTTCCTGCTGTTGGAGAATGTCTGTCAGCCTTTTTAGAGTCTTTCTATGATTTTTCAGGATCCTGATATGCTCTTTGACCCAGCTGCCTCAACATGCTGCTGCTATTCTCTTGCCTCTCTTCTCCAGTGCTGTACAGAATTTGTATTAGTCATACAGCCTGTGCCTTGTGTTATAATTTGAAACTCGGATGTGATCTTTAACAGAATTACCTCAATTGCAAGAGTTTAAAATCACAAGAATCTCGGATTACTGCAATATTTCCTTGTGTCACCCTGTGTGTCCCGTAAGGGTTGCTCTTAAAGGAGGAACAGAGGCAGAGCAAGCTCTGTACTGCCTCTCACTGGGTTAGCTCTAACATTAGGGCATGGATGAAACATTTCCAATTTCTCCTAAAGGGCTACACAGCAGGATGCATTGCACCAGCAGTTTGCAGTATGTGTTGAAAGGCTGCAGCATATGCTCTCTCCTCACTGCACTCACCTCCACAAATTTAACTCCAGCAACTTTAACAGACGCTGAGCCTGAGATATCAGGACCATGTATTGATACTCAGGAGGGAATCACACTGGAGGCTTTCTTTCCTTCCTGCCTTGTTCACAAAACACTGGAAACAACATGAATCTTACTGTTCAGGGTATTGCAGTTCGTGAATGGAAAGCTATTTTCATGCCTGTAAGAAGCTATGAAAAGTGTTATTCTAAAAGAACCAATCTACTGTAAAATTTAAGTAATGCTATCTGAAACTGCTGATTTCACTATGGCCTCCACTGGCATATTAACTTTTTAAAAACTATTCCAAATAAACAAAGATTCTTATCTGCATTTACTTGCTTTGAATTTTATGGAAGCAGCAGTTTCTCAGTACAATAAAACCAGATCAAAAAGTGGTTTTTTTTTAATTTAGACAAACCAAATGGGCATCTCTGGCTGAATTCATTCATGCAGCTGATCTCTGGTCTTCAGGATGGTTGGGAGTTTCATGTGGTAAAAGGGGTGTAACTTTTTTACACTGAATTATGCATTTATATACAATGTGTGCCAAACAGCCAGAGCCAGAGAAACATCCTCTAATAAACTGTAGTTAATAAAAATTACTGTTATTTCATGAAACTCCAGTTTGACAAGGATCCTTTAAAGATTTCTAGGTTTTTTTCTATTTTTTTTCCAATTACATTAGATTTTTTTTTGCCTAACTTATTGTACTATCAGACAATACTGTACTATTGTAAACATCCTTTCAGTGTGTTCCTTTTACAAAGAAGGACCACAAGATTATTTCAAAAGGGTAATAATGATAACTATTTTATATAACATATGAATAACATAGGAATTGCATGCACCATTTAAGAATCCCTTATTTTTTGTTGAAATGCTGAATGAGAGTAGTTAAGATTTCCCATGAACATCACAATAGAAAATAACCATAATTTATTCTGTTGTAGTTACTGTTTCCTACAAACTCTTTTCCTCTTCCTATAATCTGAAAACAATTCCTATAATGAAAAAAAATCTAATAATGTGGGATTTTTTGTTCAAATTTGGATGATACTAAATTTTTAATATATTTTTTTGCATTCATATCAGATTCTTCTGGGATCATTAGGCAACTTACTCTTATTAAACAATGCAAATCTTCATCAAATGCTTTTGTTGAAAAAGATCCTGGGCCCATTAATCCCAGCTGCTGAGCAGCCATTGTTCCAAGAGAAGTCAGTAGGAGGTAAAGGTGCTCAGCCTCCCCAGAAGTAGGGAATATTGCATGAAAATAGATCTATCATAGTAAATTGAAATCTTGCAAGTACAGAAAGGATTATTCAGTATCTATTATAAAATATGAATCTATGGAGACTGTTTTCACACAGCAATCTGAGTTGCAGTGTGAAAGATGATACTTTTAGTGCAAGTCCTATAAGGAACAGGGCAGATTCCCATTGCTCCTGTATTTTTTTTTCATGTGCACTCACAGCTCAGCCTCACAACCACTCAGGCTTTGTAGCCCCAGATGAGTCTTTACAGCAAAATTGTGTTAGCACACTGGACAGAGTAAGCTACAGCTTAGGAGGCAAAAAAAGAATATGAACTTATGTGGCATAATATATTGGACTTTCAATTTACTTACCATTACTTAAATATTATCATTATCATTATCATTATTTATGCAATTTAAAAGCTTCCCTGGAAGCTATTATTTAATAAAAGTATTTTTAATACTTTGAACAGTAAAACTAGTACATAAGTTTATTAATCTTTGTTAATTAAGATTGAAAAAAGACTACCAAAACATTTTCAGCCATTGATTGTATAATTGGACGTGTATTAAACAGCTGACTTTTGCCAGCTTACATGTTGTAAACATTGGCAATCTTGAAAGGTTTTCATTCCACCTCTCTCAAAACAATTTTTTTTTTCAAGAGGTAATATATTGTATGCAGGGAAAAACAATCTGAACTTGCTATGAAGCTGGTGACCCAGAGAGCCACAGCTTGGCTTTCAGTTCCTTTGTTTGGGGGCAGTGAAATTACATTGTTCTTTATCTGAGGTCTCTCCCATACAACAGTCAGGTACCTGGCAATGCCCTTTCACAGGCCACACACAGCATCCTACTTCTTCCTCAGGACTCTTCTTAGCAGCATTTCCTTAGTAATCCCTGGGGACATTTGCTTTTTTGGTCAATTCTCTGTGCCAAAAACACGAAACAAACCCATTTTTTTCCTGCTCTCTACCTGTTGCAAATACAGTTCTTCTGTCACTTACTCAGGTTGTAAGATACAGTTTGTGGATTTACCTGTTAATTTAAACTGTTCTGTACTCCAGTGGTGGTTCAGGGCAGATGTGTATCATCCTGTAACACCCATTCACTTAGCATATGTAAACTAATGACAGAGCTGACAAAGATATTTTGAAACAATGCAATTTGCTTTTCAGAACAGTGAAGCAATGTTGAATTCAGCGGTTTGGCCCAACTGTTAATGATTTGGGGTTGCAGGGAATAACCAAGTAACACATGCAAAAAATTTGTTTGTTTAAAACAAACATAGAGTTTAATGTTCTGCTTAAGCCTGTCTTAGACCTGCATCTTAGTGCTTTCAGGATCTCTGTTACTGAGAAGGATTTTTTGGAATTTATTTAAGTGGGGGGTGATTATATTTGTACTGTAAATGAGCTGTTCAGAAGGAAATCCTTGGAGAATCTCCACCAGAATAGGACACAACAAATACAGCAGCAGCTGCAGCATCAGCATGCTCCTCACACTTTCAGCTAGCAGCTCAATGAAACATTTTGGCAAGGCAGAGGACCCAGTGGGTGCCAGGTTGGCACTGGTACCTATTGTGTTTTCTTTGCCTTATAGAAATTTTTAAAAAAATTGTCCATCTATTTTAATGATACTGCAACTTGAAATAAGGTGGAAAAAGGGAAAATAATTAATCTTTCTTTAGGGTCTCTTCCCTGTCATAGACTTTTGCCTTTATTATTCTACTTTATTCATCATGCTAGGAAAAATATTCAAACACCTGATGTTGAGATCAAGTTCCTGGAACACAATGATAAATTTTAAGGGAGAGAATTTCCTTGACATTAACACCACAGTTTCTTACAGTCTCTGTTTTCAAACTTAAGTGTTTAAAAGCATGCTGATCTCATGCAGTACAGCAGAGAACTGGGCTGCCTTATTTCCAGAACCAGAAGCAAACAGCTGTGCCACTGTTGTGTAATGCTCAGGCTAAGTGGGGGACCTGCTGAGGACAGAGCCTATCAATTCAAGAGAATTGGCAACATAATTGGCAATACATTATGGTTAACATAGTGTAATTACTAGAAAGGGGACAGAATGGAATTATCTCAGTGAACATTCTGTGCAGTGTCTTGGGGTGACTTCTAGATCTATATGTATGGGCTTCCTTTGTTGACAGTTTCAGCAGGAGATGTTCCATATTGAATGTAGTTAGTTCTGGTCTAGGAACTACATTTATGATTAGAATTCCCCTCAGTATCTGTCTTTGGGAAGTGCAAAATATGGCTACATAATGCAAAGTATAACTACTTGCTTCTTAAGTAGTGCCTCACATGAGCACCCTCTGTAGAGGCTCTGCAGTCACCACCAGCTCCCAATTAACTTGCAGGATAAGTTCAAGCCTATTGGCTTTAACCTGTAAATCCCTAGATGCCTTGGGATAGGCCAGCTGACATAATTTGTGATATTCCTGCAGGTGCCATCAACAAATCATCATTGTGCCATTTCTTTTGCACTAATGTACAATTTTCTTCAGATCTGATCTGCACTGAGCAACAAGATGCTGAACTCCATGTCTTATCTTTCACGTGTGGTGCTTCTATGGGTGTGTTAGATGAATGATGGCATAAAGGAATATATGAGAGTACAGCTTATGCACAGTAAAAACTGCTAGCACATTTAGAATTAATACAAGCCTACAATAAATGTAATTAATAAGAGCTCTAGAGAACCTCAGAATAAATAATTTTGTTCACACTTGACAGCTAGACTGAAAAATCTGCTTGTGACAAATGCAAAAGGATAGAAGTTGCCTTTGCAAAAGATATGAATGTGTTTAAAGTATCTAAACAGATGATTATATTTCATGTTATGAACATCTATACTCAGAAGTATGTTTCTGGAGAAAAAGAAATGTGAGGTGCAAGCACATTCCTGCCTGGATCAGAACTCCAAAAGATTTGAGAAACAGCTTATTTTTGACAGTTAAACTTGTGTTTCTTTAAGAAGATCAAACCAAGTTTTATATAGTACAGCAGTTTCAAAATTTTAAGTATTTTCTACAAGTAGAGATTGACAGTCTTGTTTTGAAAAATGTATTTTAATAATTAATTCCTGTATTTTCCAAAAACAAAGACTCTTGTTTGACTTTGTGCATCTCACTGAAGTCAGTGAATTTATGTATATAGAGTTAAACTGCTTACATCTTTATGCCAGTGAAGACTTTGATGTTATTTATCGTTTAGCAGTTCTGTGGTAAAATCGTCTTCTGAAAGCCAATGATGAAATGCAGAAATATTTACAAAGAGGAGAGAAAAAAATCCTAAATGAATGAGTGCTTATTGGCCACTGAAAATTTTTTAGCAAGATTTAAAACAAGAAGTGATGGTAATTATTATTTGCTGAGCTTTATTTTCTGGATCATAAATTAATGCACAAGCTAAGTAGATCATTACCTCTGCTTTTGTATGATCCTAGATAAACTATGAAGAAAAATATCACTGACGAGAAAGTGTGCCTGTGCAATTATCTGCTTGCTTGCTGTTTACCATGTCTGACTATAAATGTTTTATTTTGCCCTGACCATGTTAGCTTGAATAGGGAGGTCACAACCATTAGCAGATTGATCCTTCTCTCCTCCATTTTATGGCCTGTATCCATTGTTATTTTCATTCCAATGACTTTTCTATTTCTCTTTCAGTACAGCTAGTTTAAATAAACAAAGTTTGGGGTTTTTTCAACTCTGATTTTCCTTTTCTCTCTCTGTAGCTGTCTTGTCTCTGAGCTGTCTGCTTTTCAGATGGTCGTTGTCTCCTGTGTGCTCTCTTACTCATTTTCAATACTTAATTAGTTTTTGTGACTTTTTCTATTCTTAGATCATCTCTATTAACTTTGGAATGAGAATGTTTCCAAACTCCTTATTCATTTTTCTCTTGTGGCAAGCTATAAATTTTCTTAAGCATCTGAATTCAGCAAGGATGCCCAGTTGTCATTCAACACACTCTTATTAGCTGCTTTAATTCTTGAGAATCTGCATTTACTTCCACATTTACATGCCTATGCTTTAGTCATTTGTCTTTTACTGCAGCTACAATAAGATAGGAGATACTTTCACACACAATTAATATTTATCCTGGCAAATGTGACTGAATTGCTCATCACTCTTATAACAGCATTTGATCAAACTGCCAGTCATTCAGCTTATTAGTGTCAGTGTTTGTTACTGATTTTTATTGTTCTTCAAGCAGTCTCATTTTCAATTCACATGCCAGTATCCTTTTGTTTCTGTACTGCAGAAAATCCAGAACTCTTCAGCATTGAGGGTCTTGTTCTGACCAGCATTTTCTTTCACCACAGGACCCCCTGAGTTCTCCCACCATTTCCAAATGAAGCAGCAGACAGTGTGACTCTGCTCCTCTGGCCTATTTTATAGACATTATTTCTCCACAAATGTTTACAGTGTCCTCTCAGGAACTGGTAGCAAAGTGGTTGTGCAAAGGTGAACATTTGTGAAGGAACCCTTCCCAGGAGAATAATTATTCCTCTTCTTGAAAGTACCACGGGAGTGTTTACATTCCATGCACAAAGGAACCAGCAACTTGGAGAGAATTGTGTTTAACAGCACCTTTGAAGCTGAGTGCTTCTAACAGAGTAAGTATTAATGAGACTAGAGGATGACAAAATAATGTGTTAGAGAAAAATTCAGATATGAATTTTTGGAAAGCATTTAATGTAGAAACTGCATGATTCTGGAGGAGTCCATAGAATCCAGTGAAATACAATTTCCATCCTTATGGAGCCACAATGCAGAGACTGTAATGCAGAAAGGAAAGGCTACAAATGGGATGGAATTAGCTTCCCCATAGCAGCCCTCATAGTGCTGTATGTATAGAAGAATAATACAATGCCATCATATGATTTGTATTTTCAGTTCTGGTCACCTCATTTCACAAGGAGTATAAAGTGGAAGAAAAGTAGTTCACAGAAATTATAGTAGACATAACCAAGTGATATTTTAGTATTATAAACCAGTCAGGCATAGGAAAAAACCCTTTGAATTTTGTATTTAGTGCAGAATCACAGATGCATATTAGCCTAAGGCCCTGTTTGTGTGTCCAGTGCAAAAGAGCTTCATACACACTGGAAATATTAATAAATCAAATGAAAACAAATATGTGTGGTTGTGATTTTCTGCAAAATAACAGGTGTTGAGTGCATGTATTAAGGCACCTGTTTCATTTGGCTGTTATTTGTCCAGAGATGCTTATTCATGCTAAATTTAGCTAGGCTGTGGCAGAGCATGAGTTCACTTGGGAATGTGAATCTGTGAAATATGCTTTCACTGGAGCATGGTGAATAATTTAACTCACTAAATCTCTTTTTCAGCTTGCCATTTAACTGTGAATAGATTTCAATTTTGATTTATTTTGTTCTTCAAGTTATTCAACAAAAGGTTTATGCAAATGCATTGCAGCCTAAGGACAGCTCATATATTACCCACAATGATTACCCAATAGCTTCTGCTGCTGCTGAGGGGACTGATTCAGTGCTCATTGAAGTCGTTGTAAAGGCTCCTATACACTTCAGTTACAAAACCCTGCAGATATTTTTTCCATTGACTTCAGTGAGGATGGGATGAAGTTGTTCTCAGCTGTTTCACTCATGCTCTGTGTCTGATCAGATAGCTCATGTAAAGGGATTTCTACTGCTTGACAAGATGACTTGTAAATCCACAGAGAGTCCTTAAAGAGTATCGTGAGACTGTTCCCTCAAAAGCTGTGCATTTCTTCATGGTATTTCTTCTTTCTGAAAAAAAAAAAAAATTTGGAAACTCTTGTAGTACTAACAGAAGTCTGTCAGAAGTGATTTAACAGCTACATAATACATTTATAAATCATTACATATATGTTTTGTATTTACCAATTAACAATAAAATTAAACAATACCTACTATGAATTTATGCATTATATAATAGGAACACTCTATTATGGAAAGAATTTTTATTATTCACAATATATAGTAATTAAGTAATTTAAAACAGTTATTGATAGCATTGGTTCTAGTATTTTGGAAAAGACCTGATTTCTTGTCAGCAGTTCAGAGAGTTTGGGTTTCATTTCTTATACTCCAAAGTCTTATTGGGAGATGTATCTGAATAATAAATACAGGATAACAACTCTCCATTGTATGATTAGTGAAGCTAAATAATTTATACACTTTTATATAATTTACTTTAATATCTGATTTTTTTTCAAGGAGATGAAAATGTAAAGACAGTTATATCTAAAATAAAATCTCTTGAGATACTCAGGGGTTTTTCTCCATGCTTATGATTTAAAAGAACAATGTGTTCATTTGGATTCTGTACCAACAATTCTAAGAAAGACCAGAAGAATAATTCTGAATCTGATTTTATGAATACTAGGCCTTGCTTAGTTGTTTATAAGTTTAGAAAAAATTTACTTCATTGCTTTATTTTCAGTGATTAACCATAGAATTACCTGTGATGATATGGGTTGCTTAACCAAGTGAAAGATTTAAGTGTGTACACATTTCTTTAGTCACTTGGCAATTTTTGTTGCAGTCAATTCTTTGAATTCCCTCCTGAGTGATGATGAAATATTTGCATATGCTTCATTTATATGCATATCATTTGACCTATCAATATTATTTTGGTCTACGAAGTCCATAATAGCTTATCAACACTTTTTCCATATCCACCCATCATCTTGATGCACAGTATTTATTTTGATAGTGAATCTTTAACCTCTCCTCCTTTTCCTGAAGGAAATTCTTGACTGAATTTTTAGGGGAAGTCATAGAAGGACATAATTTTTTCAGTGATTACTTAACAGATTCATGTGGTTAAACCTCATCTTGTTTATCTTAATCTGTTCTTTTCATATCACCATAACTTCTTTCCATCTCACTCATTTTTTGGTTTATTTAATATATACCTTTTGCATGTTAGATGTTTTGGTGGTGGTGTGAACCCATGGTAATCTCTTCCATCATGTTTCTTTTAATGCCATATGCTCGCTCTGCTGGATTTTGGATTTCCTTGGATATTTGCAGAAACAGTAAACATAGATCTATTTTCTTTCTGATTTGTCTCATTGCTTGCACATTCCAGGATTCTATTTTCTTGTAACATTTAGCAGCCAACAGTTACTTCCCTCCTGGACTGTTCCAAGTACTCTGTGCCCATGTAAGTTCTTGAAAGTATCATTGGAAACATATTGAGGAAAATAACCTTATTTCTTTTGTTTTGTGAATAAGCTTTTGAAATGCACCTGGCAAAGGAAAAACAGCAGGTGCCAAGTGATTTGAAGTGTCTGCACTAGAATTTTCTATTAAACTAACTGGACAAAAAACTTATCCATGTACAATAACCATCAGATGAGAGATGGTTTTGTTAGGTTGTATTTTAAGGACTATAGTTAATTCAGTAGATGGCACTATTCCTCCTGAGTCACTGAGTTAATAACCCAGATACAAGGTGGTTCTCCACTATGACAGTTATCTTTTTTTTTTCCTAGAAGAGACTGAGTAATATTTTTGAATTTTTGCATCCATTAAAAATTCTCGTGAGATTATTTGCAAGAACATGGGAAGCTTTCTGCCAAGATTCCAGTTTGATTATTTGAATTGAATTGATTTGAACCAATTTCCTCTGTGTTCCTCTGTATCTGGGCACAGCCTGTACCCCTTTTGGGTCCAAATGATTAATGTGGTAGTTCTACATATGATGATACAGTGTCGTAGTTCTACAAATCATGTAGGCTGCAGAAGCTCTTGCTATTGCTTCAAAAAATTCAGTGATCATTGCCACCCAATTTCTGCCTCTGATAGCTCATGGTGGCATGAACATGCCTATGTGGATTGGGAAACTGGTCTGGATTGTAACCAAGGAAGGAATCCACTTGCAAGTTATTTAGCCTGGGTACTTTTCTTGGTCTGGTTCATGTTAAAGCAACCAAGAAAGTGGCGTAAGGGAGTGGTATCAAACAGGAAAGGATGAAAGAGGCTGACAAGATGAATTCTTTTAGTAACAGTGTATATCAGCTTTAAGTGTTTGTGGCTGCAAACACTGGTGCTGAATTCAAGATTTAAAACTTGATATGGAAACAGTTCCAGTTCTGCAAATTCAGACCCTGAGCATGGGCTTCTGCTGTGTAACCAAAGGGGCTGCAGCTACATGAGGCCCTGATCCAGCACAACTTTTCACTGTTAATTTGTTTGATCCCTGAAAAGCAGGCATAAAACTCTATATGATATGTGAGCAAGGGTGACAGGAACACTGTCATGTCATCAGGCCCAAGCAGTCTTTGTGCTGATCTGGTGTGAGAGAAGCAGGACCATGGTTTATGGGAGTGCAGGAATGCCAGAGTTCAAAACTTGGTCAAAATAGCATTGATTAGGAGAATTAAATAATAATAAGAAAAATTGTATGTGCTCTGGATATGCTTCTGACCTCAGAAATAAGAAGCAGCGTAGCCTCAGCACTTCCTTCAAAGAAGAACTCACTTTTTATTGGATTGGGTTTTTCCCACTAAAATCTAGGCACTTTTGTCACACTTGTCTTGAAGCTATCTATTTTCTTTTCTTTTTTCTATTTTTTCTTTTTTTTTTTTTTTTAAAAAGTGTGATTTAAATTATTCTGTGATTCTACTTTGTTTGGTGGACATAAGAATGACAGACATGGTGACAGTTTCATTGCAGGCATTTGAAGCTGACAGGAATCCTGAATTTCTTTTGAAAAATATTACAAAATGAGAGATGAATAAAAGAAAGGAAATAATACAATCCAAAAGACTATACCAATGATTTCTCAAATGTCTTTCATTTCACCAGGTGTGAAGTTGCTTTTTTTATACCTGAAAGACTTAAAGGATGGGGTTTAAAATTTCATGTATTCTGTATATTCAAGTTCAAGCACTGGAACTGCTCACATGCATGGGCAGTTACTGCATTTGTTGCATTTTTTCCTTGGCCTTGAAGTGGTCAGCTAGGAGTATATATGAATATAACATATGTGTTCTCTGTAATGTATTGCTGACTTTTTAAATCAAGTGGAAAACAAGGTATTTTAGAATAAATATAATGTAGACAATCAAAACAATTTTTCTTCCTTTCAGTTAGATATGATGTCTTCTAAAACAGACCACAGTCATAAACAGAAAATTATTAAAGATAGTGGGCAATTTGAAAGGTAAGGGTGGAGAAATGGCCTAATCTAGAATTAATTTTCTTTAATCACAGTAATAACATTTCACTTGCTTGTTTTGGAAATGTGGTGGGAACACAGCTGCTTTCTCCGAGGAATGAGTTGTAGTAGCTTGTAGTTTCCTTCCTAATAAGCAGGTAGATATTTAGTGCAGCAGAATGCTGGAGTATTTCTTACTGGAGTATAACTGAATACCAAGTGCTATTACACAGCACAGTAATTAGATGTACTTAGTGAAGAATGGGTGGTGTATAAACACACAGGTTTGTAGAATGCTTACGTAATTTTAATTTTTATAGTAATGGCTTATGTCCTGAAACCACCTCCTTGAAACAGACATCAGCACTGATGAAAGGGAGAATGGTCTGTGATTAAAATATAGTCAGGGGACCTGGGTAATCTGAGCACTGTCCCCAGTTTGGTTTCTAATATCAGGTAAATAACTTTGTGCATGTTGTGCAAAGTTTTGGAGCTGAATCATGGTGATATTCAGGGTTCTTGTGCCACATCCTACCACCTCACAAAGTGAGTGTTTCTCTAGCCATGCTGTCACTACCATGATTTAACTCTATACCTTTTGCAAAATAGGAGCAATTCCATTTTACTTAGAAAGTTTCTTTAAAATTTTTAACTTCTCTGATGTATCTAGCTGAAATGATGTGAATAATCTGTACAGTTACAGTATCAATACTTACTTTTTTAAAAATCAAAGTAGTGGTAGCTGATAGGAAATCTGTGACAAATGAGAGGATGATAGATTTTTTGCCCCAAATCAATAGATTTTAGATTTCATTTAAGATATGAAGTTAAACAGAAGACTTTTTTCCTTGATTTTTTTTGGTAGCTTGGTCATATCCTCCTGTTACTGTGCTATAATCTAAAACAACCCCTTAAGAAGCAGTATTGTATAGTTTTGATATGTAAATAACCTGATCTTGGATTGAAATAATGAATTTATTAAAAAAACCCAAAACAGTAACTATAAATAATTTCCTCTGGCTTTCTCACTGAAGTCATGAGAATTATAGCACTCTTTATTTTTTTTTTAATTCAAAATAAAATCAGAACATTTCATGCAAAGATTTTATTTAAATAGGAATATTTTAAAATAAGATATCAGTTGCTATTAAGTATTTAGAAAGTGGAAAAATGTTTTTTCCTGACTTTTTTTATATAGCTGTGTATAATGGTGTGTTTTACACAATGTGCCATGAGTAGCAGTGACCCCTCTATTTCAAAACTGGTGGAACAGAAACCAGGTAGTTACTATTGATCTGTGTTAATCTCTTAATGTCCAAGCAGTGATCCCCTATTTTTAGGTACTGTACATACAGTATTAAAAGCCTTTACCATCCTTGCTCTGACTCCAGAACTAAGATTACTGCTTGTAACAGGGCAATAAATGATCAGCTTTGCATTTCCTCCACATAAAAATACTGAATTACTAACATTGTGCTGGCTTGCTCTCACTGAGTTAAAAAAGGAAAGAATCTGGCAAAAAATACATTTATTTTCTGTACAGTGCAGTAATGATTCTCCTTGCATTCTTCCAAATTCTCCCGAATTCTGTCACTCAATAATATGTTGCTCTTGTCAGCCTAAAAGGGTCCCAGATGGACACAGCAAATCAGCTGCAGATGCATCCTTCCTTCATTTATATTGTTTAATAAGCTGATACTGTGTCTTCAGTCAGTACTTTCTGTCAGGTTCATGTGTGTTCTTTTTAAAGCAGTTCTAATTCCATAGATAAATCTCTATTTGAGCTGTCAGAGTATTCATTGTCCAAGACCAACTTTGCAACACTCCCAAGGCAAAGCAATTAAAACTCTGCATTTCCCTTAGCCCTTCTGGCTCCTAATGGCTGTTTATATTTTCTGTGAGGGTGATGGAAGAAAGAAGAGATAGATTTGCTCAATACAGAACAGTGGCATTAAATGATACTGACCTTCTTTAAAAATGTGTGTTTTGTTATGCTGAATGCTTTCTTATCCTTTCAAACCTGTTTGGCATGGCAGCTTGTTCTGTCCTTGCAGATAAAAAGTGGTTCTGTGCTAATAAAGAGTTAGCAGCTTTTTTAGATCTGGGGAGAAAGAAACTTTCATTTGCAGTTGTGCTGGCCATGGGAGATTGTAATTGCTATGGCTTGTGGCAAATTTGTTTGCATCAGAATATATCCACATGGGTGATTCAAAGTTAATTTTAGCTGTTGGTGAGGGCCTGAAAGCTTTACACATTTTTTCTCTTTAGCAATGTCCAAGGTTCTTTTGTTTTACAGTTCCAGTGCTTCCTCTGTGAAATTGAGGCATGTGTATGTGACAGTTGGTTTTCATGAAGACAGATCACTGTCTGTGCAAGGTTAAACCTCAAGTCCATGAGTTTTGGCAGCCACATCACTCAGAAATGGCAAAAGACCATCACCTTTAAGTCCCTTGGCTGTCTGTCTTGTCAAAAGCTTTTCTGGAGCATATTATGTCATATAGATTGTCTTTATAATGAGTATGCAGAAGTAATTTGGCCCATGTATAACTGCTATAGGGTCCACAAGGAAGAGAAATTAGTTTGAAGCTACACTGTTGAAGAATATGGATGGGAAAGGGGTATGAAAAACAGACTCAGTGATTTTCCTATAAGGAAATAACCAGAATATCTAGAAATGAGGATAGGCCTGCAATACATACGTGCTGAGTACCCAGAGATCATATGCACTTGAACGCAAGCTGTAGATGCTCAGAACTTCTGAAAAGGTTCTGTTAAATAAAAATAAACCTTGAAGAATCCAAAGCCTAATTTTCAAGCATTTGAAGCTGGAGACAGGATTTTAAAAGATCTTAACTCCAACTAGGACACACATATCAGGACCAGATTTTCAAATACATCCACCAGCACAGTTCCCATTGTGATACCTAAGACCCAAGTTTTAAAAGACTTTGCCCCTCAGCATGCTTAGGTCTTTTTAAAATTTGTCTGCAACTGTGTAGATGTAATAGAACTTCTTCCTCTGAAGTATAAATATCTAAACCAAGAATGGAGTGAAAGCTCATAGAGAACTTTCCTCAGATTTTTTTTGTGGGTGAAACTCAGTCTGCCATTCTTCTGTTATTCTCTCACTCACCTGAGGATACCTGAAACTACAGAAAAACTCATGAGTACTGGGATAAGTAAGATTCAAGAAGATTATGTAAGAATAATTGTGCATTCATCAGTTTAGAGATAAAATAGGGAGACTCCAGACCTCCTCCTCTAGTTTCTACTCAAGTTTCTGTATTGCTTTTATTCCTTCCATATAATCTCTCTTTTTCATTAGTGAGATCAGAGTACCACCAATAGAAGTTCTATCAGAAAAAACATGGAGTTATTAATGGTTAAGAATTTTGTATTTCTGAAGCTGCTAGTTAACAATGCAAATGATATTTATTGTAAAGTTGTTTTTTTAAAAATAAGTTTCACTACAATAGGGGCCACAACCTTTTAAAAGTTTTAAAATAAAATTGTAAAATCAGGAAGTAGCTTACTAATTGATAATATCCTTCTTGAGAAGAAACTTTCTATTGGAAAAACTTTATGTATTATTTTCAATGATAAAATACATCTTAACTAGGAGAAGGAGAATGTGAAGTATCTGAAAGGAAAGACAAGATTTTAAATTTTCATCTTCAATGGCAGGCTAATTAAAAAATAAGTACCTGGATTTAACATTAACCTTATTTTTCTAACCAAATAGGATTTTTACATCGTATTTCACAGACAAAAGGTGCATTAATTTATACATTTAAATGTCTTATATGGTTCTTGAGTGGAAATTTGAACTAGTATCAAAGAATGCCCTGAGTGTGTAAATATAATTAGTCTGGCTATTATGAATCAAATCCTTCATAATCCTCATACATACAGAGGCTGAAGGATGAGATCTGTTTGTCTTTATAACTCCTGAAATAGAGTTAATTTGCAATGGCTACGCTAATTTGGCTTATCTATAAAATGAGCACATATTACAAGTGCTGTTTTATGGTTCTAATATGCTATGATTAATTTTATAACTAATTTAAAGCCTCGGACACTAATTGGTTCTTGTGCATGCACACACACAATACCCTGGCAAAAAGCACATTGCCAAAAAGCCTTGGGGCAAGAAAATACACCAGATAACCTCTTACAATCTCTTATTTGATGATAATATGAGCAACATGCATTGTAAAGGTTTAGCAAAGAGTAAAACGCATTTGTAAATGTACTGTCCAAATAAGGCTGCTGCAGAACTTTTGGAGGCATTAGGGCATAAATTTTAGGACAGCTCCACCTTTAAAAACAGGGTTAAAACCAAGACATATCATGTGATAGTTTTCTTCACTGTGGCTGTGTAAGGGATCTGTGGCTCCTCTCCTCTCTCCCCACCGTGTATTACATTGTTACTGACTTGAAATAATTCTATGCAGTAAATAACATAACCCATGAAGATGAAAGGCCATGGAATCAACACTCCAAGGTAAAAATGCTGCTTGAGCAGAAGCAAGGATTTTATCATGTAAATATGCATATATCTACCTATATACTGGCATTGCAGTTTCAAGTGTGTTGACACCTACGAAGTAGGGGAGATAACTTTTGTATGGTTTGAATTCAGTCAACTGCATTGAATTTCAGCAGAGCTTTGCAAAATGCCTCAGAAAGGTTGTTTGGCATACCTATGTTTAACCACATTCTGAATGTAACTGGAATGCCTGCAATTTTCTTGAGGTAATAAATGAAATAAAGCCTTTCAAAAATCTTTACACAATTCAAAGTAGATGATATAAATTCATTGTTTTGAAGATGAGTAGTGTCAGTATTTTATTTGGCAGCATTATTTGTTGGAAAGTGCTATTTTCATTGCTTATAAGTCTGAACATTTGCATTTGTTTTTTACAGCCAATATAGGTTACTACTAAAATACAGTGTCTCTGACAGGTTTATAATTTTGCTGACACAGGTTGGCAGATAGATGAGCATCTTACATGGAATATAAACATAAATTTCAATGAATAAATAGAACAGGGTCTGTTAGCACAGTCATCAAAAGAGAAAAGCCTCATAAGAAAATAACAGAAGGCTTTTGACCCTTTAAATTATAGCTCACTAGCTCACTGCTACAGTGAACGAGC
This sequence comes from Muscicapa striata striata, assembly GCA_030060385.1. NCBI lineage: Eukaryota > Metazoa > Chordata > Aves > Passeriformes > Muscicapidae > Muscicapa > Muscicapa striata. The sequence continues at coordinate 5,138,158 of JAREIS010000057.1, read as the reverse complement.
TCCCAGGCATTTCTGGTACTCTGACTCCCCTCTGGCATCTCCCTGTATGCTGTTCACATCTGAATCCCCGTGGAAGGTCACATGCTCCCAAAATTAAGTAGCTAATAGACTACTCAAATAATCCAGGTTCTAGGTCAGAGAAAGTCTGTCTGTTAGTCTGCAAGATTCAGGACTGGGTGTCATTAGAAAACTGTAGGAAAAAGGAAGGCATATTTGAGTATTTCCAACTGTTTGCTGTTTAGCTTTTACCTTTTTAAGGTAAGCCTCAAAGCAATTAGGGTAAGTAGTTTGAATGAACAAAAAAGCAGGGAGGTGCCATAATATTATTAATTAGCACTCATTTCCAAGAAGTATTTCCCAGGCATTGTCCCACTCGCTTTGCAGGGGGCATCCTGAGTACTGACTACCAGAATATCTGCTGGTGTGACTTTAATGAGTGAGAAATGCTGCCTCACTGCTTAACTTTTAACACTTTTTCAATACCTCCGGGGTGGTGACTCCCCCACTCCCCGGGGCAGCCTGTTTGAATGCTTGACAACCCTTTCAGTGAAGAAATGTTCCTGCTGTCTGTAGGTGTGTCTACAACTGCTTGTAAATGCAAAAGGGTCTTCATTTCAGGTCTGAGCTTGAAACCCTCACTTCTTTGAGGATGTAATTACCCTAATATAGGCTTATAGATGGGGTTTTTTATTAGTGAGGTGCTGGTGCTTGATTCCTATCTAGATTTTGGCTGCCTTCAGGAATCTGAGGCTATTACCACCCCACTTACGACATTCACTTGTGACTTTGAGATTGGCAGTAGTTACACCAAAATTTACAGGCATCCTTTCAGACAGTGTGACTGTAAACACACCTGAGCTAACGTAAAGCTGCCTCATTACAGCCCTGCAATGAATGAACCCATCAAATGTGGAAATCAGTGTGCTCTGTTCCTGATTTTCAACGACTCTGCCTTCCTGCCTTATAACAGAGTCCCCAGCTGAGCTGTTGGAATTAGAAGTAGTTAGAACATGTTCACTAATATTACAGACCTTACTCCTTTTACAGCCTGTTTTTACTTTCCTGACTCGGCTTTGACAGTCCCTTTACTGCTTGTACCATTCCTCCTAATTGTCATTTTCATACCTGTTATTTATATTACTCCCATTACTGTCTTTGAATCTTCAGTGAAAGTCTCATCTCTGTCGTCAGAACAGCAAACCTGGGAACTACCATAACAAAAGACCTTTTGTGAATCAGCTAGTTTCAGTTATTTACAGTAGATGCCTTGATGTAGAGGAAAGATGTGTGGAGTTTTTATAAACAGAATTTAATTATAAATCTTAATGTTTGTAATTGTTCTTGAGACTAAAATTTTTGGATTTTTCACGACAGATTCAATACTATATGTGGAAAAGCCTTGTTTTTCTTTTAAACAAATTGTGCCTATCAGAAGGAAATTTTTACAGTGCTAGTTCCTTGATTTCTTTTTGCAGGGTTGTGGGGTTGTTTGTTTATGTATTTTCCGTTTGAGTTACTGTAATTTTGCTTCTGGCTGATATTTTTCATTGGTACTTTGGTTTTTCATTATTGAAAGGTATTTTTGAAAGATATTGCATTTATATGCTGTGTTTCTTAAACAAGGGTATCTTTGGTAGATAAGGTACAATATGTGGAAACGTTCTTGAAGAAAATCGGGAGGAGCTGGGAATTTGGTAATTAACCTAAAAGCTGAAAACATGTCTGGAAACAACTGACAAATAAATAACTGTTCGATAACCTTGTCTGCCAGGGAGAATTGAATTTTTTTCCATTACCAGCAATTCTGTTCTGATATCTTAGCTTTTTTTCCCTAGTTATATGTCTTAGCACACAGACCTCTGTTCTCATTTACATTCAACATCTACCCTGATGTACTCTTGTAAACTTTTACCTCTTCTTCTTCTTCTTTATACTTTATCCCAGTTAGTAATTGCAAATAAACCCTAGGAAAAAAAATACTCTGGAGGAGGGAAGAAAAAACTGTAACACACAACAGATTAATTAAAGTAAACTTTAAATTATCTTGTACAGCAGATCATTTCTTTAAGGGGAACAGGTCATGTAGCAAGTTGTACTTGGCCTTTAGCAGAATTTGTAGTGATGTGTGTGAGTTTAAGTGTGTGATTCTCGGAAAAAAGCATGTTGTGACTCCTGCTGTCATTTCCTGGCCTTTTGTGTGTGATGTTTATTGCTTCATTATGATTTTTGTGTGTTTTTTAAAACAGGACCTGATGTAGAGCTGATGTAAGTGCAGTTACAGAGTTCTAGTCAATCACCTCTAGACTAAATTCAAACTCCCTTTAACTCTGTGAAGAACACAATAAAATGTGTGCAGACTGAGAGCACATTGATAGGCTTCCCATTTAAAAAGGGGTTTGGTAGTGTATCCTGCAGTCTTCATTCAAACAAATCTTTTTGTTGAATTCTGTGTTAATGGCATTTGGTGACATGTATGACTGCTTTTAGTGTTTAAAATACCACATTTTCTTTTCTTCCTTTCATAGTTCTTCAAAACAGACATATCACAGGTTTGTATTTAATGTGAGATGTTTTTTTCTTGATCTTTTTGAAGAGTAAAATTTCTTTCTTGTATAAAGATCCTATTTCAAAATTAGGTGCATTGTCAGAGGCCATATGAAGAAGTAATAGATATGCAACTTAAAATCAAATCCAGTTTACCCAGTGTTCAAAGGCAATAGCAAAGAGATCAAAGAGATCAAAGAGAGAAGGGAGATGAATCTGTTGTGAGTCCTGACTGAAGTTCTTCATAAAGTGTGCAAATTCTAAGAGTCAAAACCAAAAAAATCTTTGAAAGAAGAATCCACTGGCTTACAAAATAGGCTAAATACTTCCAATCTCTGTAGTCTGCTGCCAGAGCTAGAATGTAGCATTTGAACTCTTCTTTCCTTATTTTTGAGTTAACATAATGTGACCTTCCCCTGTCCTTTTATGGTACATCACTGCCTTGTCTGCTTGAAATACTTTGAACACTTCTCCCATTTTTCCCATTGGCCATGTATATTAGGGCACTCTGTTTTTCTGTTTGGAGTTTTAATTACACATTTTGTGTTCCTGATGATGGGGCATTGTGTATGTAACTTCTGTTTCAAAGAAGGAAATTTTCACGCCTTTACTGATTCTCAAGACTTTTTTTTCCTAGCTCCTATGATAAAGGACTCCCAAGTGCTGGTGTTTTCCATATATAAATGGAAAAATGCATTGCTGTTCATAGCAACAACTTCCAGACCCAAAGTGGTCAAGTAGCAATTTAAACCTAAACAGTTATGTTACATTTCAGTAATAGGACAATAATAGGACATTCAGATCATTTTGTTGTTCTTACACCCACAGATCTGCAGTAAGGTGAATAATAAGACATGAGATAAAAACCAAATTCTTCCAGCAGCTGTAAAAAGGCAATTACTGCATAGTAGTTTTTCACTCTGGCATGGTTCATCCGTGAATGAGATCAAATCTGTGTTGTAACACACCATGATTTGTGAATAAATAAACCCAAATACACTGCTGTTTATGGCAGCTGTGAAAATCTAGAAACTCAAAACTTAAACATAGTAGAATTTTACTTATTCCTTGCAAACCCTTGAAATTTTTTTTTTTTTCTGATTAAGATTGTTGTAAAGCCTTCTCTTGTCCAATGGAAACTAGAAATTGGGTTTCAATGTGTTCTGGCAGGACAGATCTCTTGCTCTCATTGTGACTTATGCAAAAACACACATTGCTTCATTACTCTCCCCTGAGCTACTGCAGTTTGTAGGGAGAATAATTAGAGATTCACTGGGGAAAGGAACAAGGTGTTGCATAATTATTAGGACACTACCTAGCTCAAAAGTCATAGCTACCTTTAAACTGAAGGTTTTAGACTCCAACCTACAGAAATAATGAAAATAATATCAATAGGTTGACTTTTACATTTAGCTTTCATTACCCAATAAATGGGCAATTCCTACCAAATCTATGCACTTAAACTTTCAGTGAGACAGAATCCCTTTCAGATTTAAAAAAAGAATATTATTTCCCCCAATTAAGAAATACAATTTTATTTTGCATTTTTGACTTTAGAGAACAAGAGACTTATTTAAGGCTTTGGGATAGGATTCTTCTCACCTGAAAACAAAAACCAAAATCCAAACACGTGAAAATTACTCTATTCTAGTCTACATGCTTTTGTTGAATTTGAAATTCTTCATAAAACAAAGGTTATTTTTGTTCCAGAATTTAATTTAAAATAAATTACATGACTTTGAAATTGCTGACATGGGACTTTACAATTTCCTTTAAAATTTGCTTTTAATTTCTTTACATGGTTTTTCATTATAATAGAGTTAAAAACTTTTTTTGTTGTTTGTTTTTTTCCCCCCATGATTATATTATATCAGTAAATTTCAGTCTTAATTCTGATTTCATAAAGCAAAATTTTCATTCTCTCATGCTTTTAACATTCAGGGAATGAGCACTGGAACTGCCCCAGCCTTCTGTCAAACAAAAGTTTGTGGTGCTGCTATTCTACTAGGCCATCTTGTAGATGAAACACTGCATTTTTCTACTCTTTCATTACTCAATGCACTGACAGGAAGTTTTTCTAAAAATCTTGAAAATAATTTGCATAAATACTGATTTGTGAATTCTCCTGAGAAGTGTTATTCAAAATGATGAAGTGAGGCACGGTCAAAGTAAACTGGAGATTTAATGAGAAATGTTTGGCTTGATTCCTCTTTACTTCACTATAAATCACTAATAACTATTGTACTCTCCTAAAGCAAATTTAAATGTAATGGGAAGTAGCATTGTAACAGAATGCTTGTGCAAAAGAAAACATTCCTGGAAATGTCGATTTGTAACAATCATGCCAAAACAGTGGAAATACTTTGACTTACAAAATCTTTCTGTATAATACACTCTCAATTATTTTAAAATACATTTAAATCTGATCCCATTTATTAGTGAGTTTCAAGCAGATGGAGCATTTTTTTCTGAAAACATTTTGGGAGAGGTGCATTGTTCCACATGCTGTAATTCCACTGATTTACAGCTTCTGCAGCTCAGGAAGCATTTCTGGATACTCCTCTGTTTTATTCATTGCAAAGGAGAAGGGTTTACAGTTCAATATCACTTTTACAACATAACTTATAAATGAAAATAGTTATACAGTGAAAATTTATGGTGCCAGAGTCACTAACATATACTCAGATTTAAAGGATCAGATATTATGGTTTTACAGAGATTGTGCTCTTAAAGTGTTTTTCACTTAAATGTGATCTAGACAGAAAGATTGAGGGATTAAACAGCCATTTAAACAAAGAGAATTTCCTTGTGCCAGATCAGAAAACCTCTATCTTTAATCACATGAATATTTGATTATCTTTTGAACTATGTCATTTGTAGATAATCATATAGGCCTATTTTTATTTAAATTATCACATATTATTGATTTTTTCAGACTGACACACCTAAACTGTGAATATCTGGCTTTTATGAAATGTTTTAGATATGTAGAACACTGCTTCTAGGTACTAAAGGTGTTTCACAATCACTAATTATTTGGTCACTACAAACATATCATCCAGCAAGATAAAATTGAAGCAGAGTGATTAATTCCTTAGTATTAATATAAAGACAGTGAAAGAAGGAGAATCAAAATTCAGTAATCATCTTCAATTAAAGTTGAAGTGTTGTTATTTCAAATTTATTCCATAATGATGCAAAAAATAGACAGTGACATTATAAGAAATGTTGGAACTGGAAAGTGGTGTGAAACTAGAGGAAGTATAAGCTGCTTTAGAATCTTTAGGTCCTATGAGTCAAAGGAAGTAAAAAAAATTGCATTTATGATATTGGATGAATATAAATATAAATGAATATAAAAATGATGAGAAAGAGGAGAAACAAGTCAGAAGAAAATATTTGATACCTCATCTAGTCACCCAGATTATGGGCACTGAAGTTGGTGACAGGCACTCCTAGATTGCATTTGGAATTGTGTCCTTACCATGAACCCAGCTGTCTTTGAGCAGGATCAGCAGCCATGAATTCACACCTTGTTCCTGGTGGACCATACTGATACTGTCTGTATCTTCCTCCGATCTGAGTGGGCAAATCTTTGGCCATGTGAGATGGAATGAGGATAAATACTGAATGACAGAATGAACAAAAACCCCAAAGACCAAAAAAAACCAAAGACCAAAACCTTAGGCATTTTGTTGAGAGGATGAGAAATAGGTTTGAGCATATCCAAGAATATAATTTTGTGAAGTATTGGAAATAAACTACCAAGTGGAATTAAAGAATGGAGAAACTGAAAGAAAAAGAAGAAAATGCTAAATTAATAATGAGGTCACCTATTGTAAAAAAATGTTACCTCCTAAAATCTGTCTCTGCTCTCCTGTCAACCCCATCTAATTTGCATTGAGAGAGGTTAAAAGGAGATGGCAGCTGTGCACAGTGTATCAGGGCATGAGAGAGTGTGCACATTGTGCAGTACACTTGGTCAAACTGCAGTGTACTGCTGGCACTGGCCCAGAAAGATGAAAAGTACTGGCTTGTGTTGATAAGCTAGTATTAATGAAACAGTGTGAGAGATCAGAATGAATGATACAATCCTTGACTCTATAATTGGCATTAGCCTCTGTGTTGTTGCTTTTGTTATCGTGTACTAACAGCCCTGAGTAACTGAGGGCTTCTTGTGACACATGCTGCATATGTGGGTGCATAAATACTTAGATGCACATATATACATACAGAGAACAGGGAGGAGGACTTTGAGTTAAAGATTTATGAAAATTTGAAGCATATCCACAACATGTAAGATTGGTATTCTTTCTTAGCAATGGCTGTAATGCCACAAAATGTGATTAATAGAACTGATAAAGACCACAGAAAGAGTGAAAGGAGGGAGAGTGATAGTTGAGGAAGAAAATACACTGAAAGATACTGGCATTTGGTCTGATATAAAATGTAACAGTATGGAAAAAGTAGAAAAGGATGAAAGGAGACAAATAGCAATTTCAACTATACCTGTATGTGCTAATCCTCTGCTACTGGGAATAACTTGATGGACTTCAACAATCATAGATTCTTGCCTTGACAGGGATAAGACAAATGATGCATTAATTCAGTTTCCCCATTCATTTCAATTTCAGTAGCTACCAGAAGACATATTAAAAAATGTCTTCTGAGTGAGTTGATTTTAGGGCTGTCCACTGTAAAAAGATAATGTAGTGGAACTTCTTTTGTCAACCAGCTGAACACATATTATAAAACAACTTCAGAACCCTCATACTCTGAAGCCTACAGAGAAAAAAACTAGACAAAATATAATTTGAAGTTAATTCTTAGTTTATTTTGCAGCTGCCTACTGTCACCTTTATTCAGGATGACTTTGCTGAAGCAGCAATGCCTCTGTCACTCTCCTACACTGGAAGGACTACATTGAAGGGAGCAGGTTGACTCAGCAAGTGTAAGACCAGCAGGCTGGTTGCAGCCAATTTCAGCAGGAGGATGTGAAAGTTATTATATAACTTGCTCTGCAACCTGTTCAGCAAAACAGATGGAGAATGGAAACAGATGCAAGGGCAAGAAGGAGTAAGAATACAAGGGTAGTAGGACAAAGAGGGGAGCATCATAAAGGGACAAATTGAAGAGTGAAGAAGAGATAAAAAGAAAAGAAAGCAAGAATTGATAGAAAACTCCTGGACTGTCTGATAGAAATATAATTGATTGCTGTAATTTTAGTTAGTTTTCTCTTGTAATTCCTTGCTTTCAAAATACTCACTGAGAAAAACCCCAAGACAAACTACAAAATCCAGAAAGAAAACCCTTGCAATTTTACAGTATTATCCATATTCATTATACAATATAAAATTGTCAGTGTTGCAAATTTGGTAGAATGTCATTTCACTTCAAAAATCTTATTTATTCAGAGAAATTCTAGAATAGTTTTACTGAAGTCAGTGAAGTTCCTTTACTTTTATTAAGTGTAATACAAGAATACTATACTGCTAATTATTTTGAAAAGATTACTAATATTTGCTAAGTTTTGCTTATCTATATGTATAGTATATATTCATATATTCAGTATAATAAGTTGATGTTTGGCAGTTGAAATAACCCATCTGATAATCATTCCAACATTACTCATAATTTATTTAGCTTTTCTTGTGGCCCACATTTTTGTTACTCGGTAATCCCTCTAGGAAATTCTTATTAAAGGTTCAAGTGCAGTTATCATTCTGTATGAACTGGTTAGATTACTTCTTTTTACATCTGTTTGCTGTTTGCATATGATATTTAGTGAAATTTCTACAAACTATCATTGTAGTCTTCTGGAGTCTTCCAGAAAAATGTGAGGGTTCTTTTCATTGCTCACCAAGACTTTAGAATAAGTCCATTAGTGAATCTGTGCTGTAGTTTCTCCTACAGCAAGGGTACACTAAACAAGAAAGAATTCAGCTTGTTTAAGACAAATCCACTCTAATTGTCCATTCCTGTGATAACATTGGCACAATAATTTGCTAAGAGTTTGATCTATGTTCTCATACTGTATTTCAAGATCAGAGAAGGATAAGGTTAAAAAGCGCACCACTAAGGAAAAATACTAATCTAATTTTACTGGAGATAAACAAAATTAACCTTCATTTGAATATGCAAGTGTATAGCATTTGGCAACTCAAAACTGTCCTCTGAGGACACAGAAGGCAGTGATGAAACTGCTTATATTCCAACTCAAAACTTTACTCTTGAAGGCTTTTACACATGAGCAGGTGCTAAATAATAATAATAAGCAGAGACTGAAACAAACTGCTGGTATCTGAAGGGTGTCAATGCAGTCAAGATAAAGAACTGGGAGCTCTTCAAGTGAGTTGGGGTGTGACAAAATCTGTGCTGATGAATGCTGACATCCTGAATAAAATCACTGCACGGCTTCACGTAGGTCAAGAAACTACATTGTTTCCCTGAGCCACAATGACAGCGGGGTGACAGAGATTAATAGCTTTGTATTGACTGAGCAACTTCCAGTTCCTTATCTTTGTCAAGTCAAGGCTCTGTCCAAGAGCTGAAATTGTTATTAGACTTATAATTGCAAAGACATTTAAAGGGTTTCCCCTTAAGGGACTATGAAATCCAATAAACCTTTCATAAACCCTCAAGCATTCAAGTGCAAAACCCTTGTCTCAGAGACAGGCACGCTCACATCCATAACAGGGGAAACCTTGAAGCCTCGCACATTGGATAATGTTTGATTTATGAAGTTGGTTTTGAATTTGTATCAGTTATTTTATTAAAAATATATGAAATAATGTTTTAAATATGAGTGAGCTGTGTTCACTTCTGTCTTGATCAAGTACTCCATGTGTCTGAACTGGAGGTCTTTCTTCACCTGTCACTTAGATTCATGAGGGCTTAGAAATACTGATTTTGTATTGCTAATTTAAGGTGCTTAATTCAATTCAGATGAGATTAAATCTCAATTTCTGACTGAAATTTCAAAATAAAAGCTGTAGGATTGGGCTTGGATTTCTTTATTATTGTTGATTTGTAAGGAAATGGTTGCAGCATGTAAAGAGTTTTCAGTACTATATGTCAGATTTATTTAATGAACCTGTTTGAATGAGAAGATGGAATGTTTTCAAGCAGTAGATTTAATGCTTATCTCTTTGGCTTACTTAGTCTCTTCCAGTGCAACAGAGTGCAAATTGAGAGATGGCACTGGCCTCAGGAGATACCAGAGTCTTTCTTTTGTTTAAGAAGCTCGAGCTTTTCTAGGAAATTATTGTGGTTTGTCAGTAACCCATTTTGTGCTAAATTTTCTGTTATTCTATTTATTTACTTCATTTGAAGCTTAAAGGGCTTGCATTGATGCCACTCATAATAGTGGTAAATGCAGTCATTTGGCAGCAGAGCAAATGATATTATATGGTGCAAAGTGAGGTAGAATCTGCCCTTGATTTTAAAGACAGGAATGGCATAAAACTCTTCTGCTGTAATTTGTTTTGTTTTATTTTGCTAAGGCATTAAGAAATAAACAGGTAACATAATTAAAAACTACATTTTAGTAGTGATAATCAGATTTAAAGCCATAATACATTCAGACACATTCCTTTTATTATTTCATTAATTCCTCAACAAATCTGGGTGTCATTCTCTAGAATTACTTACTCCAAACTATACAGATCTCTACTAATGTGTCTGCAGCCACCACTGACTACTCTCCAGATGTTTCAGAAGGTGTTGATGGCAATGTGTTATCTCCTCATTTCAGTAATAACTGTGCTTGCCACCTCCCCTAGCTATAGCCTTATTCTAGAAGCATTGGAGTGATAACGAGATTATGTCTGATCTCCCATTTTGCTTCAGAGAAGACATTTAGAGCTTTTTGAAAAAAAGAAAATATTTTAATTTCAGGGACATGTAAACCTTAGCATTGAAGTGACTGTAGTGCATCTTAGCATTGAACTGAGCATCCACTGGATTATATGAAGCTTTATTTCTTGTTTGTTGTGTGTCGACTTAATTCATGTGCATGTTTTAGGTTAATGCAACTATTATCAGATTCAAACCCTTTTTGTCCCTACCTGAGGAAGAAGGATGTTGAGAGAACTTAACTCAGAACTCAACTCAATAAGAACTCTCTTGTTCCATGAAACAGCATTATGTGCTTATTGTCAAGGGCAGAGAAGAATGGGAGTATTTCATGTGTTTGAGGGAACACTCACTGAGGCTGGTGTAGGTAGTGAAGGTTCAGTGTAGTGCACAGTAACCAGCATTTTAGTCATGTTCAATTAGGGACATGGTATTTGCCCTGTTTCCTACAGGAAAAAGTGCTCAAGGAGAAAACAAGAAGGAGTTAACAAACTGGAATAGACACAAACAGGGAGAAGTAGTTAAAAAGGCTGAGGCATGAGGTGAAACTGAACAAACTTAGTGTTTCTATTTGGTGTTTTGGAGTCCATGGAAAAAGGAATAATATCGTTAATCCTTCTGAGTATTTCTGTAAATTTTTTTGTAAATATTTCTGTTGTTTTATGCTTTCTTTCTCCAGTGTTTTTCATAGATCAGTGACAAAGCTTAGTATTTAGCTACTAATTAACTTGTCTTTGTTACTCAATTTTGGAAAAAAAAAAAAAAAGCTTTAAAAATATGACTTAAAGAAAATTATGATCAGTTAAATTAGCCATTGCCAGAAGATGAGCAGTCCAGCCATCTCCTCTCTTACTGAATGTTTACCAGGAATTTTATATGTATGTATTTTATTTTGTACATGCTCCTGTATATACTAAATAAGAACCCTCTGGATGCTCATTCACATGAATATGCTATGTCTTTTCTGTCCATAATTGTGTCTAAGAAAGAAATTAAGAAAGGCATCAATATGTATATCCCTAAGTTGTTTGGATGCTGTGCTGTTTTGTAGTTTGCTTATCAGAATTTTTGCCTGTTAGTGCAAGTCAAGAAGCCAGGAGCTGGTGACCTATTGATCAAACTACAAAATCACTGGAGAAAACAAACCAGTCCAATGTCTGCAAAGTACACTTCCAGTTCTTAAGCCAATTTTGAATTTGAATCCTGAGGTAATAACTTGTGGCAAATAAAATAAAAACTACAACCTGTCTGATTACTTAACTCAGTATAAAAGGCCAGTTGGCAGCTGCCTTATGATTAATAATCTAAAGGTGGGAGAGTAATTGCAGCAGTTTCTTGCTCTCCATTTTGTTTTTTTTTCACGTTCTTTTCCAACCATTAGTTTTATGTTGGTCCATCTGTAGAGCCATGTTTCAAAGTTGTGCTTAGATTTATTTCTTTATTGGAATAACCACTTTAAATTCTAGGAGCTTCTTTAACAAAAGTTCTCATAGCAAATCCAGAGGACAAACTGTAGTAAATACTGAACTAATATTTTTGTAGCTATATTGCATTTTATAATGCAATGATCAGTTTCAAAAATCATTAATTTTGGGAATTGTAGCAACAAAAGTTTCAAAACCCTCTACTTTTTTTTTTTTTATATCTGGAGGAGAGGGTTTGTTAATTCAAGTTCTGTTCAGCTGTGGGCTTTGCCCATGTGTTCAGGAAACCCATTTAAATTTGGACTTTTTTATCTGTGAAATCTAGATATTAAGATACATTACAAACATAACCAGGTTCAATAGGCACTCAAGATTTCATGTGGTGCTTTTACAACATATTCTTACCTTATGTGGAATACAAAAGAACACTGGTGTGGCCAGTCAGCAATTGGATACCTCCCTGTCAAATATTCCCCACAGACTCTCACCAAAACTGAAGGATGGCAACATCCTACAGGGAGAAAACTTTCCTAGCATGAATAACTAATTTATACTAAAAAAAACCTTCAGGGTTCATTCTACAATTATACTTTGTCAGTAGTGCTAGGAGTCAGTCATGGTGGTCATTTCATCATTTATCCCAAGAGATGATTTATTATGGGTAATTTTTCTGCAGCTGGAGGTGTTCAAAGCCCTGGCAGCAGCCTGTGAGCTGAATGCTGTCCAGCTGAAAACCAACATGGTATAAATGCAGCATAGGTGATCTCATGCAGCTCATGCCATTACCTTCCCCCTCTGGTTACCTCTTATTTTTGTAGCCAACGGGGATCTGAACTACACATTAAAGATCTATGATCTCATAAAATACAAATAGTGATTGGTGTGTATAATGAGAGGCCATATTAATGTTTTTGTCCTGTAGTCAGTGGATATCCTACTGTCACAACCACTGAGAAGCCAGCATTTCCTGATAATTATTATGTAGTGAGAGCTGTGGCAACCATGGCTTTCTCTCCACTGCTCAGGAATTATTGGCACTAACCCTGCAGTTAGGAGCAGTCTGATAAATTTTGATTAAAGTCTTATTTTTTGCTAGTTTTATCTGTGGGTTTTTTTATTGTGGTGGTTTTCTGGGGTTTGGTTTTGACTGTTTTTTAAAGTTTTCATCATTCCACAAGTGAAAAACGTCCAGTGGGTTATCTCACCATGTTAAATAAAGAGTGTTGGCAATTTGGTTAGTGAGTGATGTTTTTGAAGTATATTCAAGCAAGCAGCTGATGCTGAGAATGGCCCAGGCCTGTGCAAGGCAGTTTGTTCTAACACTTGTTTCACATTGTTTTCTTGTTTATCCTGAGATGGATTTTAGTCAAGCTGCTGAGTGCAAATGAGGTTTGCCAAGTTATCCAATTTTCCTTTTTAACTTCCAGAGGGAGCTACAAAAGAGTTGTATTCCATCCATAATCATATTAATCTGACTGTAGAGAACTATAGAAAAATGGGAGAGGATAGGATAGAATTCACTGCACTTTTATCACAGGATAACATGATGTTTCTTCAAAAAGTTTAAGTGGAAGAACAAAGAGATGAAAAAATAAAACCAGGCTGTTTTCCCTTCCAATTTCTTTTTTTTCAGGGTGGCACTTAATTTGAGAAGACTTAAAGGATCATAATTATCAATCTAAGAAGAATTCCTATTTTATAATAATATAAAGAGTTTCCTCTTCTTAATTTTGGTAATACAAAACTTGAAAGATTGTAGAAAATGGCCTTATGTTCCTCAACTGCTGCAGACATTATTTACTGCATAAATATCAAAGCTAGAAAATAATTATTATTGATTATTGATACTGTTTTTTTCAGTATAACTATAACTGAAACCTAATTTTGAACTCTGTAGCTATTGAATAAATGTGATACATTTACCAGGTGTATCATCAGAGATGATTCCTGCCCCGAAGACTTAACAGCTCTTGTGATTCAGTGGCTTGCACAAATATAAATCACAGCAAGGCAATACATTTTCAATAAATCTGGTACTGCACTGTAAATTGGGGATGCAGGATGAGGATATGATGGATCATAGGATAGGATTAGGCTTTGCTAGGTCAGAGACTTCTTTAAAATTGGGGACCCTAAGGACAGGTAATAAACCTTATGAGGGAAAGGAAATGCAGCTGTCTGTAGCAAATCATGTATGTGACACCTCCTTGTCTAGTCCATGTTTAAATTCAACTGAATTTGCAAAGACATTTGAAGCTGTGATTGTTACAGCTTTTTAATATTTAGTGTCCTTCAGGAGAAGAAAAGGGGGAAGGAAAAAAAAAGAAAAAGTGCTGCAAAAATATTTTGTGAAGAAAAGCTTTTGACCTCTCTATTGATTGTTAATATTTTTTTTTAATATGGAAAGTAAGAAACAATTTATTTTCTGAAAGTATTGACTTCAAGGATCCTAGATCTGGAAGGAGAATATTTATTAGTTTATATAATCAAAATGGTGAAAATGTTTCTTTTTCTGTAGTCTTAGCTCTGTTTCTTTCTTAAAAGTAATAAACACTGCACACAGGAGTATTGCTGAAGTAGACTTCTGATACCAACCTGGGGTGTTAGATATAGCTACATTGCTCTGGGAAAAAAATACTGGTGTTTTATGAGTATTTCTGTAAATGAAAATCCTGGAGACAAGGTGGGGGAAGGGGATGGTATTTGAGATACAATTTAAAAATTGTCTGAATATGTGGCACTGTTTCTCACAGGATGCCTAGGTGACCAGAATTTTTTTAATATTATGGGTTTACCAGAATGTTCTTGCTAGATGCAGGTTATTATTGTGTGTGGAGGGCTTCAAGTCATATTACTTTCCTTCTTCTTCAGCTTTCTCTTTACTCTGCAGTTGGTCAGATTTCTACTTTCACTGTACATCTGAACATGTCCCCACCACCTCTGTGACAGATGAGACAGTGCCATGTGGGACACACTTCCAGAGCAAACAGGATTAGCTAGTGTATAAAAAAGCTCAGAAAGAATTCTAGCAGTTCTGCTGACTTCACTGCTATTACAATTTATGTGAGCAAAAAAGTTTATCTCCTTTTTTTCTGCCTCTCAGCCTTGCATATTTTAGCTCCTGTTTTTAAAGTGGATGTGGGTTCTCTACTACATAAGCATCATCAGCACTAATGAGGATGTTTCAGATGAGATCAAACTCATGTTCAAATAACTCCCTTAATATTCCCATGGTCACCCCAGTGGGCTAGAAAAAGGATTTATAGAAAGCCTGTTGAAAAGGAAAGTCTTATTTTCATAATCAAATATCTTGCTTCAATTAATTTTCTGCTTGGTCAGATTTTGACCCTGGACTTGCACTGAGACAAGCAACAGAGTAGGATATAACCAAATACTTCGGAATATTTTTTTTTTTTTAGAAATTGCTGTAATATATCTATCTTTTTTTCTTACTCCATTTAGCCATATACCTGTTAGTCCTTAAAAACTTTAAGGCATGCTAGTAGTACTATTAAAAATTATTGTATAAGGATATTTTTGATAACAGCCTTTGGGCTCTACTGGAAAGTAGAGACTAGTGAAAGTACAAAGTATATTTAAAATAAAGTAAATATGATAACATTGATAATCAAAATGGGTGAGTGCTGAAACAAACAAGATTGATTTATTAGTCTGTTACAGAACTGATACAGATGTTGATTTGAAATGATCTATGATTATCTAAAATTCATGAGCTGACAACTGATAAGTTGATAACTCAATAGAATATCTCCCGTATGTTTGAGTTTGGGAGCAAATTAGTTAAAGAACAACTAGTTACTGAGTATAAACATCTGGATTGGCATTCAGAGAAAAGACGGTTATGGTCTAAAGATTCATTTGAAAGTGAACAGTCAAAACAATGAGGAAAACAATTTTGTCCATTACAGACATAGAAACAAGGGCTGACCAAAGCTTTCCTTTAGAATAGCTGTTGCTGCCTCACAAGTAATTGTTGCTTAAATATAGGGGAAGAGTTCCATCAAAGAAATTTACTGCTGTTAAGGCTTAATGTAACAGTTGCAACTGAATATTCAAATATTTTTCATTAGGAAAAAAATGTAGAAGGACAGCTGAGTTAATTGCCTTGTTACTGGGAAATAAAGCAATATTATTGTTGTTACCACAAGTATTTTTTTTTTCTGGTAACAGGGGCTAATAATGGTAAAGTATTGTTGGGAATTTGCTATGGAATTGTGATACATTCCAAATACACTTAAAAGGCTTCAAATTTTCATGTATTCCTGCTGACATATGTAACCAATAATTTCCATCACAACATCTCTGTGGAAATTGAACAAAATATCTTGATAGGAACAAAATTAACACAGGTCACACATCACTCCATATGGCAAGTCACCGTGCCAAGACAACTCAAGGTGCTTTGTAGTAGATGGAAAGTCACTAACAAATACCTTTCTCTGTCAAACAGTGTTTCTGTTATCTAAAGAGAGTTTGACATCCAACTCTTCAGCCAAGATCCATCAGTGGTTTTCCATTACTTTATTACATTAGCTTAATCTGACCTAGAAGAAAATATAGATGCCTAAGCACTAGCTCTGTATCCTTGTGTACTCACCTCAAATACCTTGAAAAGGAGAAAAAAAGCTGGCATTGGAATTTTTTAAAATAATAAATATAAATTCTTCCAGTGCTTGACCTCTACATACTCAAGTTCTCTTCTTGCCCCTTCTTTTGCATTTCAGCTGGGAGAAAAGAGCCATTTATTGCTTTTGGATCATGTATGGGAAGTTGCCTTCAACTTTACCTCCCTTCAGCTTTGCCTATGAATGTTCACTAAGAACAAGGATGTCAATTTTTATTCTGGTTGATCCATACACATCAGGCTGCAAAGTGAGGGCTCTATGAAGTCAGACCAATTCAGCCTCAGTATCACTGAATAGAAACTTTCCCACTGAAATTCTGCCTACAGGGTCCAAATGTTATCTCCTCCCAGCTATATATTTTACACAATACTATCTATAAAAGTGCTGTAAAGCCTATATTGAATCCACGCTTATCTCTGGAATTTTTAAACCTTGCAATACTGCCCCAGCAGTTTCCTGCCATATTCTACATGCAGGTTTAGCACCACTGTTTCTGAAAATGCTTTATAAATATGGAACCCACATTTTGATGTGGATGCAAAATCAAATATAAACAAACACTATTTGCCAAGTAACATACAAAAAAATTAAATAGATGGGGTATTGACAGCAATCGTCCTGTGAGATTGTATTTGAATGCAGTATGGTTTGGCATTGTTCAAATTAGTCTAATAACATCCCAGAATTTTGGAGACATCATTTACATAAAAACTTAGGTAAAAGCATAGTGCATGTTTTTATTCAGTGGTGATTGTGGGAGTATCAACAGGGGAAAGCTAAATCCTTTCTGTGATTCTACAATCTATACATTTCTCATAAGACTGAGAGTGATCTGCCCCTTATGACCAGGTTCAAGTGACTTTGAATTAAAAAAAAAAATTATTGCCTTTATTTAGGGCTAAAAATAGTCTATATGTTATTCCATCCACTAACACCTATAAGGAAATAAACATAAAAAATGCCCATATAGAAAATCAGTTTTAAAAATTGAAATAAAACAATCCCAAACACAGTGTGGTATTGACAAATATTTCAATGAGTTGCTAGATATCTTATATATCTTATATCTTATACAGATCTTATCTTACTGGAAAAACTAGTAATTTGTAGTTTTGTATTCCTTCGCTTCTATTGTTAAAAAAAAAATTGTGAAATATTTTGTGAGGTTCTCAGAATTAAAATTCTCAGAGCATGCATTCACAGTAGTACCAAGGAGCAAGCAAGGTTTCCTGTTCCATTTTTTCCTTTGGTCTGTTTGGTAAGAAACAGACTTGACATCCATCCTCTTGTTATCCTTTATGTGAACCTGCCTGTTCCAACTTTGTAATCTCACAGATCAGGATTAACTTCCACTATAGGCTGCATTCATTTTAGGGGGATTTGCTCACAATATTGAAAGACAAGATGATATAAATGGATTAGAACTCCTGGGTCTTGCTCCCCATCTCATTCTCATTGTGCTTTGATCTTCTTCAGGAAGCTCCGTTTCAAAATGAGAAAAGACTCTGCCCATTAAGCGTGAAAAACCTCTGATGTTTGATGCAAGGAGAGCATCTGCCATGTTAATAGATTTGTCAGTGAGCTAAGTGCAGAGGTACTAGCTTTTTTTCTGGATATGTAAAGTGCCTAAAAAGACCAAAACAAATTAAAGAAAGAAATCAGAACTGACAGGTGACTGAAGCTCCTAAGAATGTTTTCTATTTTACTGCCTTTGATGGGAAGCTGGGTCTATGAACATTGTTTAGAAGGCATATAAATGCTATTGTAAAACTCAAATTCCTCATATACTACCTATTTATCTCCAGTCTGTGTATGATTCATGAAAAGTTCAAAAACCTATCTGTTGAGAGTGTTAAAATGTCCATCCATGCTCCAGATGTTGGAGCATGGTCTGCTCAGAGGCTCAGGCTTGGTTCCTCCACAAACATGTATGCTCCCCTCCCTTTAAAAGTCAAATGTCATTTGCCTGCCTCTGAATGATAGCATTGCAGCTAAATTAGTCTATCCAAAAAGCCTAACTTTAACAGAGCTGAGCCTAAAGATTTAACAGATACTGTTACTCTCTGCACATTTCTCAGATTTTTATTGTACATAACTTTTCAGGATCTTGAACCTCCTGTGTAATATAACCTGTTAGAAACTCAGGTTATTACCAAAGTGGCAGCCTCAGGCAGGAGAGAAAATTGGCACAGAAAGACCCACGCTTACTTTCCTCATCCTTTTTTCCTGCCTTCTGGCTTTACCCTCAACTAATGTACCACAAACTTCCAGAACTCTGCTTTCTGAAATATGTAGACTCCTATTGTTATCTTTGCTGTTATGAGTATGAATATTTTAAATGGGAAAAAAAAACCACTAAAACATCACTGTCTACACATATTCAGTCTATCAATTTTTACATGAAATTGCAGCAGGGTTCCACCCCTAGAGCAGCAGCTTAGCTTTCCAGCAGGCTGCCTCAGTTGCCTTTTCCTGTTTTCTTCCAAATTATTTGCAACTTTAACTTTGTTTCTGTTCACAAACAACTCTTCAAACCTTCTCCCCTTCCCCAAAGGAACAATATGGCAATCTTATTTCCCTAAGGCACCGATTCAGTTCCTGCTGAAAATTGAAGCATCTTCACTCCAGAAAGATCCAATATGGCTTGTTCAAAGACAAATTAAAAATCTCCTACTTGATAAAACAAAAAACATATTAAAATAAGAATTTTTTCTTATCTTTTGGGCTGCTGAAGTGTCCAGATTTTCATAAAAAGCCCTGAGAAAGTGTAATTTCTTGGTACCTAAGCCTCACCACCTCTAAAGCTGGAAATAACCAATGATTTTTATCACAATTCCTCTTCTAATATGCAAAAATGCAGCAAAAAGTTCTAATTTTGCTAAAATGTCCTACATGACGAGCTCGCCTATGATATATATTAGGATGAATTTTCTTTCTTTTTGTCCATCATAGTGAAGTAACTGGCCATGGTTCTATTCTAAGACTTCACACAACCACATTTTGCATTGCATTTATAGGTTTCCTGGTCTTCTGAAGGCTATCTCTGATTTTGTTTGATGGATTGCAATGTTGAAATGAAATGTTGCTGCATTTTTACTTAAATCCTTCACTTCATCAATGGACTGAAAGAAAGTCAGCCAAATACACTTGCAAGCTATTATAGTGCTTATGTGTTACTACTGTGAAAGAAAGATAGGGAGACGAACACCTTCAAATTTGCTGAAGTAGTTCTGTGGTGCTGCTCACAGGTGGCTGGAATTAAATTGACTAAGTGACTTCTCCAAGCACAGTAACTGTCATATCTTGTCTCTTTTTCATAACTTCAAAGATATGAAAGTCATAAAACCAAGCCCAGAAAGGGTCAGAAGCCACATGCTCCTTTGATTGATGTTTTGTCATATTTTGGCTCATTACTTCACCAGAAACCCTCTCTACTAAATTTCAGAATTTATGAACTTCAAGAAAATAAATATTATTAAAAATCTGGGTAAAAGGGTTGTAGTGATTCGAACCAACATGCATGAATCAAGCAATTAGGCCTCCAAGATGACCTCAGAATAAGGAGATACAATAGAGATTACATTCAATGTATTTGTTATCTATGTCTTTGACCTTACAGCCACCTTAAAACACTGAAGCACTGTTGCTGAAGGAAATATTTTTTTGCTGCTGTGTACAGAAGTTTCTTTCTAATGAACACCACAGGGTTTACTGATCGCTCTTAATGAGTTAGGAACAAGTGTCCTGCAGGTAAATTGTCACATATTTTTAGAAATAAACCAATCAATGGAGGTGATGTATAGAATGATAGAGTTATCTGTACTTCTCCAAAAGAGAAAACAAATATATCAATGTCCTTAATGCTTTATATAAAAGACACTTAAGGAGCTGGCAAAAACTCTGTTTAGACCTGTGTTTCAGCCCTTAAGAATCAATAACAGCAGTTAAACTGAGATTTAGGGGCTCTTACAAACATAACCAGGAACAATATTCAAAGGAACGTAGGAACTGAAGGTTGTCACAGGAGAAAAAAGTCTGGTTTTGTCTCAGTGTCTATTTGCAGGAGGTGTCTTCTGGAAGAAATAGCTGTCTCTGAATGTTACTGTAACAGTCTTTTTTTTACAATGACCTTTCTGCTGTGTTTTGACAATTACTTTGACTACTTTAGTAACATGTGGTGGATTTCAGCTATTCTGCAAGAATTTAACCAAGGAAATAATTTAGGTACACTTTTTAGCAGATATATTTATATCTATATCTATATAATATATGTACCAGGATCTACTTTTCATGAAATGCCCCAAATTCTCTTGTGTTTGGTGTGGGGGAGATATATACTTTTAAAAAAATAAAAGTTTAATACATTTATGTAATTAATTTTTATCCTTAAAGGTACATTTATGTCTTTGTACATTATTTGCATATATGTGCTGCACACATAGATTGTCATGTCCACTACTGAAATTCATGCCATCAGCTTGCACAGGGAATGGGAACTACAGATGGATGGAGTAGTGCAGGTCCTCATGGAAGAGCTTTGAGCATATGAATGTCTGTTCTGCCAGTCACACCAGGATTCCTTCAGGTTTTCAGTATGGAATTCTCATGAATTGAGGGTTCTATTTTCAGAATTTGAGGATGTGAAGCTTACATAATAAATGCTCTGATAGAGCTTATATTTTCAAAAGTTTAAATCTGGGCCCTTACTCCATGCAAGTCAAACACCTCTGGAAGAAGGATACATAATTGAGCTGGCTCTAATAAACTTTCAACATAATTCTACCCATCTTGTACATAATGCACTAACTCCCTCACTACTTAGGCTTTTTACATGCAAAATGGAGAAGGATGTTACTGTAAAGCATTTTCAATATTTTCCTTTTTTCACATGTAAATGTCATTTTACTTAATTAGATAATCTAGCTGTTTAAAGACAGAAAATCAGGATTATTTTTTGTGTGAAAATGTAATGTGTTACAGATCCCCTTGCAGCAAGACTTTTTAATAAGCTTGACCATGATTACTTCTGTCTTTACATGGACATTTTGGAATTGGTTCTATCAAACAGATTAAGGCAATTCAGAGTATGTAGCATAAACTCCAAATTATGTAATAAATACATAACTTAATGCAGTTTTGTGATTTTCCTTTTATATGTGAATTTGTCTCTGTTTTCTTGATGTTGGGGGATTCTTTCAACTTGTGGAAGAACAGGCTTCTGCACATGGCCAAGAGCTACATTTATTTATGCAAAAGTAAGGATTTGCATTAAATATTTATATATCTCATTTATTTGAAGCTGCCGCCCCATAAAGAACAGACTGCTTTGGGGTTGCTATTAACTGGCCAGGTTTTTCTGACCTCAGTTTAATTCTCAGACTGCTGTGCTTGAAATTGTCACCTTGTATGAAACATTCCAAGAAAATGACAACACTGTTTTGAAGTGTAAGTGAAGAGCACATGCTTGTCCTGCTCAATGACCTCAGAACATCCTTTCCATACTTGTACTTTTGTCTTTGCTAGTTCAGTTCAAGAATTTAATACTCACGCGGGGGTTGATCACTTTGCCACCATTTAGGCATCTTTAGGAATTTGCTTATTGCTCAGATACTCATTTAATACATTGCTGTGAGTGACAGACATCTGCTTCTGAGTAAGTCCTTGCTTGTTTGCTGTAAATATGATGTTCATCTGCCTGCATTCACTGCTTTGTTGCCTGGGGAGGGGCAATGTGGAAAATGTTATTTAAGGAAAAAGTATGTACAGCATGCTGCATGAAAAAGTCCTTAGTTTCAAAGCAGTAGGGGCTAGAGACACAGACTGCTCATAATGGCAGGCTTGTTATGAGTTTTTTAGACATAAATTTTGAATGCCACTTGTAATTCAGTTTTCTGAATTCTGCTTTTTTGTGGAAAAGGCTCTGCACTTCTGTAAAGTTTTACGTCTTTGGTTTTACTTATTACATGCCATTGTTTTATTTACATCTCATAATTTTTAATCTATGTATACTTTTCTGTACTTTCCTTTTTAAAATGTTCTCCTGCACTGCAGAAGTGCTCAAACATTTGAAATACAAGCATTAAAATGTAGAGTTCATGATGCATCTGTGGAATTTGGTCTGTAAAAGTCAGAGGTATTGATACATGCTTACATGTTTTGTTTCACAACAGATGGTTATTTTATAGTAGCATTATAATCTTATTTGCATGTAGCTTTTTTTTTTTTTTTTTGGTGTCTCCTTTGTAGCTTATTTCAGTTCTATGTTATTTACCCACCTGTTTTTTTTCTACAGCCTGTAGAATATTATGGGTTCAGTTCAGAACAGAAGTTGGCCTCATATCTATAATTCAAATTAAACTCTGTTATTTTAATTAAAACCTACATTGTATTTACAGCTCCATCTTGAAGATATCTATTCAAATGATTAGTATAACTGTGAATAATTAGTATCAGTTGACTCAGTATTACCATTTGGTAAAGTTGATTTCACTTCTGGGAATAGAAATTTACCAAATCAAACTGGATTTTAAAACAAATAAGCTGCTCAAAGACAACAGTAGCTCACTGGCTGACCTGGAATCATGACAAGATAAGAGATATTAATCTTGTGTCGTGTTTAACCTGTATTTAAGTTGTAAGGTCATAATTAGTGATGCACAGTTCTTCAATATTTTTGTCATTTATAATAGGCAGGAGCACAGAATTTGACCTGGAATTTTGTCTAGGCTGCTTATTTAGGATATAAATATAATCTGATTATTAGGAGAGCTTGGAATGCTTGGAATTTTGAGGCCCATTAAAAAAAAAAACAAACCAAAAACCTCTACTTTGACTAGCTGTAGATATGAAGAATATAGCAAAATGATATATTTCATATTAAGTCCATCACTTAGACTCATGAGCACTGAGAATGTACTTCTCTAACTTTCCAGTTTGTTTTGAAAGATGAGCTAAGTAAGATTATTTTTTAATCTAATTTGCTTTTCTTGTCTCTAATGAGTCAGAGTTGAAACTGTTTGAATTGTAGTTGGTGGCTCTATTTGATCTGTTAGTTCAAATATGCCATGTCACATCAAGGAACCCTTGATTTATTTCCACATTCCTTGCAGATGGATTTGCCAAGCAAACAATTTTCTTAGAATTATTTAGATTATTTTTGGCCTTTTGTATTTAGTGAGAAAAGTGCAATAGATCACATTTTTATTAACATTTCTAAATGTGTGCATATTATACTGCATTCATTTACCCCCAAAATCAATATTGGTTGAAGCTTGTTAAGATGACTGACAGGCTGGTTATTACTTCTGCCCTCCAGTGACTGTCCACATGGATATTCCCAGCCATTCACTAACACTGTCTGATTTTGGCTTAAAAATGAGCTGGCTTGAGACTGATCCATAGATTTATAGACTGTGCTTCCCTTCCTCAAATTAGTGGTGTATAGATTATTTTACTTTCAAAACAATATTTGCTTTATAATTGAGATACATACAACACGTATGAGAGTTTAGAGCTTTGTTTACTCAAAATAGATTCAGAAAAACTATGCCTTTATTAACAGTTGTAGTGAGAATATAGAAATACTGGAAATGCTTGAACTCTCTCAGGAGAATTTATTTTCCTAAATCACCATATTAGTGAAACAAAAAAATTATTAAGAAACTTTAAAGGCTCTTTGAAATAATCCATAAAATGGATTAGGAAGTAAATATAATTTCAGTTAAACGTGCTACTATTTACTGAGTCCTTACTGGAGAAGTTGTGAAATATGAAAATCAGATTTAGAAAAAAAGTCAACTGGCAAATTGAACAAAAGTTTTTTTCTTCTGGAAAGGGCAGATCTGACAATAAGGTTATTTACATACACCAGAACAAAATCAATGAAGTAATTTTACTTTCTGTTTTCTCCTCTGCTGTATGCAGGTGTAATAAGTCATCTTGACTGGCTGAGCAAGGAGGGATCCTCAAGGCCTGGGTCTTTATTTTTGAAGCTGTGCATATAGCAGCTCACGAACAGACTCCTTTTCTAGATTCATTTTCTGCAATCCTTTTTATGCTGAGTAGTTAATTAAAAAAATATTAATCATACCTTTTCTGAGATGACCTTTTGCACAGCAGTTTCTGAATTTCTCTCTAATAGGCTCAGTAGAGTGCAGTGACATTGGCCCCTCACCTCCTGATCAGTGCTGGACTTTGCCAGTGGGGCTGACAGGCACCGTGTCCTTAACTGCCACAGGCTGTGGCTCTGTCCTTTCATGTGCACTGCAGCTGCTTGGAGAACTAAAGAGGAGGAGGCTCTGCCTTTCACTCAGGTGTCACAGAGCTGTCCATCAAATAAGCAAAGGGGAGGGCAAATCTTCAGCAGTTCTTACTTTTGTTAATCAAGGAAGTTTGTAAAACATTACTGGTGAAAGAATATTCTTAAATTGTAAAACTGAATTTGTGAAGAATAAGTGTTCTGAAAACAGAGCCTCTTCATGAGCTGCTTTCTGTGGGTGTTGCCAAAATATTGTTTTCCACAATCCCAAGTGAGTTTGTGAAATCCAGATTTTGGTATATTTCCCACTTAGCCAATTGCACAACATTGAGTATTCACACAATTGTTAAGTTCTGTGGAGGCTGCTTACAGATATATCACTCATTCCTTCAACCAGTCTGGACACATGTAAGGAACAGACAGTATTCCTTTTAATACAAACATACAATGCAACAAAAGATACTTCTGGTTTTCAAGCACATTCATATTAAATGGAAAGCAGGCCAAAGGGATGGATACTGAACCTACTTTTTCTTAATGTTTATAGGAAGCAATTGGAAAGAGATGACATTCTGTGGAGGAGTTAAATGATGTGCACTGGGTCTGTGCTCTGGTCCTGCGGGAGGTAGAACTTGTTCAACTGCCTGTAGGATGCTGAAGGAGATCATGAGGTTGCCCCACCTCTATTGATCATGTGCCAATTCTCTAGAGGAAGCAGCTATTTCAAAGAGATATAGATGATGTCACGAGAAATGAAAGATATCTTCTTTCCAACTGAAATGTTTTATATATTGCAGGATGCTTTAGTATCTTAACAGCACACAGTATATGTTTCATGATGTGCTCCATTTCTATGTGTAACTGTTAAAGAGCAGAGTTTAGTTCTTTTTTAGTTCTTTTTTTTCCCCTTTCTTTCTCTAAAAATTAATCTAATTTGCATGAGGTTTTTTTTTTTTTTTGGGGGGGGGTAGGGTAGCTTAATCAGTCTTATGAAGTGATACAAACTTTGACTAAAAAATAAATTCAGCAATGTACCTTACAACACACTAAAGCTTGTTCACAAAAATAGTGCAAAGGTAGCATCATCATTCCTTCCTTAGCTCTATGAAGTTTTGATCTAAAATACTGCAAACTGCTAAAATTTATACTGTGCAATGTAAAATATCCTGTATTTCTGAATTGCCTGCTGCTGCTGGAAGTTAGAGAGTTTTCCTCTACATGTGGATGCCAGAAAATAATCTATTTCATGTGGGTAGCTGAAGAACAATGCAAAGTCATGCCTTTACAAATATATGGCACAGAAAGATTTTTCTTTATTTATTTATTTTTAAATTTGGTGATAATCAAATGGCAAAATAACATTGGACACTTTCTAAAAAGGACACTGTGTTAGAAAGTGGGCACTTTTTTCCCCCCTTTTCCACTTTATACTTACAGAACCAACACTAAATTGCAAGTATAAAAGTTTACATTTTTGCTTGAAATATTTCCCTTTCTCCAAAGGAAATCTGTATTTAATAACATTTCTCCATAGAGATCCCTGGATGTTTCAGTACTGCTCAAGTACCATTTTGAGAATTAAAACAGTGCTTTGATCCCATGCTTTGAACCTTACAGAGGGACAAATCCTCATCCACTGTGAATCTGTGCCCCTCCCCTATGCATTGTTTACTATTGTCACCATTAGTGGCTCCAGGGCTATTTTGTGAGTATGGGACTATTTCCTCAATGTGATTGTAAATCTTAGTTATTAATTTAATGTGTCTTTATCAGAATCAGTTCAAAGAAAGTCCAGTGAAAGAGGAGGGAAGAAGAGAGGATAAACTCTAGTCATGTTTTGACTAAAAATATTGGGCTGCCTTGCCTGGGGAGCTGTCAGGAGCAAGGCTGATATTTTCATAATGACTTTTTTAAGGTAGCAAGAGTCATAGCTTCAGTTTTTCCTTGTGTCTTGTGAATCAGATGAAGTTGCCAGTACCCATTCCTCTATGTCAGACATTTTACTTATTCTGTAGTCTAAAAGCTGTTTGCTTTAATTATTTAGAAATTGGTGTTATTATCATCTTATATGTATTAGAATTATTGAGAGGATGCACAAGCACACAGTGCCTCATCTGCTTGATCTGCCACATCTGTTTTTCTGAAAACTGTTGAAAATCTGAAACTAAAACATTTCCTGTTCTTGAACCTACTGCTTATTATTATATATAGTCTCTTTACTTTTGAATGGTTTCTCAACACTGTTGGATAGATATGATGATCTACAAAGGAAAATAAATTCTCAGTTTAGGATGTTATATATAGCATACCAAGCAGGGAAAAAAGAAAGAAATGTATGCCTCTTCTAAAACTTCAGAAGGGAGTCATTCACTGAAGATGATGTGCTGTTTGTTGGAAATGAGGAAACTCAAGGTACATAAAGACACTTCTAGTTTTAGTTCCTTTGGTTCTGGGCTATCAATTATGTGGCACAGGAAGTTTGGTGCTCTGGAGGCTTTCTTAGATGCTGGCAGTGGCTTCAAGTGAACTTTTTATACACTCAGAACTTTTGGAATTGGATGCTTAGTGTCTCAAATGGAGTAGCAGCACACTTTATAAATCAGCCTTCTGTGGGCACTGTCTACAGGCTGTAAGGAAGATTTACCATGCAGTGTTTGTGGGATGCTTGGATATTGACTCTCTCATTGCACTTAGTAAGAGGAGGACATACCAATATAAGAATAAGGTTTCTAGCTTAACTGATTATTTTCTCAGTAATCAGCTTTTTTTTTTTTTCTGTTGTGACTGAGATAAAAGCTGTCCTATTGAATCAGTGTGGATTTCAAGAGGATCTGTGCAGGGAAATTTTCTGTTTGCTCCTTTTTATGGCAAGTATTATGATTCTTTAAATTATCACATTGAACAGCAAATTAAAAAAAAAAAAAAAAAAAAAAAAAAAGGCACTGGAGTTTCTTACCTAGACAGCAAACATTTTCGGTCCTGTTTAGCAAAGATGGAAACTGCAGCAGAAGCCTGAGAAACAAGCAAGTACCAGACAGAGGAGTTGTGTCTTCAATCTGCAGCAACAATTTTTCTCTGGCATCAGATTCCCAAGACTGGGCTGTCTGGGACCTGAACAACTTTTTCACTGCAGGATCATGTGCTGCCTGCTGGAGACAGTGACTTAAACCCAAACACAGTCCTATAAAATCACTGTGGTCTCTCTTCTTTTTGAACTGGATTTTGACTTTGGACTGTACAGGGTAGTACCATTATTTTTAGAGTGACCAGAGGATTTGAGTCAGCCAGCAAATGAGCCAAGGTGAAATACTCCTGGAGGCAGATACACTAAGGATATGACCAAAGAAAAAAGGTCCTCGTGTTGTAAATGATACTTTAAAACTGAGCTTTCCATCATTTGTCTCACCTGTAAGTTAGACAGAACATATAACCCAAAACACAGAGGTGGAAGCAAGGGAAATTGATACCTTCTGTGTTTACTGGCTGCTTTGGAAGTTTTTCACCTACCATTTCTACTGAGCTCACTGTATTACCACAGAGTACACTGGGAGCAGAGTTTAAAACTGTACTTTCTGTGATGTATGCATGGTTAATGCATAATCATTCTTGCTAGCATTAACTTAATTTTTTTAAAGGGACTTAGGATCAACTGTGCTAGAAAATTTCTTACAAAACTATGGAAGAGAATGAATAAGCATTTGTGGAACACTGATAATCTAGAAATTGTTCTTTTTTGTTTGAAGCCATGCTAAAAAGTGGCATCCTTGTGAACCTATGCTTGACATGTGCCTCCTTCATAACATTTGAACTTGTTGACCAATTTTAAACAAATTTGGCATGGGTGAAAGTCACAGAGGTTGGGTATGTTCACATTTCATGAAAATGAGGGTTAGATATTGGAGAGAGAGAGAACTGTTGTCATATCCTTACCCAAGGAAGACAACAAAATTAATCTTTGGTTAGACATCTGAGACAGCATAAACTCACCCTTGAGACAGAAATCTCAGCTATGATATTGGACTGTGATAGTTTTGAGGCTCAGAAAATAACCAGGTGTGGCTTGGGGAAGTTTTTTTCCCCCTCCAGTTGAAAAGAGCATCCATATACTTTGAACTGGAATCACTATACATACTAAAAAAAAAAAAAAAAAAAAAAAAAAAATGCAATTAGAGCTTTGATGAGACCACTCAGGTCTAATTTAGAACAACCTGGACTGAGCACGAAATGGCTCTAAAAATAGGAGGGCACTTAAAAACCTGGAAGGGATACATGGAAAAAATACAGATTTACATGGTTAAAAGACTGAATGAGTAAAGATGGAGATTTGCTGACAATATTTTTGTTGCCACTTCATCACCTAGAGAAGAAAGAGATGAGGACTTTACATATAGTTTGGAGTCTAAGGAATGATTTTTTATCCCTGAGTTACCATAGTATCTGGTTTCCCTGGTTACCAGTGACCATGGAAGGGACACTAGGGAAGCTGAAGGCTGGTTATATATTTATTTTTTGAGAAGGGAAAAGAGAAAGAGGGGTCAGAGAAGATTTTTGTGTGTGTGAGAACAGAATGTGAAAATAGTGCTGGAGGATAACAGTTGGGATTTTGTCTGAAATAGAATTTATAGATTTCGGTGCAAGGAGTTAAGTAGTTGAAAAAAAAAGACTGGTGGTGAGAAACAGAAATTCTGATGAAAAAATGAGGAAAAGAAGAGCTCTAAGACTATCTTCCTGAGATACTGGAGGTTGTGTCAATACAGGTGATACAGGGTGTGATTTGACCAGATTTCATCTTTACCATGGAAGCAGTGGACTGGTCCTTTCTGTGCTTGGGGCTTCACAAACCCCTCTACTTGTGTCATAGACAGCATGTTTCTTGCTAATCCAGAGGATTCTTTTGGTAATTATTGTGGCTGAGAATGCTGAATGGTTCCCAGAATGGAAATTTAAGGAGATTCTTTAAGAATTTCCTTATGGCCTGTTGCATTATTGTCAATAGATGAATAAACATGGCAGATTATAGCAAGGAGGGTTCTCAATGAGTGTTTGTTTGCTGGTTCCAACAATAAGAACATTGCTGATTTTCCCTTTTGCTTTCAAACTTACCTATTTCATGTTCAGAAAATGTAACAGACACCCAATGCAACAAAAACTCCTGGGCAGCTTTGGGTTTGATATTTAGTGGAAAGCAAAGGAAGGCTGTAATTGCTTTCATCCTTTAGACTTGTTGACACTTAATCAGAGCTCAGATTTCCAGGGAGGAATTATTCAGGCTTGGGGAATTTTTGACACCTCTACATTAGCAAAATATTTTTTTAGACATTTTAATATTCTTATTCCACAAGGACCTGCTCATCAGAGAATCTCTTACAGAAAATTCCCACTAATGCAAGAGTAGCTCTGCTGCACTTCCAGTGTCTGAGGCAGCTTAAATGGAAACACAAGTCTGTTTTCTCCCTGCGTTTTATTAATAATGCACATTTCTTTGATTTCTTCATTTCTAAGGCAATTTACAGGTACTTGACTGTACCAGCTTCTCCCTATCCTTAAATCAAAACAGTACAAAGGCCTAAATATAAGAATACTAAACTTTATCATGTGTAAACTCTTGTTTATGGCTGAAATTGTAAATCTCTGTCTTTAATATGCTCTTTTATTTCTTTGCACACAGGCCAGATGGTAGGAAACAGATGACTTTACTAGTTGGATAATTTTAAGCATGTGATTAAAATGTTGTGAGTAAATGCATAATTTGCTATCTTTGATTACTGAGCTTGTTGATGTACTATTCAAAATTTAATTACTAAATTTTTGATTTTCAGAGGTTTTCTTAATAAATTTTATTTTCAAGATGATTTAAAATACTAAAAAGCCACTTCATTGTATGTCTTCTAAAGCAGAGATTTTTAGGGAAAAAAAAAAAAAGAAAGACAACACAGTGTGTATGAGTCTTTAAATTCATTGAGGCAAATTGGCTCTGGATTTGACCCTTAAATTCAAAGTTTCAGGCTATTAGTAACTATGATGTGATGATGATTTAAACATTCTGAGCATTTCAGTAGCCTACAGAATACCTTAACTCACCAGAGGAGAAGGCTTCTGTAGTATTGTAATAGTACTCGGAGGTTATTTGTAACTAATGAATTACCAACTACCATTAATTTAGATTAGTAATTCTGGTAACTTTACTAGATTTAGAGTATATGAAAGTAAAAAAAAACGATTTACATTTTGATTCTTCAGATTTATTGTGCTCACATTCCCTTTTATTTGCCAGTATAACTCAAAATATTTGTTTCCAAATCTGAGTTCAGATTCCAAAATTCTCTCAATTTTTCCTATTTATTGTATTTTTCCTTTTGATTGCATTTTTGCCTCTGTGTTTTTAAAAGGATGTCTCTGTTTTGATCCTGATTTGCATGAGTGCAATGTCAAATGTACACATGCAAATGGGGTGGTTACATCTGCATACCATCATGCTTGCAGTCCCTCTTTGCATTGGCAGGTAGGTAAGAGCTAAAATGCAAATAGAAGTTAGTCTCAGTATTGTCACGATTCTCATTCATGTGACAGCAAAGGAGAATTTTATAAATGGTTTGGAGGAAGGTGTTTAAGGGGAGCCTTCCCAGCCTAATAGGCTTGAACCAGCATCATGGGCCAATTAAGTGAAAGAAGCTATTGGTCCCATGCACTGTCTCATTATTCCCATATAAAGCATTTTTTTTTGTCTGCAGCAATTAATTGGATCCCTTATAGAAACTTCTTTCTTAGTAATATCTCCACTTTGACATGAGACAAGATTTCCAGGAAATGCATCTCTGCAAATTCTACACTTTAGTGTCCACAGCCCAAGCTCAGTTCAACACTTCCACCTGGGGGGCTGAGGAGGTCCAAGTGCCACCCTGGAGTGGCAGAAGTGAGCCCCAGTGCCAGGGCCACTCCTCGGGTGAGCCCAGGCTGGGTCTGTAGGAGAGGGCAGAGCCACTCGTGCCACCTCATCCCTGCAGTGACAGGTGACACACACATTGTCCTCCTTTACTGTCCGCTGGGAAGTGCCAGTGATCCTCCTCTGCTGGAGTCTCTCTCTTTCCAGCCAGGTGCTATCCTCTGATCAGAGGTAGGAAGGTTTTCAGCAATGAGATTCCCTCCCCCACCCTGACATTTAAGGTAAAATCTCCCTTTCCTCAGGCAGAAATACTTGTGTCTGGCTTCTTGATAGGCACCAGATAGCCTTCAGTTAATACATGAACTACATGTTCTACCTTTTTCAAAAAACATACAGCAACATTTTATCATAGCTACACTTCCTGAAACATGACTGTCTTGTTAAATATTATTCCTCTTATGCTGCTGAAAAATATTTTATTCAAAATATGACTTATTTAACAGCTAATATGCCTAGATTATCATTTCCTTGGTAGAAAGATTTTTTCCTTTATTTTTCTTTCAATGTTCAGCTACAAGTGAAAACAAACCAAAAAATTCTCCAAACCCCCAACTACAATTGCCTAACTCCAAAACCAGCACAGCACACAATTTTGAGGAAAATCTGCCATGAAAAAAAAATAGAACATGTATTGGAAAGGACAGAATTCAGTTAAAAGGTTGCAAGTGTACACATTTTGCTACTTGTTCATAAATAGTAATTTAATTTTCTGTTCTGTTTTGCTGACATATTCTAAAAATCTCTATCAGAATGTGCTTTGTTGACCTTACCCTTAGTTGCTAAATTTTACAAGCACAGGGGTAGTTGCTTCTCTTGAAAAATATATTGTTGCCAGTAATCATCGCTAAGTGTAACCCCATCTATCCCATATATGACAATAAAGTTGGCCTTTAAAAAAAAAAAAAAAAAAAAAAGAAAGAAAAAAAAGAAAAAAAGACACCGATATTCTGAATCTTACAGTTTAGCAGGAGAACATTTTTAACAACACTACCCCAAAGCTCCACTTGCAGCTTGTTAAATAAATGCCTGGTGAAGACACCACCCCCAAACCACTGCAAGGATGCAGGTGTTGGCTGCAAATCGTTGTGCTAACGATTTGTAAGAAAATCCCATCAAAAGGGTGGCTCAGCAGTTTAAAGCAGAGGTATTTGAGGAAGCTTGGGAGGCAGGATGGTGGGAGTCTCCTCTCCTGCTGGAGCACATTTGCCCAGAAGGTTGTTAATTGCTGTGCAAAATTTCTCCAGAGATTTAGAAGGTGTTGGTAATTGGTAGAAAGATATTAATTTACTTTCTGGGGTGAGATGTCTTCTGAGGTGAGAAATAAGTTTTATTTAACAGGAGCAAAGATTAAGTAAAAGCTAAAAGGATGGGGGGCAGGGAGAGGCTCCTAGGAAAGTGTGATGTAATAACATTTTTATTGTTTTCCCTGCAAATAGATAGGAAAGTTGTGCTAATGATTTGCTAGAAATGCTTTCATGCCTCTTGCTGTGCACAGTTATCTTGTGGAGTTTGGTTTTTGTGTCCCAGGAGGCTGCAGAAGGGCTATGTGCCTGTACTATTTCACATCACTAGTCCTGTACAGAAAGTTGGTCTTACAACTTTTTTTACAGATGTCCTGAATACTTATATTAAAAACTAAGTCTAATTGGTATTCAGTTAAAGATATGTTTTGGATGCCTATTTCTGTATTCCTAAGAGATGAACTCTTTCTAAAGTAAAAATATCATTAAATGAAGGTGACAAGTAAGCACACCTCTGTTGCAGTAGTATCTTCAGAGCTGCTTTGTTTTACCTTGTCTCTCCTGAGGAGATCAATAATGGATGGCTGACATAATTCTTTCACCACTCAGAAATGAGAAAGCCTAAATGCATTTCTTTAGGGCAGGCATGTTTTTCATTCTGAGCTGAAAAGCCTGTAATTGAGTGAGGTTTATAAGTATGATTGCTATTGGTGTGTGTTCCAATCTGATGTGCCTCTGAAAGGTTCCACTGGCATTTAACTGACTCTTAGGAATGTTGACCTCATCTCCCAGGCTGGCCAGGATGTGAAATGTCTGTGCTGGGAGACACACATACAGAATAAATCTCAGAACCATTGAGGTTCAGCTTATGATTGTGTTGGTAACTTCCTCAAAGTTTACTAATTCTACCTAATTTGCATATGCTGTAACTTTAAAAAGAAAGCAGAGCTAAGAACAAGGGTACATCCCCTTGCAGTATTGACTTATCTTCCTGCTAAAGTGATTGGAAAGACTTATCAAGCTTCTCATTGGTTGGAACTTGGGAAAACTAAAGGGCTTCCTTGACTGAACTGTTCTGTTGCTATTCACAGGTTTAAAAAATCAGGAGGAATGTGCACCTCTGAAATGATGGGTCATACTTATGTGGACATACTTATAGCACAAGACTCTAAAGTAAAGTTCCTCTTGCTTGTCAATACCAGCAGCTTTTATATAAATGAAAATGTATCTAAAGGAAAGCAATAGGAACAAAGAATTACAGGTTCAGTGTGAATCCAGAGTCGTGACTGCACCCAAGATCACTTTCTTATGGAAACTGCCCTTTTAACTACTCTAAATACCTTCCCTTTCTCCAGAGAGTCCCTGTGGCACAGCTCCTACCAAATGGGCACTCTTTTCCAGGGCCAGAGCATTTTCCAGGGTCAGGTAGACTTTGCTCTTCTGCTCTTGCCTGAGGGGATTTTATTTTGCTTTATCTTTGGAAGGCTTTCTGTAGTATATTTACAATGGTTCAGGTGTATGGAGCCATCACTATGGCAGTAAGACAGACTGACACCATCAAAGACTTCATCCTATCTGCTGCTCTTACCTATCTTTTAAATCAGATTACCAGTCTGCTTTGCATTTTGTTCATCCCAGAAGTTTCTTGGAAAAGACCAACAGAATTCTGTAATTTAATGTGTTACTGTTTTCAGCTGTTATTTTGGAAGGCTGTGGGTAAGACAGATTGGTTTACAGCACATGTGAAATGCTGTTGAAATATGGAACACAGATGCACTAGGGCAAAACATGTTTTTTTCAAAATTAATTACTATTGCTGAGAGAAAGGTGAATTCAACTTTGATTAGCATTTTTGAGGGGTTGTTTGAGTTTTATGTTGTTTGTGCAAGGAAGGAGTGATTCTGGGGGGTGTCATGGGAGTCCTAGCTGCTGTCACAGTGGTTCTTCTGGCTCAGAGGGGGACTGCCAGCTGCAAAATGATGCTGAGGGTCCTGTGTGTCCCAGCTGTCCCTGCCTTGGTGTTGTGTGGGGTCTCTGTTGAGCAGCTGGGGCTGCTCCATGTGGGACAGGGCTGGTTCCAGATGGTTCTGGAGCCACCCCAGCACAGGGCACAGTTGAGCCCCTCAACAATACCAGTGGTGCCTCTGTGGGAGTGTGTTTAGAAGAGCAGAAAATGTGGGACAGATGCAGGAGTGATGAGGAAAGCAGGGAAAGAGCAGAAGGAGCACCACTAAGGTGCATGCCATCATCATGTGCTTCTGTGATTGAAGGTGATGTGCTGTTGCTAGTTGCACATATAGAACTTTATCTCCAGAAATAAAATAACCCCCTAAATGCTGTAAATCAGTGCCACTTGTGCAATCCACATTTTGTCTTCCTTGCTGTGTGAACTCAGTTCTATTGGAAGCAGCATTCCCGTGTTTGTTTTGATACACAGTGGAAATAAAGTACTAGTTCTCTTACCCACAAATATGCTATGTGTTTGTGAATTGGGTTTCAAACTCTTTTATCAACACTGATTGCTGCCTGGGGGAATGATTCCAATATATCAAAGCCTGAGAGAAAAGAAAGCCAAGGGTAGCTGGATATTTCAAAGCAGAATAAAAAATGAACATTAGAATTCATGACAAGTAAAAGCAATTTGTAGTACAGAGGTAGGCATTGTATTAAATAAATGCATTTAAAATATTGCATGTAAATGAAGTAGATGTCTGAATTTAAGAAGGAAGAACAAGTGCTATGCATCAGTGCTTAATCAGGTATTTGTAAGTAGTAAGAGACTTGATTTAAAAATAGGATTACCTGCAATTCATTCTGAATACCTAAAAATTTTTTCTTTATCAGAATGAGTCACATTTACTCTTATAGAACAACATTTTATTCTTAAAGTAGGTTTCTTCATTTGCTCTACCTATTACACAAAGTAGTAGTATTCAGTGCTAGAACAGTAAAAAAATTCCTAGGAGCAAGATATTTAGAGACAGAAAAAGGGGTATCATTCACTTTCTTCATTATGGTATGACAAGGACAGCCTCCTAGAAGGGGTGAAAAATACTTTGAGTGCCAAATTGAATGACACTCACCATTTAATTTTTTTCCTCAAGCATTTATTTTCAGCTCATGAGTACATCTATTGTGTTTTTTCCTATTTTCCAATGGAGATGTGGCAATGTCATGAAAAAGGCATTTCTGAACAACCTTAGTTCTCAGTGTCATTTAGATAATTTTGGAAGTGTAAGTTTGTCTTGTATAATGGTAAAACAGCTACAAATGAGGCAAAATACAGAAAAGTAATCCTGTATGAAAAACTAAAATTAGTATATTTCTTGCACAGTTTTAGGATGTGAATAGACTACATTCCTGTTTTGTTTTATACATTTTGGATGTTTAGAAGGACAAGAGTTGAATCTGGTTCTTTTAACATGTTGGATAATAGGTGCTCACTAGCAAGGAAAATGCTTTATCTCTGAATGTTTTTTGGATGCTTTTCATTTAAAAGACATCAATTACTTGCTGATCTTAAGAGAGAACAACAATTTCTAGCATAATGTGGCTGCTGTTTGGGATATGGTCACCATTTTTATTAGATTCTAGTGTTGAACTTTATTTAACTGAGACCCCTGGGGTTTACTTGGTGGCATACAAGTGTGTGTACATGCCTGTGTGGGAGATTTGAACAGGCAGCCACTTTCTCTTTTCAAACAAAGGACATCCATAACAGTAGTGTGATGCATTGCATTCAGTCCTTGTTTCCAGGGTTCAAACCTCTGTTTGCAATTGACTTAATTTTGGTATCACCCCCTAGCTGGCCCTTAAATTTGGTGATTTCTCTTCATATTGCTCAAAGAGTACACCTGTCAAAGCTAAACATTTTGGCGGCAAAAATGTTTTGAAGCAGAAAATCTTTAGTGGTATGGATGATTCCCCAGCTTTAAAGCCCAGCAGCACAGCATGAAACACGCCAGCATTAGAATAGTTCACAAGCTGATTTCAACCAGACTGTTCAACTCAACACATGCTTTTTTTTTTTTTTTTTTTATTTTTTTTTTTTAAGTTTCCTCTTAGCAATTCTGAAAGCTTTTATTTTGATGGTGTGAAAGTACAGATGTCTTACCTTGCTCTTATTTTCACGGCAGTTAAGGCAGACTCAGGTCCTATTTCAGTCAATATAGCAGTGATCCTGTAGACCTCAGACTCATTGTTTAGTGCACAAAAATACAAATAAAATCATTATTCATTAACACATTTTTGTTAAAAAAACATTGTGTTGGTAACTTAAACATGAAACAGTACTGTCATATAGATGTAGCTATCTACAGCACATAGTGATGCTATGACTTCAGTGTGTCCTGGGGAACATGTCCTGCTGCTTTAATGCTTGAGTTCAAAAGCTGACAATTTTCAGTATCTTATTCCAATCAGATTTCATCCTCAGATGCTCTTATAAACACAGCTTATCTGTTACCTGGACTTAACCATTTTATCTGGCCTCAATTTACTGCATGTTTGTATGACACATGGCACTCACTTGTGAATATTTTTTTTCAGATGAACAGCAAGTTGAGAAGAAGTTTGTGGTGGAAGTTACAACACTTTAAAGGACATATAATCTGCTGTGCTTTTCAAAATCCCCAAATAGGTATGATACAATCAAATTTGATTCCAGATGCAGTTTTGCCAGTCAGGCACCATTATAATTTGACAGGCATGATGTGACACAATGAAATTTGAATGACATAACCTACTATGACATATCTGATAGGCCAACATAGAAATTTAATAAACATTTCCAATAAGTTTCTTGTATTTGGCCTGTCATGTCCCCAGCCATGCTTCAGTGTTCTGCCAATCTTTAGGTCAGGTATTTGGTCTTAAACATCACAAAATGTAACAGTTTGCTTATTCATGAGATGCTCCATAGGCGTTTCCATGTGCCTTTTCTGGATATTCTGGATCTGAATAATGTTGCAACTGTAAAATTATTCCAACATAGGCACCTGTAAATCACTGTACATGGTCAGTAGAGAAGCTGCTAAATATATGGAATCACTTAACCTACTTACATATAATTTGCCTAACACTGATATACTGTGTTATGGCTAGCTATGACCTAGTTGGCTTTTTTCTGAAGTTCTTAGGTGTTGGAATAAAAAGAAGAAAAGACACAGCTCCAGGGTTTCTTTCGTATAATTTATCATGACAGCGGCTTACTCAAAGAATTAAAAGCAAGGTATCTCCTCATCTACTTCTTTGGATTTACATTCCTGCTGCCATGAGAGGATTCTCTTCTAATTCAATGAAAACCAATTGGTGCAGCTAAACTCCCAAACCTCCTAAAGTGGCATTTAATACATAAAATTAACAGAAGTAAAATACCTTTTAAAAGAGTTCTTCACACTCACCCTTCAGCCAGTTATCAGTTATGCCTTGGCCCCTTTTCTAATTACTTAAAATTAATGATTTGGAATCCAGAGTTTTTTCTGCTTCTGGAGTCATCTGATTCTTGTGATTTCAGTGGGAATTGGCAGGCTCACAAATTTAACTCGTAATTAGAATATATTTATCCTATCTGCATTACCTTCTTATTATATAGAAAACCATATCAATACTGCATATCAGAAAGTATTTGTAAATATTAGTTCTGAGTACTTTATCTAAAAGCCTTGTAAACAAGTTGAGTTCTTTTAAACAACAAGCAATGTGATTTACAAAACTTATGAAATAATTGCTTTTACAGCCTGTCAAAAAACTGTTACATGGTCTATTCCAAACTAGCCCTTGTAAGTGTTTGCTAAAAATGGACTGGGCTGTGGATACCAGAAAGCAGTTTTCGTGTATTACTTACTTTTCCATTTGAAATGTAAACCAAGGAATCAGTATAAATTAATTTAATATGCTTGTGTCATCTTCTGCCAAAAAGACTTGTATATGTAAACCACTTCAAAAATGTCATAGCAAAGTGTGACATGAATAAACCAGGTTGCTCTGTAAAAATAAGAAATTTATCTCCATGTGATTCCAACTTTGAAGGTGACTTATGCTTTCAAAATAAGTGTCCACAGAGTCACTCTGCATTCATATTTCATTTAAAATTCTTGTCCTTTATTATAGAATAACTTCATTGATGAAGGGCATTCAAATAACTAAAGTCCCAAAATGTGCTGGTTAAAGACAGGAATAAACTGTCTCCTGCTCCTGTATAAGAACACTGCAACTGTTCAGCCTCACAAGTCTGACATATCTGGAATATCAAACCTCCTGCTTGTCTCTGCACAGAGCAGGGACAGCAGAGGTGAGCACTGTCACCTTTACTGCAAGCAGCCAGATGGTCCTGTTATTTCAGTCCCCTGAATGGATAATAGGTAGCTCAGGAAAGAAGTTCTTATTATCAGCTGAGGTGTACTAGGTTCTGGACACAGAATATTACTGTTTATATCTGTTCTTATTGTTTTAACTGCTGTCTAAGGTAATTTTCTTAGGCACACTAGATTTTAGAAGCTAAGTGTAAATTAAAATATTGTGTGATACTGAATCATGGGAATATTAATAGTCTATGTTGCTCAGGAAATAAGTCTCAGGTACAAATGTTGTGATCTGGTATTATATTTAATGTAGCTATTTGTTATTATAAAGCATTTCTGAGGTATTTTCTAAACCTCATATAAACCATTATAAAATTTGAGGTATTTTACTTGGCAAGCAAGCTATGCATTAAATTTCAGTAAATTTGACATAAAATTTATAGGGAAGAAGAAATAAAGACCAAATACAGGTAACAACAATAGGCTCTGAGGGAGTTTTGGGGATGTATGTTACTAAAGAATACGAGTCTTTGTAAGTTATACTGAATGATTGCATTCAGCAAGTCCAAAAATGTTTTATTTTGAAATCTGTAGCTGTATTCATCTGGTTCAAATCTCTAGCTGTGTTTTTGTCCATTTCCTACCTATCTGTTCAATCTGTTGTACTTGTGTTTTTATGCCTTAGCCCCACGAGGCTATCCAGAGGTAGTGCTGTGGCAGACCCTGCTGAAACTTCTACCAGCTCACTGATGCTCACTTGTTTTAATTTCTTCTCTCTTCTTTCTTCCTCTTACCTTTCAAACCTTTGTTCAATAAACAATCCAGAGATGCCTTGCTAAATACTTTGTATAAGATGTGCTGACTACCATCAAAATGAAAAAGTGGTTTTCACCGAAAAGGAGTTATGTAAGTTAAATTAGGATTTAACTGGTCAAGAATAAGACAAATTCCTAGAGTGGATTGGCTTGGAAGGGGCCTTAAAGATAATTTAGTCCTACTCCCTGCCATGGACATTCATTCTGAAGTAGCTTTTCTAGAGCTGCCCAGCTCTTGAACTGCTTAGTCTCCAACTCCTCCTTTACTCATAGAAACAGACAGTTTCACAGTGCTGTTTTGATGAATGGAAACCTCCTGAAAACATAGTTAAGGTGCAGTAATCCTACAGCAAGATGTTTAATTTTATGCATATAGTAATGCAATTCTTCAGAGGCCAATTGTGTTTAGGAACTACTCTGTCTGAAAGGAGACACATAAGAGAGGCACTCACTGGCTGGAATGAGGGGATAATTGCACAGTGCAGGAGGATTTGCTATACTTCAGAAGCAAATCCAGTATTATTGCCACTGGCAAGAGACTTGAGATACTTTAGAGAGAAATGTGTAGCTTCATGCCATTCCAAGAATAGATTTGTGCTCATACTGCTGAATTCCACTTTGGGTATGTTTCTTCCCACTTCTTTACCCCAGAAGGAAAATACATGTAATATTCCATGCATTGCATGCATTTCCTTTTCTGAGGAAAGTATTTCCTGTTTTCCCTCTCTTCTGTAGAAAACTCAGTGAATTTGCAATAGGATGAATCCTTGGTAATGATGAATTGTTTACATGTTTTTCCCAGGTTTGCTAAGGGTTTGCTAGTGCTCTGTTCTGATTGTACTTAGTATGTAGAGTGCTGGAGAAAAAGGTATTATGTTAAAGGTGCTTTACACCTCTAGAAAATTTATCTTTCCTTGGAATTACAAATTTTGGCTACTCAGCAGTTTATGCAATTGTAGCAAGCCTCATCTTCAAGGATCTGCATTCACACTGTGCTTGCTACACTGCCTTTCACATACCTGTAAAAGGAGCTACCTCTTTTCCTCCACCCAGCCTCAATATAAACAAGATCTAAGTTATGAATGTGATAATTAACTATACATTATAATTCATTAAATATTCCTAATTCTGATGGGGGAACAAATGAAATTCATCATTAGCAATTGAATTTTAGACTGAGTGTGTGTGGGTGCATGGGAATATGTATGCTAGAAGAAATTTATGCAGATTAAATCCATTAGCAATTTTTTGCACACTTCATTAGGCAAAATATCAAGTCCTACTTAGTTCTTCTACTACTCTCATTAGGCAATTTAAACTATACTGTTCCATACCATGGAAAGAATAAACCAATCCCTGGTGTAGTGTCCCACAAGTGAATTCTCAATTCACAGCTGTCATACCAGCTCCCTCAGCTCATCATGTTTCCTCAGTGTACTGTGGCATTGCTCAGTCTGCTGAGAGAGCTTGGCACCCCTAGAGGGGCTCTCTGGAAAACAAGTGTTTTTATTCTCACACCACTCTCCAGGCTCTCTGGCCCTGTAAGTGACTAAAGCATGTGTGCAGCTCTGTACTGTGTGTTGAAAATACTTCCCAGTGATGATTGGTCAAAAAAGTTGCTCTGTTGCTCCCCATGTCAGAAAATACAGAATTATCAAAAAATTGAAGTTTTCTTTCTGAGGATGTCACTCTTGTTAGACTTTTTAATGGACTAATTTATTGGGTTAATGTTGGGATATCTGGTTTGGCTACAACTGTGTCAGAGGCTGTGGGTTAACCATAACTTTAAGTCAGTTTAAGTCAATTCCACTGTTTTGGGAAGTGTTCCCAACCTGCCCTGAACCACAGCTCACTCCTCTCCTCCTTCGTGTGCTTATGCTGGCACGGAAATGGACAAGAAAGGGAGACAAATTTGCTTAAAATTATCCTGGCAAAATGGGGCTGAATTAATTCTGATACAGCTAGGTTTGTTGAGCTGCCTCACCATCAAACCTTGCAAATACTCCATCACAAAAGAAGGAAAGAAAGTACAGGCTGAGACTGGAGAGAGGGAGGGCACAAAAGTGTTTCATTTAACTCTACTTGTCTTATAGCAGTTAAGGTTTCCATGATACTGTGACAATAATATAGTCACTAGTTCAAAGAAAGCTCTGTAATGCTAAGTGGAACAAAAGCAGGTGGAAAACTTTAAAGGGAATTTAATAGCAAGAATTTGTCATTATTTTTGCAGGGAAGGGGGAAGAAATAGGATTAATTCATTTACACACAGCAAGAGATACGAAAGAAAGTACAAGCTAATATTATAACTATTCAGAGTAAAAGTCTAAAAAATATGGAGAGACTTTCTTTAATCCCTTCTCTTCCTGTTATTTGACTACTCCTTCTGATTTTGAGACTGAAAAGTGCTAAATATTTTTCATTCCATGTCCAAACCATTTTGTGCAATGCAAACTTACACAGCTTAAAAGCATAGGGCTCTCTTAAGTAGAGGATAGCAGAGAGGAAAAATTCTCAGCTGAGAACTCAAGGTTGAGGTCCAATTAACTTTTCTTTTCTTATTTATGAGCGAAAATGTAGAAGAGCCAGAAAACAGTAACAAAGGCACTTACTTCCTTTCCATGCACAGTATTAGAGCAGTATTTAACTTTCAAACTAGGTTAACAGTATTTTTAGCTTCTGTCCTCTCCTTACTTCTTGCAAATGCTGGAGCAGGTAGAATTTCCATTTTTACCTCGCACTGGAAGCAGCAGTGTATAAGAGAACAGCTGAATTCTTGCAGCACCACATGTAGTGTTCTTTGCTGCCTTTGATCATTTGTCATTTTGATCATTACAGTTTGAACAAAGTAGTTAATTGATCCTTTCTCATTGCCTCCTTCATCTCCTGCCTGCTATCAGCTTTGGTCATTTCCTTTATATTCAAAAATGTACAGGAAATAGTCCTGCAGGTTTTAGCACAAGTGGGTGTGTCTGT
The DNA here is from genome assembly GCA_030060385.1 of Muscicapa striata striata. Classification (NCBI taxonomy): domain Eukaryota; kingdom Metazoa; phylum Chordata; class Aves; order Passeriformes; family Muscicapidae; genus Muscicapa; species Muscicapa striata. The sequence goes on along the minus strand of JAREIS010000057.1, from coordinate 5,095,159 downwards.
CATTGTGCTGTGAAAGGAGCGTTGCTGGCACCTGGCTCACTTGGTCAGGAATGCTTTGGAGCCTCACCAGGGCGTAGCTTGTACCTCATTATGCTTTCTATAGCCAGTAGGTGCATCTCACATGCTGAGAAGGGCCAGAAGAAGGAATTGGCAGATAGGAAGATTTTGAACAAAAGCTCCTGAAGCCTATATCCTCTGTTCAGTCCCACAAAAGCAGATCCCATGTGGGATGTGTGAAAGTGGCCAAGTAGAAGTTCGTGCTCTTATTGGCTTTGTGGAGATTTATGAAGGTTATGGTTCCCAGGTATCCTAGTGAAACTGGGACAGTCTGGACAAAGTGGAAGCAATTCCAGTAATTTCTGTATGAGTACAGCTTGTACTGTGCCCACCCCACATGAGGGAAAGGGGCTGCTGGCTGCTTCTGACAGTGTGGTCACTGGCGCACAGGCTAGAAAAGATACATGCCCTCTGAAGAGATCTAGAGTGGAGTTTAACCTTCTAAACAGACTAATTTTCTTGTTTTTTCTTCTGTGTCATCTGGCAATCCAAACAGGGTTAGACTCTCCCTCAGCTGTTGCATACCCTCTAGCTTCCCTGGCCTTACCAAAGGAAGGGAATTCTGTCAGATGGTGGCACATGAGCAAGTGCTCATAGTGTGGGGGAGCTCATGGCACAGAGCAAGCCCTCAGTCACATTTGAGCCTGGGGCTGGAAAAGGAGAGAGGAGGAAGAAGTAATCTCTGTGTCAGGATTGCCTTTCCTTCCACACCATAACCCATTCCAAGTCCCTTTGTTAAACCATGAATACATTGGATGCTAAGCAAATAATTTCTCCTATTATACCTTACATGCAATTCTTCAAATTCAAAGGTCACCAGGCAGACATGTAAAATGACTTCATGAACGACTTCAGCTCGTTAATCATGCCTCAGTGTTGCAGTGCCTCTCCTCTGTTCATTAGAATAACATTTCTTTGCACTTTATGGCAGACCATCATTATAATACAGAACAAGGACAACAGAGTGTGAAAGACTTTTTTTAATGAGACTTCATAGCTGCTCATGGTGGGACTCCTCATCCTGTTTGCTCTTGAAAGAGCTGTCTGACAAAGGTTCAGGATTTTACCTGATGAAGGGAGCCAGAAAGAGTTTCACAAGGAAAACTGTCAATGAGCTTACAGAAAACTGCATAAACTTGGCTGCCCTGTCAGCTGAGCTGTCAGCCTTCAAACAAATGCAGTGAGAAAATCTTTAATTGTACTCACCACACACAAGACATTTTATGCTGTATCATTGTCATTTGCAGCTGTTCTTAACTCACAGAGAAAAAGCAGTTGCTCAGGATCCCCAGGATCTTGATTGGACTCTGGACTTAATAAAGAGAAACTCTATAATAATTCTTAGTCATTGAGAAAAATAAACTGTTAATCAGAACTTCTAACACTCAGTTGCATAATCAATGCTGTTGCTGTTTTTTTTAAATATTTTGTCCTCACCTTGGATATACCAAAGAAATGGAATCACTACAATAGTGCTGGACTCAGATACCTAATTTAAATCTCTCTTAATAAATATTTTAAGGGATGGTAATAATATTTTAGAATCTTTCTTCTTTAGCTGGAATAATGAAATTGCAAAAATGGCTTATAAAGTTTTGTGGCTGTTCATTTTTAATTAAAATGTTCTTCCCTGTTTTCCCTCAGGAGTGGAGCGACCTTAAGCACTAGAAAAGGATACTAAGACTCCTCAGAAAAAGTACCAGTCTGCCTATTTCCCACATTCATTTCCTGTCTGAGACCTGTCCAGGTGCTCCCAACAAAAAATAAATACTTACAAATCCAGGCTCTAATCTTGTCCTCATGACAAATTTTCAACTTCCTTTGAAAGCAAATGCAGTTTTAATTCATATGGGAGGCAGCATCAGAACAGTTCTGCAATATGCAGATAGAGAGCAATAATGATGAGATATACTTATTTTATTGCCAGCCTCAAGAGATAAAATTGAACTTTGCAATCAGTGGATTTGTGAGGTATTTGAAAATAATTCTTCTTTCCCCCTGCCATCTGTTTGTTCTTTATTTGCCCATCTCCATTGTTTTTGATATACTATAGATGTTATTTTTGCAATATACCTTTCATCTCCTATATATTGATTAATTTCTATGTGTAATTTCCTAATACTTTTTTCTTCATACCTGTTAGCTCAGTAGGTGCCCCTAGTTACTAGATCCTGAAGTAGGTTTCACCCTAGGCTTCAACAGCTTTCTCCCCAGCTTTGCTGCTATTTATCCCTGCAACCCTTGAAGTTCTGTGTGCCCATCTTTCTCTTCCTCACTTGCCAAGGTCTTTTTCACGTGGGTACTGCCTGGGCCAAAGGTAAAATACCTGTTTCTTCAAGCCTGGAGTGAGGAAGAAGTTCTTTGTTCCCCCCAAATATTTCTGTCATCACTGGGTGAAGCACAGAGGTATTGAAATAAAACAAGCTGTTTAAAGTATAAAGTATGGTTACTAGTGTGTTCATGAGCTTCTTTCTTCAGCTGCTCTCTTCTCCAAATCATCAGGCTCCTTTTTGCTGCATCTCTTAGGCTATTTCCCATATTTTTCTCTGATAGGCCAAGAAAAGGCTCTTTTTCTACCTTGTAATCTCTAGTCCTCTTTCCCTTGTGTTGCTCTGATCTGCTTTGTCAAGTGATCAAAGTCCCTGTACAGGTGAGCTGTTGCTTAGTTACCACCTGCTTGGAATTCACTCTTGAAAAATTGCTTTGTCTTGAGAAGTAGCCATATCTTTGTTCCTTGGTGCTCCATTTAAATGGATGATCAAAGTTTATCAGCCTGCTCTATTAGCTCTGTGTTCTGTGCAAAACTTTTTCTTGTCACTTCTATGGATTTTAGGTCAATCTGGAGAAAAGAGATGGAAGAGAAGGCAAGAATGCTCTGCAGTTTAGAGGGAGTGTTTGCCAGAAGGCAATATTGCAGGGAAACAAAGTACATAGTTTCCAGCACCAAACAGTCTGAACACAGCCAAATAAATCCCAAAGACAGTGAAGGTATTTTAGTGCTGGGTGGGTGCTGACTGTCTAAGGGGAGAGCTGAAGAACGATGAGTGCCATTGCATGGGAATTTCTTTTGGGAAGTGTAGGAGCCTGGGGGAGGTGACTGAGCTGCTCCTGGAGAAGGATTTAGCAAGTGCTGCATATTTCTCTCTCAATTAAACCAGCAAGAAGCAAATTCTCACTGTACTATTTCTCAAATCCAGAGCTGTTTTTTCACTATTTAGGAAATTTAAATACTGATTTGCATGACTGATAAATTAATCTGTTATCTCAATATAGAATATATGATTTTGTTGCACTTCTTTTGTAGAATAGAGCTATATTTTGTGAGCTAGAGCAAATTTCCCAAGTGGCACTTAAATATATTAACTTCAGCTAACACACTTCATAATGCCAATAAGTTCTCCTAATTCTTTTTTGTGTTCACTAAGGCTGTTTTTATGTGAGTTACATCTATGTCAAGTTCCTAAAACCACTGCACTTGCTGTATTAACTGCTGTGTCTATTATTCCTAGAAATATAGAAACATACACCAGTAAAATTGTAGAGAAGTTAAGGTTGAAAGGGGCCTTGGGAGATTCAACCTCCCTTGCTCAAAGCAGGTATTTAGGGATGTGTCCAGTGGAGTTTTGAATAGATCAAATCAGGAGGAATCCACAAACAATCTGGACAATGAATTTCACTTTCTGTTTATATTCATGGTTTAAAACCATTTTTTTAAAGTGGAATTTTCAGTTTGTGTCTCTTGCCTCTGATCTCTCCCTGTGCACTAGCTCAATCTCCTTCCCATCAGTAATTTACACATGCTGCTAAAATTTGAATAAATGCAAACAAATGCCAATCAAGTGGCTGATTCTGAGGGTCAGTAAAATGTGCTGTGGGTATAATAGTATCCAAATTCTACATGGAAGAGATTACAGGGAAATTAAAGCAGAAGAATCTTAGGAAAAAAACCAGTTACATATGGGATTTGACCAATCTCAGTGCAGTTGATTCTGGTGCAGCTGAATGAGATTCTTTGCTGTCCAGATAAATTTGTTTGGGAAAAGAGATTGTAGAGGTTTCACTGCAGTGTTAGCTTCTATTGTTCAATATCCAGTACTGTTCACTTTTTTTTTTTAATGATGTTAAATTTTGCTATCAATGAGGTAGTATTAAGTATTTTTGTTGTTAACTCTTTTGCACAGGTACAATGTCAGCATAAAAGCAGCTACTGGAGAGATCAAAGCTGGGAAGGATCAAACATTGGGAACATAGCTTTTATATTTCTGACAATTTATCAAAAATTACTAGAGTCTCTGTCAGAAAAAGCATTAGAGATTTCTAAAGAACAAACAGTTTTGAAGAAGTATTAAAAGAGATTTAAGTTAGAAGCAAGATTATTGATTTGATATGCAAGATGGCTTGGATACAGGGTGGAAAGCAGGTGAGTAAAATGAATAAAAGTGAGAGCAGTTTATGAAACCTAAGTATGTAGAAATTCAGATAAAGGGCCTGATCCTGTGTCAAGGACCAAATGGTGGTGGTACTACTGTTTTAAAAAGCACACTGAAGAATCAGGTCTTCTTCTGTTTAAAATAGCAGGGAAAGCTCTGTTTTCCTCTGTAGTGCTGCTTTTTCTTCTGTCTCATACAGGGGCTCTCAGAACAAGTGTCAAGGCAAGCTTTCACATTGAGTGTTTCTATATTAAATTTAGTTTTTATGAAGCAGCTAGATTCTGTTTATGTTCTATACCCCATAATATGGGATAGTTTTTGTTAATTGCTAGGCTGTGAATCCTTCTACTAACCAACCTAAATACCTCCATTTTTATCTTATGACAATAATAGAAAGATAGATACTTTTTGACTCCTGTTATTTTTGTTGCGAATAGCTGAGAGCCTTGCAGAGTTCAAAAATATCAAACCTTGAACTGCTTTTCTCTGAAGAAGCTCTAAGACATGCAATTTGTTTGCCAGCTGATGTTTGCTAGATTTAAGAACAACAACAAAACATCCAACCCTGAAGTTAAATACGTATTTAGTAAATATTTGTATAATCTCATGTAACCATCCTATTTTGTGTGATATGTCAATGTATATGCTAAAACTGTGAATTTAACCAAGGAAAAACCTTTCCAACTTCTGGCAGAAAGACTAACCCCTCTTTTTTTCTGAAACTGCAATGTTCCAAAGGGACAGGAGCTTAACAATGCAAGCAGAGCTCTGGCTGCCTGGGCCTGGAGGCAGGGATGCCATACCTGGGATAAAATCCATCTTTTGTGGAGTATGTGTGTGACTGAGGAGCTTCCTGGTGAGGATTTCCCATTGTTTAAAAGAAGGTGCTCTTGCACTGACATCCTGCCCACTGTATAGTCCCATTTTGTGTTCCATTCTGCCAGTTCCAGTTGGCTGCACATCTACTAGAGCTACATCATTTTCCAGTTTTCCCTGGGCACAAGGCTTTGTAACTGGAGACAAGTCAAAGTAGTGAAGTGCTCAAACAGCAAGAGAATGGGATTTTTTAATTTACTATGGATGTGCTTACTTTTCTTCTCTAGGTTAAAGAATGTTTATCATTCACTTCCCTCAGCTTTCTCCCTGACTTGACAGTATAAATGGACAAGATCAGTGTGCATTTAAATGTATGTAACCTCACACTGTCAGCCTCTCAGAAAAGAAGAAATTAAACAGAAAAAAAAAAAAATCTCTGATGATTAACTGCCACTATCTTTAGTGATTCACTTCTGATGGCAAAGGGAGAAGCAGTTTGGTTTCCTGGGTTTTGCTTCCACTTTCTACAAGGCAATTGCCACCCCAATGGAGGTAGCTGAGACCTAATTTCCTTCAGTTTCCTTTCAGTTTCCTTCAGGTTCTGAAAAACCTAGTCTTCAAAAATTATCATTGAGCACCAGGTTCCAGGACTTATAGATGCACTGGTTTACAGAAACAAAGGTAGTTCTTGTGCTCAAATACTGGTGACAGTGCAAAATTATTCACAGGAAGATACTGTGGTTTCGTATTAGAGCTACAGGAACTCACAAGGGTTATCTTCTAACATCCAGCTTGTCCATACACAGGGTAAAAACATGAGTAAATGTGGTGGATTGTATTCAATCAGTAATTACCAGGATAATTTTTTCATTACTAATTTTGTGGTCATTAAATGTTTTGTCCGCTTCAGATTAAGGACTGACGTGCACATTATTATCTTCAGTATGTTTTTGGCAAAACTGGTTTTATTAAATATTTAAATGTTGTTAATAATTTTCAACAGAAGAATTAAGAGTAGGTTTCAGCCAATGTAATACTTAAAGTAATTTTGTTGGCAGTTTATTCGTATATCAGGTTATGCACCTAGTATATTTTGAAAACATAAAACCTAACAACAGCTTCAAAGCCAAAAGTATATTTGTTTGCACTTTGTTTTAGTCTAAACTCAAAGAATTATTTCACAAAACTTGACAGCCCAATATGCCAAATTACAAAAACAGAGATAAAGCTGAAGATAATGCATATTTTGTATATACATGGGACCTGTAGTTCTGAGTATGGGATTCTGCATAGAAATCTTGTGTTTATATGAACCCCAGGATGCATACACATATCAGATGGGCTGTTTTCTTTTTCCCAGAAATAGTGCATAGACTCCTGACTGGTGTCTTACAAACCCAGGACTGAATACTGTATATTAAACTATCCTTATAACAGTGATTTGCAGGGGCAGAGTCATAAATGCAGATCCTGATTTTCTGAGCTAAGTTACAAGATCTACACTAACCAGGGATGAGAACTTCTCTTGAAGGAATTATTGACTTTATGCTGAATCTATGGTTTTTCTGCTCTTGGCACAAGTTAGAGGAGTCTCAGTCAAGCTGAGAATTGATAAAGCAGAGCAAAACACTTTTCTGCTTTACCTGTGATCTCCCCTCCTTGGCTGCCTCTGCAACTCGTGGAGGTGTGAGCTCGTCCATTTGTACAACAATGGAAAGATTCCACCCCCAGTGAATGGAAGAAATCCATGAGTTGTCTTTTGGTTCTTCACACTGCTCAAGGGCAGAATTTCAAATACAAAGGAATGCTGGTTACTTTTATTAGGACTAGTAAATAAATACCAGGATTGTAATTTTGTTTTATCCACAGAAGTGTTGAAATTTTGACATAAGCCCAAGAAAGGGGCCCTAGTGCTTTTCCATTCTGACAGCTCTCTATAGGTTATACTGGGGCAGTGAACATAAATATATAGATTTATAATCCAATTTGTAGAAAGCCTATGAATAGGGAAAATTGAAGTGTTGATATCACCTGTTTCAATGTATTGAGACTGATGTATCTCTAGTTTTGTATTTTTTCTGAAGATGCCTCATAAGGATGATTTCTTGGCATCTGTGCTCTGCACACAGAGGCAGTTACCAAGCACAGAATGATTATCTGGAGCCTGTTACAATGCTGACTACCAGTTTTGAAATGAAGTATATTCATGAACAGTTGACTAAGGTCTCCCTTGCTCTGTTGAACCAGGAGAAGGAACAGAAGAAGCCATACAAATAATAATAATTAATAATAATAATAAAATAATAATAATAATAATAATAATAATGGAATCACTTTCTGTTCCATCATAAAGTTTTCCATCCTTAGTGTGGAGGAGATTGCAGAGACAGGAGAGCTCAGTTTCCAGGCCTGCTGTCCTCTTAGTATCTGATAGCATGGATCCCAATTAATGTCAGTTCTGAACCTGACTTTTAAGATGTGAATTCTTTTCCACCCAAAGCTGCATATAATATAATATTATATTCTTTCATATAGGTCATCTAAACAGCTGTTGAATTGTTGAAGCTTCCAGCCACTGCTGATCTGAGTCAGGTCTGAACTGATGACCTGCTGATGAAAAGCTAGAGTCAGATTTCAGTCCCCTGAGTCATTTAGACTGCCTGCAAATGCATAATTAACATTTAAGATGCAAGTCTTTTTTTTAGTAGCAGGAGATGAGGGATGAAGGTAGCCAGTCTTTAATAATCTAGACCATCCTGACATAACACTTCAGAGAAAATATCTGTACATCTGGAAAGTGCAAACTGATAGAAAGGAAAACGACTGAGCTACAAGTCAATCAGTGTTTCACTGAAATAAATTTCCACACTTCATTTTCACTGTTTGTTAAAGGATTAGAAAAGAGAGCTATGGGGTAGGAGACTCATCTGAAGTTTTGGAAATGTATTCAATTCACTTACTTCAATAAAGTGCCTCATATCTTAGGAAAGGCCTTGCAAACAGTCTTACATTCTGTGTAAGAGACTAGGAGACAGTTCTCCTACAGGTGTATCTTTTCAAAAGATTCTGAGTTCATCCTTGTGTGGAATGGTGCTTTTGATTCTAATTCAGGGTATTTTTGCAGGATGACAACTAAGCTTATGCTGTTTATGAGCAAAGATGTACTATAGTGAGTTTGCCAATGTCCTTTTAAAACAGTGTTCACTGCATTGAACAAAGTTCACTTTCAGATTTGCAGTGATGGAATTTCCACGTTTTCCATGTTTTGGGAGACTTTCTGATAGACTAACAGATTTAAGTGTCACTGAGTTTTTGCTGATAAACACAGTATCTATATCTTCTCTTAATCAGGAGTAATAGGAAAATATTATATACAATCAACCTTTTGTCCTATTTTTTTAAAATGTGTTTACACATTTTTTACATGCAGATTTTCATCACAAATCACCAACAGTAATGGCCATCAACAAAGGCCAAAGAAAATTATAAATCAATTTTGCACAGAAAGAAATGTATAGAAATGTGTTAGAATAAATGAGAGGCTGTGAAAGACTTGCTGTTTATGTTGCTCAAACCCCTCCAAATCCAAAAAGGACTGCCTGCTTTGTCAGCTTCTTGTAGAGAGAATTTTTCAGTTGAAGTTGAAATTAAACTGGAAAGATCCTTCAGCAGGGATATGATGGCAAATGTTTTTGTGTGAAGTTGTGTCTGTCATGTTGTAGTTCCCAGCTGGCAAGGTGCTGTGGTTGTGGTGAGCCTGTGCAAATGAACTCTGCTTGCTCTTACTTGACTTTATGAAGAGGTAGATTTGCAGTCCTGCTGCAGCATTAATGAATTGAGAGTGCTGGGCTGAGTGTTGAAAAGGCCTGATTGTCTCTGGAGGGAGTGGGGTGAGATCATTCTACCTGTTGCACATGGCAGTTGAGCTGCTGTCAGTGGGTGGAAATATCTGCTGCTCAGGAAAGAGGCCAAGGAGGAAAAGGAGACCTAAGGTGGAGTAGGAATGAAAAGTTTGATCTAGTGAAATGCTAGCATTACCTGAATATTTTGCAACTTGATTTGCAAAGAGGAGGAGGAGTTGATTTATAAAAGGTTTTCTTGAGGTGAGCCCTGTGATTTAGCTTACATGATTTGTGTAGGGCCTTGCCCAGCTAACTCATTCCTGCCTGTGTGTGATGAGTAGGGCACAAAATAAGGCATCCTTGCAACTGCCTTCCTCTCTTCTTCAATTATTGAGAAGACTTTTTCTAATTTTTGGCTTGAATTTATTCACAATGTCTTTGCTTGCATTTGGTCCTTGGGCACCATTGTTCATTAACTTAGAGTGCTCTTCTCTCAGTGCTGCTTTTCTCCCCACATACATAGAAAGACTCATCAACTTCCCCCCAGCCTTCGTTTTGCTGAGAGAGTGAGGCAAGTTCCTTTATTAACCTCTTTCAAGCTCTCCATTCACCTTCTCAGTCTAATGCCCTTTTCTGACACTTTTCCATCTGAAGTTCAACTTTTTAAACAAAGGTCAGGATCAGTATTATAGATAATATTCCAGATAAGACTTTATTTTCCTTTCTTTCACAAAAGAGATTATTCACTTTATAGTCTGACAGTAGTCTCGCTGAGAATGTCAGGATTTCACACAGGTCAGAGAGAAGTGTCCCTGCTTATTAGAGCTCTAGATATTCCCTCCTTCAATTTGCCTCTTGATTTCAGTTACTTGTGATAATCTGCACAAATATTTTTTTCACCTACAGGAACAAAGGCAAAATTAAAATTATTAATTTGTGAAGGATCATTCTTTCCTATCTTTTATCCTAAATGCTATGCAAGATTAAAAACACATGTACTAATGTTCTTAATATAAAATAGAAAGTACCCATCCATGATCAGTAATTCATAAAGCAAACAGAAACTTATTAAAAAACATTTAAAATAATTTCAGCATTTTAAACACGTGTTGCAAAGTGTTTGGTTCATTGTTTTCTGTGTGGACAAATGTTAAATTTTCATAATAATCTAGTTTTAGTAAAATAATTTTAGTAAAACCAGTTTTATTAAGACATACATGAATTATATACCTAGAATTAAGAAGAATACAGCTTTTAAGGGCATGGTATAATACTTTCAAAATGTCTTATGTTGCTATGAAAGATAAAGAAATATAGCTCCCCACTTTGTTTCATTATATGTCATGATAGTGGAGGTAAATCATATGGGAGTGAGTAAAAAGTAACTATAGAAATTCATAGAATTACTTGTGGCATAAGATACAGACCTCTGAGTGATGTTCTACCTCTATTGAAATCTATGGGGTTTTCCCCTGACAAGACAAGAGAGATTTTTCTACTTAAGTGTATCATAATTGTGGTTTATGGCTGCTTGCTGTGACAGGCAAAGTCACTGCATTTAATTTATTTCTCTTATATTAAAAAATAGATATCCTCTACTCATTTACATGCCTAACCAAGAACAGTTAAGATTTGCATAAAAGAGAGACAAATGCATGATGAACAGTGTAGCAAATATAATAGTCATGCCAGGATGCACGTGGAAAAATGCTGAATTGAAAATAAAGGTGCAATTGCATGAATAGCTAATGTAATTTTTACTTACACAGTAGGGAAGTCAATAAATAATAATAATAATAATAATAATAATAATAATAATAATAATAATAATAATAACCTCCAGATGGGTTGTTAATGAATTACTATTTGCAACAGCAATGGAATATTTTTAGTGTGTCTGCTCCTGAGATGTCACGCCCAGGGCAGACCAGCACTGAGTCTTTGCATCACTCTCTTTTTAAGGAAGGGACTTTGGCAAACAGGGATACATAGGGAAAGGGTTTAGGGTTGTGCCAGTGGTCTGGGAGTTGTACTTCTGTGGGGGTACTGGTGCTTGGTTGTGTGTCCTTGTAGTCACAGCAGTAAGAATGAAACATGTTCTGATTGTTTTTATTTTTTCCCTCTATTGGTGGAAGCTTTCTTCTTTGTCTTAATTATATCATGTTTCATTATATATTCCACTTGTGAGGGAGAGGTCTGGACAGTAAATTAATGTAGAGGGAAAAGATTTAGGCCAGGCAATATAATTTGTGTTAACTGAAAAAATTCACTTAATACCAGGCTTTTTCAAGACAATATTTACATTGTATCAATTATTCATATCAAAGATAGAGTGAAGTGATTTCAGGTACATTTGCAAGTGCATCTTGCTTTTTTATTAACCAGTTTTATGTTACTCTAGATCACTCTGAAGTGAAGCCTACACTACAGAATACAAGAAAAGTATCCTTCTGTTCTTATCCTTTCTAGAAAAGGACCAGCATCTGAGAATCTTTAATGCTTATTAATAGGAAAAGATATTAAATATAGTCTTCACCTTCATGTCCTGACTGCAGTGGAAAAAGGTCAGTGCTGAGCTGCAGAGCTGACACTGCATATTACACCATTATGCTGTAAACAACTGTACACAGGTTTACGTGAAAATTGTAGTATTTAGTTTGCTACTTGAAGGAGAAAATATAATGCCAGCAAGAAGAAGCAGACACCTGGTAGCAATTTCTTCCATTTGTTCTTTTTTATTGTTGGATGTATTTCCCCCACCCCCATACTTCTAATAGCAGTAGAAGGAACCATAGGTAGAAAAACATGGACATCATGTCCCTTCCAGGTTACACCTAAATATTTGTGTACAAGATGAAAGGGCCAAAGGGAGAGCCATCACTGATTATCTACAGTTAACTTCATTTAAAATGAAGCTACCCTGTATAGAGAAAAGCTCATCCGAGACTGAAAAACCATTTCTCCTAGAAATAAAATATGTCTGGGTCTTTTTAAAGTACTTTTGGCTAATGAAAACCACTATCAAAGAATTCCAAACAAAGAATTGGACTAGAAGTGAATTAGACTGTGAAGGTGTAGAACATAGTCCCGTATAATTGCAATAAAAAAATGGAAAAAAATACAAAAACCCACCCAATAACCTTGTCACCTTCTAGAGGATGTTTAAAGCAAACTCTCTGCCAAGATTTCTTGCAGAATTTGTGCAGCCAGTGCAATACCACTGGCTTCAGCAATGGTGAAACACTAGTGCTGTCTGAATCATCTAAATTGCTTTGCAGAAGTGTAGGAAACTACTGATTAAGCCCTTACAGGCTTTCAGCATTGGCATTGCTCTAGCTGGTGGAATTACAGATACAACAGGTTGTAGAAAATGTAGCCTGGTGCAGCTTTTTAGTGTTAAAGCAATTTTGGTCAGACAAACTCTGGTTTCTAGGCAAGGAGTTCAATGCATCAATTGTGCCAGCCAGCCAAGAGAAAGAAAAGTAACGATTTCAGGGCTGCAAGCACATATTGCCAGGTCCTGCTGAGCTTTTTGTACTCTTACATCTTCACATCCTTCTCCTCAGGGCTGCTCCCAATCCTTTCTCTGCCCTGCCTGTGCCTGTGGCTTGGCATTGCCTGATCCAGCTGCCAGACCCTGGCCCTGTTGAACTGCATGGGTTCTCCCAGGGTCACCTGTCAGAGCCCTGGCTGGATCCCTTCCCCCAGAGTGCCACCTGCACTGCACAGCTGGCCTTGGCTGGCTCTGGATGCCAGAAAGATCCCTGCCCTGCAGGTATGTGTGTCTCTAGCTCCTCTTGTTTATTCCCTGTGCCACGTGCAATTGCATAATCATTTAAGTTGGACCCCTGATGAAGCTGACCTACTGGAATTCCCCTGTGCTGTCCTTTACAAGCTCTCCTGTTGATCTGCAATCCCTATCCAGGGTCTGGGCATCTATTGCTGGAATTGGCATCAGACTGGTAGGAGTTGGATGGATTGAGGTTCTCCTCGATTTCAAAATTCAGTTTCCTTCTAGAGATGCTTAAATCCACTGTTGTTTGAGTTAGTATAGTCCACCAGAAACTACAAGAGATTTCTCTACCAAATAAAGATATATGGAGGATATGGCAGAGATTTGCCCAGTCTGAGCAAGGAGATGCCTGGTCATTGTAATTAGGAAAGGATATGTGGGTTGACCTGTTATATGTATGCAGCATATAGGCTGGGATTTAGGTCATAGCACATTTTAGAAGTTCATTATTTATCCAGGTTATATGTTCTGCCTGTAGTCATGGGAGAGAAGCAAGTATTTGCAGAAGGTAATTAACATCACTTTAGCATAAGGATCTCCAGTAGCATACTTGAACTCTGAAGGTCTTTCTCTTGTTCTTTCACCCTGTTCCTCTCTGTTAACTTTTGGGGTAACTAAAAAATAAAAACTAGCTAAGCTCAGATTCCTAAATCTCAGTCAAATTAAATTATCTGACATGTAGCATTAGAGAACTTAGAATTTGGTATGTATATCATCAATCACTTCTTGAATATAGTGTCTTGGGATCAGCTGAATAGAAATCTTTACTTTTGCTGAAGTTATGTCAGATTTTTGCCATAACTTTTACAAATTCTTTCCTCCCTTGAGCATTTCCTTTATTAAAGATTGTCCACCAAACTACTAGTTGGACTATATTTCATTTGTTTAGCTTATTCTTGTATGGACATATTGATATCAACAAAATTTGCTCCACTATTTGAATTTGCATAATGATGCATGCATGAGATTTGTAAGGCTATTATGCAATAATAAGCTTTGTATTTCCATAATTATGTCATAAGCAGTTCTGCCATGAGTAGTGTCAGTGAAGTCAAATAGGAATGACATTACAGTCATAAAACATGAGAAAAACACTTGTCTGCAATAATATTAGTAATGACCTTACAGCTTCTGGTGCCCCAGGTGAAAGTGGGTTATTGCAAACTGCATCATTTTATGTGTGGTGTAAGTAGGTTTATTAAAGTGAATTTTTGATCACAAGTTTTTCATAAACACCATTGCAAAACAACAAGTTCATCCTTTTATTGAAACCTCTGGACAAAATTGGAGGAAGCTGGAAGTTTCTGTGATGAATCAGCCCAGATCATGACATCCTGAGCTGTTGTGAATAAGATAGGATGAAATATAGATTTTTTTTTTCCTTTATGTTCCTTTCCCCCCCCCCCCAGCTGAATCTTCTCTGACTGATACATAAAACATTTCCTGTATCCCTTTTTCCTCCCCTTTTTCACCTTTTGCTACTTTACAGAAACCTAGTAGGACAATGGGGTTTGTACTCTTTGGGATAGACCCATTAGTAATTTAAGAAGTTGTACAAGCAGTGCTGCTAGGCTTGTATATGTTTTTCTTTTCTTGGAATATGAGAATGCTCTCTTCTTTACCTCAAAGGTTGGCTTAAATGAAATAAATCAGAATGCCAATGTTACTGGGTTTTTTTTTTTATTGTTTTCTTTTCAGCCTTTTTTTTATAAACACCAGAAAAATAGAAATGTGGAGGCTCTGCTAGTACTCAACAGGTTTTAGACAGAGAGGGTGAAGGGAACAGGAAATGTTTCATATGAGTTAGCTGAATAAGCAGCTAACCTACAGATCTGAGTGCTTCTTTCACACAGCCAATGCAGTCAGTTTATTTTAAATATTGTTACCATATCAGATAATTGTTTGCACAAGCATTATTTAATTTTTCTGTAGCATTTTTTTATACTTTCATACTTTTTTTTAAATATTTACCCAGAATAATAATTTATCATCATGAATCAGTAGCATTTGAAGGTCATTTTAAGATACTAGAATGTTATGTAATGCAGCACAATAGAAACTAATTTTTAGTCAAGCTTATCTTAATTGTACATATTCATTTACTTGTCTGTAAATCATTACCCTCATTTTGAATCTTGTGCTGTATTTTTAATATACCATCTTTCATTATCAAATGACCATTTGAATATTGTAACAATGACAACCCCAGAATTTTTATAATGCAAAGAAACTGTAATAGAGCACGCTCTAGCCAGATGTTATTGAAAAAGTCAGTAATGTTGATGTTGTTTGGATAAAGAGACGTTCCTATTCAAAGAATTAAAAAGTATCAGAGAAATCTTCTGACCTTTATTATCAGCCTCTCTTAATTTACCCTAAAAAAAGATATAGAAAACAAATAATACGATAAAAGGACCAGTCCCTTTGAGATTGTAAACAAATACAGCTAGACATGTCTATGTTGCACAAACATGAGAATTAACACATTTATATGTTCACACGTGCATTAATCTCAACAGAAACAAAATTGTTCATGCAACTGATCATGTAGATTTTTATTGTGTTATGGTCATTTATTTCTATATATGAAACTGGTTATGCTGACTGAAAAAAATGCTGTTCATCCACACACTGATGTCTATTGTCTGATTTTACCTGTAAGGAACAACCTATGTTTTTAAAGAAATGATAAATTGGAACTAAGTGCACATTTCTCTCAATGTTCCAATAAAAGCTTTTTGAACCAAGGGCACAGACTGCCTGACCAGTGAGCCGTGTGATAAAGCACAAACAGTGCAGGAAATGAAAACCCTGGGAGTAGCAGATGATGTGGGCAGGAGGCACAGGTATTTCACTCAACTCTATCTGGTTCACTCCCCAGGCTCTCAAAGAAAACTTAAACATTATTTACTCAACCATGTGCTAGTTAAAACCAATATCTCTAGACCATCTGTTCAGGAAGATGACCTCATGCAACTTTCTGCCCCAACATTACGTCAATGTAATTCTGACTAATCAATCTCTGCTTGACCACATTGTCTTACCTATAGAGAAGAAAAAGGTCGACTTAGATTTAGCTGGGTATTTCAGCATCATTTTGTGAAAAACAGTAAGATCCTTAGTTGTGATAAAGTATCTTGGCTCTCCTGGATGATGGGAGCTTCTCTGAAATACTCCAGATGAAGGGCTTGGCCAGGTATATTCAATACATCAAACTATAATTTTGCAATTTTTCACTATGAAATGTGTTCTGTTTCAAAACACTCTTTGGAGATATCAGTATTGTTTGGATCTTCAGGATTTTCTCATCCTGAACTATCTATTTTATTCCAATAATGTATTAATATTAAAGTGGGGTTGCTTTCACAATAAAATATTGTGGTACTGTAAAATGGCTAAAATACTTCTGCATAGTACTAACTTTTCAGTGTGAAGTGCAGTTTTGCATCATAGACCTTGTATGTCACAATGGCTGTTGGTTATAACCAAAGAATCTTGCAAATAAATAAATTATGAAGTAGCAAAACAGTTCAGTGTCTCAGCCTAGGAGTTTCTGAATGGAAAGAAGTGCAAATAATGATCAATGATTTTTCAAATTCATTGTGTGAGTGCTTGGGTTTCCACGAGTTTAGCACTGCAGTGGATGCCTGATGAGCACCTAAAATTATGCCAGGACTTTTAATCAATTCTGCTTCATGTAATCAGGTTAGTGTTGGGTACTTAATCTGTGGATGTACTCAGTATCTAAACTAATGAGAAAATATTCACTAATTTGCCTTTTCTCCATATTTTATATTCTGCTTGTTTTTTCAGATCTAGTTTAAATGTATGTGCATGAATCTTACTTTAATGGTGGGAAGGATTTGATTCGGTGTTCCCCTTGAAATGTTGTGAAAGCCTGGTTAGACATTCTAGCACTGAACATGGTTTTACTGAGCATTTTCACATGTCCCTGTCACTTCTGTTTATTCATTCACACCTTTGCTCCTTTCTGATATAGTTCCTGTTTGTTGCCAGGCAACTCTGGCTGTATTATGCAGGATCTGCAGTACACCCAGAACTAAATTGCAGTGCACTGTAAAGCAATAACTGATGGTAGGCTGTACTTTTTTTTTTTTTTAATCACACCATATCTTTGTTTTCCAACTGTTTACTTTTAATTGTTGGTCATCTGAAGGTTGAAAACTTTCCAGAAATGTACTCAACAGGAAAAGATTGGTCAGGAACACAATGAAATGTGGAAAAAAATTGAAAGGGCTATTTATGTTCAATCCTAATTCTTCTAAAATACCTTTGGGATGTGCCATGGTCTTTTGAGGCATTGCTGTTTTGATGTGTGTTTTCACAGTTCTCAACTGTGTTACTCATTGTTAGTGAGCATCAGCACTACCTAGAGACAGGCAGAGATACCATGGAGTTGAATATCCTTTTTTTATTTACATTATTGTGGAACTTCAGGCACGAAGAGTTTGTGTGTGTGTATTTTTATGGCATTTATAGCATTTTTGGAGCTGGTGGCTGGGGTGGTTCTATCCTTTAGAGCTATAAACTTCTTTAATCAATCTGGACAGGGCATTGCAGGGAAAACTTTTTGTGTAAGATCCTGGAAAGTCTTTCTAAAAAGACAAATAAGAAAGAAATTTACAGTTGCTTCAACGAATACATATCTAATGCTGAGGAGAATAAATCTCACACATGGGAATTCATTTACATGCTATTAAAGTTGACATGTTAATATCAAAGCATTAAAATATGTAAATAGCATAAGCATGCACAAAATCCTAATTACTACTTTACATTATCAAGTCATTTACTCTCTGATATTTTATGACTATTCAGCTGCATCAGCAAGCAATTATAAAAATCTACTACAACTTGATGGTAATGCATTTTTGTGTATTTTCTTTTCTTTCCAAAAGCATTCTTCCAGTCCTGAAAGAGAACAGCATGGGAAAGACTCATATTGCTGAGTGTCCTTTTTGCATGAACAACATATGCTTAGAGTTTCTAGCGGTTCAGTGGTCTTTCTTTTATACTGCTTACCAAAAAAGGCAGATTTATATGCAGGCTAATGAGAAGTGACATTTCTTACGCTCTCTGCTACAGTTACAGTGCAAATTTAATCCATTGCAGGTGTTATATCATTACAAAATAAGCTGGAGGCATATGAGCACTGAAGAAAAACTTAGCAGTTATTATCATGGAAAAAGATGCTCCATTTTATAAAGCATTGTACCTTTTCAGTCATAAAGTCTTTACAGCAGGGAAGAAATTTGTCATAAAATCTGTACTGCCAACCTGTAATAAGACAGTCTCTTTTTTCCCTCCCAATAACTTCAAACAGCTATTGAAAGCAGACAGCAGTGATGTGATATTTCTTGATTTCACTAAGTGTCTGAATTTTGATCATGCTTTAAATTAAATGGAAACTTCTTTGGCAATGTAATATTGCTATTGTGATGAGTTTCTTGATTTATAAAAAGAAACATTTCATGTCACAGCAACTTGAGATATATCAGATTCTGTTCTGTCAGTTCTTTAGTGATGTTAAAGAGATGTTGCATAGAAAAGAACTAAATCACAGGATTATAACATGGTTTTTGTTGGAAGGAACCCCAAAATCATTTGGTTCCAGACCTCCTGCCATGGGCATGGACACCTTCCACTATCCCAGGCTGCTCAGAGCCCTGTCCAACCTGGCCTTGGATGCTCCCAGGGATGGGGCAGCCACAGCTTCTCTGGGAACTTGTGCCAGGGCCTCCCCACCCTCACAGGGAAGGGTTTCTGCCTAACACCTAATCCAAACCTCCTCTCTGTCAGTGGGAAGTCATTTCAGCTTGTCCTGTCACTCCATGCTCTTGTAAAAAGTCTCACTCCATCTCTCCTCTCCTACTCCCTTCAGGTACTGGAAAGCTGCAGTTAGGTCACCCCAAACCTCTTCCAGGCTGAGAAATCCAGATTTGCTCAGCTTTTACTTGTAGGAGGGATGCCCCATTCCTCTGAGCATCTTGGTAGTTTTCTCTGAACTTGTTACAACAGTTCCTTCCTGCAGTTCCTAGATTTTGTATAGAAAACATTTCTGTTACAACTAACATTTTATATGTATTAGAAAACTGAGTGGAACACTTATTGAAAAAATTACTTTAATTGGAAAATGGACTTTTTTTAAAAAAGGTCTGAAATTATTTTAATTATTACTTTGTCATGGAGGGTTTCTGTAAACTGTTCAGTTCTTTCTGCTTTCCTCTGGGTAAACATGAAGAGAGTCAAACCATGGAGGATTAAAGCTGTAATCTGAGCCTATGGTATTGCTGTGGAACTGATGTGGTAAAGACAATAAAGGGAGCAAGAGACTGACAGAAAAAACTTCTGTTAAAGAGGAAGTTAGAGACAAAAGGCCAGGGGCAGATGACACAAGATTCTGAATTTAATGAGCCTTAAATGCCATAGAATGTGCCACATGTGCAGTTATAGCATGAAGTTGCACATCTCCATTTTTTAAAAAAGCTCATACAAGCATAAATTTAGTCATGAGGAGTTCAGAAATGAAGCTCAAACCATTTCATGTTGTAGCCATCATCTCTTCCAGGCTTGATATCATTTTAACTGTGGCAGTTTCAAGCTCAGTTTTCCTAACAGCACAGATCATTTCCAAGTAATATAGTTTTGCATCCCCTCACTGGCAGGGTCCAGGGGGTGACACCCAGGTGGTCCCAGCATGAGACAAGTCTCTGTGAGCTGTGCAAACATCTCCACACTGTGCCTTGGAAATTTCCTCTCCAGCCTGTGACTGCCTCTTGCCCAGTGCTCCCTTTCTTTGCTCTCCTCAGTTGCTGGCTTTCTCTGCAGAGATTTTGATCAGCCACCGTTTCCACTGATGTGTTATTTTGGTTTCTCTCTGTGTTTGTGTTAGGGCTGCATTCAGGTCTCCAAGTAACAGTTCTGTGCCATTTTTGTGCTTAAGTGCCAGAGAGTTGAGACTGATTTAGATGCTTGCTCTCAGTTTTGGTAGACCTTGTGGGCCAGTGCAGATGATGGAGGGAGAATTATGGTTTATATTCAGACCCCTGGAATGCAGTCATGTCCTATGATCTCAGGTAATTGTCTTCGTGGGACCTTTAAATTTATGTTGTGTTGGAGACACTAACATCCATCCTGTTTCTGACAGCAGTATTCCAAAAACGCTTATTCCTATTTTAGAGCATCCGAAAATACTTACTTTGAAATATAGAATAATCTATTAGTGCAATAAATTAGTTTATCAACAGTAATTTTTCAAAGAATGCTATTTCAATGGGATGAAATTCTCTACTTCTCACTACAGGCTGAGCTTGACAAGCCATTGCAGCTTCAATGAGAAAGAGAACAAATACTGAAATTTTCTTGCACTACTTTTCAAACCTTTTAAAATTCAAAATTATCTTTTCAATTCCAAATTGATACAATTTACAGAATAAATTGGGAAAATAATAATAATTTTTAAACAGCCATTTCACTTCAGGATGAAGAAAAGATTTCTGATAATCGGAATTCATTTTCCATTTTGTGATTCAACAGCTATGCCAAAAAGTACATCAGCTGCTCCACTTCTTTATGCTTCTAATTTTTACATCTTGCCTTGAAGTAATACCCTGATTTTATCTAGTCTGAAAAGCATATTGTACCCAAGGTAAAGGATTGCATACTTTTGTAACAGAATAGAAATAACAGAGATATTCAAGGTTCTGCTTTTACTGACTGTAAACAAAGGGGCTCCTGATTACATCACAGTACTTGACAGAAATACCTCCTGGTCTGAGTGTCAGTGCTGCTGGGGCAGCTCCTGTGCAGAGAGGATCTGTGGCTGCTCCATCTGGCAGCCAGAGCGTGCTCGGAGCCAGCACGGGGCCACTGCTGCTCCTCCTGGCCCTGATTCTGTGCTTTCCCCTGGCCTGGGCAGCAGGAGGAAGCTCCTGCCATCCATCCCTCTCTCTGCTCTGCCTCTGTGCATTCTGGTGTAGCCTCTGGATATCAGCTACTTGTAATGGAAATAATTGTGGGTGGGTTTTGGTGTGGATGAAATGAGAATTTTTCCTTTTGTCCTTCAGGAGTGGAATAGAAGCTCATTAGTAAATTCAGAAGAATATATGTTTCAGTACCCAAAATGAGGGGGACTCATTGCAAACATGTAGAAATCTATTTTGGGGGAAGGTATAGATTATTGGCTCTACATTAAATGCTTTACACATGCAGTGGTCTTCTGCACAGGTCTCAGTTCAGACTAACAAAAAATGAGTGCCAGTGTGGGGATAAAGGGGGACAAAAAGTGATGATGAGGTTCAAGGATGGGTTATTTTATGTCCTAAATGCGTGTTCCCATCTCTACATGCATCAAAAAGACTGAAACCTCAAGACTGTAACTTAAATACATGGGAAGCACAAACTTGAAACACTTGTCAGAGCTAAGGAAGTCCTTTATCCCCTCCCAGCTTCTTTAGTCCAATTTACATCCAAGAATATGGAGTTTTGGTATTTGTTTTTGTGTTTTACACACAGACCTTTCTTCTCTCCTTTTAAACCCCACCATATTCTTAAATAGAAAGTTACTTTTGCCTGTGTGCACTCTGCCATTATTTTGAGGGGTCTTGTTTTTCTGTAGCAATATCCAGATGGAAAGTTTGTGACTTCTGTAATAAATAATACAAATGAGATGCTACCAAATGAAAAAAACCCTGGAAACTGGGGAAAAAAAGACAGCTTGCAATCTTCCCTGAAGTCATGCAGTTATGAAAACAAATTTTCTCCACAAATATATGAATTATAGATAGAGTTTGAATCTTTGCTGAAATGGTTTTGGCTTTTCTTACCTTAATACCTTATATTAACAACAACACATCTGAGTATAGTTAAGTGTGTAAATGTATACCTGGATTAGAAGAATTATCATAGGGAGATGGAATTTCTCATACAATGTACTCTTGTCACACATTCCAAACTAGATACCATTTTTGTAAGAGGGCAGTTTTGCCCTCAACCCTCAAATTTTGTATGTTTGTTCAGTAGGACATCAACTGAGTTTGTGGAAAGGGAAACAAATCCCGTAACTTTTGTGGTGTGTAATATTTGCAATGCACTTTGCTGATAGCAACTAATTAACTACCTTAATTGAGATTAAGTGGGGATTATTATTTATCTGCAAGGGATATGGGCCATGGAGAAATACAGAGCTGACTGGAGCTACACAATGATTTTGTGAAAAAAAAGATTAAATTTGCAGGGTCTTTGTCTCCAGTTCTGTGAGAAACTCGTGCACATTCTAAACTTTAGGCATCCATTTATGTCCTTGCCTGTTCAGTAGGCTATGAAATCCTCTACTGTGAGCAGCGTGTATCTCATCATACTCACTGTCTGCTATAAAAAAAAAAAAAAATTAAAATATCACTTCTGAGAGAAAACCAAGGTAAAGTCTTCAGAATTGTTGTACTGGGTGTATTAGGAACAAATCCCCTCTGACGGTGCTGCATTGTTTGACCTTGCTAAATTTTTTGCCTACAACTCAAAAATAGGTGCACTGTGAACTGCATTTTGGCCTTTATCTCACATAATTTCTCCATGGATTTACCTGAATTCAGCTCAAAGGTTAGTTCTGAGTGGATTGTAACACAGATAAATGCAATTTAATGAAAAAGAAGTTGATTTTTAGTAATAAATTAGCAACGTGTCTTGATATTAGTGGGTGAAGTGTTGCATGTAAGTTAGTACATGATGCTTACTATGAGAAAATTAAAATAACTTGTGTAGTACACAGCTAAGTGGTGTCCAGCTGAATGTTTATTCCCATGCTGGCTTAGTATTGAATTCTGGTTTTTTTTTGCAGGTAAAATAAAAGACCAGGTTATGAAATTAATTTAACTGAAATTGAATAAAGAAAAAACAAATATACTTTTAATTTCTAAACTACCAAAAATATATGATTGTTATTAATAAGCGTGTTTGTATTGTTCCAAGAAGGGAAATGAAATTATAATTCTTAATTCTGCCACATATACCCTGAGATTTTGAAGGGAATTCTCCATTGGTTTCCTGCTATTTGTTTCGTGATATTACCATGTGCTTGAGAAGAGTGTCAAACAAAGAGGGATTTAAATATTTGTATGACCTAGGCTTACTATATGGTGTTTATCTTTTAAACTTAACCTCAAGATACTGAAAAATACTTCTCTTGCTGTTGTGGTTGGAAGTCCTGCCACAGCTCAGGGGTTGGTGGTAGGATATTATCTTGGCTATTTCCAAATGCTGTTGACATAACCTGTTGCCAAATGCGTTAAAAAACCCTTTAATGTATAAAACCAGATTACGTGATGTGAGCAAGGATGCAGCTGAAAGATCATCAGGTGAAAATATTAGTAAAAATTTGGTGGTCTGAGTTACTGTGCTCAGTTGAGTTACTTTTTCTCTGTTTTTTCTGGATAATTTTTTATATGGGAACAGATATGACAGGAGGTCTTGGTGCACTTCAGTGTGTAAGAAATTGTACAGAACAGAACTCAATGTTTTGATGCAAAGGGTTTTTTCACTGACAAAATTAAAAAATTTTCCATAACTGTGGCCTTGAAACTTGTCTTTGTCTAACACTCATCTCTGTGTAATTACAATTTGATGTAGAAATAATATCAGAAAAAATATGTAGAATAATTTGATGGGGGAAAAACAGTACCAATCCTTTTGTGAATTTTTATTTTTATTTTAAAGTATTGTCAAACTTTGTATTTGAGAGGTTTGTGAAGATCTAGATGCTGGTCAGACTTCCAATGAGCTTCTGAAATTTTGGTCATTTAGTTGTGTTTTGCTTTCACTTATAATTTGTGTGGGAAAGCTAGACTAATTATGTCTAAAATATATGTAACAATCCTGGGGAAAAAAATCAGTGTAAAATAAAAAATCTGTACCATACAGTTTTATGTGTGTTTTCAGTGGTAAGAAACTTTACTTGATATATGGAAATTTTTAGCTAAAATAAGAAGACATTTAGGTCTGCCAGTGAAGGAAATGTGCACAATATCCAGTTGTATTCAGCTTCTAAAGCTCATTGAAAATTTTTCAAAGTGGTGAAGTGAACATAGAATTTTAGATATTTTGTAACAACTCACTGAAATATAATTTGGAATGTATTTCCTTATTTTGCTGTAGGAGTGTAAAATTTTGCAGTGGTTTATAATCATAAAATCATGATCAGCCTTCAAGAAAATTCTCAAGGACCTACTGTGTGATGATTTTATCCTGTTCTAAATTGCTTTCTCCCATAACTCACCATTTGCTTCAGTTCAAAGGTAAATTACACTTAATATCTTCTGTCTGCCCTAAAGTGCAGCATTTTTATGCCCTGAAGCAGCAGAATCCTGAATTTTGAATTCCAGTGGTGCTCAGGAGCAGGATTTCTGATTTACTGGTGGTGTATCAATGGTACCAATTGTTTAATATGAGATTCAAAAACCTATTAAACTTGGCTTTTATTTTTTTTGAGAGTGTGCTAAACTTATAGCCACGTACAGACTATAAATAATACATCTTTTTCTTAGATAATGCAGTAAAAATGCCCAAATACCATTTTTTTCCAAAACCCCCTGGTGCCTGGCTGCTCATAGCCTGTACCTTATTGGATTGTTTGATGCATAAACATCACACTGGATGACCTTGGGAGCAAAGGCAGCAGCTTTCCTCTTCCCCTGGGTGCTCCCACCCTGAGGCCAGATAGTGCAGGCACGAGGTTTTAACCAGCATGGAACTGTTTTATTAAAAAATAATTATAATGTGAAAAATATTTGTTTCTGGGAACCAACAGATATTTTCACTGGTTTAGAAATACTCAGAAAAATCTATTTTTGCTTGTCCATGACTTTAACTAGGTATGGGGGTGCTAAGATTTCTTTACGAACAAATCTTGGGTTTTATATATCAGCTTTAGTTTTATTGGTTGCAGTATTGCTGAAAAGCAATTCTTAAGCACTGATGCTAGTAGAAACACCAACATTTAAATAACTCCAATCAGACACAGTCATTGTTAAACTGTCTTTTTTGCTGTTGGTCTTAGAACAACATTCTGTATGAAAACTCAGTCTTTTATACTGACACATGAAATTTTTAGGGTGAAAAGTAAAGAATCTATAAAATGTTTTCATACTGATCAAACTGTGATGAATCCAGACAAAATTTGCAATCTGGTCTTTGACTTCTGCCTTTGAATATTTACACTCAATATTACTAGTGCCAATCACTAATAGGCCAAATTAAGTTCTTGAGTATGGACTGGGTCTGTTATCTAAGTGTGCAAGTAATTCTTTTGTGATAGAAACTGTTAAGATCACACAAGGAAAGACAAATATTGTTTTTACTCTCATTTCATCTTTGCTGACTTTGTATATATCTGCTGGTGTTTCTTTCTGCTTTCCCACAGTTTCAACAGGTCTTTATTATTTGCAGATTTAGTTAGAACAGCCTTTCTGGTCATAAATCCACATTCCACTAAACAAGTTGTAAATGTAAGTAACTATGAAGGAGGGAAGAAGCCTGGAACTCTAGAAGTAGTTGTGTTTTAATAGTCTGTTGGCATTCTGCCTATTGACTTGTGCTTCAAGCAGCTTGCCAGGAGTTGAAGGTGCTGACCCTTTGCTAATTTGTAGAAAAATTTTTCATACAACTTATCTCAAATTATTAGTAAAACAAGAAAAATTGTTAAGAATTAAATAAGTAATGAGAAATTGTGTGACAAAAACCAAGTTAGAAAACATTAAAATTGTTGAAAGAGAAGAAAAATGTTTTCTGTTGATTTATGACAGAAGCATGAACAGATGTGGTAGTCCTAATGGCCTTCTGTAGAATACAAAAACTAAACTGCCTTTTGTTCTGACAATTTTTTAAGTATTGTGAACTGTGTTTAGGGATACCAAGAAGCAGATGAAAGAGCTTCAGCTGGAGGTGGTTTAGAGAACAATTCCAATACAACTGTGTATCTCACCTTAAGTAGAGGCACAGAAAGTATGACTGGTGCTGTCAGCTCTCAGTATCTGAGGAACTGGGGCTTCAACATCTCATTACTGCTTTCTTTATCTGGAACTTCTGCTATGAAAGTGCTGATCATTAACCTTGTTTCAATTAAATAAAAATGATCACTTGAACTGAGTGCAACTCAAAATGCATCTACCAGCCCTTTTAACCAGGCAAGTACTTAATCACATTACAACTTTGCTCTGAAAGATGCTGAGCTGCTCTGCTTATCATGTCCATGCCTTGAATGGATCTAGGAAACAAGAAGTTGTTTTGACAATACTTCCTCTGAAACATTTCCACAATGCTCTACCTGGTTCCACTTTGCAGAAATGAAAAACAGTTTTGGAAATCAAATCTATTCTTTCAGATGATTTAGTAGCTTAAATACAGCTTCTCTCAGACACCTGATTGTGGACACTGGGTTCAGTTTGTCTTTTTGAGAGCATCTGATGGTGGCAATGTACTACATTTTGTATTTCTCTCTCTTGGGTTTCATTTTCTCTTAGGTTCTCCATATAAAGTGTCATTTGTGAGCAGACAGAGCAGCAGAAGCTAGGCACTGTTTGCTTTGGGAGTTTAGAATACATGCAGACAAGGATGATAGCTGGGAAGACCTCAATAAGCATCTGGGGAAGTGTTATTGCTCTGGAGTGCTCCTTGGACTTTGGTGGCAAAATTCTCCAAGAGATGTGCTTCTGGAAGACAGTTTGTGTCCAAAAATTATATTTACACAGCTCTAACTTGTTTCTAAGCCTGCTTTGAGCATGAATTATACCTTCCTATCCCTTCTCCTTGCCTATCATCTCCTTTCCCACTGATGTTTGCTTTTGGCAGCATGCCCTGCTCAGTAAGCACTGACCTGTACAATCTCTTTTGCTTTAAAGGCCACCATCAAGACAGTCTAACCTAAGAAAGAAAAAATTCAACTTTCTGAACCCTGAAGTACCAAAGAACAGAAACTCAATCAGCTCTTTAACTTCTGTTCCTTTGTAAATGAAACTAAACATTGTGGGTGTATGGTAGTACCTTTCCTGTAGACCTGATGAATTTTGTGAGACTTACTGCAAAGTGGAATTGATGACTTCTTTCTTCTTTTGTAGGTGTTGTTTTGGAATGAAGAGTTGATTTCACAGGGTTGACTTTCAGTCCATGGATTTTTCTGGCCAGAAAGTAGCCACACTTTCAGACATGAATTTCTGTTTTTGTGAGCATTGTTCACTTTGGCTTGAAAGTTATACCAGAATGATCCTTAGTTCACACACAGTTTAGTAAAAGTTTCATTAAGGGAAAAAGAAAAAAAAAATGAAAGAAATAGAAAGAAGAAAGGCTTGGCTGGTGTCCTTATAATCATGCAGTGTCCATGACTGGAAGCAGTGGTTCAGCCACAGTTTGGCAGCTGAGCTGCAGGGCCTTGTTGGACTGAGGCTGCCTTTGCTGCACTACAAAAGACCAATCTTAATTTATTTCTTCATATTCCAAAGCAAATTCTTTGTCTTCAGTGGTGTCCTGGGAATGTGTCTATTTGTTCCCAAACTATAGCCCTGACACACTTACCTAGTTAGGTGATGGTTTTGAATGGAGTCATACAATACTGAAACAGAATAATTTTCAATTTTATTTATTTGACACTGTATGATATCACTGTAGTTGTTCTTTCTGTTCCTCTACTGCAATAAAACTGTAGACAATACCCTACAGGAAACTTTTATACGGCATGAAAGGGCTTTTATTTTTAGAAGACTATAGTTCTCCACTTGGTGGTCTGCCTGTTAAAAGCAAACAGTTTAGAACACAGTTCCAACTAAACATTGAATACTGGCTATGCCACTATTGATTCAGGGGCAATTGGTTTCTGCAGTCTAATCTGCTACATTGCACAGGGAAAAATTGGTATGTTTTATATATATAATATATTTTAAAATAGTAATTCTGCTGAACATAATGGTAAATAAAACATTTCCTTACAGGGTTGAACAGTCACTGTGTCTTAGCATTAAATCAGTCTGCATGTCTTTTGCAGACAGTTAACTTGGTCTGCCAGTGTTCTTACCTGCCTGGGTGCAGCGGAGGGAGATGGGATAGCAGCAAATCCAGAATAAACACTTCTTCAGAGGTGGAGGGTACAGGTTCATCATGATGTTAACATGGTTTTATCAGCTTGGCTCAGATGAAATGGGAGAGAACATTGTGTGTGTGCATGAAATACTGCACTGGTATATTTGGAGATGAAGTGGTGAAGGAAAGAGTGAGAGCCTTGAAACTTAAATCAGGGAAAGAGACATTGGGTGAGGAATGCAGAATGGTGGCACATCCCCTGCAAGCAAAGCACTGCTGCTGTTTTAACCACATGTTGAGGACATAGTGCCTGGGGTCTAGATCTCACAAATATTTAATTTTAAGCACTTTTTTGCTCATCAGTCATGTGCTTTGGGGAAGTGTGTAGTGCTTCCTGCTGGAGAGCCAGCTAGTAGTAGTAGTAGTTTTATACTTTGGGGACTTTGGTATCTGTCCTCTTAAAATAAATGAGTATGGAAAAACCATGGGCTGCTCTGACCACTAAAATTCAATTTTTCCTATATCTTATTGCAGACAATATAATTTCATGTGGTTTCTTAATCCAGTAAAATACAATCTATGCCATCATAAAAAAATTTCTGGTCTGACAAGATAAGCAATGTAGATGTTTAAGTTGAAAGCCACATTTCCTTAATTGAAAACTTCATTTCAGTATTTTTACCAAGGAAACATAATTTACAAATTTCTAAGTTTACAATTAATAAGCTATATCTGAAAATTTATTTACTACAAATGGATACATGCACATTTTATATAGAAAAGCTTTCTTATACATAAATGATGAAATGCTGCTTAATAAAATAATTATCTTTATGTCCTTTTATTATATTTAATTACTGAACTTTAAAAACTTTATTCTGTTTTGACTATAAAATGTAGATTAATTTAGCCAAGAAAATGTAGTATATTTATTTTTAAACTTACTGTAAATTGTAAATTTTTTCATGCATCAGAGTATTATATATAATTATTACTTACTTGTAATACATGAGATTTTATTTTTTACTATGTCTACAAATTTCTAAATTCCTGTGTCATGGTGCTTTAGATTCTTTACATCTATAAATTTAAGAATTTGTAGACATAATAATACTATATTATGAAAGCAATAATTCTGTTTGCTTCTTCCATCTCAAAACAGAAATCCAAACCTGGAATTCTTAATCCCATTTCCATGTTTAGGTGCCTAGTCAGTGAAGGACAGTATATGATGGATTCAGGATGAGCTTTTCTGTAGTATGGAATTATGGATTTATTCAATGCTTTCCTCTAGAAATTAACTCCTTGATATGGGGGTTTAATCCAGTGCTTTAAATAAGTACTTAATAAAACCTGCTTTTCTGTTCAAAGGAACATAGTGCAGGGTATTTTTAGAGCAGATCTGTGTTTCTGACAATAATTTAGGTGAAGTCAAGAGAAAATACGTGGGTCTATTTTATAGTGCCTTTTTTCTATTTCACTTGTTTTTTTTCTATTGTATATCACATGGTAATATAGGATTCCACCATTTCTTCTGTGACACCTATGGCATCCAGTCTTGTGCTTCCCCTATGTCGTGTGCAAAGCAGCACTGTTCACTGGAAATTTTGTTTTAAATGTTTGCTTCTACCAGTGACAGAGGGTAAGATGTAGATCTAGGTCTGAAAAAATATCAGACTGTTTTGTAGAATTGATTGTGGTGAATGGAGTTGAAGGGAACAGGAAATTGAACTTGAAAACGTTTTGGATGTAGAACAGTTCATTGCAGGGCACAGCCCTCCCAGTGCAAGGCTGGACTCCTGGACATTGCCATTTGGGGGTGTAAAATAATTCATAAACACTAACTAGAAGAGGAGAAAGGGAATTTTCCAATTGTTTGTTCTCCTTTGTGGCATTTTACTTTGTCATAATGTCTGCACTTCAAGTCGTAATGGTAAATGTTAAAAATATTTACATTGGAGCCATTCCGGTGGATGCCTTTACTGTCCTGAATTTTGCTAAATCAAATACATGAATATTTAGTATTCCTAAATGTTGCTACAAAGCCTATAGCCACTTTCAGGGTAAAATTCAATTGCCTCTGGCTCACACTGAAGAGAAGCTTCCTTTTGAAACAGCTATTCTTAGAAAACAGTGCTATAGAGCACAGAACAGTAGAATTGCTATGCATAATGTTAGGGCAATTTCTTTTTGCCTTTAGGTGACATGACCAGCTGACATTTCAGCACAAGGATCCTTCAGAGCAATATAGAGAATTTGATGTGACAGTGTCTCTGAGTCAAGCACTGAACTTAAAAAAGTGTTCGTTATATATACAACATATGTACTAGCCTCCCATGTAATCCAAGAGTTTTCTCTCGCTTGTTTCCACATGTAGTTGTCTCTTTTTTTGTCCTCATTTTTATTTTGACTGATGCATACTTAAATGATCACACTTCCCATGCACACACCACCCCCTGTGCTGCACCTTGCAGGAGATGCCTCGTGCGTTGGTGTTTCTGCTTGCCCACCTCTCGTGTTTCAGTCACATTGATTCTCTTGCCAGGAGTGTCAGCTGGGGCAACACTGGCAGTGCAGCAGAGCTAGCAGCTCCTTGCTTCTGAGAGGGTGATAGCAGGAAATGTCACAGCCTGTCCTCATCAGTTTGGATTAAAGCTGGATGGAATATTTGGGCAATGAACTAAAGACAAAGCAGAGCATGTTGGAAACCTGCAGTTTGAGCAGTTACATCAGCAAAGGAACTGGCAAATAAGTCTTTATGAAGAAAAGAATTAGACAACCTGAGTTTGACTCTCCCTAAATAAAAATATGGTTTGCTTTGGTGGGTTTTTTTAAGTAATCTTTAGGATGCTGGATTTCAAAATTTCTTTCAATGAATGGGAATAAGACACGTGATTTCTCCACAATGAAATCTTATCCTATTGCTTGCTTGAGTTCATGGTTTGTTATTTCCATGTCTCTCTTTGGTTTATCTGAGAAACTTGATGGGTTCTTCTGCTTTCCCAGAGCGACAGTTTTTTCTGACTGGTGCAGGGCAGAAAAGATGCAAACCCAGAGCAGTTACTGAAAAGCTTGGATTTCCTCCTTTGTGGTTTGGCAATCTTCATTTGGGTCAACCTTGCAGTATGTGAGTGAGAAAGAGCCCTTCAGTGGCTGGAGTTGGTTTCCCTTTGCTTCTCTGAACCTCAGAATAGCACACAGGTGACTCCAAGTGACAATCTCTGTAGGAGAACATAAAACTGGTGTGATCCAGTCAGCTCCACCTGGGTCACTGATCCACTTCAGTTACAGTGTTATCCATTTTCCACATCAAATAATTTATGTGTTATTTTTGTGTTGCATTATGACAAACTCACTGCTTTTTGATCTCTGAGGTGGATGATGCTGCTGTTTATAGAAGCAGAAAGTCTGAAAGTCATAAATGATCACAAGGTGTAACAATGCTCTACTGTACAGATATTTTACAATAAACCAATGGGATAGAGCATTCTGTAAATTTAATGACACATCACTTAAAACATCATATAATTATGGGATGTAAATTGGAAAAAAAATTACACCTTTGCAGGTTAAGTAAAGAATGGCTAATAAAATTGTAACAGACATACATTATACAGCATGGGGTTCATAATGAATAATTGGTAGGTTATTAGTGCTTAACAGACTAAGGGTACTTCCATTTATTACTGTGCTCCACTAAGGATGAGCGTTAATTTTTTTTCAAAGCAAATTCACTGGAAACAGACAGTTTAAAATTTATGCTTGTAATGATTGCTACATGGTCCATTAAGACCACCTCTAAGTGAGCTTAATTTGTAGCAGATAAATGTACATGTCTACATATTTTTCAACGTAGTTTATGGTGCATCCTGCACAGCTGTGCCCAACTGATTAAATCCTCACAAAATTTAAATAGGAAACCCATTACATAGACAGTATTATGTCCATTTATCATACACACATTTTCAATTTAACTCTGTAAGTCTTTGTGCAAGATATTTTCACTGTTTCATTAAATATGTATAGCAAGGCCATTTTATCTTCTAGTTTGTTTTGCGCTTTTATTTTCTGGGTTTGTTTGGATCCTTTTTTTCACTTCTATCATCAAATAATTAAGAACTTTAGCAAATTGGACATCATCTACAACAATTATCTCAGTAATGATCCTAGATTGGACAGTCACCTAAAATCCTAAATCAAGAGAGCTTTTACCTAGGGAAAACAAGCAGGGCTATAACCACTGTTTAGTGAAAGGTGATTGGTACTAATACCCTTACTTCTCTGTCTGAATGGATACTGGATTCTGGATATGTCTGAAGAGATAAACATGCTGGATGCTGATAAATGTTGGGATTACAGATGTTTCTCTGCCTCCTTCAGCATTTCCC
This sequence comes from Muscicapa striata striata, assembly GCA_030060385.1. Lineage (NCBI taxonomy): Eukaryota > Metazoa > Chordata > Aves > Passeriformes > Muscicapidae > Muscicapa > Muscicapa striata. The sequence continues at coordinate 5,062,752 of JAREIS010000057.1, read as the reverse complement.
ATTAGTGAACTCCGGGCATCTTCTGATTTTGTTTCTAGAATTTCATTCTGAACTGTCCAGCTTTATCTTGGTTTTAGGTGTTTTCAGTGTCATATAAACCATAGTTTTGGCTTATAGAAATAGGATTAGAAGGATTTGTCCAATTTTGGAGACAATTTTACAGATCAAATTTAGCTGCTCTGAATTATTTGGAATCCCTCTTATGGTCATAGGCTATAAGAGTAGTTTAAAGCTGTTAATTTCACTTGCCCTGAACCCTATGTAAAATAGATGGTATGAATTCCCTATCAGTCAAATACTGCTCTACTTGGTTCAGACCCACAGAATTTTCTCAGAAACTGAGCCTCTGCAACAGGGCACAAGTTTATTAAGGTCACTAGAGCCTGCACTGACAGAACACTGCAAAATAAGGGACAGCTTTTGTTTAAGGTGTAGGGCTAACTTTGTTTATCTGAGAATAACAATAGGGAAACAAGATTTTAAAAGAACAAGAATAAATATTTCTTGTTCATTCATGTCTGCATTCCCCTAATTAAATGTCGGAGACAGATTCTGTGCTCTTCTCCAAACTGAATGAACAAACAGAGCCACAAGGAAGTGTTGACCTCCAAAGTCTTCAAGAATTGTCAATTTATTATGAAAACAAAATTGCTGTTTAAATACTGCATTTTTGGTAGGTGGCTCTGTTTTCTTGATGTGTGTATAAAATCAAATCATATGGCCATTTTTTAGCAAACATGGGTATTTTAGAGAGAAATTTAAAAGATTTGCTAATTTTACTTTTCTCAGTGGTGTAACTAGTAACAATGACTTATTCCCACCTTCTTTTTAATCTATCTTTGAGGCCATTAAATGATTTTTTTTCTCCCCAAAGTTGAGTGTCAGTCCCTGTTCCACAGAAACACCAAATCTGATAGGCACATGAATTAGTTTAAAAACCTTTCAGGTGACAGAAACTATTTTATATTCCTGTATTTTGAAATTTGTTTCAGTGTACTAGAATTTTGATTATACATTTAACAAAGGAAATGATTGGGGTTTTTTTCTTATTAAGATGAAAATGCTAGTGTAATACTTTGCCAACTTGCATTATTTTTCCATAGAGTTTTAATGTGGGTTAGAGCTAGTTCTGATGTTTTTCAGAGCTTTTCACACATTTGCTCTGCTCAAGCCCCTTGCTTGGACTTCTCATTTCAATTATTTTCCTTTTAAAAGGCCAAGTAATCTCTGGGAAGGAAAAATCTGGGGAGGATTCCTGAGTAAGAACACTTAGACAGTGCCCATCTGTTCTTCCAAGCATCAGCTCTGGCATAAGTACAAGGGCAGACAGAGCTACATCATCCTTGGAATGTAGTGGGGAATGAACTTCCCAAATCTTGGAGAGAGTGTGGAAATGTTTTAGGACATTTTCAGAGAAAGGAAGACGTCTTTCAAGTGAGAATGTGGGGTAAGAAGAAAACATTGTTTAAATGCTGAGGAATTATTTCTCTATTAGAAGAACTCAGGTGCTCTGGGGGCAGACTCCACACCTACAATCAGTGCTGATGCCTTTGGCTGGGGACTAAAAATGCTAGGGGAACCAAATGCCTCTTGTAAAATGGGAAAGTGCATCTCTGAATAAGCCCTATGAATGTGATACTATGGACTTACTGTCTTAGAAGATTAGAGAAATGCTTAGGAACAGAGAAGTCAACCAATGGAAAAAATGTCCTAGTAATTAATTTCTGTTCAAACATCACACAGATAAATAAGCTGGCTGAGCTGGACAGCTCTTGTACAAGCCATAGGCGAGGTCAGTTTGTAAAGACCTCTGTGAGGATTTGAACATCAAGATGTGTGCCCCAGTTCATTCAGAGACAGCTGTTATAGGGTTCATTTTTGTCAGTAGGAATCAGCTGTGACCAATAAAGTGCTGTCTTCATGCTCTGGGTCGTAGGTGGGTTCCTCAAAACGTTAAAACAAATTTGTCATCACAGGTGTGGGAATAAGTTTGCAAATGTATATGATATTATTTGAAGATTTCAGGGAGATAATGTTAAAAAGGATAAATAATTATAAGCAATAAGTTGCTTTCAGGTAAAGTCTAAAAGAGGAAATCTGTTAACCAGGAATATTAGTGGCTATCCAGTATCTGGTGATATTTTTTTTTCATGGAAGCACAACATTATTTCTTTCAGCTCAGCATTAGTTTTTTTGGAGCCTTGCTTGTGATATCAAGGAATTGTTATCTGTGAGATTCTACTGTATATATACTTACTTCATCTACATAAAAAAGATATTTGTGCTTGTGATGAAACTGTTCTTTGCATGCTTAATGGATAAATATTTCAGCAGAAGTGTTTATTCAAAAAGGCAAAACAGTGCAACTGTATGAACCTGAGGAGGTTTGTGTCACAATCTGTTATCTTGAAACCCTACCAAGACAAACTTACTTCAGGGGAGTCTGTTTTATTTTGCTGCTGGCCACAGAATGATTAGTTGCAGAATAATCTTATAGAGAGCTGGTTGCTGATTAAAAAAAATTGGACTGCTCCCTGCATTGTACTTTCAGAGTAATCTTCCTCACATTTTCATTTTTGAGGAATAGCTAAAGCATTTATACAAATATTGTTAAATAACCATTACACTTGAAATTATTGATGTAGCTAATTATAGGTATCTAAGAAATCTGCCAGCCCTTCAGTCTAAGGTTAAGTTTTTGCAATAAATAGATGTATGAAAAAGGCAAAGTAGCTGCCTATCAGAGAACCAGAGGACTATATAAGGGTTTTTGGAATATTTCCAGAGCAATGGAATAATGATTGGTAACTGGTTTACAAGCAGGAAAATGACCCTTAATCTAGTGAGGATATTGAATGCAGTAACATTTTGGATCCAAATTATGTTAAGTACTTAAATATTTCAATTCTTGGCTGCTTGGCTGAACCATAGCCCTGATTCCATCTTAGCTCAACCTTTATAGTTTAAATAAATTTATCAAAGTATGGCCAATTCAGAATGCAATATAAGGTAAGGCTACAGCTCCAGCAGTGTCAGAGGTAGGACCTTGCCTTAAAGCTGAGCTAAACAGTTCAAGCAAATTCAGTGAACAAGAAAAAATTTATGTGCCAATTAAAATAAATATAGACAATATTTTCTGTGTGAGAAAGGGACAAATGCAATTAATAGTAGTTCTTAACAGGTTTTTATCAATGGGGATATTTTTTATCCTCCAGATGATAACCAATTAAATTCGTGACAGAAGCTGACCTTCCTGAAAATACATTTTGTCCTCAGAAGCAGGAGGTTTGATAATCATATACTTACCACAGCACACATAAAATACCTGGTTTGGAAAGGACAATGAATCAAGTTTAATTGAAGTTTGCTTCAATTGAGTTGACTTGTAGTCAAAATTGAAAGGTTTTTTGTGTTTTAACAACAATAGAAAAAATTTCTTCAAATCGTAGAAATATGCAAATACTGCATCACTGCTCTAGAGGAGCTTCATGAAGCTGTGATTAGGACTATTCAAGATTTCAGTGGCTTTGTAGTGCTTTATGGTATATGCTAATGTTTGTGGTTTATATCATATTGCAGTAACTGGAGGTGTCATGAGCTGTATTCTTTGGGCCCCCTGTGTGTCACATGACTTCTGATTATTCTACAGTTTTAATTTCCTTTCAAAGTATATATTTTTTTCGACCACAACTAATACATTATGTGCCCAAACATTTCAAGTGCTGTTCACATACGGGAAATACGAAATGTTTTTGCATAACGCTGCAGTGTGATATTAAACAGATTTAACATAGATTTAATACAAATGTAAAAAAACCAAGTTCTTCTAAATTTAAGTCTCCTTAGAATATGAATTATTTTTATTTAGACTGAAAACTGAAAAAAGCCACAGTTTTTTCTGTATTGCTCAGCTGTTCTCTGCTTGTTTCCAAATCCTTCTTTTGAAGCCTTTTTTCCCTCTGAAACTTGGTGATTGTCTCTCCTTTGATTTATTTATTTCTGAACATTGTCCCATATCATGTGTACCTGCAAGGATTGGTGAGCTGCTTGGAATGGATCCTTGTCTGTCTCTTAACCATTGTATGCCAACTGTTTTGCCCTCTTTTTTGGCCCTGTGTAAAAAGCACAATGCAGAAAATACTTTGGATATGCAGTGTGCATAAACACAGTGCATAAATGGGGCTGAAGAAAGTGATCCATGGTATATCTCTGGCTGAGCAGGGAGCTGTCCAACTGGGAGCAATTTTGTGATGTTGCCATGCTCTAAAGTGTGTTTCTCTTTCTTCACAAGTTCTTGGGTCACAAAAAAAAAAAAAAATGCACAGAGCTGGTGAGTTGCTGTGCAAGAGAAAGCAGAAGGGAGAAGAATGAAGTGTAGGCTGGATGGCAGTGGAAGGGAAATGCTTACAGGTCCTAAACTTGTAAATTATTTATGTTTGGACAAAAAACACCATTCAGTGTTAAAGGTCTGGTTCCAATATTGCCCTTTGAATTTATCAGCTTCCATTTCCTGATTTCCAGTGTCTGTGAGCTGTGGAACTTTATGGACTTACATACTGGCACTTATATACCCCAGCAGCTTCTGGACACCTGCCAGCTGCTGGGCAGGTTCTGTTCTGAATAACTGAATCCGTGCAGTGGAGCAGGGCAGAGGGGCTGGTCCTGCCTGTTCCGCTGGTGCAGGCACACCTGGACACATCCATTCAAAAAATGTTCACTGCTGAAGTCCCTTGTGGCCAGTGTCATCTTTTAAAAGCTTCTCAGGAGAAGCATATTCTTATCAAGTTCCCTTTGGGAAGATGAGCAATTTTTTCTGCTATATTTTGTGTCTCATCCTTTGAATCATCCTTTAAGGATATGCTCTGGGCTGAAATCTTATTTGCACTATTAACTTTTATTCTGTAATAACTTGTTTAAAAACATCAGATGGTCTCTAAATAGGTGTTTTATTAATGTTTTGTAAAAAAGAATAAATTCTGTTCCTATTAAATCAGAATTCTGCAGCCTCTGCAATGTAACCTTGACATTTCAAAACTGTTTTAAAGACCTTGCAGAGCCTTCCTGATAGATTGAAGAGTTTATTGTTTTATCAAAGGGTACACTCAGAGGAATTACTGATTTTTTTTATTCAAGTGCTGTCTTAACCCTACGTGCACCTCAGATGTGAGTTCTGTATAAATGTATAATAAATATATATTGTATATAACTATATTTATATTCTTCAGAATCAGAAATGGCTTGCAAAATCAAATTAACTTTTTCTTTTCATTCTGCCTGATTAGTTTCAGTTATTTGATTTTGAATCCATTGTTTTCTCTGACTAATTTTATAGTGTAAGTATTGAAGTCTAATGTAATTTCTGAATAAACAATCTCTTTGGAAGTGGGAGGTCACTGATACTCCTTAGTCAGGCTATTTTCTGTATGCAGCTTAGATGGCACCCAAGGTAGTGAAAAGTTAATGAAAGCACCCAAAATCTTATGAGGAGAGTTCAAATGAGTTTGTGCTGACATATATGAACTTGTTAGCCCATGGACAGACTCAATCTTCAGCTCAGAATTTATTTAATCCAGACAGAAAACACACTGCCTGTGGAACTTTACACGGAGGAGGCATTTTTCTCAATTCCCTTTTACCTAGGTGTATGGCATTTCTATCTTTGCTTCCAAACACAAATTTAGCTTGTTATAACACCCTCCTTGAGCAGTGATGGAGTCCCACTAAAATATATCTTCTGACTCAAGTTTAACACACTGCATCTACTGCTGTAGCCAATATGTTGCTGTGAAAACTCTTGGTGAGTACTTATCCAGAATAATTGAAGGACTCGACCTTCTTCTGTGAAGTATTAGCAACATTACTGAGTTCTTTTTTAATAGTGTTTTTGTTATCTCTGCCCTTCTAAGTTGCTTCCTCCAAATGTTATAGCTTGTTAGTTTATATGTTATTTCCATTGCAATTATAGCCAGAACAGGAAAGGTTTTTTACCTTTTTAGCACATTGTCACCATGCATCATTTTTAGATCCTCATTTCTCCTTATTAGAGGTTCTTTAAGTCCTCAGCTCTCACTGGATATCGAAGCATGCTTATGATATAAAGTAGCTGAAGTTTATGGAAGGATGATGTGTTGGTGACAGTCTGTGGTGCTTTATTGTGGTTTGTGTGTGTGTGTAACTAAGTGTAATATAAATGTACATGAATATCAGACATCTTGTACAGCCTCTGCTGGAATGACCTCTGCTAGAATGGCTGTGCCAGAATATGTGAGGTCTCTGCCTGGTACCCCTCACCTCTAGTATGGTGCCACTTTTGTCTGGAGTTTTCTTCCCCTGGGGTGTGATTTTCGTCATTTGTTTCAATTTTCATTTTGCTTATGTTCTTCTTGGTGTCTGTGTGGCCTCTGTGTATAGGCCAAGCACAGTATAATCACAATAATTGAAATAAGGTCAGCTGGCCAGAGGATAAATCTGCCTTTGCAAAGCATTGGTGAGAACCTGGTCCCTACAAGTGTTCATGTGGCTTCAATGTTCTTGGACCTGATGTGGCATCATTTCTTTTAGTCTGAGAAAGACATATGGATTAAAATTGTAAACTCAAACATTAGGAGAGACTGCTCAGAATGTGTGGTTTCAGAGCCCTCTAGAGCAATCTGTGATACAAAATTATCTTTCTATACTATTCAATCACATTTAGTTTTTTTAAAATGCTATAGTGGTTTATTTACATTTTAGGACATTTTAAATGTTTTGAAAATATAAAATTTAAATATAAAATAATTATACTAAAAGGTGATTACTGTCACTCTGAACCAATTCTGTCCAATTTCCCTGAAAAGAGGTGTCTATAGGCCATTGTTAGTGGATTTCCTGGTATATAATTAAAAGCAAAATGTGGCCATTGAATTCCCCAAACAGCAATAAAAATAGTGAACTCTGAAGAGTATGTATTTGGGATATGAATAGTTGATTTTTCTTTTAAATTGGGTTTATAAGACTATTGTTAGTAGTGTCATTTCCTTTTTCACTGCATCCTTGAGAGTGGGTGTTTGCAGATGCACTATTTCGAGAGCTACTTATTGTAATATCCTTTCTGAGTAAAGGCAGGCAGCCTGTGCTAATTGCTTTACAGAGACACTCTGCAATGTAATATAAAATGTCACTCCAGCCCTGTTCATAAAGGCCTGAGTTTCCAAATGTTCAGTGCATTACAATAAGTTTTGGGTTGGGCTAAATTGCACTATTGATTTTTTTTGTAATTAGGTTTTAATGAATTGTATTCACTGAAGTTTACATTTGTTGAGGGACATTAAAGATTGGATTGTGATCATTTAATTCCCTTTATTTATTTTTTTGTGTGTGTATCTAATCGTAGAGACCTCCCAGAAATATATTCTAGGTATCAGTATTTTTGTGTTAGCTTCTTTGAAGTCCAGCATCTACTTTTCTCCAGTATAATATTAATAAAATATATAAGATTATAGGAATTTGGTTTTTCCAAGAGCTGTTGAAGTATTCCACATCTTAGAAATTTATGTTTTCTCACTGTTTGCTCCCCTGCATCTTTTGGATTAAACTGCTTGACTGAAACTGGTCAATAAGAGTTTTGTTGGCGTTTTGTTCTTTTATTGTAGCTTCTATTTGGATTAATCTTTATCACTGGACACTGAAAAGCTGTTTTTCCTTGTTAATACTTAATCACATAGCATGGCAGCAGATAATCCCCTGTCCTGATTTAGTAACACAAACTGTGTTCCAGGAGATTTTCTTATGCTGTTTTATTAAATTATGTGCTTTTGTAAGAGAAACACATGTTCTACACCAGTCCCAAAATGCTGATTTAATGATAGTTATACAGCCTTGTTTATTCTTAAAGGGTCAGGGTCTCTGCTGTAACTTTGCATTTATGATCCATTTCACCCTCCTAATGGAAAATCACTTTTTTTTTTTTCTGAAATAGTTAGGCAGTTTAAAAATCCCTAAATGATTAGGAATTAGGAAATTAGAGATTCTGTACCTATGTGTGAAAGTTTCCTTTCTCTTCCCTATGCTAATTTACTGGATTTCCTCCTTGCTGGACAGTGGTCCTGAATAATTTTTGCTGAGTGTAGTCATGGGTCAGGCGGGTTTTCCTGTGGGCTGAGGCAAGGCTGGATGGGTCAGTGACAGGGCAGACAGGACAGCATCACCTCTGCTCTTTGTCAGGGTGCTCAGCACTTCACTGCACCTGGCTGGGCCTTCTCTCATAATGTGATTACAGCTTATCCCAAACACAGATTAACTTGTTCTTCCAGCTGCAGCAGCGTCTCTCTGCCTATGAAATAGCATTTTCCAGCCATCCATGTGTCCTGTTTGCCAGCTCCAAGTAGAGGTGCTGCTCTCAGTCTGCCCAGCCCAGGAACAGCCTGGCAGTGTTAGGGATAAACCAAAGCTAAAGCATCCCCGAGGGATGTGACATATTAGCTTGACTTAGCTCCATGGCTTTTGGATTGGAATTTTGGGTTGTAAAACTGGTTTGCAATACAGAGAAATTGATGTATAAGTGGCTGGATAGGGGGACCTTCATGATTTCTTTGATGCTGACCTACTCTGTGACATTGAGTAAATAAGCCACTGAAACTTGCTGTGCTTTTGTTCTTCTTATATAACCTTTATTCTGCATTTTATATTCAATCCACAATATTTCAGTCTTTCACACCAAAAAGCAAATATTTCTTAAAAAAAAAATTCCAGGTTGTGTTTTATTCTGTATGATTTGAACTTGCTTAGGTAAGAATAAGTCAAGTTAGACTCAAAAACATTCACAATAATTCTAGATGGCTGAATTTTACAATTTAATTTCAGTAAACATCTTCATCTAGAGGTTTCTTATCTTTCAAACTAAATATTATACATACCTTCAGTTTCTTTTTACACTTAGCTATCCTCTGCTCTCCTCAGCTGGGAATCTGTTATGTCTCCAGAACTATTTGGACACAAGAGCCTGAATTGGGCAATTAAAACAGACATACAGCTTTTACAACTGTGCCTAAATATACTAAATTTGTGCATGGCCATTTCCACATAGAAATATGCACTTTGCATGTGTGACTGTGCAGATTGAAGCCAACAATTTAGGTTTATGGTGTAAGTGCACCTGCATGTAAGCCTTTATTTTAAAATTTGGTCATGCACAACTTTGCCTTTTAATTAGTTTACTTTTTTCTATTTTACAGAAATTTGCATATGCATATATTTGCATATTTTGTGTCTATTATTAGAAAGTGTGACTGCAAATTGCACTTACAGAATGGTAGGGTACAGTTTGGACATATCCAAGTATGTAACTTACGTAAATAAAAACAAGGATCGATGTCCCAAAGTGAAACCCAAGTCTGGCTAAAATGTGCAAAATTTCTTTGACCTTTTGGCTAAGGATGAAAAGAAATTTCAGGTCATGAGAATGTGTTCTTTGTGCTTCCTCATGTTTTCCTCTGGAATACCTCTTCTTTAAATTACAGCTAATCTTGTCAAAACTATCAGAATATTTAATACTGATGTTAATTTCCTCTCTGGCTATGAAATAGTTTGCCAGTAATATTGGTTGCAATCATGGCATGAGAGGCACTTGTACAAAATAGTGATAGACTTTTTATTTGTTGAGATACTAGCACTGTTTACAAGGACTGCTGGTAGCAGTGGTTTTTGTTCTTTAGAGCATTTTAGCACAATGTTAGGGTATTTATGGAGAGAAGAGGAAATACTTGGAGACAAAAGCAGATATTTTCAGATAAGCAGCTTCCTTCTTCTTTCCTCTTTCAAATATATCTTTCTTTTTTTTAATAAATTTTCTTTACGGATTCCTTTCCCTGAGACAGCCTCCTTCACTTTAAATCCATGCAGTCTAGCAGAGCAATACCAATTAGCTAAAGTGAATGTGCTATTTAGGGAAAAAAAAATTACAGATAACTAACTCATTCTGCTCAGTTGCTGAATGAACTTCCAAACAGGCTAACCTTGAGTATGCATATAAGTTTTAACTTCGTGAAAACTGTAAAATTCTGGTGTCTTCCAATGAAGTGAAACATGTCAGAATGAAATTGAAGGAAGGATGGAAATGACAGGAAAACAGAGCAACAACAAAAAAAAAAGTATGAAGAAAACCATAATTTCTCAGCCAATTAAATTTAGAAATAATATAATTTAAAAAGTTCTAAATAAGTGAAGTTTACTTGCATCATTACCTTGTATGTTCCTATGTCAATTCAGAAAAGCTCTTTACAGCAAGTTTCCAAGTGTTTAATCCTTTAAAAAATACCCTAAATGACAGCATTCCACAAGGACACTCAGAAGACTCTTACATGGTCAGATACATCTAATTATCACTATTTCCTTTCCAAATCCAACCTTTACTCTGTTGCATCCTATTATTCCTACCCCTTGAGCCACATTAAATGGGTTTTTCTCCCTACCTTGGGATGTTTGAGCTTAAGACACTTAAGGATACCTATAACTGATCCCTTAGCCTAGTTAAAAAGAGAAAAAACTGCTCCAATAGTAGAAGATGCAGAGATACAGCATTTTTAAACTGCTGGATATAGTTTTCCTACACAGCACTGCCATGCTTTTGAATAGTATGTGGTGTTAAAGTATGCCCTGTTTTCCTCCTTAATTCTTGAATTAAAGTGGATTTCTTTTTAATTTGATCTTTTCAATTAACTTGTGTTACAATGGTTGGATCAGGCTGGGGATTTTCAAAATGTAAAAGTTGGCCTGCTTTGTAGGTTAAATATCTTCTTAAGTGCTTGGTTATTTCTGCTTGATCCAGTGTCTCCAGGGGACCAGGTCCACCTCATTTCCAAGCAGCAGATACTGAAATGGTTTTCTGTAAGAAGTGCTGCAGTTATTTACAGCACACACACACTGCTTTGTTGAGGGTATAATTATTTCCTCCCATCAGTGGTTTTTCTCTTGTTCTACCTTCTAGTTATCAATGTTCCTGTTTGTCTTGGGATGGCAGTTTTCCATGAAAGAAAGCCTGATTTAGTCAAGATAAGTCATCAAAATCATCATAGATTGCCAGCATTCTTGAGGTAAGAAGGTTGCTTTTATCTTTGACGCTTGCTGATGCTCTTGTCTACTCGTGTGTTTATACTCCATGGTGAATTGTCCTTGAAGCCCTCTCCTGTATGAGGACAAGTTCTGCAACTGAAGGTAAACAGCTTCTGCGTCACCCACATGTGCAGGGATTCCACCTTGTCATGTGTGAATCAAGAGGTTTTCAAAATGACCTTTTCAGGCTGCCCAGACATCTTGTGGAGTCTCCTTCCCTGGAGATATTCCAAAGCAAACCAGACACATGGCTCTACAGCACTCTGCCCAAGCAGGGAGGTTGGACCAGAGGACTTCCAGTGATATTTTCCAACCACACCCATTTTTTGATCCTGTTCTTCAGTAAGAAAGAACCAATTTCCTTTTTGATGTTATTATTATTATCATTATTTTTAATGTCTACTTTTAGAGAATAATTTTACATAGTATTTAGAAATACAGTCTAAGGGAGTTGTATATTATTGGCATTAAATCTGCAAACATAAAGCAATTTAGTAATTACTGCCCCAGGGTGGTTTATATTTAATATATTAATTATATTTGCATACATCAGGTGTATACATGGAGACCTCAAAGTCATATCTGTCAGATTTCATGAAGCTGTGAGTCAGGTAAACATCTGCAGCCAGTACAAAAAGTGTGCTTAGTCAGACCATTTATCAGGACTGGGATAAAACTGCTTCTCACAACCCTTCCCTGCTAATTGAGCCAGGACATAAAATAGCATCTGCAAATGTTTGGCTCTTGATCCCAAACCAAGGAATCATTGTCAGGCTGTTTGCCGAGTATACCTCAAATGCAGTATGTTTAAAAAAAGCAGTAGAGCAGACAATCGAATACAACTTTCTCAAATACTAGAGGTAAGGCCGACTGATTAAAGTCCATATTAAATGTTATCATTGTTAAATCCAGCTTTATCCTCAGTAAAATACATATGGCTGTTGCAGAAACCAATGTTACCCTGTCAGTAAAAATCAGTGTTTGTCCAAGGTTGTCTGCAAAAGACTTCTCTTTTCACATTGATTGGTTTTTGTCTTGATAAAATTAATGGTGATTGTTAATGATTTTCATAATCACTACCATAAACCAGAGCTTAAATTCTATGAAGATAAGGAAATTTATAAAAATAAATATGATTTCAGAGGATCTTCACCTGTGCCTAAGCATATTCCCCCTTTTTGAAAATTGTTCTCGAGCTGCTTGTGCCCCAACCACTCTTTGCTGTTTGCCAGTTACGTCCCTGGGCAGTGCCACAAAGCATTAAAAACCTGCTCTGGAGTTGCAAGAGGCCACAGAGATCTGAGCAGGCAAAACACACTGTACAGTGGCTTTTTCATTTTAATCAAAACCTGAAATACTCCAATGCTAAAAATTGAACATTTGTCAGGATGAAAGTTTTGCCTAAGCAAATTACATTTCTACTAACAAACATGTTCTAGTAGCTGGATATTAACTGTAGGAAAGATTGGTCTGGGCAAATAATTTGAACATTATATTGGGTGAAATTTCTCATGTTTTGCTGGATCCTTAGACAACTAATGTGAACTGCTTGTATAGGCTTGCTGGGCTTCATCCAGCAGCCACAAGGACAGTGATCTCTAGACAGTATATTCATAACATAATTAAAACATCCATTTCAGGAATCCCCCAGCAAGTCCCAACAAGCAGTATCATTATCACTTGAACTAACTTTGCTACTTAATAAGTTTTATGTGATGAGCTCATGGTCATGTAAAATTGGCTGAACATCTACAAGCATTTCCCATGAAAATGGGCTTGAACTTACTCATAGAATGTAATTGTGACAAATATTAAACCTGTAATGGTAATCAGGCAGTAAACTAAAGAGTCGGGTTTAAAGACTCATTTTAAGATACAGAATAAAGATGATGGAAAAAGCATCTGGTTTTGCTTATATGTCAATATGACTGGTGTAGCTATTTTCAATTCTAAAGAGGTTTCTAAATTATAAAATATGTCTGTTTTTCCTGTTTCATTGATTAGCAGAGATGGTCAGCATCCTTCCTCTCATCATCTATCTCTTCTTGTTTATCACACTTTATAGGCTACACTTCTAACACTTCCTTCTGTGAGGTGGAAAGAGAAATTCAAACTATTCTGGAGATAAGTAGTCAAATCACCTAGTTTATCTTCTTTACACTGACTTTTGTTCATCAATTGAGTTGCTGCTTCATAGACAAGGCATTCTAATTAGGTACAGAAAACATCATCCAGGGGTGAGGTACTGACCTGCAATTTTAATGAAGTATTATGGGAGACTTAGTCTTAAGCACTTCGTTTGCCATTGTTATGACAAACAAACAAACTAGGGCAATAAATGGTTCATCTGGATCAGCATTTTAGGAAGTTTCTTTTTGAGAAAGAAAATTCTTTTTGAATTTTCAAAAGCAGTATTTACAGCAAAATATTTTTTTTTTTTTGTGATACAAAAGTATCTCTTGAAAAAACACAGAAATTCCTAGAACATTTCAAAAGTAGCTATGTCTAATCACTAGATCTTATTTCTTAAAATTGGAAACACTTCCATCTCGTTCCAGCTAGAGGAGACTCTACATGACTACTGGAGCTGTTTATGTTTGACTTCCAAAAAACCAGGTAAATATTAAATGCCATTAATTGATCTTGGTTCGGAAGGTGACATTTTCCTCTCCTGTTTCCCATAGTATCTGCAAAGGGAAAAGCACCACCAGTATTAATGAAGGGAAGGCAGTTGATGTAATCTTTTGGGATTTTGGTAGAGCTTTCAGGGCTGTCTCTTAGAGTGTCCTGGGTGAAATATCCCTCGTTCAGCAGGATAAAGAGCTGGAAAAGCAGCTGGATGAACCCTTGGTGTGAGCAGCTGGCCCCGAGGGCTGTGTGGATGAGCAGCAGGCCCAGCGCTGCCGGTGGGCCGGGGTTGGGATTGTCCCGCTCGGCTTTTGGGCCGCCTCTCCTCAGGGCCACCATGGAGGAAGGACATTGAGCCATTAGAGGGTCCAGAGGAGGCCATGGGGATGCTGAAGGGCCTGAGGAGAAGCTGTGAGGATCAGCTGAGGGCACTGGGTCTGTTCAGCCTGGAGGAGACTGAGGGCAGAGCTCAGTGCAGTCACAGCTTCCTCATGAGGGAAAGAGGGGCAGGCACTGATCACTGCTCTGGGGTGACAGCGACAGGACCCGAGGGAATGGCCTGAAACTGTCTGGGGAGGTTTAGATCATCAGGATTTGGATCTCAGGAAAAGGTCCCTCCCCATAGGGTGGCTGGGCAGTGACCAGGCTCCCCAGGGCAGTGGGCACAGCACCAGCCTGGCAGAGCTCAGCAGGAGTTTGGGCACGGCTCTCAGGCACATGGCGGATGCTGGGGTATCTGTGAGGGACCAGGAGTTGAACTTCAAAACCTTTGTGGGTCCCTTCCAACCTGGGATATTTTTTTCTCCCTTCTGACTTTGTGGTGTTGTTTATTTTAAATTGTTATTTGGAAAAGCTCTGTTTTAAATCTCCATGATTCACTCAAAGGGAAAAAATGCAAGTTCAGATGTTCACTGTGTGACCTTTGGCTTTACCGGAAGCTCATTAAGTAACTCTTGGGATGCATTGGTTTACTGTATCCCAAATAAAGTGGTTATTATATGTCAGAGAAATTGCCCTCTAGAAACGCCCATTTCTTTCCATTGCCTGTAAAGTGATTCCAGGTAACTACCTAGATACAGATACAGTCTGTGCAGATTCACTTAGCAGACAAGATGAAGTCCCCCTTTTATGCTGCCCTTCCCATGGTTATCTCTTGACTTCAAGGACTGAGCTCTAATCTTTTATCCTCAATTAATGCAAGAATGAAAACATGATTTTCATTTGCTTTCCACTTGTATTTTAAGAAAGGAAACAATGGTTTTGAGGGAAATCTGGAGTTGGTTTATTTTAGTGCTCAATTACATATTATTTAGCTGAAGGTAAATATTAGGATTTCAGGCTTCAGCACAAGAATAATAGATTTTTCTTTCTTTAAGGAAAATAGCCTATTTGCTTTGCTGCCAAGCATTGACTGTTTCAGTATGTTCAAGCCTAGAAGGCTGAAAACAGCGAGACAGATGTGATTCACATAGGGCTCAGCAGCATGGTGCTTCAGTGTTCTGGCTTGTTGGAAAGCTTCCAGGGGATTTAGGAAAAGAACATGCTGAAGAAACGCAAGCCATTATTTTGCCAATTAGTTGGAAAGATGTGTTTTTTCAGCATGATACAAATTTGCTTTGTTAATTTTTATTTGCTTGCATCAAAATTTCCCCAAGCAGAACAAAATATTTAGTCACAGACCTGTTATCTATATACCTGTTATAGTTAAAATGGTTATGTATCAATCCGAAGAATTTTAGAATACTCTGTTTATTAAGGGACTTATGTGTCTCCTAGGTGATTGTAGGAACAAAGTGACAGCATACTGCATCACAACAAGGTAAATCCATTATTACTTTAGGAATGTAGTTGTTGGAGTCTAGTTTGTGTTTTGTAGAGGGAGTTTATTTGACTATTTTAGACCTGTAAATTCTATTCACAAGGCTATATTTAATAGATTCTTCTTTTTCTGGAACATGATTAGTTAACATACTGGCTTTGTGGAGTGGTGAAAAGGACTGCAGGAAAATACTCTGTGATGCTGTTCTCCTTTCCTGGTGTCCCTAAGAACTGGTGTCAACGAAATACAGACCAATGTGGAGGCATTTTTAAAGAGTGTAGTTAAGTCATCTTGGTTTATGTAAGATTAAGACATATTAAAGTTTTCTCAATCTTTAGATGAATCTATTACAGATGCAAAAATTTTCAGATCAAAATCAGGAGTGATTTTACAGGGAGGACCTTCAGGCTTTCCACACAGTAATAAAATATGATACAAAGCAGCACGTTGTCAATAAATCTACAGGATAAAGGTCAGGTTTACATCGATGGACAGAGCCAGCAAATACATTTGTTCCTGCAATGTCTGTGTTTTAAATGCCACCCTCTGATGAACCTGGTGCAGAAATACACTTCTGGGTTTGATGAGATGTCAGTTTTGTTCAGTGCTGATCAAATAAGATGAATGAAAGTGAAACAAGAGCAAAAATATTACTTCTGTCATTTATTTTTTATGCATTACAGGAAGTGGGTCGGTCAGTGAGATTTCTCTTAAACAAATAGCAATCACTGCACAATATCACCCATTGATCTATTTCACAGCAGGCAATGGCCTTTTTGTCAGAAAGGACACACAATTCAAATACCACAGAAGACATAGAAATGCCCATGACAGGTTTAAAAAGTGTCTTCCCATTTTACTTGCCAAGCCATTCTCCGTTAATCAATCTTGTCTGTAGAGGCAGGGCATTGCAAAAGCACTTCCATATCTATAGGGAAGGCAAATATTCTAAAAAAAAAATTTTTAAAAATTTTAATGTAAATATTGTCTAAGTTAAAGAAAATCATCATTTAGGAAAAAATAATTTGTTTTCTATGATACATACATTAAAAAAAAAGACCTTGGCAAACTACAATAGCATGAGTCATTTTGTGTAACTGTAGCAATTTGAAGACCCAATACTTAGAATGAGTTATGTATCCTATCATTAATTCATCTTCAGAAAATCAAATGTGAGAGTCTATATATCCCATAGGACTCTAAATATTTGTTCAAAAAGAATAATTTGTGGATAGACTGTTCTGAAAATATGATACTTCCCTTTGCGCTTTATTTGCTTGTGAAATGATTTTAAATCATTTAAGTGCAATATCTGGCTTTGAATAATTCCAAGCAACTTTCATGTGTCTGAAATGAGGCAACTAAATTCCAACATCACTATCTAAATAAATAGATTACTTGAACTCCTAAGAATTTATAAGCTGCTTGGAGGTAAATGTTATTTCCAGTTTATCACCTATGTGTCACCACAGCTGAAAGACAAGACAAGAAATTCTCTAATAGTATTATAAAGTCAAATGTGGAAGGTCTCCTTTATAGGAGTTATTTATTCAAATAACTGAATTATTTCACTTTGCTTGACAAGTTGCATTGTTTGACCATTATATCTTCTCCAGAAGATGTGTATTTTAATGCCATTGCACCCATAAGCAAAATTGTTTTGATTTAATTCTAAATACTTTTGTCTTATTATACTTTGGTGTAATATTTACGGGGGGCAAATAATAAAACCTGTAAAACACAATGACTGTCTGAAATAACATTCCTCTACTAATGAACCAAAATGTGTGCAAAATTCTGAGAGCTTCTCACATCCAACTGAAGTCTGGGTTTACAGATAGCCTGCAATCTTCACTTTATCATTTTTCTTTTTTAGAGGCAAAAATAACCCTCACTTTCCTCTTCAAATGAGGGGAGGAGGATAACAGCACTAAAGAAAGGGAAAGAGGGTTACAGAGGCAAGTTAAAATGAGGAGAAAGAAACCTACATTTGTGTGGCTGATTTCTTCTGCTCTGTCCACTTGTTGGAGTATACACAGATATTTAACTGTTTACCATTCAATATAAAAAGCCTGCAGACTTTAACCATGGTAACCATTCTATCACTTGCTATTTAATATACCTGCCTTATTCTTGCAATTTCCAGCAAGGCAATTAAAAGCATATGTTCGTCTTCAAAAGTGTGATTATACTGTATGGGGTTTTCAGGAAAAAAAAAAATCCAGATATAATACATTGTAGATTCTCAATAGTTCTGCAACTTTTAAGAATCTTTTTAAAACTTGAAGCAGCCATGACAAGAGAAAATCTGAGAATGGCTCTCATTGTGGCAAATCTTGAGCCCATGAGAATGGCTTCTTTTACACTTTCTCTCCACTGTATTGTAAGAACATAGCATCATTTTTATTATATCTTAATCAATAAAAATTAAATATCATTGGTACTTGAGAATTTTTACTCTGCCTTCCATTATGAATCTTTATATGGCTGCAACTAGTATCTTTATTTAATTGATATACTGTTGTGAAATTAAATTATTAATGAGTATAAATTCAAAATGTTTTAGGACAATGTTACAAGATAAGTATTACTATACTTGCATTAAATGAGATAATACAAAAGTAAGCAAAACCAAGACTCTTTTAAAGACTGGATTGAGATCTCAGAGATACATATCAGATATTGTAATGTGAAATCCATCCTGTGGAAGGAGGATAGCTACATTTCCCTCACTGAGTCCCTGTTTTTATCTCTCAAATTTGTGAGATTGTTGCTCTCCCTAAAGCATCTTCCTTACCATCATCACCATATATAATTGACCTTTTAACAGTGAGGGGGAGCAGAGAGGGTGTGTTAAGGGAGCTTTCTGTATCCACCCAGTGAGACTTTAGGCTGTGTTCTCTTTTACCTTTGGAGAGAAAGTGGCTGAGAGTGTTGCAGTGACAATGAACTCGGTGGCTGTCTTTGGGACATATTAATAGTTTTGAATCTTTTGAAGACAGCCCACATTGGATAAGCATGCAGTGGGCTATCCCATGCATTTCTTCTTGCAGTGGCAAATAACTTAACTCACCTTTGCTGACTAAGCAGTTGTTTTAATATATGGTTTCCAGTAGTACCTTATAAATGACTTTAATTTACAGTGCATTACTTGTCTATTCCTCTAAATCCCCATGCAATAATTTATATCCTTTCCCTTGATAGTTTAATTGTTTGCAATTTTTTTAACGGAAACTTCTTGATAATCCAATACAACAACTTCTTTCCATTGCTTTTGAATAATAAAATTTTAGGCATTTTTTATTCAAATTATCATAGGTACTTATTTTTAAACTCTTTTGAATGTGGGTAACACAAACAGTATTACTCTTACACTTCCTTGGGGGAAAAAATGCACCACAAAAATGTATGTCTTTACATTAATACGAAATAGAACATCTAATTAGATTTGCTAGTGTAGCTGACAAATGATCTGCATGTACTATAAATGGGGCACATATACATCACAGCTGTTTGCACTTTAGTTGGAGCTTTACAGTGCCTTTATACTGCATAAACCTCTTTGTAAAAAAGGGTTTAGTTCAAAATAATAGAGCTCCATCTTACTTAAATCTTTATGTGGGTTTTTATATTCAAAACTCTGCAGTAGGATCCCTGGGACTTTAGATTCACAAGAGAATATTTGTGTAAAGGAAACTCTGTGGGAAAACCCAAAAGGAACACATCTAAGGGAAAGGTTAGAAAAGGATTACAAACCCTATGATGATCATGTTTTATGAAGAAACTTTCTCTTCGAAGTGCCATTACAGAACTCATAGTAAAGATTTCACATAATGGGCATGGAACTTCAAATATATTTATAATGTAAGAAAGTATATTTGAAGGGTAAGTCAATCTGCCAATTTGTTAATGGACTTTTTTACATCTAATTTTCCACGCCTGACTCTAATGTCATTTCCTATCACTTCAAAGATGAAAAAGTACATGTAACAGCTGCTTTGCCCTCACTAGTTGATGAAAGGTTTTTTTAAAATTGGAATATTCACTAACACATACCAAATGCTTTCTCGCTGTTAGTGTGGTAGGGAATTTTTGAAAAATCTGCTTTGTTTGAGAAGAATTATAAAAATTTTGTATGTATGTATCCAAATGCAGGCCAACTTTGTTAGTCCTTTAAGCCTTGTGAAATGAATCTACTGTTTTGCACAGCTGCTAAATACCAGATATATTAAGCTCATGCCATATCTTAAATCTTCTATTAAAATCTTCACAAAGCTATAAAATGAAATTAATGAAACAGATTAATGGGCATAATTCAGTCCATTAAATTTGCCCTTTTACCCTGTGTAAATAGAAGTTTGCCAATTTTTATGGCAGTAGTTTCTAAACCCTTATGGGTGGATGTAACCTCTTTGTAATAGTTGACATTTTATGTATTCAACTGTTTTACCCATCTTTCTTTTATTGCTGTAGTGACTTTTTCTCATGTTCAAACTATCATTGGAATATGATTTTTTTTTCTGAATTACCTTACTATCTTCAAAGTGCAGAAAGTTCTTCCTTTATCAGTGCAAGCAGAAATGGAGCAGAAGTTTATGGCTGCTTCTGTAAGGTCATCAGCACACTAAAGTTCAGAGCATGTGAGCAGACATCCTAATAAACATGGAGGGTTTAAATGAGGGAGACAGTTTTTGTAGGATGCTCATAGTCCCTTAGAGGCAGGTTTTTTAAAATTTTTTCCCTCCCAAAGCAAAGCATGGCATCCAGAAACTCATTTAAGGCCTTTTGGTTCTCTAAATACTTGGCATTTTTCCATATTTATATTCAGATTTTAGAATGTGGAAAAGGTAGGCCTGTTATGATCACCAGTAAGTGGCAACTTCTGTGACCTTGGCTTTTGAATATTGTGGATAGTAAAAAATTTGATTCATCATTTATAGTCCCTACATGCCCAGTCATCATAAATAAGTAAGGGGAGGAAAGAAAAATATGGAGAAGGTCAATTAAAACATCACTGTGTCAGAATAAAATATGATCATAAAAAATTCTGTTAAAAATAAATTTTAGCATAGAAGTGTTTCCTAAATTTCTGATAATATAGTTTCCTGAATTTCTGTCACTCTTCTTTTGGTGTCCCAGGTCTTATGTGACATTTCCTGTGCTGTTTAATTTGTTCTTACTTTCTTAAAAAACTGTCCTGATTCCTTATAAATGGATACAAGTCATGGGTGATAATTGAAAATTGACAAGAAGTTGTGCATTCTACCAGTCATCTACTCTCACTTTGTTTTTTGGATGGCTTTACTCATTATCCTTCAAAAAAGGGCACAGGATCTTACTGGCTGTAATCAGTTATGGGAAAACTCATGGACACAGTTTTTCTACATTCCTGCTGCTTTTTGCATTCCTCACATAAATACAGATGCACCTCTATATGCCTGCAGGATTGGTTCTTGCTGAGATGTAATAAATGGGAAAATTTCTGTTCAGGCAGGATTTGTCTTTTCTCTAGTGATGTCACATCACTTGAAACTAGGCTAGTGACCCTGGGAATAGGAAAAGAAAGTTCAGTTTGTGTCTGTTTTCTCTTCTGAGTCTACTGAAAGTGCTCTCCTAGCAGTGTGGGTATTCTCTCTGGTCAGTTCATCAGAAGTAGCTGAGTCAGATATCATAAAATAACTAACCCACATGTACTTACTAAAAGCTCAGGCACATCATACTCATTGTTTAATTTCTTTAATAGCTACAGGTTTATTGTAGCAATAAAATATGCTGTAGCTG
This sequence comes from Muscicapa striata striata, assembly GCA_030060385.1. Lineage (NCBI taxonomy): Eukaryota > Metazoa > Chordata > Aves > Passeriformes > Muscicapidae > Muscicapa > Muscicapa striata. Next base: position 5,041,436 of record JAREIS010000057.1, on the reverse strand, counting down.
TAGCATGTCAATTCAAAACCACTGTTCCTTCTTTGTTAAGAGGCTGTTCAGAGATTATCAAAGTACCACTCGAGAAATTAGATGACTGTGTTAGTGAGAGACTGAGAGTTTTCATCTAGAGCTGCGGAATTTATCCTGGAGAAATTTGTGGTTCAGAGAGCTGAATGTATGTATCTACATTTTAATTAAAATTTAAGAAGTTAGAGTCCTGGCTCCACTGAAATTTCACTGAATTACTATTGGAACAGATACAGCTGATGTCAATAGTCATTTTCAAACTCTGCTGAATCTGAAGAAGGGCGAGAGATTAGTGTTGAGTGAGAAGTTACTAATGTAACCCTCATGGGCATAGCTGAGAATGCTTGTACTGAAGGAGTGGAGCACAAAAGAAAATGGTTCTCAGACAAAGTGTTTATGATTACTGAGGACAGAAATGGAGCCCAAAGAAAATGTTAAATAAAAAATTTGAAACTGATAATCCAAAATCAAGAGAGCAAGTCAGAATAGAAGATGGCACCTGAGAGAGTAGTCGCTCAGGAGAGATGTCTGGAAAAGAACCTTATGATGGGAGATTTTGCACTGCCAACTAAGGTCATAGAATCAGAAATCCTGAGAGAAGAAAAACATGTGATTGATGTGAGTAAAAATATTTTGAAGAAAATAAAACATTGTGCAACACCAATGAGAAATGGGGAATGGAAGGTAAAGGTGTCAGGGGCACAGCTCTGCTTTGAGTGGTGCAGCTCTGCTCCTACATGGATGAGTTTCTCTTACAGGAAAGTCTGATAGGTTAAAAGGCAGTGATCCCCAGTAGTTTGTAGTGTGCCAGTTCTTTGGTGCTGCACTAAGTTTTGGGGCACTGTTTCAGTGCTGAAATGGTGCCCTAGAGGAGGCTACAGCCACCCCAGATGGCAATACTCGTCTGTCTGGTACCTTCCCCAAATCTGTTTCTTGAACTTATGTGCCATGTTTCTGCTCAAAATGCTGAGTTTTCCACAGCATGTTTGGCCAGCACATGCTTGTTTTGTGAGATTCCCAAAACCTGCATTTTGAGCTGTGCTGTGGAATCAGCTGAACATATGTTCTCCAGCTGAAGCTCTTTATGGGGGCCGTGTGGGACTGTGCAGAGGGAACAGGCAGAGCTCATGGCAGAGCTTCTTCCAGATGAGGGGAGGAAAGTGTCTGATCTCAGGTCTTGTCAGGAACCACGTCCTGGGAGGTGCAGAACAGCTCCCTGTGCACTCTCAGCTTTACTTTGTTGTGTAGGTTCACTATACCCTGGGTGTGCTCAGCAACCCACTCTGTTCTTTCCCTTGTGCTACACATTGGGATGGAGACCTTGCAGTTCTGCAAAACAGAGCAGGTGGAATTCCCAGAACAGACCTGTGTGAGCCTCCAGCCAGTGTGCCATTAAGGGAGGGGCTAGGATGAGTCTCTATGCTTCACTCTGGTCCTTTTTGATTGATAGAATTTTAAAATTACTTGTGTTTCTTCTCCATCTAATTTTCCTGCTTGCTTATATTGCACATCTGATGAGCTTTTGAATTTATTCTGTGATTACAGTTATTTTCTATCTGAAATATACTCTACCCCTTTCTTAGGTTATCCCTTATTTTATGAGAAATACTAACAGTATATATTTTTCATGTGCTGTTATTTTTGTTAAATTTAGTTTACTAATCATACTAATCACTGGCCACACAGACACCTCAAAGAAAATGACAAAAAGCAGCAAAATGGGAATTTATGCTATGAATGTGTCAATTGCTATAATTTAGGAGATACTACACAAGCACCAAGAAGCTCCAGCCGTTTTTAAACCTGGACTTTACAAAAACTTCTTTTGCTAAACTTTTGAATTTTTTAGGATTTGTTATAATAATTTTTGTTATTGATTTGTTGTTTTGCCAGTAGAACTGAAATATCATAAAAAATCTTTTTCTACAATGTTTCAGTCCCAGCCTTAAAACCAGAGTATTTTATAATTTATCTTATAAATTTAATGGACCTTGTGATTCTATCCTCTCTTTTTAGACACAAATTACCTGATTTCCAATAACAACTCACATTTCTTTCTACCTCTTTATAGAGGATCAACAACTCACATTTCTTTCTACTTCTTTATAGAGGATCTGCATAAAGACTTGTCTTAACCAGACTCTGAAGCCCTGTGCCCATAAATACTGAGAACTTTTTAGAAGGCTAATTCCTTCATTTCTCCCATGTCATAATTGCTTTGCTCATTAAGAGATTCCTGCATTAAATTTATATTTGTATTTTTTTACATCTTATATTTGAAAACATGAATGTATAATGTCTCCCTGGAACTCTACACCATTAGGATGAAAGATACAAGTGGAGTCTAAGACAGACATGTTTAATTAGAGAGAAAACTTGACATTTTCAGTGTTTAGATTAGACAGGGAAGAAGCCAAGAGCAAAGAAGTGGTTTGGGGTGATTTTTTTTTTTTAGATTGCTGACAGAAAAGAATTGTTTTAACACAAATCCAAATGAAACTTTTCAACTTTAGTAGTGTAACAAAGGCTATTAGAGTTAGGATTCAATGCTTAATCACAAATCTAAATATTCCAATTCCTACCTAAGTAGGAGGAAATGCTATATCATTTTTGGGTGATAACCACTCAAACTCTGTAAGAGGCAATTGAAGAACTATGTCTTCATTACTGAAAATATCACTTGGCAGATCATTAGGGTGGGTGGTCAAGTTTTGGGTTCAATTGCTGGGGTCATTTTTTTCTCAACTGGCAATGGAAGTTTCAATCTTTGGAAGTCAGTTCTTCTTTGATGAGGAATGAGTGATTCCGTAGAAAGAAGCAGAAATAGTTCAATTTCACAGAGCCTTCTAATTCAGGGTTAGAGGATGAAACAGCAGAACCTACAGAACCTGAGAGCTAGGGCCCTTAGGATTTAGCTAGGGCCAACTTTCTCATCTGTGAAGTTGTGTTTTTCATTATATCTGACATTTTTTGAGGGTGAGTTTTGTTACAGATTATTAGCCTATGGCACTGGGCTGGGAAGATGAGACTTCACTGAGATACAGAACACATAAAAAAAGAGTGAACAATTGAAATTACAGCGTTATTGTTATCTTGTTGTCAAGGTAGCTTGAGGTTGGTTTTGCACTGAGCAGAATTCAGCTTGCTTTTATGTGTGATACTAGGAAATGAATTCAGGACCCACTATACCCCAACACTAATTATAAAACTTTCTAAAACCAAACAATAAATCCAAACCAACTCTTTCCAGCTTTCTTCCACTGTTTAACTCTTCTCATGCATCTCTGAAACCACTGTATTGGTTTCCACAATTAAGAGCTTTGAATGTGATTGATTACCTGTATCCTCTTCTGTGCTGGGTTATGTATATTCATGGAAGGAACAGAAAAGATAACTTTGCATTAGAGCTTTACCTCCGGGATGTTATTTAGGATGTTTAGGAGTAAATCCTGCATTCACTGCCACTAGCTTAGAAGGGAATAAGCCCATGTCAGCAAGGAGCTAATAACTTTCTGGGTAGCTGCTGTGCAGCTAATCAGGTAAGAAACATATCACAGTCATCAAATATTACCATCTTATTAAATAAAGGGGAAGAAAGGAAATTTCTAGGAGAATTTAGGGAGAACCTTCTGAAAAGCCTGGAGACATCTTTGTTCAGCCTTTCTTGGTACGTGCAGCGAATTAAGCCAGTGAGCAGATCCTCTCTGGAGAACATCTACAGTCAACAGACACAGAAATTATCAAAACTGGCAAATGTTTGTAAAAAAATTAGAATGTAGTCCAACTAGTGTATATTCAAAGTGCTGTGTTTAGCCAGGATAACAAAATAGGAGCAAATGGCTGGGTAGAAGTTTGCATTTTTAAAAGATCTGTAAGAGGAAGGAAACAATCTAAGTTCATAGTCAATGAAAATTGAACAAGCAGTTTTGGATTTAACCTGCAATAAGGAAAATTAAGATTAGTTAGTAGGAAAAAAAAAACTTTTAAAAGTAATGATAGCAATGCATTGGAATAGATTGCCGGGAGAGAATTTGCAATCCTTGTAATTGGATGTTTTTAAAAAGGCAGTCTAGACAAATATCTGTCAAGATTAATATGTTTGATCTTGCCTTGGAACAGAGGATGGATGAAATGACCTCTTGAGGTCCCTTCCAGCCCTGTTATGAATCTATAAAATAATGTTTTAGCTCCCAGGGGAGAAAAGAACTATCCAAGCACAGAGAATCTGCTACAAATGACCTTTGATATTTTTATTGACAAAAATTCAGAAGCGATCTCAGTATATAGCAAGTAATAAAGTAAAATTATTTAAACTAACATTAATCTCTAATTTCTTTAATCAGAATCATATATGAACATTTCTGTATCCCCTGTCACTTAAGACTTCTTGTAGGAAATAAAATTGGGATTCTGTTTGCAGAGCAAAGATCTTAATTTGAAAAGTTAAATAACATATTTGTTGTCCCACTGCCATGGAAAAGCTCCTGTTCTCCCCAAGGGAAGGTGGTCAAGAAAGTGCACTGATAAACTTGACTCAGTCTGGAAAGTGGCCTTGTGCAGAAGAACTTATATGACTTATTTATGAAAAGATCAGTGTCCTCACTTCCTGTCTTCAGAAATAGCTGGAATTTTTTAAAAAGAGGTTGCTTATAAAGCTCTACTCACTAAGAAAGCTAATTTCTTTCTGAAATTCTGTAGACCAATGGTTTTCAGCCTTTTTCAGTTTTAAAAATTTCTTGGAAGGCATTGACTATAGAATAGTGATGGTAAGGTTATAAATCAAAAGTCTGGTGGTAAGAGATCTGTAACTACAATGGGAAGAAACCCCAGCCTGAGCTCACAGGTATCTGCAGTCACAGACCAAACCCCTCTGCTGCACATCTGTAGTGTGGTGGAGGCAAAACCATCTATAATTCCATAGGAAAAGGATGAGATCTGAAACAGCCTTAAAGACACCTTTTAATTTACCTTGTAGTGAGTCTTCTATGGGAAATAGCACTAAAATATAAGGGAAAATAATAAAAGTGAAGAGTTTCTATAGAAGAACAAGATATTTCAAATTGGAAGAGATCCCTGGTGACCTCTAGTTCAGCCTCCTCCTCAAAGCAGGGTTAACTCTGACAGACCAGGTTTCCAGGGCTTTTTCCACAGGTGTCTCCAGAACTTCCAGGGACAGGAGATTGCACAACCTCTCTGGGTGAGCTCTTCTACCACTTGACTTTGCTCTTATTTTTATGGGTCTTTGCCATCTTTAGATCCCCTCAGCCTTTCCAGGGTGAAGGAAGATTTTTTTTCCCCAGCAATTAGTGTCTGTGGAACACCAGCAAGAGCAGTTCTCAGTGTACTTTGGAAACATTAATCTTTGTTAACAAAGCAGAAAGTTTAGTTGCCTTTGAGTATTTGAGAACCTTTGGTAACAACTGCATTTATGGTAATTGAGATGTTTCTCACACAAATGAAGATATTTTACTCCTGTATAAAAAAAACCCAAAAAAAGTACTATCCCCTTTTACATCTGAAATATTCAAAACTGAAAAAATATTAGCTCAAGGACTAATTTAATAAGAAAATGCAAGTACAATTATCTCTTACTGAATTAAAGCACATTGAGATCATCAAAAAGATTAATCTGCTATGTTGAAAAAAGCCTTATGCATTCATTCCATTGAAAAGACTTGTGTAATTGATTTCATTACTTTCAAATAAGTTGGTTCTGGAAATACATTAGGTATCAGAATGCAGAAAAAAAATAGTTTATTTTGTGTCATCAAAATAAAAAACAACAAAGAATTAAGTACACTCCCCATACATGTGAAAAGCTTTTTCTAAACAACTAAATTAATTCATCTTTACCAGGATGCAACAGAGATAAATAGTTCTATCTTCAAAGAAGGCAACTTTTCAATAACTAATATTCTTGAAAGAAAATTGTTTATAATTCTTTTTCAAATAGTATAATATAATTTTGGAGAATATTCCTTTTTCTGAGTAGTTTGCATAAATATTAAAGCAAATTAATAAGAAAATCTCTTAAATTCTGATCCAGTGTTCTTATCAGTCAATAGTTTAAATGAAGATACAATGAATAAATAGGCAAATAATACACAAGCTGCAAAACAGTTACAGAATGGGGTAGGGAGGGAAGTGGAGCAGATGCAGAAACTGCAATGTAAGTCCAAGATGATGCCTAGTGCTCAAGTCTGCTCTGAATATTATCATTACAATTATATGGTAACACAGAAAAGCACAAAACACACACTAAAGGAGGTTTGCTGTTTAAGAATCGAGCCTGAAAAGTGGCAGAATGTTCCAGTTCACCTGGTGGGGCTGAGGACCAGCTCTTCCTTTGTCCAAGGATCAGGGTCTCTCACTGAAGGTGATTGAGGCTTTAACTGCAGACATACAGGGCCTGATGAGTGACTTCTCTGAGCTGCTCACATGGCTTTATAAATATTTTCAGGTTTGGAAGGATTCTTCTATTTTTTTTTGTAAATTATTTGATTGAACTTGTGTCTTATAACAGTGGGAGAAGTGTTGTGTGCTGCCAGCTCAGCACTGACAGTGCACTGCTGCACAAATGGTAAAGGACTTTTGTCCTTATTTATTCATTGGCAACAGTTTGAAGCAAAACTGTAACCCCCCCTTGGGACACTTGACAGGGTTTTTCCATCACATAAAACATGTTCTGAAAGCAGCAAAATGTTTTCTTGCCAGCTGAAACAGATGTAATGTGCTGCTCTCAATTTGTTTTGCCCTAATTCTTAAACCATGTAAAATTTGTTACCTTTGATAGCATTCTCAGCTAGCTCTTTAAGAATATTTTAGAACAGGGCTTAACATGCTCATTTTCTCAGTGCTGCTCCTTCAGTTTATATCCTCTCTAATGCATATGAGCTTTTAAATTATTTATGATGGGCAATGTTACTTAGAAGAACATGAATCAAAATGGCAGATTTTGATAAATAAAATGACCATTTTTCTATCTCTTAGGTTACATATGAATGCATGTTGTCTTGCTAATTTTGACAGAGAAGAGAGAAATAAAGGTTAAATTACTTTACTACAGAGATTAGTGGGACTGTTGAGGTGCACTCACATATGTCATTAACTTTCTCACAACTAAACATAGCACTTGTAGGAATATTCAATGCCCTCAAAAATTCAATCTCCTTCGACTTGGGCTCTAGTAATAACTTGAACAGTAATATCAAGTAGAAGAGGAGAACCTGCTAGAATCTTCTCAATTTATATTTTCTTCTCTGTGATTTTTGTCTATGTCCTCAGGCAGAGTGGGAGAAAATGGCCAGTTTTCAGAAGCTCTGAGGGCTTTTCCCATTTGATAAACAAACAAATCAATGGGGCAGCACTCTTACATCTTGCAGTTCTTTGGCTTTACATAATAACAGTTTTTAATTTTTCTCTAAATAACTTCTGAGATAAACAAATGTGTGTGTGTATGTGTCCCCACTTTTTTTTTTTTTTTCTCTCTGCTTCTCTAAAAATCTAGAACTGGGGAGATTTATTTGTAGAATATAATGGTATAAATAAGCATCAAATATAAGGGATCAATGGGTATCAAGCAGCATTAGGAGGCTGGAGTTGAATTAGGCTGCAGATTAGGTTTGCAAAATCAAGAGCTGGTTTCATAATTAACAGAAGAATAAATTCAAGGAAACAGGAGTCTGTCTTTCTTCTCTTTGCCTTGAAGTGGACTGTTGCCCCAGTTATTCATGATAGACAAAAGAATGCCAAAACACCCCTCATTCAGGACCTCTGTTCAGCTGACAGAAGCTGACATATGTAGGGTTAGGATTTCCTCCTCTGTGACATTTCTAGGCATGTAGGACATGAGATAAGTGTGAGCTTAGACAGCTTTTGCAATCAAACCCCGTAGCTTGATGAATGCATGGCATTTGGGTCTATTGATCAGTGACACAAGAGCAAGGAGAAAAGGCATGAAGATACATTGTTGTCAAAGCTGTTCAGAGGTTTCAATTTTCCTTCTGATAGTGCTATTTAAGCAGAAAATTTATACAATGAAATGGAGAAAATGCTTGTAAAGGTATAGCTTATTAAAAAGAAAATGTTAAAAAATTGTGCTCCCAGGTTGCTCCAAGAAAAGTTTTAAAAACTTTAAAATGCCAACATCCCAAAATGTCAATACTGAGCCAGGCTGAGGAAAAATTCTCTTTTTGACAGTGCTTCATATTTGTGCTACTTGCCTTTAGGAAAACAAGAATACTTGTTAGCTGGGGTAAATATTTCTCTCATTTGCCATAAATTCTGAAATGTTGTTTGCAAAGTTAACCTATAGCTGCTGGGACCTTCACTATCAATTAGTGTACACTGAGATTTATATCTGGAGCACTTATTCTTTGTAATTTATTGTTATACACATAGTAGGTGGTTTTCCTCTTAAAAAAAAAGATTACCCTGTAGCATGTGTTTACAGTATAATCACTATATATACTCTAAGTATGTCTGGCAGAAATATCTTTAGGTGTTTAATTTGTATGATTATTATTTCCTTGTCATTCCCTAGCAAAACCTAGGAAATGAGGAACAAACTGAGAGACATTTTATGTGCTTTTTTTATACTTATCTGCTTTTTTGCTGGCATAGATGGGATCAACCAAACTGAATAAGACATCTTTCTCTCAGCAGCATAGAACACTGATACTTTCTTCTCTGTTTATCAAAGCTGAAATCTTTTATGCACTTGTGCAACAAGAAATGTTTATAATATTTCACCTACTATATCTTAGACCTGAATAGCTGTGACAATAAATTTATAATTGTTCAAATGTTCATAATTTGGGATTTTCTTTTCTGTCTGTAGATAATACATGTAATTAACTAGAGAAGCGCTTCTTATAACTTGGGAAGAATAAAAGAAAAAGTTGCCATGTTCTAAGGTTTGCAGCAGATGTAGTAATGAATCTTGATATTGAAATATTCCTTGGAGAAGATCTGATTTTTGCTTAGTTTGAAAAAGGAAATAGTGAGGAGTGGTTTTGTGTTTTGTAGTGGCTGCAAAAAACCCCTGCTAAAATAATTATGAACATCTTTCCCACACTCTGGAATTTTGGCACTTCCCTGCTAAAATTAGAATTGGTTTTGGTTTTGGTTTTGGTTTGTTTGAGGTAATAGTATACTAGAGCAATAATTAAGGTTAGGTAACTCAGCAGCTCAAAATATGAAAGAAACAGACATGAGAGAAAGAGATATCAATTTTTCTAACCCTTAATTGTAGCCCATTCTTTGATTGATGACATACAAGAAATTAGTGCCTTACAGGGTATAATTTCCAAACACCTAAGAGGTTATACATTTATTTGATTTAAAATGAAGTCTCTTGAGTTGATTTATTTGCCATCAAAAAGAATGTGAAATAAATAGGAATGTTCTTTGCTTTTTACTCCAGAACAGGTAATATGAAAACCTTTAAATATAACTGTGTGCTTTGGGTTTGAAATACTGGACCTACCTGAATACACAAACACACACATGAAACCTTGGCAGTGATGAATGCACAGCCTTGCATTGTCTTGAAGCCCAGAAAAGGGAAAATATGCTTAATGAATAAAAAGATTACAGTGTTTGTGTGATCTACACATGGGAATCAACTCCTGAAAAAGGAATACTCTTACACAGTTTTGTTTTCCTTTGTCACCTAAATGAATGAACTTTGGTTTGGTGTAAATACATTTTCAGTTGAAAATGTGCTAGAGAGTTTAAAGCTCTGTGTAGCTTACATTTGAAGTAAATCATATAATGTGCTAAAGCTGTTCAAATTACACACTGAATATAAAATGGGGCTAAGTTCTAATGCTTACTGTAATGTATAAATGATGCTGTGTAATTATTTCATCACATAACTGGGGATAAATTTAGTCCTACACATGTGCATACTAAGTATATACATCCAGCATGACTTTAGTGTATACATTAGGCATGCATCTTGATTATTGAGGAAATATTGCAATCTCACTCCTTTTGAACAGTACCTTAACTCTTCCCCATACTTTTCTATCCTTCTGTCAGTTTGAACATGTTCTTGTTAGCCACTGTGTTTGCCATCTTTTTAGGTGCCAAAGACAAGGGGTGCCTGTGTATTGCTTAGGGCAAAACTCTCATTTCACATTGCTCTGGAACTTCACCTTTATCCTTCCTGAGACGAGGAATTTGCAGAAAAGATTTGGATAAGAAATGAAAGTACTGCTGGCAGAGTGTAGATCTGCTAGTTGTGGAGAATAGCTTGCTTGTGTCCTGCTTCATGGAGGGAACCTTAATGTAAATTGAAATGAAGTTTTCAATTCTAAAATGCATCATAGATTTTAAAATATTATTTCCCCAGTTCATTTTCCCTGTAATAACTCTAATGTAAAATTAAGCATTTTTCCAGATATTTATTTACTGATGAAAATAATTTCTCTGTGTTTCCTATGTTTCCTATATCACAGACTCACAGAAGGGTTTGGGTTGAAAGGGACCTCAAAGCTCATCTGGTTCCAACCCCCTGCTGTGGGCAGGGGCACCTTCCACTGGACCAGGTAACTCAGAGACCCCTCCAGCCCAGCCCTGAGCACTTCCAGGGATGGGGCAGCCACAGCTGCTCTGGGCATCCTGTGCCAGGGCCTGCCCACCCTCCCAGGGTTTCTGTGGGGGTGTTCTCTAGGGAGCTTATTCAAAATGCAGTAACTCAGCATCTCACTTCTACACAGTCAGTGTTGCCTCCTGCACTCCCTGTGGAGCATATGGCTGCTGCAACAATATTGACTCTGTGTCTACAAATCACACAGCAAAGGCCCAACTGTGAAGAACTGCAGATGATGAAAAACTAGAATTCCCATTTTGCAATTCAGACTGTGTCCCATTTTCTCTTTTTATTTTGCCCTGTTTGAATAATTAATGTGGGACTATTTAAGAGATATCTATGAAAGCATATTCAGCATAATAAAATTACAGAAAAATTATGATTCAAATATCATAAATTTTCTATTAGAAACATTGGCAATGTTGTACTAATCTCAGCTTATTGGTCATGATGATGGGCTTGTGGGCATCACCTTCTTCTGGGGATTTTGGGGGACAGGGTTTGAATTTTTAATGTTTTAATCAAATAATATGTAATTTCTCCAGTTTTCTGGGAAGTTGTTGTTGCTTCATGCTGAAGTTCCAAAGTGATATGGAGATTAATAAGTTTGGGCCTGAATATTATTTTGCCATTAACAGAAATTTATTGGCTTGAGGATGAGGAGAATTCTGCTCTCATGTGGAAGGGGCACTGCTGACAGCAGGGCAAATTCAGAGACCAGAACACACAAAGATACCTTCTGGAGCAAAGCATATAAATGTTGTTGTGAGAGCTGAGCTATAAAAAGGCTGACTGAAATATGGCATCACTAAAATGCATAGAAAAACTCAGTGTGATTTCCATGCTGCCAGGATTTCATTCTAATTCAGCAGAAGTCTCTAGAATGAGAGAAAAGGTCAGACACACAAACATGCATAAAGCATGAATATAATAGATTTTAGTCAAAACTTACTTTTATTGACCTGATATTTCCTAAATTTTAACATGGCCATGATTGTTATCCTCAGAAGGTCTTGAAATAAGATTTAGAAAGTGTTGATTCCTTTTTATAACTAATCAGAAAAAAAAATTATGAATCTGTGGAAAATTGAATTGCAAACTGTGGGACAAATTTGACAGGTTTCTAAATGAATTCCTAAATTTGGAGGCAATACTATTACTTTAAGAGCAGCAGTTCTGATCTTCTGACATCAAGACAAACAAGAAAAACCCTTAAATATACATTGCTGCAAGTAATTTTACCAGCTGGTCCTTCTAGCACACATTGTAAGATAGAATACTCAAAGAACAGGTTTAATTAATTACATCTAACATTTACTTTTTTGTAAATGTGTTAATGTGTTTTAAGAGTTCACTAATATAAACCTGATGATATTCAGAATGTTACTGTTGGCTTAGTATGGTTGTTCCCTTTCCAGCCAAAGGGAGAAAAATAGAAAATAAGAGCTAGTCTTTTTGCTTTATAGCAGGCAGATCATTGTTATAGGAGATACTGAAGTGTTTCTTAAATGTTGACTTCTAAATCTTTTGGTATCTACAAATAGCTAACAAAATTAAAATCATCCTAAAAAGCACTTGTTTGGGAGTAGAATAAAATGCCTTCACCATTTGAGGCACTACAAAATTTCTAGGGACTTATCAGAAAGATATAGAACCATTCAGAGTCTTTGTATCTTTACTGAGCTAATTCAGGTGCACACAGAGGTTGTGTTGGTTCCAGTGGGATTTGCCATCTCATTCCCTATTATTGCTGACACCAAAATTAAAGCTACATAAGCTCTTCAAGGCAGACAACGCTTTGCTTGTGTGGTTCTTTCCATTTTTTTGGCATGAATCTTCTGATCATAAACCAAAGTGTTCCCATCAGGCACACATTTATAAGTGAGTCCAAAATGATTTTTGCAAACAATTGCAAGAGCATGTCAGTGACTTTCCTGCCCACAGGAAAGTCAAAGTCAAATTGTTCCTTAGATGGAATCCAACAGAGCTGAAGGAATTGAAATGTTCAGAGTGAGATCTACAAATCCCCATTTCATTTTCATGAGTATTATGAAGATTCCTTTGACCCTTACTAAGGTATTTCCTGAGAGTACTTTATCCTGCAGAACACTTTGTGGGTCTCACCTGCTCTGATGTGCAGAGCACACTGGAAAGACCCAGCCTTCAGAAGGCTTCGGCTGTTTTGTAAATGTATCTTACTGAAATTTGCCTTGCTGCTCCAAGGAATACCACCATGCCCTTTTTTGTAGATGTTTATCCTGTCTGCTCAGAATTTCAGTTTATGTAAATGTAAGGGGAAAATATATAAGCAAACTTAAACAAGTATTTTTGAAAATTATTGAATTCTTTAAAATTATCCAAATCTTTTACTCAACAGACAACTTCCCAACCTGCTTGTTTCTTCCTTGAAGCCCTGCCAGGGCTACTGTGAAATCTTCCTACAAGAAGCTTTCTTCTTTGTATGTGAAAGAAGAGGGACTTAGTACTCTTGTATTATGGATTTCTAAATGTGCATCTTCCAGTAAAGTGGAGATAGCAGCGATGATTGTGAGAACAGAGATGGGAGCAAATACTCACCAGGTTCAAAAGAAAGAAAACACACAAATGAGTCACTTCATTCTAGATTTGCGTCAGGCAGCACAGGAGGTACTGAATCTCTCTCTTTCTCTTTTTTAAAATTTTTTCCCTAAAATCCATATAAAACACAGCTGATGACTACCGGCAATTTTTATTCCACATGCTGCTTTCCCAATAAGGCTGATTTAGCACCCTGAATCTTACTTTTTTATGGAATAAAATATTGCCTCTGTTTCTTACTTACAAAGTAGGAAAACATGCCAGGATTTTAAAGCATTTAATCAGTTGGAACAGAGTAATAATAGTCTCTGTTTGCTGAAACCTTCATGGATGCAAACACTAGTGATACAAATAAAGTCAATTCCAACCTCTCTTTTTGTCTAATATAATATTCACTTTTATTTGGTCATTATTGCCATGGTTTCTGAGAAACAACAAAAATTAGAAATTAGAATCAGAATACTCCAGAATCTACCCCTCTTCTGACCTTCCCAGTGTTTATAATGCTAAATTAAATTTCTGAAGCATTTTCTGGCAGGAGTGACAAGAGCCATATGGAGAGAATGGCAAGCTGTAGAGGAAATCCTGCACTTAGTTCTGAGCTAAACTGTTCTCACCTCCAAAGAGCTCCTACAAAGTTTGATTTTTCCAACAAGTAAGATGTGTATCCCTCAGATCCTCACTTCTCAAGAAACAACATTTTATTGCTACAGCTGTACTCTGTTTTTTTCATCTGTAATTTTAAAGATAGGCAGAATTTCCCTCCCTTGCTGTCGTCATCTGAAGCACAGAGCTTCTTGTATATATAGTGCCCTGACTATATCTTTGAATTACTAAATCGTGCAGTTCTTTCATTATTAACACTTACCTACACTTATTTACAGCTTCAAATTATAAAGTTTATTATGAAAGGCTGCAAACAGTAAGGGCTCTCTACAGAAGATGATATAAACACTGCTGCAAAAATCCTCTTCAGGCTCCATAATATTGTAGTACTTCATGTCACTTGAACATGGCTTGAAAGTAGGTCAGGCTTTTGTAATCTCATTTCTTTCAATTTTTAATCTCATTTCTTTCAATTTGCTTCGATCACAATAAAATTTCAAAAGAGGAGGGTCTCTGCAGGGGCATGAGGACTCAAGTAACATGGAGAACTTGGGCTTTGCAAGTTGATTTCACACTCAATGATTTGTGAACAGGGACTTCAGCACCCCTGTTCTTCTACAAAAGTCAAACTTGTTTTTGCTGTTTTGTTTTCATGTGTTGACAATATTTTTAAGATATTTGGATAAATTATTTGAACAGCACATATGAGATTTTGATGGTTTTGTCCACATTCTTGAGCTTTAACACTTGTATTACACTTTCCCCCTCAAAATGCCATGATTTTGGTTACATTAGCCATGATGAGTTACCATCAGAGGTCTCATTTCATAGACAAGAAAAGCAATGCAACAAAGCATGTTTAGTCTGACACCACAAATTCTGTAATAAGGCAGTTCTACTGAAAATTAAACAGAGTGATAGTTTGTAAATCTTGAGAAAGTGATGTCAATTCTGAGAACAGAGAATAAACTTGGCTTTTGTTAGGATTAGCAAAAATTCAACAGCAAATAAAGCTGTGTGAATTGCAAGTTTTGCTGAGATTCAGAGAAGGATTTGTTGGGTGATTACTGAGGTGAATTGCCCTTCATTCTGTTTCCAGTGTAGTCCATAATGATGTATGGGCGCTTTGTCTGGATAGGTAGAACAAATTCATGTGACTTCTTGCAATATCTTGAAAGACAGAAACCTTCCAAGCTGCCTTGCAGAAGGTGACATCAAAAAGACAGAAATGTAGAAGGCTTTGAGCTGGTTTCTTTTCTTTGCTAACCAAAGAGGACATCAGCATGAGGATTTTAAAGCAGTTTGTTTAGTTGTGCTGGTGACTCTACCCTGTGCCATGCCTGAGAAGAAGGTTTTCATTTCATGCTCCTCCATACTCACAGCAGCAGTAGGAGACTATAATCTGTTAAGGCTAAACTCTTTTTTATTGCTTTCCTTTCACAATCAAATGATTTTTTGTAGCAATTAAGGTCTTTTGAAAAAAATTATAAACATTAGCATATTGCTAATTTAGAAAGCAGCTCCTAAATAAATGCCTGTCATGCAGTGCACATGTTCCACTGTACTCTTTGCTTATGTTGATACTGCTGTTTCCATTTTTATTTCAGCTGAGTAAGAGAAGTCTACCCAAAAACTTGCTTTCTAATCAGGTAGATGGGAAAGGATATTTAGACACATATATTGCAGAACTGATTAAGGTGGATTTGCAGCAATCCAGCTTCAAACCCTGGGGATTTTACCTTGTGAATCTCCTGGTCATTACACATGTAAAAACCTACCTGAGGTTTTTATACCTAGGTAGCTACTCACAGGCAGAGAGAGCTAATTTTCATTGACCACCATTGGTACATTTCTAGGGAATGTATTGAATCTGAGGCTTTCAGAAATGTGGGCTTTTATGATTTTAGGGTTTATGTTTTTAAAGCTAATTAGGGAATATTGATGTCAAATTCTCTTTTAAATGAATTTATTTTTTTAAAAAGTTTGTCTTCAGCAACTATTGATTTTAATAGATTAAATAAATAATTAGAGCAAAACAGCCACTCAAAAATTTTTGTGAAAGTTCTGTTTACTAACTTATGTTTCCTATGTAAATAGATGACTATTGCTGTGACAAACCACTGATATGTGACTTGCTACAGCTAGAATTAATCTTACCTCTCAGAACCCTGTATTATCATGTTTTATTGCTTATTTCCCTGTGTAGTTTAGCACTTTAAGACAGACATTGCTAACATTAAGGTAATATTATTTCAAGGATCCCTAGTTACTTGATTACAGTGTGTGACCTTGTTCACCTCTGTGATAAATAAGACTCCTGAGCATGTCTTTTAATTTCATGTATTGAAAGGCAGAATCTCAAGTTAAATAGGGGAAAATTATTAATAAATTCCTTCAGAAATGTTAAAAGTAATAGAATCAAAGTAAATTCCAGAACCAGTTGGGCTTTACTATTGGAATAAAGGTCTGCATAATAATGTGCTAGCTTAGGGCAAACCTGTGTGCATGCCCTTTGTTGGACAGACTCAGAAGGGGCCTTGAATTCTCCCCTGTGATTATTTTGATTTAACAGCAAAAAATTAGCCCAATTCTAAAGCAATTTCCTGCATTAAATTCTTTTAATTCCTAAATAAAACAGATTGTCAGGGTTTTTTTAGGAATGTTACCATTGCTAACACAAATCTCGATGCTTATTGAAGACACTTCTTTTTAGTTATTCCTTTATGTCTAAAAGCATGCAGGTTTTATTAAATGTAAAATGCTGAAAGGAACACAGAATTCATATTACATAGCATGTCCTGCTGTGGCCTTGCTTTGCCAAAGAAATGTAGCAAAAATGTGCTGGTAATATCCTTTGTCTTCATTATAAGGATCTGTGTTACTACATTCTTTCTGATGTAAGGCCATTTACCTTGACTCCCAACTACATTTAATCTCATTACATTCACTGTCATTATAGCAACATCTTTATTCCACTTGAAAGACTTTAAAGCTCTGGAGGATGATATTACAGTAAGGGCAGAATATGCTTTATTGAATTGGGTCCTGTGTAAATTCCAGATATGATCATGCCATCCATTTTTATGAGACAGTTCACATGATTCTGGGTTAATGCAGCAACTGTGATTCTTCCAGTTAAATGTAAGGATGGAAAATCAGACCATGAATAAGCATCTTAAATATTTTGATACTGAGAGGACCAAAAAAAAGATGTATTAAAAGATCTTAATATAGATATGACTTAAAAAAGAATTTCTGTGCTTTTCCTGCAAAGGATTCTACAAAATGAAAACATGTATAAATACAAATGCTAATGTTATAAATAAAAGTAAATTAATTCTGAGACAGGAAATGACATCACTGTAACTTATCCTTAGTCTGCAACTCAGTATTGCAAGGATCACATTGGATTTTGTAATGTTTTTAACAAAATCTACAGGGCTGAGTTGAAGAGGCCTTACCCACTGAAAAAAATCTAATTTAGGCTTCTTGTCAGGAAACCAGCATTCCATTGGACAATTTCACTGATAAAATGCTTTAGAAAAACTAAAAAACCCAGAGAGACAGTATTGGGATTTCCAAGTCTTGTACAGCTCAGGAAGAGCCCATGGGGCTGTTAGAGGTGTCCCAGTCCCAAGTGGCAGCAGGGCTCCCAGTAAGGTGCTGGAACATAACAAACTACTGACTCTGCTTCTCTCTCTCCAGCTCTCTTTGGCCTGTAAAGTAGATTTCTGAAAATATGTCTTTGTTCTGGATTCCCTCTTTCACCTTCTATATTCTTGCAGGTGGCTGTACAGAGTAGCATGAACAAGGTACATGGGATCAAATAAACTTCTTTCTTCATGACTTGTTCTAGATGGTAAAATTAATAGCTATGTGAAATTAATGGCTCATAAGATCTTTATGAATAAATAGTTAGAACTTCTTAGTGCATGTCTGAATAAAGCATTCTTGAAGTACTCAGCATGACCATGCTGATAAGTAGACTTCCCAAAAGACTGAAGGGCAAATTATTGGTTCTTGCCTTTGGTCAGTGATAATGTTGTATGATCTTGTCATTTATTATGTTAGATTTTATTAGGTGTGTTATTATAGACTACCCATAAAATTTTATGTACTAGTAGAAAATAAAATTATACTTTATCAGATTATTTCTCTGCCTCTAACTATTCTAGATGGGTAAAAGCAGAGATTTGCAAGGTGTAGAACTTCTTAATGAATACAGATGTAGAGAAAGATGATATTAAAGATGATTCTGTCAGCTCTTTAGTCTTTGAAGCTACAGCATTCAGTGCTAATCCAGGGACTGACCCAAGGGAAGGGTAACATTAAAACCTGCTAGTTTTATAGAGATAGCTTCTAAAGATTTCATTTTCCCTGGAGAGTGGCTACATAATGTAAATACTGGGTATGTCTGAGGAAGTATAAGAGGAATATCTTTCCTGTTTTTATTCGGGGCAAGCTTTAGTTTAAGTAGCTAGATGAGTTTAAGTAAATATCCGTGTTGCTAATTGGTTCAGATAATTTAGGTAAATGGTGGTTTTTGAAGATTACTTACTGTGCAAGATTAGTCATATGAACAGAAATAATTGCCTATCTAGCCATCTCAGTAACCTTTGCTATTCTCTCTTTTTTATCTTACTTTACAAAGTAACTTCATCAGGCCATAATAAGCGTTACTCAAACAGAGCCTGTAAGCCTTGCTTTGAAGGGGCATATAAATGATGAAAGGGGAGAGAAGACAGGCAGGAAATAGAACTCAGTGAGGTTACAGATTCTTGCAGATTTTTCTTCCAAACTGCTGTTCAGTAAAAAGGTTTCCCTTTCCCTCATGTCACGGAACCAGACTTCAGTGCTAGCTGTTCCTGGCTAATCCATGGCACACTATCTTCATCATTTCTATTGAACTGGGGAGACATCAGATCAGGCTGACACAGGGCTTCCTCACAAAAAGATGCATTGGTTTTTCCCCTGAACACAGTTCTCATTACAGAGGAACACAATCTAATTTCCACTTATACAATGGATGGGTCCCACAGTTCACAAAAATATATGGAGGGAAAAGGTGTCTTAAAAACCTATCACTTCATCTTTGGTTTCTTAGAGTTTATCCCCAAATGAGTTCAACAAAATGCCATTTGTATTGTCTTTTCATATGTAATTCCATGCAGGCTTCTCTAGGAGTGACATCTGTACCAGGGTGCAGAGTCAAAGGTTTTTACACAACTGAATTTCTGGTGCAGTGTTGGGGCTCTCTGGGACCTTCTCAGAAAGATGGCTCCCTATTGCAACTCATTTTGATAGTCCTGAAAAATCTTTTCTAAATCACTGTTTTGAGCAGTGTTTGCATGTGCTAGTATTAAATTTCCTATTTCCTGGTTATTTCGTTAAATAGTTTTGCTCCATAATTAAGCAATGACTTTGTTACTTTTCTCAATTCTGATCAACCAGGAAAAAAAATTTTTCGTCTTGTATTCCCACTCAGATACCTTCTGCTTTTATCTAAAAAATGAAGAGATCTGATCTTGTGTTTTTCTCTCCTGTATTAATCAGTTCTAATTTAATGTTGGGAGATAGCAAGTTTTCCCTGTTTAGAAAGTTTTGTGTTCTGGAAATGCTTCTTTCATCACTCCACTGGCTATCAAATAGTAAGAGGCTGGCTGCTTTTGCCACTGGCTCTGCAGCATGCTGGGAACTGTTCCTGCATCAAATGAATCCAGTAAGGTCTGTTGGTTTTGTAGTTCTAAAACTCATGCAGCTAAAACCAAATGGTTGATAGAATTTGCCCTTTTGGGAAGAGAAAACCTAAAAATGGCAGCTGTACAAACCTGTAGCAAAATTGTAGCAACAGTCCAATCTACAGAACAAAACCTGACCTAACATTTTTTGTCAGACTTCACATGAATTTATTATGCAAAAATTGGAAAAAGGAAGCGCACAAGGCATTTCTAGTAGACATGCTTTGACCTACCCCAAGTGTTTTAAATTATTCCCAAATTCAGAATTCTGAAGGAGTGTTTTTGTTTGAATGAAAAGCAGAAGTGAAAAGGTAGATGAAACAAGAGAACACGTTTGTAAAATTGGAATCCAAATTACTTGCTGACACAGAATTGTTTTACTACTCCTCCCAACTGGATTCTAATTCAGCAATCTGAGAGATTTTACAAAGCTAATAATTTGCTTTGATCCTGTGAATACATTCCCCTTGAATCAAGACAAAATCAATAGGAGAAAACAATTGATGAGAGGCTGAAAAACCATTTCCCTCTGCTTTAAAAATGTAGCTCTCCATTGAAAATTGGGGGCATATTCTACAATTAGTTTATAGGATATCTCAAGGAGAAAGGTGCAGAAAAGACTTACGAGGGTCTCTCAGTGGAACACATCTGTATGTGGTGTTGGGGATGACTCAGGTTCACTTTGTCCTTCACCACCTTGTCATCAATTTTCTTCCCTTGAGCTGGCTGCTGGCAACAGTTTTCTATTTGCCATTGATACATGTGAGTTAATCAACACCATTAATCTGCATTCCAGATATCTGGAAAGTGTCTTTCCTACTACCAGTAACATTTCTCCCCACCCCTGAAAACCTATGGACAGGTGCTTGTATGGTCCTATCTATCATTACTGTCAGATTTCCTTGATTATAACAAAATTGCTTTATCTTGTTTAGGAAATGTTTGGGGTTTCTGTAGAAAAGCACTGTTTAACTCAGCTGACTCCTTTGGGTTTAATCTGATCCAGATGATTTCCTGCAATTTCCACAGACACACCTGGATCCTCACAGAACAGTGTTCTAAACAATTTACAGGTTTTCAGCCAAGTCCCAGCAGACACTGCAACCTTAGCAATTGTAGTGCTGGTACAAATCCTTCTCTAAGCATCACAACCTCAGCAGTGAAACCTCAGTAGCAAAGAGGTTAATCTTTTCAGAATGGAACCGAAGGAAAAGAATTTCCAAAATCACAGCAAGCAGCATCTTTTAGGCACAGCTACCAGAGGAATATTTTGAAGATAAGATTTATTAAGCATTAAATGGAACAAAGTCCATACAGTCTTTTGCTAATTATGCTTGGTCATCCCACTGTGCTATAGAGAATACATTTTTCTTGCTACTCTTCATATATCTCTTGGGGGAAATATGTCATGATTCTGGTTGTTAGCACTGATGCCAATAGCTGAATTTTTTTGCCTACTTTTTGACTTCAGATATTCTGAAGACTAAGGAAAGAATTCATCAGTCTTTGAAGTCCTTAAAAAATTTCCATTGGAAATCCAAGTTGTGCCCTGAAACACACTGGCAATTAAGAAAATTATTCACTTTTTGAAAAACCATCTAGTATCACTTGATACTCTACCAAATTAGATTTTCTCCAAGATCTATTTTCAACCTTTAACTCTTTACCTTATGGTTGCTGTCCCCAAATACAAGACATAGAGGAAAGTTTCTAGCCTAAGGGGAAATAACTGTAGTACAAAAAACAGGGAAAAGTTTGTTTCTTTAGCCTGTTTCCTTACCTTTTTAATTTACTAATCTCTCATAGAAACTTAACAGAGTGGCTGACAGAATGCAGCACTTTGTACAGTTAGCATGAACAAAAATGTTGAATTTATAAGGAAAGACATTAGATACAGCAAATAAAGAACAAAATACAGAAACTATAAACTTCTTCTTTTTAATGTTTATGTTTTATCAGCTTCTTGGGTTTCATTCCCACATGATTTAATATTATTATAATTTCCAGACTATATTCTTTATTTTTTACATGGTATTTTTTTATGTATCCTTCTTGCTTTCTTTGCCTGCCCTGCCATTTTGTCTCTTCTCAGCTCTGTGCTGAGCTGCTTTCACTCCTCTAGCAGGTGGCTGTGACCTGTCTGAGCCAAACTCCTGCCCTGTCTGCAGTGGGGCTGGAACTTCCCATTACTCCAGAGAGTTCCCTCTGCAGCCTGTGCAGTCCCAGGAGGAACAGTCACAGCCTTGGCAGTGATGTGGGGTGCTGTGGCTGTATGCCAGGGAGCAGCAAGCATGAGCCAGGATGTGACAAGGTTTCCCTGCTTTATGCTGAACCCCAGGTTTATTGGGGAAGTCTACAGAAGATGGAGATACTCTGTTTGTCACTCAGGAAGAATTTAGAAATTTCTATGGTGATACTTTCCTGACCTAATCCCTGACAATGTGTCCTAAAGGCAAACGTGTGCAAAAATTTGAAACTGGCTGAAAGGATGACTTTTTTGAGATTGTCCTGAATACCAGGCCTTATATTCCAGTCATCTGTCAAAGCTCGTACAAAAGCATCTTCAAAGTTTTCACCAGAAATCTCTACCCAAGAGAAACTGTGTGGCTAAAACTCTCAATCCCTCAGACATATATTCTGCCTTATTTCTTCTGAAAATAGACTAAAAGGATAATACAAGGTATTTTAAAAATATTTTTCCTCTATTTTTTGTTCCTATCTCAATCTTACTAGTTGCAGAAATCTACTTCTGCTGTTATTTCTTACAGAGATCACGTGCTGCTTTTAATCACAACCTTATTCCCTTCTGAGGCCTGAGCAAGTATTACCCAAAGCAGCATTTTTGCCTCTACATTTAGGCTGAGACAAAAGCTAATCTTCCAAGTCAGAGTTTACTGTACTGGATTTATTAACATCTTCATGGTCTTCACCAGTACTTTTGAATTCTTTGGGTCAAATTAATCTTAAGTGAGGTCAAGGAAAATGAATTCTCAACCTGCTGTGAATTCTAATTCTCTGGTATAAGATGAAACTACAGAGAGGTGTATCTGCATCAGAAAAAAGTAGTGGTTGTAAATACTGATGGGCACAATAATTATCTACTAATGACAAGCAGTGAATAAATCTGGAATAGACTCCAAAGAAAGGACACCAAGGACCAGGAGTTGAGTCAAGGAAAATACTTTATTGTGTTTTGTACAGTGAAGAATAAATCTGTGATTTTTAGTGAAAGTGCTCCAAATTGTTACCTCTTTGTTTCAGAATGTAGCTTGCTTTTATGTTATGTTTCATTAACTCTGTGAAATATCTGTAGAAGGGCCAAGAAATTGATTCCTCCAGCCATGTTTATGTGGTATCATTGATCTAAGTAGGAAAAGTGCCATTGATCTAAATGGGGGTCAGGTTGAAACATCCAAGGGAAGAGTATGGTATTTGAGTTCTGTAGGAGTGAAATACCCACCAGATTAATTCATTCACATTCACTTTTCTAAGTGAGTCACAAACTATTCTTGTGTATTCTGAGAATTGAGACTTGTCTATCTCAGCAGCAAGGGAGCACAGGCAAGAGAGTCTTGTATTTGTTGCTGTAGTGAGCATTAAATTAGCAAGAGCCAACATAATATTAACCTCATTTAATTGCAGTCTCCTTGTCTGTTTGCTCTACTGTATATATTTAGTTGCACAGTCTCTGGGTGCTGTGGTGTTTCCAGTATGATCACAACTTAATGACTGTGCATTTCATTTTCAGGCATCAGTGATGAATTTTCATCAGCCTTTAGTAAAGTAAAGAAGAATTAGACTGTTTCAAAACATTAAAGCCAATACTTAAATTTGTTCTGTTGTCTCCATATAGACTCTTTCAGGCATGGTAAGGGGTTAGATTCAGACTACAGATAACTTACAAAATAATGTATCATTTATGTGTATTACCAATCCAGGACTGATCAGAGAAGGCAATGGAGAGGGCACAGATGAAACTGCAAATGGAAGTCAAGGGGTTTGATGAATGGGAAAATGAGTCACTCAGCAAGTAGCACTCTACCAATACCCAGATGATATCAGAGAGTACTTTATAGATCAAAGTGGTTAAAATTAGATGAAATGCAAATTTAAGGTACTCAAAACTACAGGTAGGGAATTCTCTGAGTTTTTAACATATTCCAAAGTAAGTGCTATGTGTAGACAATGCATGGCAATAAATCAGCTCTTAAACCCTGATCAGATGACTATGTAATGCAATTCTGTCTGAACCAATTCATCCTGAAGACTTATTTATTTCCACTTTCTATTGTATAGTACTGCTGTACAAAATTAAATCACTGCTGTATTTTGTCTAGAAGAGGGGATAATTTACTTGTGACTGAAAGAATATAGTGCCATCATAGCTGGGTTTTTTTGTGGAAGTTTCATGAAGTAAAATCTCTATCAGAATCAGGTTTGGCAAAGCCATGACTTTCTGAAAATGCATTTTGCAAATGCAAGGTGTAGAATTACTGTGGGAAGTGATACACACCTAAAATTAATTGCTGTGTAGCAAAGCATCTTATGCTACTTGGCTGATCTTTAAACAAAAGTTAGCATTTCAAAAGCACTTACTGCAGCTATTAGCTTTCTTGCAATGCATTCCAGTTCAATAACTTTAATGAAGAGAAGTGATACCTTCACATTAAAATTCTAAGAAGGAAAATATTTTCTAGTCATCACTGGCTCCATAAGTTTGGTTTTCTCCACTGAGTTGGATTAATTTAAGGGAAGAAGTGTCCATCATTCATGTACAACATCCTAACCTAAAAAAGCCTGATTTATATCTTTCCAGAGATCTCCCAGCCTGGGGATATTAGCAGGAGATGAATGGAAAGCAGCTTCTGTTGTGCTATACATCTCGTTTTTGAAGTCATGAACCAGCACAAGATTTGGTTCTGCATATGCATTAGTGATTGTTATTGTCTCAGTGGGTAATTATTCTGGCAGTGTTCATTTAACTGCTCAGTCCTCAGAGTTCCATGGTCCCGGTGCACATGGCACAGCTGGCAGAGGGGCTGCAGCAGCAAGCAGGGGTTAATTTACTTTTATTGAAGCACTTTATAGCTTGCTCTTGTCTTCATCCTTAAGCACTACTGATCCACTGTAAACTAAGATCTATTGGGACAATATTTTTAAAGATGTTTAGTTTTCCACTAAACTGTATTTTATTTGTGTTGTTTCATTTTCTTCCCCCAAGATATCTAACGATAAAAAGGATAAGGTCATTTTTACTAAGTCTCTTTTTCTTAAGGTGAAACTATTAAATTCTCTGGCACATTAAAGGGCAGATGTTGCCTTTTTTTTTTTTTTCAGAAATTTACATACACTTCAGCTTGTGAAACAGAAATTGCAGTGATTCAGTAGATAGCTACATTTATTTAGCTTACATAAACTGTTGTAAAGAAATCTATGAAGAGAAGTATTGCCCTTTTAAATGATTTTTAAAATATCAAATTTTATTTCAGTTAATTCTAATGGTTTGCTAGTAATGTTTTACTATCACTGTTCAGTGTCTTTGAGCACTCTGAAAGATTTAAATGGAAGTTTTAAGTTTTATGTAACACACATTTTTAGAATTCAAAGAATTTTATCAATTATTATTCATAACATTTGCTACTTACGGAAAAAAGCCTTTAAATGCTCCTTTAATATGCATTTAATAAATGAGATGCAATTTTATATTAAATAAGATTTTTTTTTTTTAATTTTAGAAGTTGTTTTTGTGGGAAAGATCTGTTTGGTCTATAAGCCTTTAGGTCTGGGGCTTATAGCTTGGCTATTAAAATTTTCATTATAAGGAAACTTATTATTTCTCTGCATATAAAATATATATGTCTTTTGTAAAGGATGCAAGACTGGAGAAAGAATGCCAAACAGGCACTTTAATATTAATGAATGGTTACTGGTAACTAAAATGGATTGGGTAGGTATAGATCCTTCCCATTTTCCTGCTGCATAAAAATTATTTTTATAAAATAATTTATTAAGAAAAAAGCTTTACTAGAATTTGAGATATCCCCAAGAGAGAGATCTTGGAAGGTATTCTAAAGCCAGACATTTCAAGCTTAAGTCCTCTTTTATTTTTGACTACAGGGAACCCCCATTGTTCTGTTTTCTGCTTGACATTGAACTGGGCAGGTGTATCCACATAAGGTGTAACAGGGAGGATTTGCATGCTGGCTTGCTGAAATGACAGAATTGTGCAAAATAGCTGCAGTGGTCTGGCAAGCTTCAGGAAGCAGGTGGATCTGAGGTACCTGTCTCCAAAATTACAGTGCTGAAAATGCCTGCTTGCCTTCTGCTTAACCTGGGAAGAAAAGACAGATTTTTTCACCCACAGTATTAGTCACCAGGCTCCTCTTTTTTACATCATGACATGCCTAGAATTGCCCCAGTCTTGCTGGATCTGAGTGGTATAGCCTACAAATGGGAAAAATTGTGATTCAGTTTTATTTGTCTATATGTGACTATGGTGTATGATGAATAAGAAAATTTGTATATATGTATTGGGTGGTATAAATTTACACACTAAAAAAGATGCTGATTCTGATTTTTACTGAATGCAGAAAACAAATGAACAATAGTTCATTCTAGGAGGTTTAGAAAGTCCTGCTTATGTCAAATGTCCTTGTCAGTCATCTGGATGATACAGGTAAATAGATACCAGGCCAAATTGCAGATGATAGTTAATAGGGGTGGCACATAACAAAATGTGTGGAAGGATCTGGAAAAACTTCAGAATGGTCTGACATAAACCTAATAAATATAAAGAAAGTGAAGCACAAAGTTTTGTACAGATATAGATCAGGAACCTGTTGGCCAAGAGACAGCCAGCCCCACTGGGAAGGATTTGGAGTGGTGCAAGACTGACAAGTGCTGCTAGTGCTCCTTAGCATGAATGAGACAAATCCCAAATTGGGCTACATCATATATGCTCTGCTGAGGCTGCACAAACACTGCACCCAGTTCAGGCCCTGCAGATGTAGAGGGAGGCTGACAAACTGCAGTGGCTTCACTGCAGGGTGGCCCAGGCCATGAGGGACTCAAAGCAGCTGCCCTCAGGTTGAGAGAGATGCACTTGTTTAATCTGGAAAAGATTCTAATAGCTGCCTACAGCCACTTGAAAAGCAATTGCAAAGATGATGGAGTCAATCTCTTCTCAAAGGACTACATAAAAAGGGACAATTTTTGTGAATTGTGGCTTGGTAGATTTGAATCACACAGAGAAGTGATGGGAGTGTGCTTTCTATACTCCCATATCCCATAATAATTTCTTTCAATATCTTCAACACCTCAACCAGTTTCAGTTGTATTTAGCAGAGAAGGAGTTTAAACCAGGTGAAATTTCCATAGTAAGTTACTCAGCTCCTCAGCTATCTCGTGTGATTTCACTCTAAGTCTCATATTCAGGTTTTCTTTTATTTGCATCGTGGAGTGAATTTGACATAAGAGATCAGCTTGGAATTCCCCAGGAAAGGAATTTCAGTCAGTTTTCCTGATAATTTTTAAGCAGATTCAAAGAGAGGTTTAGTTTATGAGTTAACAGCACATGCAGGGCATCTGCATTGACCTAGCAGACATTAACAGCTCTGTCTGAAGCATTTGAGTCAGTTGGGTCAATGATTGCCTGATTAAAAATTCTCAGTAGTTTTTTTACATAATAGACTATCATACTCAATCAAGTAAACCATACAAGAGTGTTTAGATTTGTAATTCAGAATGAGAAGAACTATTTTTCCTAGAATATAGTGGAGTTATATGGGAAATAAAGCACTAATAGAATTGCCAGAATAATTTACCATTGTATGACATAAAAGTGGCTTAAATCTCTGCTGGCAGATGAGCACACAGAGTAATGGTTCAAAGTGATCATTACTACTTAATCATGACACAATCTGCTGGAAAAGCTAGTTATAATTCTTTAAAATGAGACATTTGTATTTCCTCAACTCTTTCTCTTCTTCCTCTCTATGGCATATATCAAATGACAAGATTCATATTGAAATGAAATTTGTTCAAATCAGTTAGTGAATTAGTAGAGGAATGACCATAAATTAGTTATTTAAACTTTACTCAAATAATGAAAAGTATTTCAAATCGCAGTTATCGCTGTTATCATCACTGCCTTGAAAATCAATAGTAAATAATATATTTCTTGTTTTTACTCTAATAATTTGTATTTTATTTACATGTTTACAGGTACAGTTGGGTAGCAGTCTCCACCATAGTTCCCTATCCTAATTCTCATATTTGGTTTTGTTATATTACCTTTGTATTATTTTCTTTTCGTCCATAAGTTGTGGAACACAACTCAATTGTTGCTATTTTTAGTTTACCAAATTAACCTTCTTCAGCAAGAACACCTGCAGAAGGAGTCCCTGGAAAGTATATGAAACATTTTTTTTAAACATTTTTAAACATTTGTCCTTAATATATGAGAGGTAGTTTGAAAAACTCCATAATAATCCATAAATTATTACAAATTATGAAAACAAGTTTTTAAATTACTAGTATTTTGGTTGCCAGTTGATTCATGCCCAAGGGGCAGTAGAAAAGCAACAATTTCCAGGTGTTCTGAGTATATGTCTACTATATATGATTAATATATCTTTCTGGAATTATTTTGAATAGTGTGATCGAAATGTTTTTGTGTTAGCTTTGGAAGTCATTATTTGGCCAAGCCTGTTGCCTGGATTACTCAGTAGTACCCCATTAATGAAACCCAAGGTTTGGTGAAGCTGTTTAAGATAATTGTGCACCATTAGACACCTCAGAGTTGTATCTCTTGTTATGTGTTCCTAAAGAGCCAGCACTGTCTGCCAAAGCCCTAAAATTATTGTTGAACTTTTCTAGGTAATAAAAGGTATTGAGCCATTTTCAGTTAATGAAAAGTACTGAATGATGAATCATTAAGATATTTAAATGTACTCATATGTGAAACTCCAGAGCTCCTCAATGTTTAAAATTTAATTAATTTGGTTCTTGGTATTGATTACTAAACGTGATTTGCAAGAAAGTTGTTGAATGGATGGATCACTTAATATTTTGGTTACAATGGAATTGTCCTGTATTAAAAGGAGAGGGATGGTACTTAATGACAACTTCCAAAGTAACTTTTGCCATGGAATTCTCTGTCAGTTCATTGATCATTTTGTGACAGGGACTGTTTGAAATTCTGTGCCTCATAACAGGTCTTCCTCTGTAATAGCACTGAACCATATCATTTGAGAGGACACAAGTTGTTATTTTAAAGTCTGTATGTAAGATGGAAACAGTGAATGTAGGGATTTTAATTCGCACAGATGCTTTTTATAGCTTGTCTTATAGTAGAATTAAGTTAGAATTAATTTCATCAATCCAAAGATTTAGATGATCCAGAAAAAAAGATTATTTTGTGCTTTTATAAAAACTGCAGAGAAAAAGATTTAGAATTGTAGAACAGAGAAAGACAATTACTCTGGCAATATCAGTCTATGATGAGACTATGCACAAGGGAGAGAGGTAGACTCAGCATGAGTTAAGGGTTACTAGAAATAAGCCTTTAGTGTGAAATTCAGTCCTGCACTAAGTACCAGCACAGACATTTCACACGAACCAATTAAGGACCATTTAAGACTGCTTCATTAAGTGTCTTAAATGTAAAACTTGACTAGGTCTTATCAGTCAAATATTCACTTAAAGGTGGCCAATAAAGGTAGTAGAAAACGTTTGCTTTTCAATTACCTTCTGACCAGGACAAATCTTGCTGAGAAGCTTAGAACGGATCTATAGTAACAGAAGGTTAAGAGGTATTCTGTGCTTTCACAAGTCCCTAGCTTATTTGTAATTAGGAGATGCACTGAAATTTGCCCTGCAAGGCTGCAGTTCCTCATAGAACAGCTTGTGAATTAGTAAGAAAGAGTACTAATTGTTTGTGTGATCATTAATTAGTCATCCAGCCTTTCCATATCATCATTTAACTCCATTAAGCTTAATGTTTATACATATACTGTATTAATGATCTCACATACAGCTAGCAGTGGAATACATAGTGATTAGTGAAGCAATAATCACATACAGCATTATAAATTTCATCAGTGGTAATGCTAATTCCATAAATTAGCAGCATTATAATAGAAACTGGATCACAACTGGAGATGAATTTTTGGAGATTATAAATTATTAGTAGACAAAATTATTTCCAGAGGAACAAAACCCCAGGAAAATAGCACTGTGTCTTTGTGGGGTACTCTTTAACTAACAAAGAAACAGGGGGAAAAAAATCAAAATACTCTCCCCCCCAATAAAAACCCCTAAAACCAGCAAAATATCTTCATATCTTGAAGATATGAAAGTGATCAGTTTCAAGAGCTGTGTTTCCATTTTTTATAAGAGTTGCTCAAAATTTTGGTCAAGACTGATGTATAGACTGACTGTGATACTCATATAAAGGTGACAGAGCCCATGAGATATACAGGAAAATTTACATACCGACCATCTCAAAGACTATAAAGATTCAGGAGTAATAAAATGACACTTCTCTGGATCATTTACCACTTCATACCATGGAGATTCTCATCCTAAAATGTTTTTTTCTGGGAAAGAGTAGGAAGTAGCAGGAAGAGGACACAGTGATGGGGGTATATTCTGCTTTTTGCAGCTCAGTGCAATAAATGCATCATGAAATTAAGGAGCAATGAATTTAGAACAAATGAAAGAGCATTTTTTAATGCAGAAAATAATTAGCCCATGGAAATTTCCATGGCAGATAACCAGTCTGCATGCAATGGGGCTGGGTAATGTGTTTGCTAATGCTATTTGTGGCTGTGATAATGATGATCAAATCTCATGTGTCAGAGAAATATGGAAAGGGAATACTCCTTTCTTTTTCTTACTGTCATTTCAAAGTCAGTTAGATATTTTATGGGTATATATAGTAGAAACATAAAGTATGAGAGGAGCTGTAGAACAGAAGATGGACCCATTATGACAAATTCTCTATTACTTGCTCTGTGAATACCCAGTCCAGAATACCCATTGTTGCCAAACTGCAGAAGATATTTTGATTGTAAGAGTTAGTATGGACAAGCAAAGCTGATAAATGTTAGTGCTAAAATAAAACCATGGAGCAGAACTAAGTGACCCAATAACAATATCTTACAACTTTGTTATTCATGATACCTGATTTATACTGTAATTCTCACTGATTTCAATGG
Organism: Muscicapa striata striata; assembly: GCA_030060385.1. Classification (NCBI taxonomy): domain Eukaryota; kingdom Metazoa; phylum Chordata; class Aves; order Passeriformes; family Muscicapidae; genus Muscicapa; species Muscicapa striata. The sequence continues at coordinate 5,010,681 of JAREIS010000057.1, read as the reverse complement.
TTCTTTGTGATTTACATTACTAAAATGACAGTGAGATCAATTCTTGCACAAAAAGGCATTTTCAGCAGGGAGTTTTCTGTCTCAGTGCTATGTTGCACAGGTTTAAGCACTATTTTCTCTTTTGTCACTTCTTGGTCAAGACATATTCTCTGTAAAAGGTTTGGGAAGAGTTCTGTCACATTAATACTTTCTAACTGAAGGCATCATTTGCCAGAGCCTATATTCAGTGTCACACTCTTTTAAAGAATTGCTCTTGGCAACACAGCCTAATGGTATTACAAATCCTGTCACAATATCAATAGTGAAGTGGGAAGAGAGTTAGAAATATTAGGATAGTGCTCCATAGTCATAGAGCTTGGCAAAGAATAATCTGACTCTTCTCTTGCTCATACCAATGAAATGTTGGCAACCTCAACTATCCTGATTTTCAGTCTGTTTGGGAGACCACTGGAATCAATCTTCACCTGTCCAAGGGGAACAAAGTCTTCCAATTTAAGTGCTCCACAGTGTTCTAAATAAGAAACTTGAACTTGGTGTGTAAATGGATCAGTATCATCATTTTTTGTTTCAAATTTAACAAGTAATTAAATTGCCTTAGCAAAATATTCTTTTGGATAAATTGTAAAGTAAGATCATATAATGCAGCAGACTCCATATGGAGTTTTGTACATGTAGTACAATTTGTCAAAAACCCACTTAAGAAAACATCAAAGCAGTGTGAAATTTGACCGTTTCAGACTACTGACTGTAGCCTGTCACTCACAATGCCCCACCAGATAATTGGATAAGTCATGACAGAATGAAGTATTTATTTGCTTCTTTCTGCACATTTCTGAATACTGAGATAATTTCCAAGACAGAAATAATCTGGAAAGTTTACAAAATTTCTTATAATTTATGAATACATTTGGAGGGTGTGTATACCATTATAGATGAAAACCTCATAGTCTTAGTAAAAACAAATTTATTCAGTATAACAAACTTGATTATGTATGTCAGAAGATTTTTAGTGATTTCAATGTATTATTTTATACAATTAGTTTGACTTTAATTTTAAGTCTTAGAGAAAGTGCAAGGTCTTTGTGGGAATAATTGGCTGTTATTATCTATTCTGATGCCACCTTGATAGGTCAAGAATTTCTATGCATTGTTGGTATTGCAGAAAGTTAGTAGTGACAAGTAAGTATACCTAAAATGCAAAAAACCTTAATGTATTCAAGCCATTCAGTAGTTTCTGATTTTTTTTATCAATATAAGTAAGCTGTTTTAAATGTTTACCAGGGAAAAAAGTAAAAGCATTCATGAACTCAACCCTTACAAAACTGTTGTATTGTGCAGAATCAATTATTTTTCCTTCTGTAAAACCATCAGAAAAATTAGTGGCTCCCTAAGGTATATTTAAATATTCTTTGATGAATTTTCTTGTGTCATGCTTAATTGTGCATGTGTCACACAACTCCACAGAATGTGTACAGTGGGAGCAATCACTTCTCCTATATAACTGTAATATGGTTTCATATATACAATGAATAATTTACATACATTGGATCTGAGCAGGAACAACCATATTTAATGCAGTCCTTTGGTGAAAAGATTCTTGTCAGTCATCTATTCCTGGGCAGATTGTTATCTACAAAGCAAGAATCCAGTCTGCATGTAAGGCAAAGACTGTGTCTTTTGTTAGTGTAGTGTGCTCAAGCGAATCAGGAAGATTCAAAACAATTCAAGTATTTTTGTTTTTTTAAACACCCTGATTTTTATGTGTCCATGTATCAACCAGTCCCTAAGTCAGGAAGCAAATAGAGAGTCTTGTATTGCATGCACAGAATGTTCCTGCCAAGGCTGGACAGCATTCCTGGCAGTGGGAGTTACTCATTACAGTTCACCTGGTGTCACTGCTACTACCTCAGAAATCTCCTTTCTCCCAAGAGCCTTCACACAATTTTCACTGTTCTTTCTTCCTTCCCCCCTCCTGTGTTATCAGCACTGCAAGCCTGGTTAGGAGCACACAGAACTGGTATTTCTGCATCCTCTTGGTTTTAGGCATTTGGAAAAGAAAGGAATTTTTCCTGTTCATTAAAAGGTATACAAAGGAAAGTCAATAATCTTCATCAGTTAATATTTTATATTTGATGTGTGACTTGCGTGTATGGAAACAATAATTGCTGCTTGCTTTTACATGAGGGTTGGGATTCTGGCATCCTTGAGATTTGTTCTCCAGACCAGAGTGGGCACAGGCCATTTCCCCCAGGCTGCATTCTCTGCTTCTCTCTACAGTGTTTTTCAGTGTCTCTTCCATCCCACCATTACCTCCCATGCTCTTTTCTGCCCTCAGTCCAGTCTCATTTTGTTCAGCTGTCCAGTATCCACAGGCTTCTCTTGCAGCATCTCTCTGACCACTCAGTCTCTCTCTCCTGCTTTCTACTGCCCAGTTTCAGTTCCAAGCAATTCTGTCTTCAGTGTCTTGGCCACAATTTCTCCCAGTGTCTCTCTGGAATCAAATGGGACAGTTTTTATTCTGATCCTGGAAACATCTAAACTTTCAGAAATGTTTTTACATTTTTTTCCTGATGTTTTCTAAAATCAACCTGAGAATCTTGGAAATTTCCTAGAGCTTTCCAGTCTAAATAAGCCCTTTTTTTAAAGCTGTGAGCAATTGAGCATATGACTTTATAGCTGTAATACTCACTAACCTTAACAGAAGACAACCTTTTAGCCTTGCCTTATCAGCTGTGCCAAATAATATTCTTGACTCGTGTCTTGTTATGCTGTTAATTCATAATATGTGATTTCACTGAAATAGCCTGTTCTTGCTACCATGAAAATTATTGACAACATCACTGCTAGCTATTTTTTGCTGTGTTTTAAAAATATTCAAATAGATCATTGATATCAACATATAAGTGTTGTAGCTCTAAGTTTAAACTAAGTCTTGTAGACAAAGAGAATATGTGACTGGAGGACTGAGCAGAAATAGCACTTTTTATTACTACAAATACATCTTTTTTCTTTAAAACAAGAGGGAGGAAGTCAGTTCTTTGATGCTAATTCTATTTTTAATTATTTTTAGGGCCATTTAATATAACCAGAAAGTTTGAAGATTGAAGTTTCATGTTGACACTGTACATTACAATTTAATGACCTAGACTTATTTACACATAAATTAGTTTTTTAATGGTCTAATTAACAAAATTCATCAGTTTGCCTCTTTAAATTAAGTGACTTCAAGGTAGTATCTTTTAGTAATTTCAAATGTTTAATAAAAGATGAAGGTCTCCTGTTACTTTAAGTGAGTACTTTCCCAACAAACTGTTTCATGGTAATATGCTATCGCTTTTTCAAAATATCGGTCTTTACATTCAGAATAAATTCAAAATAGGATCAATTCTTTTAATTTAAAGTTCAGAGGAATTTGGTATTTTGGGTAGAAAAAAAAATAACCTAAAGCTTTACATCTTGATAAACTCCTGTGTGAGTTTACTCCTGGCTCCCAGGAACTGCACTTTTTAGAAGAAGGTTCTGTTTTCCTGTTGAAGTGCAAAAGGTCCAGTGAGTGAAATGAGAAGTATGTCCTCTCACCACTAAGAATGTTCTCTGCTTCTCTCAGCTGCTCAGTCAGACTTGATCCATGGTGGATTAAGTCCAGCTGTAGGAGTTTGGTTTTATTAGGAGATTTAATTATGACATACTTTTGATTTTTAAGCATTCTTTTTTGCTGTGTTATCTAGAAAGCAATTTACATCAGAAAGAAACAATGTATTAATTTTCTGCATTTTATTATCTCTTGTCAGGAAGCTTCCAAGTACCTTGTAGAGAAAAATTCTGCCCCTTTTTAAAGAGCAGGAAGCTGGGATATAGAATGAATCAAGACTTGCCCAAGATCACAGAGAAAACTGAGCAACAGATTTCTTCATTCTTAGCTAATTCTTAATATTGTGACGCAGGCCAACATTTCTGATGTGCAGTAGTAACTTAAATAAGGGGCAAACTTCAGGTACAAGAGGAGCCCCACAGGCTTCCATGGGGCTGCTTGTATGAATGAAGCTGAGCATTCAGGGAAGGTATTTGCAGGATTAAGGCTCTTCATATGGTGGAGAATTGAGCTTTATATATACTTTAAATAGATTTCCAATCCTTTGTGCTTCCCATTGTCCTGTGTTGTCTCTCACTCTGAAATAGGGCATATCAGACAGCCAGGAGAACTGAGCAGACAACTGGAAGGGAGAAGGCTGTCTCCTATGAATTAAAAAATCTAAAGCCTGACCCCCCAAATCATACGCTTCAGTTTCAATAACTTCCATGGCTTTGATATCAACGCTGTGATTCTATTTTGGTTTGTCTTCTGATTTTTGAACTCCTGGGGTTGGCTACACTGACATCATCTCTAAATTTGGTGGGGAGAGAAAAAGGCAAGCATTGTTAGGGTGAAGGAGCCGGCACAGCAGCAGCTGCTGATTTGCTCAGTCAACACAGTGTATTTTATCACACGGCTTGAGATCGAAGGTTTCTCAACTATATTTTTAGCACCTTAAGTAAGAGCTTGTTTGTTTTTTGACTGAGGTGATTATACCCTTGATGAGGCGCTACTGCTTGTTCTGCAAAATAATAAAGACTGTTAATCTTATGATAGACTCAGGGGTAAAAACAAGCATCACTCTAACATCTATTATATTGCATTCATAGTCAGAACATCCAGAAAAGAGACCTGCATCTTTTAAATCATTATTATCTCCGCTTTATTGTGCATTGCTTTCCTTCCAAAAGACAAGAAGTAAGTTACCAGAGTCTCCTGTTAGTGCTGGGGAGCCATGCAATTTAAGTAAATAACAACATAGAGCATCAGCACAATCAGAGCAGGGGACAGTTCTGTTTACGAGCTGTACCTCAGGAATATTTTTAGTCTGTATCCCTTGGAGAAAGGATTTGCAGCAAGGAACACAGTGTGTTCAGGGAGTCCACTGTCACCTAAATAGCCCCTGCACTGGAGACCATGGAGTGCTGCAGACCATAATTAATCATTGAGCTTGCTATCAGTGGCAGGTCAGTGATTTGGTGGCAGAGCAGAGAGCCCTGTGAGCCTCTCCAGGGCACTGTTGCAGGCAGCTCTGCAGGAAGGGCAGTGCAGCAGGGCTGGGGCTGTGCTGGCACAGCTCCGCAGGCACGGGGACAGCGCCGGGCTCATCCCGACGGGAGCAGTGGCACCACACTGCGCTGCTCCTGGCGCCAGGGAGCCTGGAAATAGCACCACAGCTCTGCATTGTGTTATGCACACACGCACCTGGTGAAACACGAACAGAGAGGGGAAATCCTGGCCCCAGTAGAGTCTGTGGGAGTTCTCACATTACTGCAGCTGGTTCAGGATTATACCCCTCCATGCTTTTTACTGGATTGAGGTTTCCCACCTCCACATGGATTCATCCCACAGCTGGGATCATTGTGTCCTATTCATTGCAATTTTTATTCTTCATCCAAGTTGTTTTGCAACTGTTATAAATGGAAGAATAAAAGATAAATCTCTGGCAATGTCTTGTATGTTTAGATAGAAAGGTCTTCAGGAACAAGGACTGCCTTTTACTGTCTGTTGCTATAGTGCCTAGCACAATAGGGGCCTGGGTCTTCTTTGGAATCAATGCAGGATCCTCATTGTAGGAATAATGTTCCTGAGGAGATAGAAAAATACAAGAGCTACTCTGTAGTGCAGTCATGTGCCATAATGGCATAAAATAATTTGACATCAGACTGGTCCCATTCTGTGTGGGATCACACCCTGCTCTGCAAAAACTTCTCCAGCACTAAAAATAATCCTTCATATGGCACTGATATTCTTGCAGTAGCACTGGTGATTTTAGAGACTGCCAGAGCTCCCAGTCCCATATACAGATCCTATACTCTAACCTGGGATTAAATTCAGTGGAAAGCAGCTACACAGGGGATGAAATGCAGATAATATTTAACAGTACAAGAGCTGCAAGTCAGAATGTGAGCTAAAAAAAATGTGCTCTGTTAATATGAGGTGGATTTAAATAGGTAAGAAATTATCTGCCAGGATGGAATTTGGCAAGAAGACCAAACTTAATTCTCTCATGTCATCCAAAATCTGTCGTGTCCATCTGAATAATGTCCTCCCAGATGGAAATAGGCAGAAACTTTCCAGTAAGCACTACTTCATTAGAAAATGCTGAGTTACTAAGACCAAAAATACATCACAGGAAATTCTATGGGTTTCTGAGATTTTCTGTTGGGTTTTCTATGGCTTTCCTCCAGCTCCAGAGCACTGAGCAGGCTTCCTGAAGCTCAGCTAGGAGCTGAACCTAGAAGCTCACATATATTCCAGGTATCTTTGGTAGAGTTGGAAACCCTGAATTTCTGAGATCTCTGACCCAAGTTGGGGCTCCTGCAGCTTTGAGTCCTTTATTCAAAAATTTGGATACCTTAATTCCTACGTCAACCCCCAGTCAGTGGAGGTGGAAACCTGGAAGCCCTAGGAAGGCTTCCCCAGTAGTGGTTCATTCTTTTGCTCCTCTAGCAGTGGTCAGTCTGAATTCCAAGATTACTTGTTAAAGTGAATGTCCATATTTCTGAGGTTCCTACTCTGTTGGTAGGTGAGAAACAAGCAATCCCAAACCCTGAGGCTTTCAGTTTTGCTGCTTTTACAAGGGTTCCTGTTTCCAGGTTCATCTGAGATTTTTACACTTGACTCCATTTGTTTCAGGCAAAATAATCAGCAATAAAACTATCTATATTTCCCAATTTAAAATTTTCAGAAATTTAATTCCATTGAAAAATTTGAGAATCTACTATTTTATTCCCATTCAAAACAGAAAATAAGGAGCCGAAATCTTGAATTTGGGTGAAAGCATCTGCAAGCACTGTCTGGGGGATTACTCAGTGCCTGCTCCTTGGACTGCATGCTCCATGCTGAATTGGTAGCATCACTCCAAAACTCTGCCTGGGGGTTTGCCATCTGAGGTGGTTTGAGTGAGTCATTCTCAGCCTGTGAGGTGTGGCATATCCAGACTGGGAGGTTGATAATATTTGGCACTTAATTGTTGGTGCTTTATTGTTTTCACTAGAGCTGTTAAATGTTTTATAATCTTCAGATATCCTGTTTTTCAACCACGACTTTTGCAGTGTTGTCAGGTTCTGTTGAAGCACATGAACACTATGTTCAGTCATGGTGTGTGCAGAGTTCAAAGCTTTGTGACTGTTACACAGAACCTCCCTGTGCTTTTGGAGCTCTAATCCTTCCTCTTGACAGAATCATTAAAAATAGCTGTGGATGTTCAACATGCTCCGTGCAGCCCATAACAACAGCATTTCATTGCATCAGAGTTAATAACTGTGCAAGGACTGAGCACTGCTGCCTGGTGCTGTGTGGCAAAGTGCTTGCAGGGTCAGGATTGGAGAGAGCTTTGGCCAGGATTGGATTGGAAGGATTGGAAGGTGTCAATGCCCAGAATCAGAAAAGTCAGAAAAGGATCATTCAAGGCAGTACAATGGAATTTCCTCACCAACTGTTTTTCCAAAATTATATTAATAAACAGGTAATCTTAGAATTATTCCAGCAGATCATGCACAGAGACATCAAAAAAGAAATGGTGCTGGCATTGTTTTATGTATAACGCCTGAGATGTCAGCACTGTGCAGTGATTTCACACTGGTGCATAACGAGAGAGAAAAGGTATAAGCTGGAGGAAAGAGCAAGAAGAAAGAAAAGTTTCAGACAGTATTTGTTTAAAGAAAGAAATCCATCATATGGCTTTTTAAAATGAGGATAAAACTACTCTCTCCAGCTGCATACAAATGGGAGAGCAGCTCACATATTAAAATGGATCTGGGACTTTCAAGTACTTCACTCAATATGCAGAAAATTATACTGGATGTCGACAGCTTTTCTCCACAGAGAAGACAGCTGTGGGGGTCCTTTTATTAGACAGCATAAAAAAATCTTAAAGTGAAGTTTTGCCAAGTAAATAGGCAACTATTCGATAAAACAATCAAGTGCTGTTTTTATTTTGCTGTTCGGTGTGGAGTTTGTTACATTTCCTGCAAATACAGAAAACAAATCCCTTTTTAGGACTGTGGGAAGTACTCATATATGACAAATGGTGATTGGTACACAAATGTGCTGAGCTGGTAATGTCTGTGCTCTTCAGAGCCTATGAATCTTCTGACAGTGCTAGTGTGATGTTAAAGTAGATAAAAATATTTTTCTTTTCCATTCTGGAACAGAACCTGGGAACCTTCCTGATAATTAGGGATGATGCCATGTGAAACCACAAACCCTCTCCATTGTCAAAATCTCTGTCCAGTTCCGTGTGTGAACCATACATGTCACCCTTATTCTCACACAGGTTCCCCTGGAGAGAGCCAAGCCCTGGATTCAGGCACTCAGAACGACCTGCTAGATTCCAGCTCCTCTGAAACTGCCTCACTCTCCACCTCTCCATGGCTGGGATCAGTGCAGCCCTAAAGGCAGGCTCACAGGGTTTAGATGCATGGTGATTGCTGTGGAAGTCCTTTTGTTCAAGAGTGGCTTCCTGCATGTCCCTGTCAGCTGATGGTGAAAAAGCCCATCCTAAAGTAGTTCTTCAGGGATTCTTTGAGTCTTCTGCAAGAACAGAGGGAAGGCTGTTTAGAAAAAAGTTTATACTGTTGAAAGTGATGGTTATATCTTTTGCAAAATATTTATGATCCTTGTATGAGCATCTGGGACACAAAACAGTTAATATGCAAACAACAGAGCTAACTGGGATATTACAGAACATCAGCAAACATATACAATATAAATTTGACAAGAGAGATAAAAATCAACCTGGCAGCTCTTAATTTCCATTTCCACTCAAAAGGCAACTTCCCAGGAACAGCTGCACTATTCCCATGCTTTACTTCTCTCAGATTCAAGAAGAGCCTTTACTTTTCAGGGAAGGAATGCTTCCTCCCTGCAACTTCATATATTAGCTCTCTTGGGTTTTCCTCTCTTAATTGCTTTCAATCAGAGCAGAGGTTTCTTTGTTGTTTGTCTTTTTGTGTTTTCTTGCAGAGCTACAATTAAACACCAATTACAATTTAGATAGGTGACAATGTAATGCCATTCCTGCTTAACTGCCTTTTTCACTTCTTAATAACATATGTTTTAATCATAGTGACTGTTATCGCACAGAAAGCCAAATGCATCAAATATAGAGGCTATTATTCAGTTTAAAATGATTGCCATTTAAGAAAAGTAAAAGGACTCATGAAATTTATATACTGAGAGAGTTTTGAAAATCTCTGCAAAGGCACGTGAATATTTCTCATAGTGCATTGTGAGATATGTCTGCAGCTAGTTCTTATTTAAAAATCCTTACTCAGGTTCAAAAATTCATCCCATTTTATGTCTTTATAATGTGTACTTTTTTCTTCATTTTCTATAGTGTAGAAATGAAAGGCTAAAATCATCTCCGTGCCTTGTCGTTTCACAGGTTATTGCACTGCCTCATTCTTCAGCTTTTTGCCACAAAGACTCTTTGAAGTTTGCCCAGTTCTCTCAAACTGACTTTTGTATCTGACCTCCACCAGCGCTTAATTGAGGGATATTTGCTAACTTGAGTAGTCAGTATTGCATTTTCTGTCAAATTTCTCTAAACCTCTTTTCCCATGTCTACACAAGGCCCAAATCCTCACCCATAGCACAGTAAAGTGCATAATGCATCTGCTTTTCCCTGACTCACCTTCCTCTATTCCTCTCCTGTATCTACAGAGCTCATCAAGGTGAGAATTTATTACCACTTCATTGACTTGTGCTACATTCCCACTGGGATTTCAGTGCCACGTGGGGCTTCTCAGTGCTAGAATGACATAAATGTTTCATAAAGTAAATTTAGAGAAGGAAGAAAGGGAGGCAGGAAGGTGTCAGGTTCCTCAGAAATGTTGAATAATAGGACTGGAAGGAATGCTGCCGGTCCCTGTAAGCCGAAATTCCATGATGATGTCTCGATTCTGTCACTACACAAGGCACTCCACAGTTGTTAGTTCTGGTGGGCGTTGCACAGTAAAGATGCATTAGAGTAATTACATGGTAATGACAGAAGATCATGAGTTAAAGATGCTGTGAATCCTGTATACACATCTGAAATTGTTTGGAGCTGGTGCAGGAGGTGTATCCACATGGAATTTGATAGCACTGATATTGTAATTAAAGCTGAGGAGAGAGATGAGGTTTGTACTTATTTCTTACTGCTACCTGTGAATATTAATTAGCTCATGGAGCCACCTGACCTTAGCAATAATCAGTTCTGTTACAAAGAGCAGAAGGGAAAATGTGAACTGCCCTCTAAATATTTATTAAGAAAGCTGAGATGAAAGGAGCCTGGTTGTGGTAGAGAACAGAGGTTCCTGGAAGCCAGGTTGGCTCCTCCATGGTGGAAGGAAGATCAGAATCTTTCCATTTTCCTCTGCTTTGAGGAGGACAAGGACAATTCCATCACCACACAGGTGACAGAAACCTGCTTGGTTTGGCACACAAATGAGTAAGAGAACATCAGGTCTGCAGAGATTTCTCTGAGACTTTCTGTGTTCCTGCTTGCCTTCCCACCTGCATGGGCTGTATGGAGAAGTGACTCCAGACAGCCAAAAACGTAAGCCTGAGCTCAAGAGTGTCCCCATGTCTGGACACCACATAGATTAGTCTTTTTGAGGGTTTCACATCACCCTCAGAAAGAAAGGAAATTAAAATTTCATCATTTGTGAGATGAGATGAAAAGATCTCATTGGAAAACGCTGCATTTTTGTACTGGGGAAAGCCCTGAGAATTAAACTAAATAAAACTGAAATTCTAGTCCCATATCTTAGGCTGCCTGGCAATGTAATCCTTTTCTCCATTCCCACTAATAGTGTACTGTGGGCTTTGGGGATACCTGGAAAATTTGGATCAGGGAGAAATCTGAATGTCTGTTGTTTACAGATGGCAAGTAAAAGCCATGGAGAGAAGGAAGATTATATCTATATCTGCAGCATAACTAGGTAGCTCTCTTTCTTTCCCTGGTCTTGTTTGCTGCAGTCAGGAGCAGCCTTCCTAATGGTTTCCTGGTAAGGCTCATTATTGAGTTCATCTTTTTGTCCTTCTCACATCTCCCTCATCTCCTATCACAGTTCCCTCCCCAGCCATGAGGATTTGATCACCTGTGATACACAGACTTTGGAGTCTGTGTGGAGGGACAGGCTGTGTTAAAAACGAGGTGTGTTCTTCATCTCCTCAGGTTGACTGGAAAGTAATTCTCCAAAGAGGTGGAAGAGCACGGTGCTGCTGTGCACTGGTGTCTGGCTGCTGCCCTGCTGGAGATCCATGAGCAACAACAGCACGGCAAGTCCTCTTTCTTCTTTCCTGACAGCACCACAGTACCTGTATCTTAATCAGTCAGTGTCAGACAGTGTCACAGGCTCTGAGCGCTGCTCGCAGCAAAGCACAGCACAAACGCCTCCCTGCTGCTGGTAGCTTAGGTTACCATTACCAGGCTGATGTAACACTCCTGTGCTCCAGACAGGCTGAAACCATCACAAGTGTTGGCACCAACACGTGCTCAGACCAAGGCACTTCTAGCCCTGGGTGTGCTGGTTTCTGTGCTCCTGTGACTCTGTCAGAGTCTGTCACAGCTACACTGCTGATGACAGCACAGATGGAAGCCGAGGTGCTGGAGAGGGGAGTGATGAAAGGAAAAATGGCTGCTAGGGTCACTGATATAATTTTAGTCATAAATGTTATAGGGAAGGATGAATTTATGCACATTTTATATGAAAACATTACATCGCTCTTGGGCTATCTGAATTGTGACTTTTGACTGGCATGGTTTAAATCAGAAAGGATAGAAGGGAAGCCTCCCTAAAATGAAACCATGACAAAAGATTTTTAGCAGAAACAATCAAATAGCTGAATAGAGAGAATAATTGTAGCTGCATCAAAGTCAGAATGGTTTACTGTTTCCAGCAGTGAGTCTGGCATCAAAGGGAATCCTAAACCTGAAATCCTTGGAAAGAAGTGGGTTATCAGCAGATACAAATTGATTCATGTGGAGAACAAAGACAACATTTTGTGAGTGGGATAGCCCAGCTTTTCCCAACTCAGTGACAGCTTTCCCCTCCTAGAGCCTGGAGTGGTTAAGCTTGACCTTTCACCATGTTAACACATTTTCCTCAAGGCCCTGTACCTTCAAGGTAGGAATAAATGAAGCTTTATTTTTTTAAGTATAATATAAATTACATCTGCTCAGACCATCCTGCTGGGAAAGTTTTCAAGTTCCATAAGCAAGCTAAAGCTGTAGGTTAACACGGGGGCCTGGTGAACTGTGCTCACCCGTGAGCACTGAATGAATATTCACAGCAGCTTTAGTAAACATGTGGTGTTTAAATGTTTTGCAGAATAAGAGGCACCAATGATAAACTTCAGCAACTGGACTTTCTGTTTGTTGGTTCCCATTTCATGGGCCCTGCTGATGCTGTAGAGGCCTTTGCTGTGTATGGAAAAGAAACAATTATTTGGAGCTACCTTGCTAGTAACAGCATAGAAGGGAGGCAGAGCTGCTGCCACAGGGCTGATGAAAGGAAAAGATCATTGTGGTGGCTGATATAATTCTAGTGGCACGTGTTACAGAGAATAAAGAAAGTAAGTTCAGAAGTGTGGAAATGCAGAATGATGACAGCTTTACACTGAGTGTTCCAGCTTGGCTGGGTCAGTCTTCAAACAGAGGAACTTATGTGCAGAGCAGTGTATTTGGGGTCTAAGATTTATTGTTGAGGGTATTCCTTCTGTCCCCCTTTTAAAACAAAAGCATTTTCCCCAGTTAGGATGTGCCTCAGTGTAGAGATGTGTCCTCCACAGCACAGTCTAGCACTCAGGCAGAGCTACCTGTGCCTTCCTGCTGCATGGCACAATAACAATTCCAGGATGTCTCCTGCAAAACACAAACACAAATGGATGCAGAAATCAGTGGCACCTTTTTTTGCAAGAACAAGGCCATTTACGAGTTTGAGCTCTGGCAGAATTGCGACCTTGTTTAGAAACAAGATATTCAGTAAAAGCAGTATGTTCAATTTTCATTTTTTAGGCCCTACAGAAGTTGTAAATATTTTGGAAGTTAGAAAGAATACAGAAATGCTCAAGTACTGCATATTCAGAGGCCTCAGATTTAGTACAATGTTTTATGAGACTACCTCATAATTCATTTCAGCTGCCCCAATAGTAAGCAGACAGTGGTGTTTCAGGGGCAGATTGCAGAGGTCACAACCTTGTGCACACAATATATTGAACAATTCCATCATTCCTGCCTTCAAAGTGAATTTAGACTGACATAGCAGAATAGAAGAAAATGCTTAATAAACTAAAGGTTTTATTGCACACACACAGTCTCATAGGTATGCATTCAGCAAAGAGTGGGCATGACTCTATAATAGGTGCACTAAAAAAAGCCATCTGTTTGTATTAATATCCCCTTTCACCACACTGAGTAAAAAAGACCTTTTCAGTTATTTTGTTGTCTATCCTCCCCACCTTTACATTTGTTTGACTATAGTATTACCTTAGTAGAGAAACCTTGTCACAGAAAGTGATAAATATGAAATTTAAGAGAATGAATCATTTATGGGCAGGAGCAGAGGCAGTGCACTGAGCCAAGCAAGGGAGTCAGGAGACTGTGCCCTGGCAGGAGTGGTCTGTGCATGTCCTCTGGTGAGGAGAGAAACTTTCCACAGTGCTGCCCCTCCAGCCTCCTATGAAGCAGCAAAGCAGGAGCTTCCAGGGGCCAGCTCATCAGCCCAGATGCTGAATCAGCCCAAGAATATTTAACTACGGCAGAAAAATGGATCACACCAGAGGATTTTCTCCTTGAAGAGAACTTCACATTGTTCTGATTAGAGATGGAAATTTCTGAGGTATTCTGGACTTCTTAAAAGGTCTCAGCAGTTTAATGGAAGTAAAAATGGAATCCATGGTCACCTTAGGCATAAACATCAGTTAACCCTTGGATGTGATAAGATTTGTAAGGAAAATTTTCAGACCTTCATTGCTTTGAAAAGATCCATAGCAAAACTATTTGATAAAACACTCCCAGTCTTTAGCACCCACCCATTCACAGTACCTGTTATGAGAAAGAGCTTTAGTATCCCTAATTTCAAGACAAGCAGCTGAACTCCAGGAGGCTTAGATGAATTCCTCCAGGATATCAGAGTGCCTCAAAAATGTTTGAGAGCCTAGGTCAGACTGACCCTCTAGAGGCCAGAATGAAGGATGGGAAGCAAAGCCTTAAATGCAAGGCCTTCATGCCTTAAATGTTAGTCATAAACACAGCACCATCCTTGTGCTATAAAGAAGTTCCTCACCATAAATAATTCCACATGAGCAACACTTGCAGCTAATTGTTTTTGCTTTGCAGTCTCGCTGTTCTGTTGTTATGTTGTACAGCCACTGTGACCCTACTTTTCAGCCATGTGTTGTCAGTCATATTTTTGCCTCTTGTTGCATTGCTGTCAGACTAAGCTGTTTATGAGTCCCTGAAATGTGAAATTTTGGTCTTATTTGGTTTTCAGCTAACCCTGTTGCTTAGATGCAGGAATATCACATTTACTATACAGAGAGATTTATTTAAAACCCAGTAGTGAGTTACACTGAGGAATCTTCAGCAAACCATGACAATAAATAATGAGAAGATGTTTGCCTGGAGGACTTCCCTAATGAGGTTTGGTCTTAGGCAGGCATTCTGTTTAGAAATCAAATCCTTTATTCCTTGAGATTTTCATGTTTCTCCCTATCTAGCAGGGTTTTCTATGAGCTTTTGTTAATAATTGACCTTGGGGTCACTCATGATTACACATAATGCAAAAAGACACCAGGAACATATCTAGGGGGAAAATGTACAATTCTGATGTCTAATATTTATTTATTTTTAAACAAAATATCAGTTTTTTGGAAGTAGGCATAGACTAATATGCTTAAAAGGAGACTATAGATAGTTGTGAATTAGAAAATAATATTGTGACCCACATTTGTTCAGATGAGGATTCCTGCTCTGAGGTGCACCTTGTTGTGTTGTTAGTCTTCTGTTGGTTCTCTTCTCAAATGGATTTTCCTAAATGAACTCACTTCTGTAACTGTGGCATTTGTATTAGTTCACCCTCCAAAAGCCACTTTCCTTTGCCAGTGCCAGCCTGGCTGTCTGCTCCCTCCGTGACACAGAGCATCTATGGTGACATGGGATTGTTACATGAGGGAATACTTCACCAGTTCAAACCTTCATCTGTCTGTAAGGTACACAGATCCACAGTTTTCCAGCATGGTGTTTTGGATACTCTGTTATAAGGAGTGATAGGCAACACAGTGGAGGTATTTGCAAATACACAGGTGATGTGTATATGATGCATGTAAAGGAAGAAAATCTGTAGGGAATGTAGTAACAGCTTTTTATGTTTGAGGGAGGTGGGTGCAGTTCCTACTGATGATCAGTGAACCCCCTGGTATTCTCCATCACGAGCCTGTAGATGAATTTCACACCTGATAAACGTGTTTTAGTATTTCCTTGTAGGTTTACTTAATGCCTGTTAAAAAGAGAGGGAAGCACTTTTTTACCTGGACACTAAGAGACATGAATGTACTTACCCAGAAACCAAGTGTCCTGAATAAGCTCATTGTGCATGGAGAGTCATTTACTGGATGTTTCTTGGATCCTTCAGAGTAAATAGACATTCAAGTAGTGGGATAGGTAAGTCACCAGACTTTGTCCCCTGTGTGCAAATCCCCACCGATTTTTAAAGGTTGTCAGAATGCATGTGTGGCAGACCACAGTTATCAGGCAGTAATATGTATGGCAAATGGTTCTGGTTGAACCTTTCACACTGAAATTCTGAATAAATATCCAGGATTAAGTCTTCCTCCCTAGATATATTATCTTTACTCATTTATAGTTTATTCTTGTACTAGAAAGAACTCTCCTTAAAGTAGAGCAAAAGGGAAAAATACTATTGTCAGACTCCTAAATTAATAAAGCTGCCCAGCCATTTACTTGGAGCAATACTCAGCACCTCCGCAGGTTGAGGAGATGCACAATAGAAAATCTATCTGTTTGCCTCAGCTGCACATCTGGTAGCCCTCAGGCAGGGGACAGGTTTGAAAGGCATCTAACCAGGAGCTGCACACAGTGCCTAGTTCTTCAGATAGTGCAAAGTTCAGCAGCCAAGTTAAAAAAAATGCTGGGCTCCTTTCCTCTTTGCCTCCGGCAACATCTTGTGTGACAAAGCGAAAGCTCAGCTGTTCTGCACTTCAAATACCAGTTTGATGTCTGACTTATAATCAAAGTGCTCACTAACTCCATGCTTTGCACTTACCCAACTGTTTTAATCTTTCACAGTGCAAGCAACTTGATAATGTAATAAACAAAAGATTGACAGAGGATGTAGCTAGCTTAACATATCCCTCCAATTCCTCTACTGAGGAGTGATGGATACTTCAAGTGAAGAATTCCCCTTGTGGCTTCATTCCTTTTGAGGCATCTTTCTAGATGAACTTTTTCAATGGTAAAATCATTACAAAGTAGAAATGGAATCTCTCCAAGGGCTAACTTGGAAGCCCAGTCTAATATACAGTGCTATAGTGCAGTAATGAATCCTACAGGCAAACGAGGACTCTCTGAATGGTTTTGTAAGGTGAAGAAATGGGAGAAAATGTTGGATTGAGTTAGGCCAGAGCGCTATATTTGGCCACCTTATAATTTGGGATGTTACAAACCAAAGTCTCTCCAAAAGCTAGAGCCTAAACTCTGAAATGAGAAACCCTTAAACTCTCAAAATGTGAGCTCTCTCTATGTTACATTTTTCAAAATGAAAAGGCAGTGCTGAGAACACTGATGTTCAGGTATCTCTGATATTCAAATCTTGAACTGGATTCAAATTTTACCTCTCAGTGGCAGCTGCAGTATTTTCTGCTTCTGTTCCTTCTGAGATTGTTGCAGGGTGCATAATTCCCCAGTTACATGGCGAAAGAGGCTGGGGGTATTTTATGGCTACATCAGAAGAAAGTCCCTTCCACTCACACTGCAGCTACATCAGACCCTCTGATGAGCAACAAAATAATGCTTTAACATACCTAGGCCAGAGGAAAGTAGTGGGAATTCAGGCTGATAACCCCTCTGAGATGGCTCCCTGGGAATTTTTATATGCAAAACTAGAAAAAAATCTGGCCCATCAGAAAATAAAACTCAGTGCTTGCTACTAGGACAGGGAATAAGTGAGAAAAAAAATCATAGTCAAAAGTATATTTAATTTTCAGCATGAGAGAAAGGAAATAATCATCTAAGTTATAAATTTACAGTGAGAGTTCAGCCAACAGAAGTCTATATAAAGTTATGAAAATTAGAGACACTCGTGAGAAATATTATTTGCTTTCATCTTAGGAAAACAAGCAATTGCAATCAATTATGTTGTAATTATCATATTGATTTCAAACTATTTGGAAGATAACTTTGTGTTAATAATGCAGCTTACGCTAATAGAAGATAAAAGCTCAGTTTGCCTAGTTTGGAAATAAGAAATGCCTTGTTCAGGTTAGAGTGAACCCATTAGTCATATGTGTAACTGACCATAGTGCCAGTTCAGAACAGTAAAATTATCATATAACATCATATATATCTATTTTTGTCTTTGTGATCAAATTAATAGGAAAAAAAAATCTGTTTTCAATTTACTATTAATTGACTCCTTTGTAAGTACTAAAATTTTTTGCAAATCTGTCTGCAATCACAGCATTTCTACTGTCCTCAGAAAAAATAACAGGATTCAGTGCCCTGCTATAAATCCTAAAGCAAACCCACCACAGCTGTACTTGGCAGCTGTACCAAACTACTTCCCAGCAAAGCAGTAAGCTGAGAAAAGCCCATTATTTACTAAAATCATACTGAACGAGTATCAGGGCTCAAGTCCTTGAATGAAATGTGTATAATGTGAAAGTGATTTTCTTTTCAGAAGATTTGATAAAATTGACATTGTGTTTTCCTTAAAACAAAATAAAACAAAACATTAAATCTGAGGTTAAGGAAAGAAAAAGAAAAATCTCTAAATAATTGACAGAAGCAGAGGAGGCAGAAAGCAGAAATTTCTCTAAGTTTCTAACTACACTGTAACCACTCCCAAAAAGCCTTTTGGGTGAGTGGGATGCTTGACCATTGCCAAAGTGGGCAATGAGACAAGGAAGAATTAAGGGTGTTTGTTAGTGAGCCACCGTGTTACCTACAGGAACACAGAGGTCTGCCCCCCTTCCCTCAGCACACTCTGATGCAGTAAAGACAGAATGTCCCCCTGGGGGACCCACTGGCCACCAGCTGACTGAACAGGCCTCAGAGCTGTTTGTAATCTTTTTCAAGTTGCTATGATTTCCTTCCTCTCTATGCAATAAATGTTACCTGTAGGAATGGTATGTGTCCCCTTCTGTATTGCAGCAGTCATTATTAGGAAATAAAATTTTTTATTTACACATATACACACAATATATAGAAAATGATATATTATTACTTATAAAATTATTAAAATTCTATTATTTATATTTACATAAATTTTATTTCTATAAGTTATATATTTATATGCACATTTTATATATATATACCTTTATATATATTCTTACACTACTTACATTAATACTTTATCTACTAGATGTGTTCTATGTTTATAGTATATAAATTGCTTTATAGACTAGCTAAATATTACGTGTGTATCAAATTATATTATGTATTTTCTCATTTTATATGGTTACTATATGTACAAAATGACAACATGAAAGCTTACAGGCCCTTTCCACCTATCTGAGTGGATGGGTAGAGTAGGATAGGTGTTCAGAATACTTTTCAAAATTTTTTTTGAGTCAGTAATAGGAGCTGCTGCAGTGTCCTAGGCCCGGGCTGGTGCCAGGAGTGAGTGTTGGGGTTTTGGAGGGAAGGGTCTGCGGCTGTAAGTGATGCAGCAACAGCAGCCACCTCTGAGCATCAAACTCATGCTGCTGGCAGGGTCCCTGGGGGGTGGGCGGTGGGGGGGCTGCCCAGGGGCTCCCAGCAGAGCTCAGCCTCACCCGGGAGCTGCAGGTACCCCCAGGTGCCAGTACCTCCAGGTACAGGTACCCCAGGTGCAGGTATCCCCAAGTACAGGTACCCCAGGGGCAGGTACCCCCAGTGCAGGTACCCCAGGGGCAGGTACCCCCAGGTGCAGGTACCCAGCCCAGGGGGTCCCATGGGAGCAGCTCCTGCCCGGTGCCAGCTCTGTCCCAGGAGATGGCTCTGCAGGGCAAACCACGGCCCAGTGCAGGGCATGGCTAATAAGGAGCAGGCTTTTGATGTTGCAAAATTCTCCATCTGTTCCCGGGATTTCTAATTACAGGCATTAATCTGTGCCCCTCCAAAGAGCTATAATTGGTAGGTGTTTGCCTCATTAGTCATTCAGGTGCTGAGCCTCTCCATGCACAGCCGCAGCAGCTACGGCCAAGCAAATGTAGCTAACGGGCTTTGTGTGCGGTACCACTGCAGTTTTTGGAATTGTGGTGGATTCCAAGGACGTTTGCAGTTACTGTAGCTCAGGGGTATTTTAATATCCTGGAATGCCACAAGATGGCACTGAGTGATTCCGAGGCCCCTGGTCCCGGCCCCGCACCCGGGCAGGGCCCTGCCATGGCCGCAGGTGCGCTCTGGGCTACTCAGGGCCTTTTACAGACTAGCTGCTGGCCAGCTGCACTCAGCTGTTCGTGTGCTGTTTGGATGGCGTTTGTTTGAAGCTGTGGCTATGAAATGCTATGATTCTGTGACAGTGACATAGAGCTTTTGGATTTAGACAGATTTGATTTTCCAGTGTTATATGCAATGGCTGTTTGTGTGTTAAAGGCCTGAGCCAAACCATACAAACGGAATATGAAGCCCAGGCTGCCTAAGTCCACCAAGAGCTGACATTTGTTATTTGTTGCTGAGTTGGGTGAGTACTTAGCAAAAGGCAGAGTGCCATGGCTGTAGGAAACTCACAGATCTTGGCTGGAGGGGTCATTGAGTGGGTTCTTGTAGCTCTGCAATTCACAGTGTGCCACTCTGGCTGCTTCTTTACTGATCCCTTCCTGCCACCATGTGCCACTGTGGCTGCTTCTTTATGGGACTCTTCCTGCCACCATGTGCCACCGTGGCTGCTTCTTTACAGGTCCCTTCCTGCCACCACGCTGGTGAGCCCAACACAGCTGCTCCCTTCGCTATGGTTCATAAACCCCTTCTGTACTTGAGCGTTGGACACTCATGTCTGCACTCTCCAGGTATCCCCAGTTGATTCATAAAGACCCTTCTTGTTTTCCTATCCCAGTAAAATATCATTCCCTGCTTTTGCCCAAACCATGCCTTTTAGGCTGGCTGTAGCCTTCTGAAGGGTGCTGCAGTGGCTCAGTTGACTGATGAGCTGCAAGAATTACTTCTGAGTCCTTTTGTTGTAACACTGGTTTTGAGTTTCACTCACGTATAATGAATAGCCTAACAAACATAGTGTATTATTTCACTCCTTTATTACGTCATTTATTATACAGCAAGTTCTTTAACTGAATCAGAAAAGTTTCTGGATAGAACCAATATACTGTCATCATGGTGTAACATATGGATCTTACAAGGACTTTTTTTTCAGCAAATACATATATTGCAAAACCTGCCCAACACTAAAACAATAAGTTTTTCATTTAACAAACTTGTAGTCAAATCTAATCTTTGTTTTGCCTGGGAACTGATTTTTTTTAGGTTACTGAAAGGGGAAAAATTCTCTTTTAAATGACCTCATCTGTGAGAAGATACACATTGTCACATGCTGAAATACTACCAAAACTCTGCTTCTTTAAAAATAAGATTAATCCTACACTTTTTCTAGGTTTAAATCAAACTTTTAGTCAAAAGAAAATAAAGAATAAATAATACAGACAGTACAGACAAAGAACAGATGCCTACATTTAAACATATGCCATTCAGCAGTTAAAAAATTATTCAGACACCAACATATCAAAGGCATATTAGTGACATATGGTGTCTGACATGTTTCCACAAATGAACACATGCACTGGCTTTGATGACAACCATGCAAATTGTATCTTTCCACATGAACAGTTTATCAGGAACAGTTGGATTTGTGCTTGCACAGCAACATGTATTTTGGATTTCTTGTGGAGGACACACCATGTTGTAACCACACAGTATGTCAAATCAGGTGAATGTGTGTCAAATCATTCTCCTCCTTGTTTCCACTGAGACCCAGGCTAAGACTTTAAAGCATGTGAGCCCCAGCAAGCAGCTCTGCTTGGCAGGAAGGGCCAGCTGGCAGCTGGGCTGCTGCAAGGGACTGCATTACAGTTCCAGGAAGAACTCCTCCTTCTGGGACAGCAACCCTGTCCCCAAAAGAAGGCTCAGGGCAGGGTATCCTCTGAATCAGCCAGACAACACAGAGGCAAACTTCAGCCAGGTTGCCCATGTTCCTTTCTAGAAAGTCATCAAGGGGTAGATGTTCAGTTCAGAGACTGTGAAAGCGAGAACAGAATAAGCAAAGGTCATACTGAAGTTTGCACAAATAGCAGCTGAGGAAGGTCAGGTTGTTGAGAAGAGACTTTACTGTGCCCACATATCTAAATAAACAAGGACAAAAAAACCAAACAAAACCCCCCACTTACTTAAAAAATGTAAATTAGCTCTATAGTTCTCTTCCCCACAAAACAGCTCCAACACTGATTTCAGTGGGCAGTAGCCTAAATAAATATTTTTCTCCATTAAGCAGCTAATTTATTTTTTCATCAGAATATCCTTGAGTCTATCCGTTATTTCATAATTTTAAACAATTGCCACACAATCATGGAGGGTCTCCTAAGAATGCACTAAATAAGGAGAAATGCCAAAGTGTTATTCCTTCCCTGGCTACGTTTAGAGCCTAACAGGGTACATGTGCTGGTCCCACTGATGCCTGGACAAGGCTTTCAGCTCATCTCTGGCTCATCCTGTCACTTTAGAGAACAGAGAGCAAGCTGTCCTCCCTCCCTGGGGACAAGAGTACATCTGTTCCTCAGGCCAAGGTGCTGAAGACAGGCAGCAGCTCACCAGCGTTCAGCATAAATGCCAAGCAACTTGGGCTAGCCTAAAGATGCAGGTTTGATTGCAAGAGCTCTGCCTTGATGTTTTCTGTACTTTGGCTCCCAAGCTTGCTGCCCTTAAATAAAAATACTGTTAGTGTTTATAGAATTTCCAGTTTATTTTATCAGCCTCTCCTGTGTGCTCTCCCTGGTATAGAAAAGGGGTGGAAAAGTGCAATATATTGTCTTCTAGTCACTAGTTGGTCCTCCTTTAAGGACCTTGTAAGACATTTTTTGTGTATTGTTTCTCTGCATATGTGAGCAGCTTTACTACTTCATCCCCCTTAGGACCACTTAACAACATCAGCAAAGCAATTAAGTGTAGTTTTCAGGAAAATGCCAGAGGCATTACACTGTCTGGATGGGAGTCTCAACCCAATTATTTTCAGCTAGTTGTGAACTGTGGAAAGTGGACTTTACTTCATTATAACTTCAGTTCCCACTGATTAAAAGTCTAGTATGTTACAGACGGTAAGGAAAAATGAAACAATTAAACTTTCCATCAATAAAATTGCTGCATATTCTTCAACATAGGGGTTTACTTCTCTCCAGAGAAGTGATTAAAATGAACTGATTGAACTATAATTTGATTGACTGAAGAGCTGCAATCCATTGCACTGAATCTGAAATTCCATCTTATTGCTCTATTTAACTCTGAATATAAAAAAATTACTGGCCGTCTTGAAAAGCCCTTATGCAGTATCCAGCTGAAATTTCTTGTTGCTCACAGGCTGCAGCAGGTTCTGTTCTTTCACTGATGTGTCTGCATGATTCACAATGGATTGACGTCGAGAAAGACATGAGGACACCTAGGAAATTATATTAATACAGCCTTAGAAAAAATAGAAAGTGCCTGTTATATTATCAGGTATCTTCTTCCTGTTACATAATCATTTGGGGATTCTGAACACAAGCACAGATAAAGTGAACCCAAGAGACTGGAGAGAATAATTGTCGGGTAATATACAGTTGTTGCAGCAGAAATTAGCATATTCTCCTGATGAAAAATGCAGCTGTGATGCTCCTTCCTGATGCAGAGTTGTCTTCAGGAAGGTGTGAGG
The DNA here is from genome assembly GCA_030060385.1 of Muscicapa striata striata. Lineage (NCBI taxonomy): Eukaryota > Metazoa > Chordata > Aves > Passeriformes > Muscicapidae > Muscicapa > Muscicapa striata. The sequence goes on along the minus strand of JAREIS010000057.1, from coordinate 4,987,488 downwards.
CTTCCAGATGCAGAGGGTTGTAGGTGTGTACACATACGGATGACTCCTTCCTCCCAGGGGTTACCAGAGTGCCACTCTGGGTCTGGTCTCAAGCTGTGCTGGTTGTGAATGAGGATGCCTGAGTTCCAATGCAAACACTGTTTCTTGGGACTCAGGACAAGTTTTTGTGGTTTGATTAGACTATGAGGGCTTTGTCTGCACAGATGTAGAATTCCGCTGACAGAGGCAGGGGGTCCTATGGCATGGGGAGGGCTAATGAACACCAGCTAAGGAACAATGAGCTGCTTGCTTCTGTCAGCAGGCTACCAGGATGTTCTGGGCTATGAAGTACCCAGAATATCATTCCCCCTCTGAAACTTTAGTTGAAATGCCACTTCCTATTATGAGGTTACCCTTCTGTGTATGACACCTGCTTCTCTATTCCCACCATGTATTTTGAAATAAAACACAGTATTCGACCCATAGTAACATAGGGTGAGAATATAATATCATACTAGGCCACAGAAAGAACACCTTATATTGGTAATTAAATGTATCAGGCTGGAGAAGATGTGTGCATAAAAATGGGCAACAGCTGGGTCAAATACTTAATGTATTTCCTCTGACAGACAGCTCAAACTCTGAATGAATTTGCTCCATGTTTTCTCACTTAGATCACCCAGAACCAAGGCAAGTACTCCTTGATATTATTTACTACTGAGCTCAGTTTGCTGTGGAGCTTTGAACTCCTGGCTGTGCTGATCTACGAGGCTGGCTCATAGCTAATCAGGCCATGGATGTGATTTATGCCAGCCTCAACCCTTGTATTGCCAGTCCCAGTTTTACAGCAATACCTGACCACAGTCATGGTCCATTAATCCACTAAATGCTTAGGTCTTAATGTTTACACCTAGGACATATCAATTCTTCCTATTTGTTAGCCAAAACCTACCAGAACTGTACTGGAGTCACTGAGGCAGTATTGATCTGAAAAAATGCTGCCCTCATCCAATTTAGAAGGAACACCTCTGACAAATTGTATTTGGCACTTAATGATTGTCTTGCATTATTAGCCTTTTCCTTTGTTTCCTCTTTCCTTTTGATTACCAATTGGTGTAAATGTTATCCTCTACTCTGTCTCACCAGAGGTAACTTTGAATAAAGATGTGCAGCAACAGGAGCCTTTTAAAGGGAGACAAGGGCAAATAAAGAACCACAAATTTGTAGGTATCTCTGGAGGCTGCAGAATGTTTGCTACATTCCCTGAGCTGAGCTTTATGTACACACAGCACTGAAGCTTAAATGCCTGTTTAATGCCTATTTAATCTTTCAGTTCTTAGACAGACAGATACATTCTCTCAATTACAAGACCTTTGCATCAAAGTTGAAGCAGAAGGTGCTGTGCTTGAAGTAATTTGTACCTTATTTTCTTGCAGGACAAGAAAACAACAAAAAAAGAGGAGCCCCAAATATGAAACTAACCTTGAGACTTCTCTAATTCCTGCATGAGGAAGTGGCAGGGACCTTGCAAAGCATTTATTCATCTCTAACAGCACTCCTACATCGAAGGCAGCAACCAGAGCCTGGGAAGGACTTTTTGTCTCACTGACACAAGTCACAAGAAATCTGAGCAGTGAGCAAACAACATCAAGAGCAGGGCAGGACCTTCTCCTAAGCCCAGCCTGTGCTGGCACATGGAGGAGGAGGCGCAGACATCTGGTGACATAAGCAACTGCTTAATGTGGTTCCCCAGAGAAGTGTCAGCAAGTGCATGGACAGGAACTGGCAAACAGTTCCACCAGACCATGCTGGCCTGGCCCATCATGGAAAAAGTGAAGAACGATTCAAGCTGGTTCTGCTTTCTGTACCCGTGGGTCTCCTGGCACATGCACGGAATAACCATACCTACCAAGAAGAACATAATTTTGCTATGGATGCTGCAAATCACACATATGACTCCTCTCTCCTTACCCTGTTATGGAGAGGCAACAATTTTCTCTGTTTCAACAAGCTGATTTCAAAATCTGCAATTACACAAATATGCAAAAATGTATTTGCCAGTATATTTGTGTTTGGAAAAGTACAGCACTTTAATTACATAGATACCATAACTCCCTATTTTTACAGAAATGTGATTACCGCAATTTCTTCATTAGGAAATAGTTTCACTATTTAAGAAAATGTTATTTAAGAGGCGTGGTGTTATCTGTTTATCCCACACTGTTAACACCCCAGCAGAGCATAAGCAAACACTTGAATGCTTTCCTCCTAGCAACCAAGGTCTCTCACATCAGAAAAGCAGCATACTTGTCTTTTTCTGTACCTTGTATCGAGCCAAATTTCTCGTTTGCGACCCTTTGGCTGTTCAGTAACTATCAGATTCTTGGAATATAATTTTATGTGAGTCTAAACCAGTGACTATGGTCACAGAGCCAGATTTTCAGGCTTTTGTGTATCCCTTCTGCTGATGGAAATACTGCAAAATTAATCATAGAAATTAAGCTTCTTTACTTTTACTAACCTGCTGCATGACTTAACTCTTCAAATTATCAGCAGCTTTTGCAAAATGCTGAGTTTCTGCAATTCCCACTATGGTTAGTCTAAAACACAGATACTGAGTGTTGCCTTCAGATCTCACTCTGTCTTTCAAGGCTGGGATAATGGAGCTGGTTTTACTGAAGAAATGGGGGGTTCTGAATCTCTTGAAATCTTTACAGAATATTTGGGATCCAAAAACCCCGAACAAACCATCAAATACACTATCAGAATCCTCTCCTTGTCTACTTCCTTCTTTCCTCACATAAGGATAAGTTCTGCTTTCTTTCTTTTCTTATCTAAGAGTCTCCTTGCTAACTCTTCAAGAAAAACAGAGGAGCACCTGGGAAATCTGTCTTCCAAGGAAAAGATGAAAGATACAGCTAAGTGAGAGGATGTGTCCTTCTCAACACTGACAGTGTGGTCAAAGAGACAGCTCCCCCTGACTTTTCCCTGAAGAGTTCACAGACAACTGTCCAGAAGAGCAGTGGTGTCCCCAGCAGTTCTGCTAACAGCAGGAATCACTGCAGCACTCTGGCCTGCTGCTGCCGTGTCATTCCAGTGCCTCTGGGGTCACCTGAGTGCATTAAATTAACACTGTTCCCAGGCAAAGGCAAACGTCTGGCAACAGGATGGTGCAGCATAATAATGGGATAGGAGGGGTAGATACACATCTAAATATGAAATGATTGGAAGGAGTGGGGAGCATTGATTCTGACCAATGTGTCTTAATGCCAAATGCATGTTCTCACACAGATCTCCCAGCAGATTATGGGTGTCCTCACCACCACTTAACATTTTTATAGCTTATGTCAGGATTTTTGCATTTGTTTCACCTGTAATAATTTATTTATGAGTTTAAGCTTATTAAAAATTTGAAGCTTCATTACAAACTATCCTGGGGGAATCTCACCTGCCTCATCCTATTACATTATTATTACCAAGAGTCTAATTTATATTTAATCAGACATCAATTGAACATCAATAAAATAATAATGAATTAATAAACCATATCTTCCTAGAAATACTAGTAGCTTAGGTATGTAAGCAAAGTCAGTGCACTGCCTGTGGGTCAGCTACCAAATCCCTCTATTTGACAGAACAATTTAGTATTTAGAATATGATAATAAGCTATAAAAATAGTCTTGCGATGGTCTTCAGCTAATTCTTGTGATATTTATGACCCATACCAACCTGTTAACCTGAGCTGAGAAGTAACCCAGAGTTCCATGTGACACAGTCATTTCCAAACACTGTAAGTGCCTAAGGGACTCCATGTTTCCACAAAATGAAATGACAAAAAAAATTTGGCTTGGGTAAATGCTTAATTTTTCACTTTAACATGATCTCTTAAACTGAAATTATTTATTTTTCTACACAGAAAAATCAAAATAATTACTTTTTAAAAATCAGTATAACATCTCTCTATGAACATTCAAACAGCATAGTTCAACATTGCTGGTTGGATGTTCTGTTTTAACAAAATATCAACCCAAAAAACAAGCTTTGGCAAATACTTCTCTGCAGACAGAATTGACATTATTTCAGTCTGGGGAATTTCAGTAAAGACCCTGCTCCTATTCCACCCTATGGCTCCACAGTGATTGTCATCCCTAATTAGTGATGAATATCCATATGCACTTCTTAGGCTGATATGTTTTCCCCTTTTGTCTGCTAAGCTCAAGAGTCAAAATTTTCATTCTGGATCTTTTTTATTTCTTCAGTTTCCTACTATGTATTTTCCTTTGTGGTTCAAATTTTATCAGGGATCGAAAAAGAAACCTAGATGCAAAAGATAACCATGTTGTCAGTATTCTTCTCTGTCCCAGTACACTAAAAATCACTTAACCCTGTTCTTCAAAATGATCCCACTGAAGTCAGTGCCTCAGCCCCTCACTTCATCAGGATTTCCATGAGGGCTTTAAAGACTCAGCTAAAAGACAATACTATCCTTCCATGACAATCTGATATTTTCTAATATTCACTGACTCTCCTTTCCTTTTCATCCACAAGACATTTGTCTTTTTTAGCTGCTTGGGCCCACTCTGGCTGTGTTTTACCCAAGTAAGGATTATAAGGCCAAGTGTCCTCAGGCATGCAGCATGGGCTCATGCAAAATTACAATCCCATGGAAACTTCAATGCCACTTGGGATATTGAGAAGTCCACCAAGAAGTACTATTCAAATTTAACATAAAGAGGTTCCAGTTTAACAATTAAAATTTTATCAAGATCTAAAGGGGTCATCAGACATTCTGGTCTAATCTCTTATATGAGATTTTTATTGTTACTTCTGCATCAATCCCCACAACTCCTGTTTGAGGAAAACACATCCTATTGAGATATTTCCAGTGTTAATCTGTAAATGGAAAATCCATTGTCTTGGTGGCTTACACTAGCATTTATTACCCCACTTCTCAACTGAACTTGCCAGGCTGCCACTCCCACTCACTGTCCTTCCCTCTATGCAGGGCTTTGGGAGCCCATGTTTTGGTCCCAGGGATGCTGGTACACCACAACCTGAATGAGCTGGACTCATCAAATCTATGGGCAGCCCCATCACTCAGAAATGTGAAAGCCATTGCATGCTTATGTTCCATCCTTGGCAAGTCTGTTTATCATGAAGGATTCATCAAAGTTCAGAATCAAGGACATCTCTGTTCTTCCTGAGCAGACCCAAATACACTCCTTTTTGGGACACTCTTATGGGAAAATGATGACTAGTTTAACACAGAGAGCACCTTCCTACATCTCTGAGGGATGGTTCTAATTTTTGGGCAACCCACTTAGTGGATTTCATGTTTTCTACCATGTAACCACCATCAAATTAAAAAAAAATAAAAAATGCAACTCACCTCTCTTTTTAAAAATCTTCCACCATGGACTAGTTTCACTGCTCTCATTCAATCAAACCAGTCACTGACTTGACAGATCTTTCTCATCAGTAGGAAAGAATAAAAGTCTTCCATTTCTGGATGTGCTTTGCAATGATCCTGTGAAAATCAAGATAAATAATGTACACTAATTCATCTTTAGTGAGCACAAATATAGTCCCCCAGAGTGACAGCTATCGGGTTGTATGCAGTGGGTCTGAATTACCCCTTCTGTAAAAACAACAACGAGTAACGATCAGTCTCTTACTCTTTTATTACCCTCTAGTGTGACAGACCCTTAATTATGGCTATTACATTGATAATGGCTTCAGAGAAACCTACACAGCTGAAGCTGCATTCTCCTCTGGACATCAAAGACAGTATTAAAACCATGCCTGGGAAAAATCCTCAGTAACATCTGCTGATGTTCATCCCAACCAAGGAGTGCTCTGTTCTAGATAGAAAGCACAAACCACCAGCTCACTGCCTCCTACTCCTGGATGATCAGGTAGACTGCAAAAATTGATAGGCTATTGAAAAGGGAAAGATTTACACCTGAAAACACCAAGAGAAAAGAAAACTCCACCTCACATTAAGCTCTGAAAAACTACTAGAGACTTTGGGTATCTCACCCCAGCCCCTAGATCCTGCAGAATTCACCCATCTTTAGTAAGTCCCTGACAGACAGTGTTTATGGCACAACAATGCAAATTGTGATTGTGTAACAGAAAATGGAACTTGAATAGAAACCCCCAGTAGGGCCCTGCATCACCAGCATCTACCACTGCACCACAGCAGCAACATTTTAATTCTGTATGTATAGCATTTATGGGTACCCTTCAGGAATAAACATGCTTCTACAGTCAGCTGGGGAACCCTCAGCAAGGGGACAACAGGGCAGAATGGAGATTCAGATTTGCACCAAACAATGAATAATTCAAAAACTCTCTACATGTAAGTAACATGCAATTCTTACAGAGCAATTACTAGAAAATTAATGTAACTGCCTCTCAAGAGAAGTACTAGAAAACACTGTTATCCTCTGCAGGTATGCACATGCAATTTAAAGCTAAGTCAATGTAACAGGTGATAACAAAACCTGTGATAAATTACTTGGTTTAAAACTGTTTTGGAATATGATCCAACTTATTGATAGTCAACATCTTAAAACATTGCCTATGTGGAAAGCAATGCCTGCAAATTGTCAATTCTTAATAAGGCTCTGTGCTTCTAAGTATTACTGTTGATGCTGCTCTTGATTTAGATTCAGCTCATTTTTGTCTAGACTCAGCACTGTAGCTCATCCATGTTTCTCCATTTCCCTGAGGATTTGGAAATACAAATTTTGACTTGATGAGCCTATTAAAAAATTAAGAATGCATATATAGGACTGCCCTTGTCTGTCCATGAAAGTAAAACTGATGGATGCTATAAAGGCACGTATGTGTAGTAAAAGCCCTGGCCCCAAGATGAACACTGTGTTGTCTACAAGTAAATTATACTGTCCTAAAACAACACTGTCAAGGTGCACTCCCACACAAGTAAGTCTGGATGTGCCACGCAGGAAAAGAATTTTTAGAAAACCCCGACTGTAAAGGTAAGTTTCTCTGGAATTTCACAGTCACGTGGTGATGCTGCAAAAATAACCAGAATTAAACATCTCTCTGCCAAAACTTAAGACTGTTCCTTACCCGTATAATCATCACACAGCACACTTAATTGTCAAGATCTGCTGTAAGCAATACAAATCTCAGGTATAACCTTAGCAGTAACATTTCTTTGTGTATGTTTGCCCTTCCAACTATGTTTTAACAAACACCATGCCCAGCACTCTGTAAGCCATGATCCTCAGCTGTGGGAACTTAGCCATTCATTTAGTTAGCTCTGAGCATTGCTAAAGATCAGGTCTCATGCAATTCTGAGTTCGAAAAAGTCTTCTGAAAAAAGAAATTTAAACTATTTATGATTCTTTTTGCAGTTTAAATCCAGTATAATGTTTTTGATCGAGGTTTTTGACTTCAAAAACCCACAGTTTAAATTAAAGTCTAAAAAAACCCCTCTGATTTGCCACAGAAATCAATCTTCTGCTGTCCAATTTCATTCTTAATGAAAGAGACAATTCAGAAACCTACAGGAACATGCTTTATTGATTCATTCACAAGTCACTAAAGCCTGTGCCTATGTTCCCTCCAATAAACCTACCTGCATAGTTCTTCTCATGCACTGAATTGCAGAGAAAGACAATGACCCCAGATCTGCTATGCTGGAAGTCCAGTGAGACTAAACACACCCAATAAATGTGAACACAGCACTAAGTTAATGACAAATGTGTGTAGGACACAAAGAGACTTATATTTCCTCTTTCTTATTCTTTCAGCTGAGCTTCTTCCTTCTCTGTAATTTATTTACCCTGGGCAGTTGTGCCCAGATGCATACCTCTTTCTTCATGGAGGCCCTTGTTTTTCTCAATTTTGTAGATGGATTAAACAAACAGGAGGAGGCCATCCTACATGTGTGAGGTCACACAGTGACCTGTAATCTGCACTGCAGCAGATACCCAGATTCATTCAGGTTCAACATCTAATTTGGCATAAACCTGGAGTGCAGCTGCACTGTACTGGATATTTTATAAATATGTCTTTCAATAATCTCCCTCACTTCTTATGAAAGCAATAAGAAGTCATAAGAACAGTAGAGCCTATATTGGGTGAGCTTTCCTATTAAATTCCTCTAATGCATCTCAGCTATGACCTGTAGTAATTTGGGTGACCTAATAAGGCTGAATGCCCCATAAGAATCTGGGATGATACACTGTCTACCTGCAAGACAAAAGTACAGGAGAGCAGTGAGATACCAGGTATCACCCAGCAGTCAGAACAAGAGTGAACTTAAAAAAAATAGTTGTTAGAAAATACAGGAAAATATGCTTTGCACAGTCCTATGGCTACTTTCAAGTTACACCAATTCAACATTCATTTTCAATTCAAAACATTGAATCTACTTGTCCTGCTTAAGGGAATATGCTACACTCAGATTTAGCATCAGGTTTTATTGTAACTACAGTTAATCCAATTATTCCAGTAGAAATACCTTGAAGTATGGCATTTTTTCAGGTTCACACAGGTTGTGTCAGAAATCCAAACAATCTTTTGCCTTCTACCTTATGACACAATAGATTTTAGGGAACCCAATTTCTCTTATATCATTCCAATATTTTTCTCCCTTTACATATGCTTTTGATAAATGTGCACAGATCCAGTGAAGACTAACACTTTTTACTGCAAAACTTATCTGTCACCTGCATTAGAACTTAGTGGGGTTAGTAATTCTAGTGAAGAATGGTTTCAGAAAGCATCCTCTGCTGTTAATTTGTTAAATAAGGTAACAAGCAATTATGTGGTGTATAGAGGAATTAAATTATTTTGATATGTACTTTAATATTTCCCCTAATTCTAAAATCAGCCAAAACTTCAGCATAAAAATCAGTTTTCCTTTAGAATTGCCTCTCAGCAGGGTAATGGGCACAAGTTATCGCTTAGTGCCATACTGTATGTTCAAAGCCAATAGCATTCAATGTGCTAAGAAGTGACACTGAATCCCACAATCTGAAATAAAAATGAAAGTTTCAAAAAGATTTCAGAATTTAGATGAATATAAATAGCTGCTTTGAAGATGGAAAGCATTTTACAGATTTACATTTTGGTCTGTTTTGTACGGATAAACAGACAAAAAAAATGTTTTTTCAAAGGAGCAATATGATTTTCAGTTTAACACTTTCCACAATTAGATTGTAAGAAATACTAGGAGCCACAGAAAGAATTATTTATATTCACTGTACAGAGAGCTTATGTTTTGCTTCTGCTTATTACTTGAGCTTCTGAAAAGCATCTCATTTTATAACCTTAACAACTATTAATGTAAGCCACTAGCTTTTTGCAAATGTACATTCCCACTATCACCTTCCCCCAACTATGAGGATTCAAAGAAATCAGGGCACTATCATTATTTAGTCAAGAGACTCAGAGGGTTTATCAAAGTTTTTCCTTTCTTTTGAAAGACACAACTAATATTGTCAAAGAATTCATACAAACTTGAAATTAAAATGTTACAAAAAGTACTCTGAAAGGAAAATTAATTGGAAGGATTCATACTTTAACACTGCCTGCTGTCACTTTGCTCTTAATGACTGAAGTGTTTTTATAGTTTCCTGTGTTCTTCCTTAGTGCTGTATAATTTGATTTCCAAATCCCCTGAGAGCTCTGTGACAAACCTGCCGGGTGTTTCCAGGATGTAAAGGTCAGAGCTGAGGACAATGGGCATGGAGTGTGCAGAAGACAAATCTCAGAATCTCTTGCTTCAAATCTGTCACTGACACAGAAACCAGGGTCAGTAAAGCACAAAGAGAAGTCTCTTAAAGAAAAATCAACCATGGTGGCAACTTCCTAAGGAAAAACCAACTTTGATGGGAACCTCTTAAAGATGTTAGTGTAACCGCCAGCAGAATCCAAGTGGCATTCCTTAAAGCAAAGGAAGAAGACAGCTTTCCCAGAGATCTGATGCATGGAAATCAAACAAGCTTCCAAATTTCTTGAACAAAAATCATATACTGGGAAGCCCAAACTGCCTCATGTGTAACACCTGGAATTTAGGGAAATCCTCCCGTGCTATATTCCTGGACTCCTTCCCACCTCATCGTCCAAAGAAATCTTGCTCATCCAGCTCCTTCCCTGCCCTCACACCAGCCTCTAGTTTTCTGACAAGATGTTGCTCTTTTGGGCTAGACACCATATGACCTTCCCTGTTCTGGCTGGCCCCACAACTGCTGAATTAGTGCCAGCCAACCTCTATCTTAGGGTTCCTAACTACCTTATTATCTTTTTTATTGTTTAATTAACATAATCACTTCTTAAGAACAACTGTAATACTAGTTAGTGAAACAGGTGCTGTAACTAGTAAAAAGTCTATAAAGAGAAAAATCAATATCCCACCAGATGTATGTAGAGGATGTACCTTTTATCATCACAAATTCCTTTTTGGGGACCTGAAAGTATTTTTTGCTGCTTCTGCATGATATGCCTCAGTTTTAATTCACTTGTTATTCTTTGCTTAATCAAGTTCATCTGTAGTATAAATGTGAGTTCCATTATGCTAATTTCTGCACTAGACATGCAAATATATAAACATTTGTGTGCCAAATTATTAGGGTTCTGTCTATAATGTTATGCCCCTATTTACTACCTATATTTTATGTCTTATGGATTTCTAAACATTTAAATTTATATCAGTGCTGTCACATATCTGCAAGCAGAGACAGTTTTATGAGCACTAAAAAAGCTGCAACACACAGACTCTAAATACTAATGACATAAATGGTATCCACTAATGGTCTGTATTTTTATTACAATGCAAAACTTCAATACATTGCAATTACTACTGCTGTAAGGCTGAACCATACAGATTGTATAATGCCAGCTTCCATCTCTATAGCATAAAATGACATTATTTGTTGTTCAGCCCTGTACTGCAGATGTTGACTGAATGCTCAAGTCAGCAGTTGGAGCTAAGATTCACTCTATTTACAAAGTCTTACTGTTAACTAATACCCTAAATTGTCAGATATGCCAATGCATTAGACATTTTTCAAAGCCTACTGCACTGATAGCATGTAAGTGTAGTACATGTCTTCTTGTACCTGTCAACAGCCAGGAACTTTGCAAAGGTAAAGCATATCAAAAAAGGGAATTATCTTCTTATGCTTCTCTCTTAAAAATCTTTAGTGAGCAGTTTTTCTAAAATATTGCAATACAAAAGTGCATTCAACAGACCTTACTCTCTTCTAATTGGGTTTCTTTTTCATCTTTTTAATGCTAAATTTTAAATTCTTCATTCATTATTTCAAGTGCCTCCTTTCACTTTCGCTGCCAAAGGGACTAAAGCTTCCTCTTAGAATTTTGAGACAGTGGAAATCCCAATGTTCATAAAACTGGATGAAAACAAGGGCATTGCAAAATCTCTCCTACGTGAGTTGGGGATGGAGGGGTTCATTTCATTTCATCAATGCATTTTGCTTGCCAGAAACTTTCACCAAAATAAAGGAGAGCTAAGTTCATCTCTCAGAATTTTTCAGGCTGGTTCATCTCACATAAAACAAGCCCAACTAGATTCCCTCTCATTGACTTCAAGAATAACCTCCAGAAAGCTGAAAGTTTTGTGTGAATCAGGAGACATTTTTCCTATTTCCATGCAGCTGGGAAGTCATTTACACAAAGAAAACACTGGAGACAAAGTAGGTGTCAGACTGGGTAGCATTTTACATGCATTTTCTGACACAAGGCAGACAACAGAAACGTGCACACAAAATATTTCCTTTCAAGGGCTGGCTACTGCAAACAGCAAGATCGAGGAGACATTAGTGTAATTATTACATTACCAAATACTCCCTGTCCTTAGAAACACAATCCAGTATCACTCATAACTTTTAAGCATGGAAACCATTCCACCTGAAAGCAGTACTTTCTTTAAATTTTCTCACTCAGCTTTCAAAATCTAAACTCACAAAACTGACTAGAGAAGAGCACATGATGTAAAATACACAGAACAATTACAGCTAAATCTTACAACTGAGAATACTGACATACAATTACTCATTTTTTTCTCCTTCCTTTTTCTGCCAAGAATCTTGAACATGGCAAGCATTCTCTAATGCAATCCGAACGCACTTCAGTGTCCTAATATTTTGATGGAATAGGTTTTATAAAGGATACCAGTTAACTACCTCTGTTGTACAATTGCAACAATAAAATATTCCTGCTGAAAATCCAAAGGCAGTTTTAATTTCAGAATCCAGGATTTCTCAAAAGAACAAATTCATTAAAGAGTTGTAGGAAAGCACAGCTTTTCTAAATAAGTAAATTATGCTATGCATTGTCTTGACCAGGTTTTAAAATATGAATTTTAACATAATAGCTCATTTTTAAAATTCAAAATGTTCAGGGGTGAGTAATTTTTTATCCTCGCTACACATCTTAGAACTTGAAACAAACCAGATAGAGTTCACTAACACAAAAATTATATATTTGAGTATATGAAAAACATTTTTCTTTCATTAGTTTTCCATTTTTCTTGAGGAAACTTGGGTAACTGCAACCAATTTTAAGGAGTTATTTTGGACCTTTGAAATTCCATAATTGACAACCTGCACTGTTCACTCTAATTCTTTCTCCTTGCTTAACAATCACATTGTGGCAGAGGAGGAAGTGAGCTCTTTATAATAAGACCTTGGACAAAATCTGAGGGTATCAACATGAAAGAAAATGTTAATTGTGTTTCAGTCTGTAAGTGTAATGCTCCCCTGGAAAAGTAGCAATAGGTCATGGGCTTGCTAATGCAAAAACCAACAAGTGCCTGACCCAGTTTTTTGTGTGTTTGTTTGTTTGGTTTTCTTTAGTTTCATTCCTTCCCCCTTATTTTGTCTTCACAAGTTTGCCCTCACAACTCTCAGTGCAACAAAGCCCAATGTCATTTCCCTAACAGACCACACTTGATGAGGTGCCTAATTAAGAAAGCAGCTGCCCTAAAACTCTGTGATATCAAGGAGAGAGAATAAGACACCTGCAGAGGCTGAGTCAGGTGTCTCTACTGGAGAGCTCCTAACACAGGTGTCTCAGGACAGCAGAGTAACTGGGTCTGAAACCAGCCCATGACCCAAATAGGGAGCTCTGTTTCAGCCTCAAACGTGCTCACTCCATGAGGGCACCGAAAGAGAACACAGGTAAGAGCACAGCTGCTGCCCAGATTCAGACTTCCAGAGCTCTCCATGGATATTACAGACATTCCCAGAGCCGTAGGTCCGGTGGGTTTCCGAGCTCACAGATTTAACAGCTGTCTCTGGGCACCTCTCCCTCCCTGTTGCTCCAGTCTCTTCTACAGTAAAAAAGAACATAAGCACTTGTGGAACTTATCTCTGCCAGGGTACACACAGTGAAAACATTCTCCTTCACTGAAACAATAAAAAAGCCACCAAAAACACTAAGAGGCTTTCCATCCACTTCTGTGTATGGTCAATTGAGCCCTAAACTAAAAGACTCCTGGTCCTGTTCCCTGCTTGGAGTATTTGGCAATAGTTTTGTTTCAAACTGTAAAGACACTATTTTAAAAAGCACTCTAGGAAGGATGGCTGCCTGTATCTGCATTCCTTCCAAAGGGAATGGGGTAGAGTATTTACACCCAAGGCAATGGCTTTTTAAGGTGTTTCTTCTGATTATAACAATGCAATGAAACAGCTATAATACCTAGAAGCTTTAGACTCTGCCTTGTAACAATGCAGATGAACAGCTTAAAGCTCTGCAAGAAATTGCAGTATGAATGTCTGTTTTATTCCACAGTTGTGTCTGAGCAGACTATTAATAGAATACTGATAAATGCTACAATAGCTATTCTTTTTCCTCCCCTTTTGCTTTTATGCTATTGTCAATACCTATCCTTCCCCTGGTACTGTCAGCTGATGCCTGTCTCATAACTCTTGGGGTAACAGCATTAGGTGAAAAAGAAATTAAGTTCAAATAAAACTGCCAGGTAGAATCAACATTATGAGATTATGGACTGAATTGTTTTCTGAAGAGGCACATATATGCAGTGTTATACCACTAATGACCTAAAAAGAACTTACATATTAAAATTTAATTACTATAATATTATTTAAGAGAAGGGGAAAGATACTAAAGCTGAATTTGTTTCTTTTTCTAGGAGCTCTGCAATTTTTAATGGCAAGTAATAACTACATCTTCTCCATACATTTCCTGGGGACTGTGCAGGTAGTACCACACACCACATCATGTTCACAAAAAACCAAAGGTGTTGAGGTACCAGGAAAACATACATGTGGCTGGTAGGACATTTATCCAGGCCTTTGCCAATCTGTGCCATTCTTGGGCACATGGCTGCATTTGCACAATTCTCTTGTTTGTGTTCACTCTTGTGTAATAAATCTAAAAAAGATAAGGAGCTGCCACTGCTGGTGCTGTGAGTAAAAAGAAATCAGCGAGATTTTGGAGAAGAACACACAACATAAAGACTACACAATTAAAATTTGGGTTTCTTGCAAATACTTGCAAGCCACAGTGCTAAAAATAAATGAATATTTGATAATGATACCAACAGCTTCAGTATAGCATGCAAATGCTATCTGCTATATCTGCTCTAAATTATCAGTATAGCATGCAAATGAGTGAAGTTATTTGCCATACAACAGCAGTATTGTCCATGCTAGCGTTCGTGTCACATATCCTAGAACCACAGTCAGATCCTTCATCTGGACTGCAGCAACTGCTATTGCTGTCAGAAGCAACCAGCTCCTGAACTGGGTCTTTCAAGGAAGCCAAATAATGAAGTGCTATGGAGAAGAAATATATTTTTTGCTCCCTGAAGCAATGTCTTCAGTGAGTTAGAGGAAACAGCTCTGTCCCAGAGAAGCCTCTAAGGCTGCAACTTTTGTTTCATCTCCTTTGAAGATTTGTATTTTCCAGAGTTCTCAGGCTATTAAGATTGAAGCAAATAACACATGTAAAAGAAATTAATAAAAATAAAAACTTTTTTTCATAAATGCCTAAATAAAGTTGGGAAGAACAACAAACACCTAGATGTTTGTCCAATATGAACACAATCCAAACCAGCAACAAAAGACTCTAGAAGATCCACACTTAAAAGTAACAGTTCTACTGAGCAGTAAATATTTATTTTTTAAGATCATGGTGGCAAGTACTGTAGAAACATGCACGCATGCATTTTAGGAATGGCTAACATTTGCTCATGGCTGGAAAGCCATCTTGGTGAAGACAATCTTATAAAAACACTTTAATGAAACCAACAAGGAATCTACAAATGTAGCACGTGTGAAGTGGGACAATCAAGGAAAATAAATTATGTGGTGTTTTCAGGAAAGCTGAGTCAGCTGATAGTTGGAAATCTGGACAACAGATACCAGAGGTAATCCCAAGTGTGTACTCACCAAAAGAAAACTGAATGAATTTCAGTGCACAAAGGAATAGACTGGAACCTATAGCTGTAGTAAAACATGATTATGCGACTGGGAAAAAAAAATTAGCAATGCTAATGGCTGAATGCCAATGAATGTAAAAAGTGTAGGAAATTACAAGGGTACAGTAGTCATGGTGGAACAGATATCAAAAGAAGAAAGGAGGTCCAAGTACATGTGGGAAGGCAGGTAAAACAGACAGAGGTACCTAAAACAGGGGCTGATGGCAAAGAGGGACTGGCAAGATGCAGAAGAAACAAAAGGAAGTTGAAATCTTTATCAAGAGACATATTAGAGGATTTTAAAATATAAAGTTGTTTATAAACTGCAAGGATTTCTCTTCAGCTGGGTTTTTTTGTGTACTTATCTGCAGATTCAGAGACTGTCAGTTTTGGAGATTACATCTTATGCATATTAGTCTTTCAACATATTGAAACTTTTTTTGACCTTTCCTGAATAATAAGTGATATTTTTATGTAAATTAGTCTTCTTCAATTTTTCTTGTGATATCAAATATCTTAAGTATTGGGCATGCTTCCCATAGCAGAACTATTTCAAAGAATGAACAAACTGAGAATAAATAAACATTGCTGGTAATTTTAATTATTTCCCTATAACTGTATTTGAAATGCTTGAAAATTTTCAGTTTTCTCTCACAGAAGCCAGAGACAGCACTTTTCACATCTCATGGCCACTCCCATCAATACTTGCTCCAAGAAAAGTTGAAATGTTCAGTTCTGCTAAGTCAGGCTGACAGATTTCACAAGGCACAATGGACCAGTGAAACTCTGAACTGAGGGCCACTGGCTAGGACCTGGTTACTGTTCATACTCAGTCTTCCAGTCTGTGTTTATGATTAACAGCATTTACCTGCTATAGCAAACCCTCACCTGGCATCTTCTTCACCTCCCCCTTTCACATTTCCCTTAAAACCCAAATATCTGAGATGCCTAATGATGGGAATGGATCAGAATAGATTTAAAGGTTTCTGCAAAAGGAAGGTTAAGAGTTACAAATCTCTGCACTAAGCAGTAGAGAGCTGAATTAAATGCAACAGTAAAGCAGAGCTGAACGTTGAGATGCATTCCCTCCTCTTGCTCTGCCTTTCCTAGTAATAAAGGTACTGCTCAAAAACAAAGCCTAACTAGCTGGTGTAAACTAACTTTACATAAGCAGTTATGACCTAAACAAAGTTTGAACAGTACATAGCCTCTGGGTACTCTTTTGAGTACATTTTGAGTTTAAATTTAGATTTTTTTATTGCCCTTGGAATGCTGAAATAAACTTTCAGTCCCACTGGTGCAACTCCAGGAAGAGACTATATTAAATTTCTCTGTTCATGAAGGTGTGTGCCTTCCTTCTATTCATTACCAGGCATGCAAGTCACATATTAAAGCTGAGCTGGTTTTATTCTTATCCAATATGTACCTTATTATGCTTAGTAGAATTCTGCAAGGGCAGTTCCCATTAGCAAGTGGTATCATGTAAGAGCTGAGCATCCCATCAAGGGTGTCTGGAGTTGAACACACAGATCTGACACACCCAAGGCCCACCAGGGAATGTCACACAGATTGGTCTTTACTCCTCTAGCCTGGGATAGGTATCTTCAATTTCCCCGTTTTTGCAGAACAACATTTAGAACTAACTCAAATCAAATCAAACCAATCAGCTTACTAAGATGACATTGTGGAAACACAACAGCAAAATTAAACATCTGAAGTTTGAAAAGGCAAACCTAGAATTTTCTTATTTGATAAGGAAAGAAGTCTTGAATACCCTAATACCAGTAATATGCACTAGCCTTACACACCAAACATGCTACTAGCAAAAGAGAAAAGTGGGCCTAAGCAGAAGTAACAACTCTGGCATGGAAACAACTTGACACATCAATAAATTAAAAATCATTATTTTGCCTGAGATTTCATCATCACTTCCCAAATCAAATCTGTCCTGGGTTCAAAACAATTTAGCTAACTGGGAACAGGGAAACAGCAACCTTTCTCTTACAGGATAAGGAAAGATTCACCCATTTCCTTACTTGCTTCCCTGTGGAACTGGAAGAAGCATTCCTCGTTTCCAATGTACCAGTGCTTAATGCTGCACTGGCCCAGGGCACATCTAAATTAACAGTTGTAATATGCAGTGAGACAGAGACTGCTACACAAGATCAGATACAAATCATCATTTGCCTCAATCAATCAATAAATCAATCAAATAAATAAATAAATAAATAAAATTGCTTGTAAGTTGGAAGTTAGGCAGATTCCTATAACCTGAAAATAGTCTTTGGGACAAGACGATGAAAACCATGCTTATGACAAATAAACTAAATGTGGTGTGTCTTTTGATGCAGTTTATCATTATTTTATTGACCTATCAAAATCTCATTCAGTTCTGCTTTTCTTTCAAGCAAAGCTCAGAAGTCTTCAAGGCACTGGGACCATGCCAGAAGTTGCAGGTCCACAGTGGTGGCAGAAAAAGTTCCATTTGTGAGAAATTTGACAGAGGTTATACAAATCTTTTCCCAGTAACAGCAGCTGTAGCTGGTATGAAATGTGTTAAATGAGAGTAGAGCATGTAACATTTCATAATTATAGTTCTCCATTGAGTTGTTTACTTTTCAAGGTGGTAAAGAAGGAAATATTATGTTTTTAATCATGTTCGTTACAACAGAAGAGAATTTGTGATCTAAGCTCTAAGTTTAAAGAAGAATCTGTCATTTTGATGGCTCATTTTTGAGATTTATATTTCATTGTTGTTTGCCATTTTTCTGTTATTTAAAGACAGAGAGGAAGTTTGAGGAGAAAGCTGAGAGATTGTTTGTGTATCTTTATTTATTTTGTCTGAGCAATATAATCAAATTGTATTGTCAGTGCTTCTCTGATCCCCTTTACCCAAAGGAAAGTTTGTGGTTATTTCTTCATTCAATGTAAATAAAAATTGCTCAACCTTCCCTTCCTCTTCAGCTCCTAACCTATTCACTTAAACTGGCCTAGATGGGCTTCTCTTTTGCTGGTTTGGGGGAGCTTCTTCCACCTTTTGGCTTTACTTTAGATCTTTTCAAAGCTGTTATTTTCCAAATAGCCTGCTACTTGGTGTTCTGGCCCTTCCTCCTCTTCACAGTATTCTGAAGTTTAATTTTATACCCTTTACAGGGCTTTTGATATTTTTAACCCCTACTGCTGCCTTTTCTTTATGCTTTTATAGATATTGATAACATTATGAATTATATTATTCTATAAAGAAATAAAGCTCGCTCAAATTGAAACTTGCTGCCATTTTCTTCCAGTTTCTGAGACTCCCTCTGAATTTATTTTAAAATTTCCTTTAATCCTCCTGCTGGACTGATGTTTCCTTTCAGAAAAGGAGGACACTGTTCCAGCCACAAAAAATGACATAGCATGAAGGAAATGAGGAAAAAAAAGTCCTGAGTCATGAAAGCAAAGAAGAAATACAAGTGAAACAGACTTGAGAGGGGATAAAAATCCACAAACTGGAAGGGACAGAAAAGTAGAATGGATTTTTAATTGAAAGGAATAGAGGGCTGACTCTACATAAAAACTAGGTAGATCAAGGAGGGAGAACTTGACCAAGGGAGAGCTGAACTAGCAGACACCTCTCACCTTTTAGCTGCCTTCATTATCCTCCCTCTGTCCCCAGGGAGAGCTGGGAGCCCTCCTGACAAACTTCTCCTGGCCACAGTCACTGCTGAAGCTTGAAAGCAAAGCATTCAGGACAGGAGCTGCTCTCAGAGGGTCACACAAGCCCTGCAGGATGTAGTGATGGACCTGCCCCTCCTCCCAAGGGTGGGATGAATATCTGGGCTCCAAGGAACACAAGTCAGTTCTTGTTCCCACAGCACCAAGAAAAGGGAAGATCTGTATCTATGTGCAAGTCAATGTATTTGGTGAGTAAGTGGTTGCCTTCTTTCCTGCTGCTCTGGATGTGTGATTGCAGTGGAGGCAAAGCCCCCTGCTAAGAGCTGCCCAGCCAGCAGTGTCTGCCAGCAATGAGAACCCTAAAACAGCCCTGGCACTGCACAGGAGCACTGACAGCACCCTGTGCCTGGCCTGGCCAGCTGGGCTGGCTCCCTTCTGCCCCTTACAGAGGCAGCTGGGGTTTTCTCAGATCCTAAAGCCTCTTTCTACTCCTAAACACCATTTTGGAAAATCCAAGTTTACGGTAACTAAAGCATTCTGAACCCATCAAAAGGAGTGTTACAGTTAAATCAGAGCCCCCAGTTACAGACACACTGCTGAATTTACCATTCTTGACCACTCTAGTGTGAAGCATCAGCACTTCAAGAGCTGTGCCAACTCAAAAAGCTCAAAAGGGCATAATTTCCTTCAATTATTCCTAGAGAATGTACAACTGGAGTTTAAAAAACTATGATCTTTTAACATTCATCCTTCTGAATAGGATGTTAAAAAAAGTAAATCCCTCTGAGCATCACAGCTATACTTTCAAGATGAGTCCAGCAATAAAAAAGATTTCATATGGATAACTGATACATTTTCGACTAGGTGGAGAGACAGAAAAACCAAAAACCAAAAAGATACACCCCAAGCTATGACAAGTTTGCTGTGTAGGTGATATATGGTAGTAATTGACATCCTAACAATAGGAGACTATAAAGATACCTTGAAATTATTTTCTTTTCTATTTCTTCCCTATCTGCTTTTCCTCCTCTATTTCTTCAGTAAGGCAGATCTACCAGCAAGACAATTTAATCTTCCAGGGATAAAGAAAGGCTTCCTTGTCTAAGAAAAATAAAAATTTCTACTGGTCAAAGACAGAAAGCCCAAGAGAAGGAATTATCTCCTGACAGTGAGCTATGTTTTTTTATCTCTAGAAAAGGAAGCAGCAGTATTCTGGAAGAAATAACATTGATTTAGCTGGAATGTAAGGAAGACATCTTCTGCTTGATGTATGTATCCTTCTGGACAAGGGTAGGACAATAGCTTGTATTCCCTGAACAAAATACCTCCTACTGTGTTTTTGCTATCATTTAGTGAGAAGAATTTTATTCCCTTGTAACATTTAACTCTGAACCAGGAGAAACTTCATGCTCAGTCATGAGCCTGGATGGATACTTATTTAATGAGCTACCAATAGGAAAATTCTCCCAGGCTCTTTTGCCATGCATAACTGGGAGAAGGAGAGTCACTGTCCCATCCAGTCTGGGTAATAAAGTAAACCACACCAGCCAAAGATACCAGTGCAATTTACCTCCTTGGCAAAACAGGCACAGAAACCAAACCTCAGGTACTGTGTAACTTTACAACTCTTTCCATGATTTTTGCTGCTGCACTTTACAACATAATATGCCAGTCAGGTTCAACAATATTTACTAAAGCAACTTATTAGTCAAAGAAACAAGCTTGCTCACTTGGGCTTATACGTAACACAGAACAAGCCTCCACATCTGTCTTCACAAACATACTTTTGCCATCCACCTTAAAAGCAGCTGACTGTTGCTTGTGATTCTTTCTAAAGGAATGTTCCACTTTTCAAAAGGCCACTTTTATCTGCTGGCTTAAATATAAAACAGCTCTTGTACTTCTATTATTGAGCTGAACGCACACAGAGTTGGCAAGCTTATGCTTAAGTACTTTAACTTAAAAATCATGAAGCACCTTGTTGCTTTCAACTCCATGCACACACTTTCAACTTAAAAGTTTTGCAAAATGGTAGGCTCCTCAACAGAGTAACTAGAGATATCAGTATCTATCTCCATCCTTTCCTAAGGAACCAGTCAGAGATGTGGGGAGCCAATATTTCAGCCAGAATGAACATATTACTGGTTTCCAGCAGAGATCCTAATACTGAATATCAACAGGGTTCTTCTAAACAAGAAAAAAAAATTGTTAGAAAAGGAAAAGCACAGCATGAACAACCTACAAAGGTAGTGGAGAAAACTGGGAAGGGCTACTAAAGGCAAGAATTATTTTAAGTTAATCTCAGAGATGACAGGAAGTCAATACACAAAGAGGCAGGCACAAACTGAGTTAGCACAGCCAACAGGCTCTCCTGGCTGGCAAGGCTGAAGTATTGGGCCTTCTGAGAAGAAAGGTTACTAAACCAGTTACAACTGAAAAGCTGCACAACTCATGGAGAAAACTCAGCAAACAGCAACTGCAACAGAAGGAATATACAAAAAATGTCTCAAGCTCTAAAGGACAGTTGCACATTACTGATGTTGTGGACATAAACTGCTGTGGCAAAGGGTTTAAAACTCTGCTACACCTGGTCCTGTGTGACCAGGGCTTACCTTACCTGTCCAGAAGTGCTTAGTGCTTCCTACATGTAACAGTCCCTTTGCTTCAAGCCTGCAGAAATGTTCCTGTGCTGTACAGCTGTAGAAAGGAGCATCTCACCATCCTCCTCTGCCCCTGAGAACAGACACAGGGTTAGTGCAACCTGACCACAGTGTAACAGGAGGGAAATTTCCATAAACTGCTGAGGTAAGTAAAGGGCTGAGTGAGAAGCATCTGAGTCAGACAGGAGCTCACTGAGCTGCACAGTGAGCAACAGCCTGTGTGCAGAAGCATTCATTAGACACCAGTGTAGATACAGTCAGACAGAGACGCGGTGTGATGTGATACACTGCCACCATTAAGGTAGGATGTGACAGATACATTTGGAAAATATAAAATATAGTCACACAACTTCAAATTGAGAGAATGCACATGAAGTCAACCTGAATGAACAGCCCTGCCTTCTTTGGAATGTGCTGACATTGCTAACACTGATCAGACCAGCTCCTAATTATATCAATTTATAAGCAATACCCCAATGTTATATTTGCAACATCTTCAGCTTTGCTGGAAGCACAATACAGTAAGGGAACATTAAAAACATTAAACTAAAATTACCATTCTGCAGTTGATTTCTGATTATACAGGACTCATCTTCCCAGCTGCTGAAGCATAACCAAAGGAATTTGGCTGCATTTCCATGTTCTGAGCATCAAGCAGTCATGATCAAACCTGTGGGTACTGCCTAGCTGGCTTAGAGAGCTGCAGCTTCAGTTTGCCTGGTGTCAGCAGCCAGCCCTACCTTACACTATGACCATCTCAGCCACAAAGACACAAACAGTCAGAAACAAAAATTGTCCCTGATATTGTGTTCTCCACTTTTTTTGTGAGCACTTCACTCATTTTGTCTTAAAACAACTCCAGAACAGTTCAGCTATTTCCTTTCCCACTCAGGACAAGTATTCAAATCCTCAGTGCCATCTGAAAGACTGCAAGGAAACAGAGGAGAGGTGGTTCCTTCCTAAAACCATTGACAGTTTCAAGAGAAGACAGTAACAGATACTATTTAAACAAATACTTTACTTGAATATTAAGTTCCAATGCTTTTTAATGGATTTTATTTTTTTCCATCTTCAAAATATTTATGTATTTTTAAGAGGAAAATTTGTCATGGGATTATAGCAGCACCTAAACCCCTACACTATAGAAATTTAAATGACAACCTCCAGATAACACGGGACCACTCAGTGACAGTTATTTTAAAAAACCACAAACAAACCAACCTATCCTAGGAATTTTTGGACAACAGCATCATTTTACCATGTGTTTACCACTGAAACTATTGAATATCTCAACAGTTATCCAGAAGACTTACATGAACTTAAAAGCATGGGCAAAAGAATTCAAATGTGTTATTTATGTAATGTTAATACAAATGAAATGTGAGAAGAAAAAATATAAATTTATTTCTTCAAAAGTTCTGGTCATCCAAATAATCCTTGTCTCATGCAAGTGTATCTACTGCTTGCAACAATTCAGGAAATGGGACTGGGATGTATTTCTGTGACAGCAGTTTCCTGAATTCTACCATAATGTCCCACGGGCAGAATAAGTTGCAAGAAACTGCACTGCAACACAGCTATGCAAATTTATGTCAGCAGAAAAAGCTCATTTAATGACCCACTGGAATTAAAACCATATCTTCAAAACTGAGCCCTGGCATCTCTGCTTCAGAAAAGAAAGATCCTCCTCGTCCTGCTATAGAGGAAAGCTGAGTTTTCTCTCAATATATTTCAAAGTCCTTTCTTGTCAGTAAAGTCCTTCCACTATGTATATTAGGAAAATAAATATGACTTTCCCAGGTCAAAATGCTATGTGAAACCTGTGCATCAAGACAGTGATGTCTTAGTTTCGTACAGGAAAAAAAATTAATTCCAAGTTTGGTCAGAGCTGTGCAATTGTTCATGTATGCGATAGGCTAAATGCAGAGCTGGTCGGTTTACATGTATTAATGATGGTTAATTCCCAGCAGAGCTCTCAATTAGCTTAATCAAGCCACAAAAGAGGCCTGGGAATAATATTGCAGGAAACTCAGTGAAGGTCTCTGCTCAATGCAGCACTGCAAGAGGTTGGCCACATGACAAAGGGCACAGCTACAGGAATTAAGAATTTCTGCTGTAGACATAGTAACTGCTGAGCCTCATCTCATTCTTCTGGATAGAGCTGGTCCTGCCATTTCAAAGGAAGCATTTTAAAACTAGAGGCAGCAATCCTTTGGGCTATGTGAACAATTGAGCCCTTGGAAAAGCTCTTCGAAGACTAAAATAGTGAGATTAATCACTCAGAAGACAGCAAAGGAACAATAAAACCAGATTAAAAAGTGAGACATCAGAAGCTTCTCATTCCCCACACCTCAACAGACAGAATTGTAGGGAAATTCAGGTCCATTGGCAGCCAGGAAACACAAAACCAAGTAAAGAAATTATAAGAACATTCAAAAGGGAATTATGAACCCATACAAATCAATAATTTTAAAACATGATTCAATGTATGCTGAAAAATTTGGGGAGAATCAAAGTAGGAAGAATAACTGACCCATGAAATCTCGAGTCCTGTGGACCAGATTTTAACAATTATGAAATCAAGAACAGTACAACATGCATGGCAAAGAACAAAATACTTCTTCAATCTTTCAGTGGAAATGGTATTTATCAGGCAGAGTGACCAATATCCTGAAGAGTTACACAAGAGATTTTGCTAGAAAGGACATGTTCATAACTCTTTTTTTTAAGTTTCAGCATTTTTATTTCGTAACAGAGAGAAATATTGGCTTTGGTGACAGCAGCACCAAAACCAGCTCTCATGCAATTAGTGGCATAGGTATTTTATCAACAGAAAAGGTTCAAGAATATGCTAATTTTCACTAAAATATTTATGTTTTTCAAGCAGTTGTTACTACTGGAAAAAATTGGAAAACACTGTCAGTACAGAAGGAGCTCAAGGAGGATGGCCCTGACTTGAATGACCCTGAAGCCCAAAACATTGAAAGCGCATTAAAATTTATTAGCATGAAGTCCAACAATGCAGTGAGAATTTCCACTACAAGCTGGATGGCTATTAACTGCAAACAAAGCAGGAGTCCTCCCATGAACCTTTAGTCCTTGAACGAGTGTTGTGTAGACAAAAAAACAAATCCTGGAAATAAACTGCAGCTGAAGCACTGATACTTCTTCGAACATACTGTATGCAACACAAATTACTGATGTGAATGACAATTATTCACATCTTTTGTCTTCATTTTGCTCAAATTCTTCCAGCATCTCTTTCTTGGGTTTCTTTTTTCTAACAGTTTAGCAGAATATCAGTCAATTAGAAGGTCACAAAAAACAAGAGTGCCAGGAGCAGCACACTGAATGAAGACTCATGACTAAGTCTGAAGCTGTCTTTGTTAGTGATGTAGGCACAAGAGGCAGGAGGCCCTTGGATATATTCTTCAAATCTATGTGCTCATGCAATGCTAGACCCATTCTTCAACAGCTCCACAATCACGTCCCAAAGAAAATTTCACAAACAGGGTTTTTTAGAATCCCAGATACGTCCCGAGTTCAGAACAACGGTTTCACTTTAGGAATGAAGCACAGGATGGGTACTGTAAGAACCTGAATGCCACTGGTGAAATGGGACATGGCTCATTACCGCATATCCCCAGCTGTATAAAGCTACAGAAAGCCAATGGCATTACCTTCCTCTCCTGTCCAACAAAAGGCTCGAAATTATCATGGGGGAGAGTAAGAATGTTCTGTACCCAGATGTGCACAACTGCTCATACTGGAATTAACACTGCCTCTGACTTTGGACCATCAGAATACAGGAACCCCACTACCCTGTGTCCTAGGAATTCACCGTAGGAAGAAGGAGGTGCTAGTGAAAGGGGAAGTGCACCCAGTGTAGGCATCACCGCCCACACTGGATTTGCAGCAAGTGCCCCAAGGCACAGGGACTGATCACTGCCAGTCTCACCCTCTCCTTCCATGCAATGCACACAACTTGTTTCACTCTCCAAAAAACCACGAGGCCTCTTTTCTTTTTGGACAAGCAACAACAGAGGCCTTTTGGCACCTCTCGGCTGGCAGAATACACATCACACTTCACCCACTGACCTTGTCTTACGGTGAAACTAAAACAGTTTCCACCCGAGACTTCTGCACTACCGGGGTTTCCTCAGAACCTGAGCCTTCCTGCTCTGCCTCTGCACATCCCACTGGAGATGCCTCCAGCAAAACCCTGATCTCTCCTCTCCCGGGCCACCTTTCGTTTTCAGTAGAAAGGACAATCTCAGAGGTCACCCTCAGGAACACAGAGACCAAATGGAGTACACAAGGTGCTTCCAACTTCTTCACACCCAGTCCCCACAGTACTCTCACAGTCCCCTCCCCGCCCCTAAACGCCCCGTGGCCAGCCCGCTCCGCTGCCCGTACCTGTTGCAGCCTTCGCTCGGCTCCAGCCGGGGCTCTCCCGCACTCGCCGCTCCCGTCTCCAGCTCGCAGGAAGGGTGCGGGCACGGCGCTCGCTGCCGGGGGGGCACTGCCGCGGCCAGGGCTGGGCTCAGCTGCCCGCTGACCCCGGGCAGGGCTCGGCTGTCCCCGCTCGCAGCGGCGCTGCCTCGGAGCCGCGCAGCCGCCGGCGGGGCTGGGGGAGCGGCTGCCCGGCCGTGCTCGCAGCCCTGCCTCTGCTGGCTCCTCGGGAACGGCCGCGTCCAAACCGACTTAGTGGGCTTCCAGATGTACCTGGGGGGCAGACGAGGGGAAATTATATTTTGCAACGTCGAGTGTGCATTAACTATTCCCTGAGTTAACCGCATTTGACTTGCTCTTTTGTTGGACCAAACTCCCCGTCTCCTGCTGGAGTCATTAATCTGTACCTTCTCATCGTTTGCGCAGAAGAGAGATGGTTTGTTTCTCCCTGTCCACCCCCCTCGCCCCCACACGCACTCCCTAAAAACCCAACAATTAAAACCGTGGATTTTCCCTTTAATTCCCTTACATTGTGTAATTATATTCACATTAGAAATCAATCAACATTGGTCATTACCATTAGTGATATGCTCATAAAGCAAACACTAGACATGCTAATGAACTGAATGAAACATAATTTCTTGTTGTGTAAACTCATGCTCAACGCTAATCAGCAATAAATTCAATCAGACATTACACACATCAACTAAAGCACATTAAAGCAGGGTACAGACAGCGGCTGCTCATTTCCGGGGGCAGCGCGGGCCGAGCCCGGGGCAGTCCCGCAGTGCCACGGCCGCGGGGCCGGGGACGGAGCCGCCAGAGCCCTGAGGGGACACGGGCTCTCTGCGAGAGACCCCTCGGTGGTGGGACCCTTTCTGGCTCTCGCCCACTGCTTACCGGACAAATTCAGTCCCTTTTCTATCTCCGGCTCCGCACAGCCTGCACAGCAGTGCTCGCAGCCAGAACCCCCCCAGCTTGTCCGGCTCCGCCGCTTAAAATGGCACCTATGCCCATTTCCTCCGGCTTGGGCACCCTCTCGGGGCTCGTTCTCCTCCCAGGACCCGCCCGCGGCTCGCAGGGCCCGGCGCTGCCCAGGCAGGAAAGCGGCCTGGCCTCCCCCAGGTGCGGGCGTTTCCCAGGATGAGAACGGGCTCCGAGCAGTTGCAGCCAGGTGCTCACTTAACATTTCCCCGCCACAAATACGGGGCCAAAGCACCGGCCACGCGTAGAGATGGCGATGGCTGCAAGCATGGGTGTGACCGGCTGGCCTGGGGATGCTTAGCGCCCTGTTCGCCCCGTCGGGCGGCGCCGGCCCCGGGAGGCTCGGCACGGACGGCTCCCCCCGGCCCGATCGGGAGGCACCTTCACGGCCTTCCTCTCCCTGCCCGCCGGGGGCGCAGGGATGGCAGAAAGGGGCTGTTTTTAACCACAACGCCTCTGCTGAAGCAAGTGACCGGGCAACAGCCCAGCCGCCGTTCGGAGGCACCGCCCGCGGCTCCGGACACCGCGGCCGGGGGAGCTCCGGCCGAACTGGGGCGGGAGACAGCGGGACCTGCCCGCCCTTCCAGGGAGCCAGGGCGGGGTCCCGGGCCAGGGCCCCCTCCCAGGACACCGGCAAGAGCTCCCCAGCCCGGCGAGGCGCCGAGCGCCACGGGGGTTTCAGTGCGGCGGAGGTTTTACCTCCTCAGCCAGGACGCCGCAACTCCGGTCCCAGCCGGGGCCTCCGGGTGGCCCCGAGGTGCGGGGCTCGCTGAGGGGAGCATCGCTGAGCTGGGCGGGGGGCTCGCTGCGCGGGCGGGAGCAGACGAGGCTGTTTCAGGCAGCCACGGCGGCGTTTTATAACAGCCGCAGAGCAGAGATTTGCTGCGATAGGAGTCATGTAATTTCCAGCTGCACAATATTAATGAGACGCTCAGAACCAGGGGAAAACTTTCAGCGGAAGGTGGCGGGTTTATTTGTTTCGCATTAAGGGAGAGGAGGGAAAAGGAAAAAACAAAAGACAAGCATCAGCATCATCATCCCCCGCACCTGCGGCGATCGCCGGGATCCCCCGCGGCGGGCCCAGCCGGGAGCCGCTGCCTGGCTCCGGCGAGATGAGGCGGGGAGGTCACCGCAGGGCCGCCTTCCTTTCTCTTGCAGCCTAGTAATTTTTGTTCCTTCCCCCCTTGTTTTTCCCCCACTGCCAACTCCCCGCGGTGACGGGAGCAAGGGCGGCTCCGCTCGCCCTGACCATGCCGCTCTGGAGAGCAGGGCGCGAAGGGGCACAGGGCTGGGCGGGAGGGAGGCGCGGTGTCAGAGGCTTCAGGAGAGAGTAATAAAGAGTCTCGCATTGAGAGAGGAGATTGCGGCCGGAGAATGCGACGTGTTGGTTGTCTTGAGCGGTTTGTAACTCCAGGTGAACGCAGCCCGGCTGCCTCCCGTCACTATTCCTTCTCCATAAGTCTCAGTTGCTGCCTCGCACGGCTCCTGGCCAGCGGCCGCAGGTGCCGAGGCTGCCGGCGAGCTGCTGGCAGGGCTGGAGGAGCGCGGCCCGAGCCTCCCCCGCGCCTGCGGGGCGCGAAGCACGGCCTGGGCCAGGCGGCCACCGCGGGGCCAGAAGGAGTTTTGGCCCCTGCGCCGCAGGGTGACACGAGTAGGAGGTGACAGCAGGCTGGCGTGTTCCACTGGGAGTCCGAGGGCCGCGGCCATCCCCGGCTCCGGCCGACCCCGCTCCCCACCGCCGCCCCTCGCGGAGCGCGTCCCCGCCCGCCCCGCCGGTCTGTTTCCAGGGCAGAACCTGTGAATAAAGCGAGAAGCGTTGCTTATTGTGCTCGTATTAATGTCCCCCTTCTTGCAGCTAATTAAATTCCTTCCTGGGATTCGCGCGGCTCCGCTGGTGCCGCAGCCGGGGCAGCCCCGCGCCAGCCGCGCCACGCACACAGCCCGGGGTCGTTTCACCGGTTTATTTCACATTAAAGTTTAGATACAATCGAAATCCTCGGTACGCACCTTTTAATAAAAGTAGTAATCTCTTTGAGTACTGCAAAATTATAGCATTTATATCTTCAAAAGACGGTAAACCAATAATACCAGCGAATCAATAGTACCAGCCTCGAGTGCACATGGTCAGGTGGTTTTAGGCGGCCGTATAAAATGCGATCTGGTTTAGAGAATATAATACAGATAAATGCTATAAATAAGTGGATATCAGAGACGGCGTGAAACTTCCTCCTATGGCCGGGTCGGCTCGGGCTGCCGGCACTGCCCGCAGGGCTTGCGGGGCAGCGGGGGCCAGCAGGGGCCAGCGGGCCGCGCCCCCCGGCCCGTCCCACTGCAGCAGCCCCCTGCCCCGGCCTACCTGCATTGAGAAACCTTATTTCTGGTTAAGAAAAATAAAAGTCCCATTTAAACTTTATTGAATTAAAGCAAAAATTAATTTTCAATATTCACACATATATTACAGAGTAATAGTAAAAGTTCAGTATACTTCCTGGCGTTTTAGTTGGGCCACGTTGTACAAGAGCAAAACAAGCATCAAAACATTTAGCAGCCTTAAATTTCACAATCACTCAGAATTACATAGAAATATTGAAATACTCTAGTCAGCCTCGGCTGTGGATAGTTCTTCATGTAGAAATTTTTCCTTTTGCCAGCCAGTACACAGCAAGAATTGCATTTTCCCTTCCATCATGGCATCCATGTATTCAAAAAATACTTTGCTTTTTTCTTTTTTTAAAAGTTAAACTCAGAGAAAGAGTCAAGATTAACATGTTTTAAAAACAAAACTACAAAATATGCTGTAAAGGACAATGAAAATATCTAAAGTCTACTTGTGTGAGGCAGAAGTCATGGGGGAACAATGGCAGATTACACCAATGACACAGAGATGGGAACTAATTTTGTGGGAGGAGAGAGAAGAATATAAATGGGGGTTTGATCAATTATAGTGTCTCCCGCCTGTTGGCTGCAACACAACAAAAATAAGTAGTAATTCTTCAAAGCTGATGTACACAAACCTAAGCAGGATTAAGCTTCTTTAATATTTGAATGTAAAAAGTCTGCTGTCCATGATTCTTCAAACCCAGCTCTGACTTGGGAATTTGTAAGAGATTTTTCCCTTTTCTTGGATGAGAAGTGATTTAAAGCGGGAACACTAGAAATCCAGAGAATGTTGAATACTTCCAGCCTCCCATCAAGTTTCCTCTCTCCAGTTTTAGATAAGCTCTGTCTCCTTTCTCCATCTGAATCAGGACTCCATTGCTAGCAGCTTCTCGGGTTACATCTTGGTCCCCTGCAAAGGCAGAAATCACTGGCCACCCATTTAGCATCAAACTCACCTAAAGAGCAAGATAAAACAAAGCCCTCTGTCAATTAAAGTCAGACAATGACACCACTGGGGCTCGCCTAACAGGTAAAATGCTTAGTTAAGGAAAGGCCTCTTTTGACAGCTGAAACTCCAGTCCCATAAAAAAGAAATACCAATCTAAAGCCAGCTAAGGTATGTACTCCAAAGGAAGAAGTCTTTCGCCACTGTTTTAGACCAACAACCACATCAAAACACCCAGTGCATATAAAGCAGGACATTGATCCTATTTTGGAGAATTTCAATAGGGTGCCTGTGTTTTCAGGCTATGAAAAGAGGTCTGCTTGTACTTATTGAAAGATGGCTTTATGTGAAACCTCAGAGACAGCAAGGGGCAGAGCCACAGCCGCCGGAGTCAGGGCCTTTGAAGTGTATTCAAGGGGTAGTTTTCCTTTGTTAAGCAGCAAAGACAATATGCCACAACACAGTCAATAAGCTCTGTTAAACTCACGTTAATGATCCCGGGGCTGCTTACCCCCGCGTTAATAATACACTCCCTGCCCAATCTAAAGGTGTTAAGCCACTTGCACCAGAACGGTGCTACATGTCCATTCACCTTTGCAAAGTGCATCATTATAGAGTCAGATTTTCTGTCTTGATTATGCTACCTGGCTTCAGGCCGGTAATTTATTAACTCTGCCTAGAGCAGCATATGCTTCAAACCCCAAAGAAAAGGCAGGTATAGGATAGCTGCATAGACATGCACAGATTCATTATAATTTCCATGCCTTAGACACCGCCCTGAACCCCGAATTCCTATGAAACCTTCTGCCACAGGAGAGTGGGTGAGAAGCCCGCCAGGGGCCGCGGTTCCTACGGGCTCTGTGCAGGGATGTTCCTGCAAGTGCTCCGCGGCACCAGGCAGTGCGAGGGCCCGGACAAGCTGGGAGCGGGCGGCAGGCGGCGGACCACCAGCCAGCCCGGGACGGCTCATGTGGACAGGGGCCGAGGGAGGCCTGGCGGGGCTCCGCGGCCCCTGGGGCACCGTCCCTTCGAGCGGAGATCGCCGCAGGTCTGCGTTCCCGCGGCCGCTCCGTGGCGCGTCCCGCCCCGCCGCCCGCACGGCCCCGTCCCCGCCGGGCCGCCGACTCGTCCGCTCCCTCCCGCGGTGCCCGCGGAGCCCAGCGACGGCGCTCGGGGCTGACCTGGATGGTTTGCCTGTTGTACACTTTCACCACGTGAAAATTGAAACTGTAAATCCCTTTCCTGGGGCGATGAAAGTGCTCCGCTCCGAGTCGAAGTTGCTGCCGATATTCACTAGTACCTGTAAGGGAAGGGCACCGTCAGCGCCGACGCGGGGCCACTGCCGCCCAGCCCCGCTGCCCCCCCGGCCCCCAGCGCCCCCTCCGGCGGGCAGGGCCCCGCGGGGCGGTGCGTCCCCGGCCCGGCCCCGCCACCGGCCCCGGCAACTTCTCCGCGGCGGCGCGCCCTGAGCCCCGCCGCCCCGAGCCCCGCCGCACCTGGTCGAAGTAGATGATCATGGTGCGGTTGCTCATCTCGGAGGGCTCGTGGTTGGTGCTACGGATGGCGGAGAAGGCGACCTTGGCGCTGCCGGAGCGCACGGAGATGCCGAGCGCCGTGCCGGTGGGGTCGGAGGTGGGGTTGAGTCGCACACCACGAGGCACTTGCCCTCCAGCACGATGGGCTCCGTCTCATTCTGCCCGCACGCCACCCACGCCGCGCCCAGCAGCAGCCCCAGCCCCAGCCCTAGCCCCGGGCCCCGCATGGCGCCGCGCTCCCTTCGCTCCGCGCCGGGCGGCACCGTCCGGGCTCCGCTCCGCTCGCTCCCCTGCCCCGCCGCGCTCAGAGCGGGGCCGAGCGCGCCCGCCGGGTGGGAAGCGGCCACGAGGAGGCACGGGAGCGCCGGCACACATAGCGCGGCGCGGAGCGCTGCGGTGCAGAGCGGGGGCCGGGCGGTTCGAGCGCAGCGGAGCCGCCCGCCGCGCCGAGCGGGGCTGAGGGAGGCGGCGGAGGCGGCGGCGCTGCCGGGGCTGCCGGCGAGCACAAAGACGGCGCGGGGCGCGGCCCCGCCTCCCCACCGGCCCCGCGCTGGCGTCAGCGCCCCGCGCCCGCCTCCGCCGCGCGCCGCCCAGCCAATGGCCGCGCAGTCCGCCTGCCGCCGCCCGCCGCCGCCGCTTTTGTGGGGCGGCGCGGGCGCGGGCGCGGGAGCAGGTGCCCGGCAGCCGCGTGCACCGCGCCGCACCGCACCGCACCGCACCGCACCGCACCGCCTAGGTAGGAGCGCCGGGGCGCGGGGCTGAAGCAGGGCGGGGCTCCGGAACTCCCGTGGAGCAGCTCGGACCGGCATGTCGGGCAAAGCCGGGCTAGGGCCCGTGGGGCGGAGCGGGGCCGCGGCTTTCCGCGGTGCAGCTGGGCGAGGCAGCCTGGAAGGGAGCGGCTGCTGGCGGGGCAACGGCCTGTTGCCGCCTACGAGCAGCCGGAGCATCACCGGCTGAGACCCCGCGCCCCTCCCGCCGGAGATCGCACCGAGGGATGGGATGAAAGGGTCCCCCTTTCAGCACTGTCTGGGCTCCGCTGTCTTCTTCAGCCGCCTCGTTGGCATCCCGGGGAGGAACAGTCCGGAAGGCTTCCTGAGCAAGAAACTCGGCCAGCGTCTAGAGCCTTTGGTGGCCGGCAGAGCCCCGCTGTCCCCGCTGGCAGGGACAGTGCCCGCCAGGCGGGGACTCCGTGCTCTGCCCCGCCGTGGCACCAGCCCGGAGCGCGGCTTTAGAGTACTCGTTGTTCCCGAAAGTGCAAAGATTGCTTTGTCTTGGTGGACGTCTGGCCTGTGTTCGTTCTGGATGTGCTGTCAAAAAAATCATCGCCCGGGATTGTAATTGAAGAGATTAGAAACAAACGACTGGAACAGAGTTATTTTCTATCTGTTTACAAAGTTAAACTTCAGAGATAAAAACTTTTATGGAGTTTGTAGCATCTTCTCTGGGAAACTGAATGTCATCCAAAACTGGGCTCCAGTGCAAATCATTATGAATTTTGGTAAAGGCTTTACTTTATTTTATTGTGCTGTTCTGGCTGTGTGATTCGTAAGATTTTTTTTTTTTTTTTTTTTTTTTTTTTTAACCTGGGAAAGTGAGCTCTCTCTCTGAAAACTGCCATAAATAAAACTTTTTTCATATAACTGCCCTGCAAAGTTAAACGCGTGTCTGTGAAGTTGTTCAGTCAGTCTGTGAAGTATCAGAGTCTGCCCGTGGGTTGGTACTGGCTGGCTGTGAGGGGACGGGATGGAGCAGGAGCCAATGGCATCAGGAGCCTCCGCAGGGAGGGTCAAAATACCCCGCACTTCAGATGTTCAACACTGAAGCAGTCTGGAAACCAATATAGTGGCAAAATGATTACAGGGGAAGAACGGTGGTCAGAAAGGAGTTGGGGAAATAATAAAAGAGAAACAAGATTTATACTGAGACATAGAAAGTGAGTGGGTGGAGCCACAGCCTGTTAGAAGGTGTGGTATGTTTTACTTCCAGATATGAGCTTAAGATTTACAATGTATTATTGCTGCTAACACTCTTAACTGAGTCTGAAATCAGAATCAGAAATTTTAAAGTAAATTACTATTTCTAAGGGGTACAGAAAAGGCTAAACCAAATAAAAATTAGTGAAAATAAGCATTTTGCGTTCTTGTCATTTTGGTGGGATGACTTGGGAAATGGGAACTGAAGGAGCACCACTCTGCCCTTTTAAATTTTTTGGGTGCTTGACTCAAAGAAACATACATGTTCTTTCAACACATGACTCATAAAAAATATTAATGTATTTCTCTTGTAAGACACTTGTTGTGGATAACATAAATCAATTCTCTCGTGCTGTAGAGGTCTTTAGATGTAGCTTGTGGATTTGAGTCCAGGGGGCTCTGCCAGAGCTGGAAATTGTTTGGCAATCCCTGCCAAGGGAGGCTGGGTGGGCCTTGTACCCCCAAGCTCTTTGACTACTCCAATGGCTTGGTGGATGGAGTTACCAGAAAGAACAAGAACAGAAAAATGAACAAATTTGTCACTTTACCTCACACAGGAGGTGGGCAGGCAGGCAAGGGGGGGTGCCAAGATTCCTGCACCAGATACCTTTGCTGTCAGTGACTTTGAGCCTTGCACACTTGACTAACACCGTAACATCCCGCTTCTGCAGCTCTGGTGTAATAAAGTAACACCTGCCATGCAAATTAGATCTGACTGAATTTTCATTAAATGTCACGCAGTGCTAGGCAGTTGTGTTGATTCTCTCTGTATTGACAACAGTCTCTGACTGTACTGGGCACAAAGAAGAAGTGCTCAGCAGGAGGATGTGGGGACTGATATTTAAGCACGTGGCATGATTAGTGATGTGTGGAAAAGAGCTTCCCATCTAGGAGTGGAGATTTGCAAATCTAGATGCTTACAAGAGGGCCAGGAATTAAGTTATCCCTTCTAATTACAATCTACATTGTTAGTGTGTCATTGAGATCCAAGAGGGCAATGGTCATTGAGATACAATGGAAATGGTGTCAAGGTATTAACAAACTGTAATAGATGTTGTAGATGTTAGTCTGAAATGGGTATATTTGTCAAGCAGAGCTCTTTGGTGTCGGCTTTTAAGAAAAACACTTGTGGATATAGTGAAAATACGTGAACTGCCCATTATGTGGCAGCTTGGCCTGACCTCAGTATTGACAGATTGACTACAGACTATAAGTTTATAGAACTCCTCTAATGTTTCACCCAAGGTTCAAGAAAAAAGAAAACAAAAAACCCAACCAATCAACTTGGAAATAATCTGGAGGGAAAAAATAATTGAATGATCCTTGTTAAGCCCCTGAAGCACCACTTCAGTGGTGGTTACTATCCTGCTCAGATCATGAGAGGGTTTCTTTTTTTTTTTCCAGAAAAAGAACTATAGAAAGACCAAAATAATCTGGTTTTTTACCTCTTACAGAAGCAAGCTTAAAGCTCATAGGTACTGAACTTTTATCTGTAGAAACCAAAATATAGCTTAGCCACAAAGCAGCAGCATTACCTGCCCTCCATTACACTGTCAGTGAACCTTAATCCTGTTTTAGGAAAATCATCCTTAAAACTCAATCTCACTATACATTTAACTTCAGCTTCACTCATGAAGAAAGTCTCTAAGGGAAACAAGCATAAGCTTCTCTGAAAATAAGTAGAGAAATCCACAAAACCTTTATATTTCCTTCAAGAGAATAATTTAGCAAGAGTTTAGCTCGCTGTGTATACATTCACCTTTTCACAGACTACTTGCCTTTTGATTTAATCCTTCTTGAGTAAGAAATGCAAGGTCTGGTCCATAACTGGATAACTTACATGAAATGCAGTTTGCTCACCATTCTGAAAATGCATTTTGTTCATTGCTATATTAGTTTATGAACTATAGGCAGCAAAAAGCAATTTGGGGATTGATATATGCCTGTATAAACTTAAGACACTTGTCTTCCCAAGTGTCTGCTGGGTTTCTGTACAAAGTCTGAAGATGTATGAAATGAGCTTTAGAGCAAAACAGCTCTTGTTGATCCATTCTGTGCTCTATCTAGAAGCATCAGATTTGCAGTTGTAAGAGAGGTTTGCATGTATTTATGGTGATTTGCTTATGGTGTCACCTTCAGCTTCCACAGCAAGCAATTAAGGTATCTCAAGAGCAGGCTGAGTTCACTGAGAGAGTGCTCAGCAGGAGCAGATGCACTGCTAGGGTGCCATCCAGCAGAATTATCTGTAATGCTCCACACTGTAGAATACAAAAGGCCCAGGACCTGCTGTGCCACTTGCCTGCCTGTGCAGGTTGCACTCGGCAGAGAAAAAACTAAAAACAGCACAGGGGGCCAGGGGAGAACAGCACCAGGCCAGAGATGGACAGCCAGAGAGTGCCTGTGCCTTCCCAGGTGTGTGCCTGACAGCAGCCACCTGATCATTCATGTATTTTACTATCTCAACGTTTCTAATTTTTTAATCAAATGAAACCAGGTTGCTTATCAACACTAATCATGCACTTTGTTCTACAGAAAAATAGTTCTGATTTTTACTTTTAGATCTCACTTCTGGCTAGAGAATATCAAACAAAATAAGCTTAGTGTTTTCCCTGTGTCTTCATGTGTTTCATAATGTTAAAAAAAATTGATAAAATATTGAAATAAAAATTCGACTCCTGCAGTTCACATTTTTGGGAAACCCAAGTCTCAGGAGTGGGAATTTTTGATGGATAGGTAGTTGCAAACAGAAGATCAAAGGGGAAAGAGTTACAGAGTCTTAATCAAAGTGGGGATTGCAGACCCAGCAGTAAATTGATGTCAAATTATCTACCTTGAAGGATCCTTGGGCTACACAGGTGTTAGGGCTTGTATATTTTGAAGAACAACACAGCTTATTAAGAAAACTTAATATTAAATTTTATCTGCTGCATTTTACTGCCTGCAATACGGTATTTGACTTCTGATCTCACGAATATATTACACAGGGCAACTTTAGAAATGGGAAAGAATATTAGCTCAGTGCTAAGGGCATTTGAAAACTCCATCCCTAAGACAAATATTAAACATTCTGGTTTATACAATCGTAACACCCATGTGTAGTATAGCCTTATCAAGCTTTTTTGGTTTTTTAAGTAACACTGGATTTTAGTCTTACCTTGAGATATCTGTTTTACAGCTACATTTACTTATGGCATGCACAACAACAGATCTGTGTTTCTGTATTGACTGATGATGAGATAATTTATTACTTGTGGGGAATATCAGCAGATTTCCTTTCGGGTACAAAAATTTTCTACGTGAGCAATGATGCCAAGGTCAGGAGCTCCATTTGTTTTTCTCATCATGGACTTCTGTCAAAACAAGTGCATTGTTACAAATGAATAACTCAAACTGGAAATTAGTTGCCATTCAGATAGGTGATTATATTTTAACAGGGCAAAATCCCAGCCCAAGCTGCCAGAGAACGCTCAGCCAAAGCCAGCACGGGCTGGAACAGTGTGTGTGCTCACTGTCATTGTAAATGGGGCCACCTCGGTCAAGCTGCCTCTTCAAACTTCAGAGAATTAAGACCAAAGCTGTCCAAATGTTAACTGAAACTCCTAATAATTAAGGGTTATTAGGGGCTGTTGGCTGGCTTTATTTTCTACTGCAGTGCACTTGTGTTTGTGGATTCTATTTATACACAGAATTAAGAGCTCTGTTTGAACAGGTAATCCAATCTCTTCTGTGTAATTTAGCCAATGATTTTTTTTTTCCTGGCCCTTAATTTTGGCTGTGTTTCATGATGTACGATGCAATTGCAATACTAAAAATAATCTCATTCAATATACTTTATCTGAGAGGATAAATCAGACCACCTTACAAATGCTAGGTAAAATGCTGATTTTTTTTTTTTTACTTATGGAGGGAGTCCCAGAGGTGCTGAGGGGAATTTTCCATGTACATCTTTCCCTCTAGTGGCTGCTCTTCTCAGGGAAAAGCAGCAAGAGCAACTCTTCTGCACTTCTGTATCGGGTACAAAGGGATGGCAGGATGGAGGGAAGGAGACAGGCAGACAAACTTTTAGGTACCAGGAAATTAAAATCTTGTGATGAGCTGTGTGAAGACAAAGATACAATAGCCACAGATTTGACTGTATTTTCATGGAAAATGCAATATGTTGTTGAAATGTTATGGTAATTTTGATCAGTTGCATGCAAGACCAGCTTCTCAGCCGCTTTGTAGTGTCTACACTGATCCTTTTTGTCAGTCTATCATATTCCCAGTGCTTGCAGGACTCAAAGAGTTGGAAAATACCTCAGTGACAAACCATAAACCAGCTGTCCCTCATGTGTCTGTTCCACACACTTTTCTCCTGTTTGCTAAATACTTTCTCCTTTTTTTGTCTGTCCTTTTCTTTTTGACAGCATTAAACCCACAGCCAAGTGTCCATGTTATTGTTTCCTTTGGACTGTTCCTGCTGTGGGATTAGTGCCTGTCACACACCACAGCACCCCTTCCCAAATTGTGGTTAAAGGGATCAGTTAAAGCCACAAATCCGTGATCATTCAGAGGATGAGGTGGCTGAGACAGCACTGCAGAAACACAGCTGGCCCAGGTAGAAAACAAGGCTGCAGGGGGACAACAGCCACGTGGAATGTTCCATTAGGACTTCTTTCTTGTGTGCATGCAGCAGTGAGTGCTCACAGGCAACGAAGCCCATGCATTGTATTGCATCTTTGGTCACCTTTTCCAGGCGTTGAACTGTTGATTGTGTGGAGGCTAAACACCTCAAATGGAGTAGGTAGAGAAAAAAAAAAAAAAAAAAAGGAGAAAAAAACCTGCTGTAATTTCATTTATAGCTTACATGGATGCCAACCTGAGTTAGTTTTCCAGTCCTTTAGCTGGAGACATCTTTATTCCTCGTTGCTAGCTTTCACCCCTTCGTTTTCTTCATTTTTGCTACTTTTATAGCAGAGTTGGTCTCTCCAGCCAGACTCATTTATTCTGGCTCAGAACAAATGGCTTAGACCTTTGTAACCTACAGTAGCTGAGAGATTTCCTTAACACTTGTCATTTACTGCTCTGACAGTCCACAATAACAAAGGCTATTAGATACCTTCCTTTATTCACTGCACATATTGGGCACATGTGATACCTGGCTCAGAAACTATCACGGGCTATCCCAGGGTGCATCCCAGGGCACTCTTCCATCAGAAATCAAATCTGACAGGACTATCAGATCTGGAAGGTGAACTTTTAACAAATGTTTGTTAAGTCACAAACAATTAAAATCCTGAAATATTTCATTTCATTCAGGGCTTCTTCTGACTAACTTATTTGTTATTCAGTCAGTTAAAAGTGTCTATAGCCTTTCCCAGAAGAATTTAGACCTACCCATTAAAAAAAAAAATGGGTTACTTACAAGATCTTTGAACTTCTACTGGGACAGTTTTTCCTGCACTTATTTCTCTTTAGGTTTGAATGGGAAAATGATTAGTAGTTATATCTATCTTCAGCCAAAAAAAATGTAAAATAGTAAATTCCATCAAACACTGACTACTGCTACTTTTTATCATAAAATTTTACAAAGTCCCCACCAGCGAGCTTGTTAGTGTAAATGATAGAGCCTTATCTCAGGTTTAAAGTCAGCACTTTTCCTTAGCTACCAAGCAGCCTGTTTTCTTTTGTGACATGGTAATGGAGGACCTTACTCCAGAGAGCAGGGAAAATTTCCTCTCTGTTTTTGCAGGGCAGTCGAGTAGGGCTGCTAAAAGCAAGCAGGCTGAGTGGGATATCAGTACTGTCTGTATCCTTCTGGAAGCCTTTTCAAAAAGGAGCAGAGCCTTTGTCAGGGAGAGAAGTGCACATTGCACCCCAAGCTTGTTGTGAGGGGCAGATGTCAAGGGACGACGGAAGAGAAAAGCTGTTTCTAAAGAAAATAAAAGATTCTCCCTATTCTACTCTCTAAAATCTTTGTGGCATACATGACATACACATTAGAATCTCAGGATGCCACCACTGTTCCTCACCAGCACCGGTACCTGACCAGAGCTGGGGGCACTGCAGTGCTGCTGGCAGCAGACTCGGCTGGTGCAGGTCTCCTGCTCAATTTCCACGAGCACCTGCAGGGGTAAGAGGAATGGGTTGAACTATCAGACACTGGCAACTACAGATAAATATAAAAATACTCAACTGAAAATTATTACTTCAATGGCAAAGAGGGGAAAGGGAGGCAAAACCCTGAATACCAAGCAATTTCTCCCGACTTTCATCTGAAAACCCCTAGCTTGGTAATTGTGGGTTAGACGTGTCAGCCTGCACACGGACACTGCCATGTTGCTTACTGACCTCTGCTTTTCATGGACAGTGATCTCTGCGTTCATCACAGTGCATCAAAACAGCTCTAATGAACACGGGCAGGGGCTGAGCCTGGATTGCTCAGGATGCTCAGCGAGTTTGTTAGGTGGGGGGGACTGTCACTATGTCCAGTGCTCACCTGCAGCTTGCTGAAATCATAACAAAGCACATTTCCATCTTGTGAGCACGCCGGGTATTGAAAGGCTCTGGAGGAGCCCAGTCCCGCAGCCCCGTGCAGCCCCCGCAGCCCGGCTGTGCCCCCCCAGCCCCGCTGTGCCCCCCCAGCCCCGCTGTGTCCCCCAGCCCCGCTGTGCCCCCAGCCCCGCTGTGCCCCCAGCCCCGCTGTGTCCCCCAGCCCTGCTGTGCCCCCAGCCCCGCTGTGCCCTGCCCCCAGCCCGGCTGTGCCCCAGCCCCGCTGTGCCCCCAGCCCCGTGCAGCCCCAGCCCGGCGTGCAGCCCCCAGCCCCGTGCAGCCCCCAGCCCGGCTGTGCCCCCCAGCCCTGTGTGTCCCCCAGCCCCGCTGTGCCCCCAGCCCGTGCAGCCCCAGCCCGCTGTGTCCCCCCAGCCCGGCTGTGCCCCCAGCCCGCTGTGCCCCCAGCCCCGTGCAGCCCCCAGCCCGGCTGTGTCCCCCAGCCCGCTGTGCCCCCAGCCCCGTGCAGCCCCCAGCCCCGCTGTGCCCCCAGCCCGGCTGTGCCCCCAGCCCCGCTGTGTCCCCAGCCCCGCTGTGCCCCCAGCCCGGCTGTGCCCCCAGCCGCTGTGTCCCCCAGCCCGCTGTGCCCCCAGCCCCGCTGTGCCCCAGCCCCGCGGTGTCCCCCAGCCGGCTGTGTCCCCAGCCCCGCTGTGTCCCCAGCCCGCGGTGTCCCCAGCCCCCCCAGCCCCGCTGTGCCCCCAGCCCGGCTGTGCCCCCAGCCCCGCTGTGCCCCCCCCGCTGCCCCGCTGTGTCCCCAGCCCGGCTGTGTCCCCCAGCCCGGCTGTGCCCCCAGCCCCGCTGTGCCCCCCAGCCCCGCTGTGTCCCCCAGCCCCGCTGTGCCCCCCAGCCCCGCTGTGCCCCAGCCCCGCTGTGCCCCCAGCCCCGCTGTGTCCCCCAGCCCGGCTGTGCCCCCCAGCCCCGCTGTGCCCCCCAGCCCCGCTGCCCCGTGCGGCTCCTCCGTGCCGCCCGGCGGGCGCTGAGGCTCCGCGGCCACCCCGGGAGCGGCAAAGCTGCGGGCCGGGGCCACCCCCGAGGCAAAACACGAGAGCTGCAGACCGGAGAGCCTTTTCTGAGAGCCAGCACTCTCCAGCAGCGAAACAAACAAAATATCAAACTAGGGGATGTGGGCACGCGATTTTGAAAGTTCGGGTTAAAAAAGGCTGGAGGAGCGTAGCTGTTTGTGCCGTTTCTGAAACCTGTTATCCCTGGAGCCAAGAGCAATCTAGTTTAAAAAAAAATCCTGAAACAAACCACCTTGACTTGGAGAGGAAAGAATATATCTCACAGAAAACAAAACGTCTTCCATTGACTAATTGGAGCAACAGTGTTTAAATATTAAGCTGTGAAACAAAAAGTCACTATTAACTCGCCTGGGGTTAAGCAGTGAATTCTGTCCTCTCGATTCTAGATTTCTAATTTTGCAGCCAGTTGTGCCTGTGGTTCCCCCTACAACAGCATTCTTTGGTGTGCTGATTTCCTCTAAAGTTCCATCCAAAGCCTGTCAGGCTCAGAGTCCATTTTCTCTTTCATCTCCCCTCAACCTTTACCTCAACATCCATGGACTTGAGTGTTTTGTATCATTTCTGGAACTGCAATTGTGCTACAAGATTCGGGCAGGAAAAGAATAAAGAGAATTGATTCATATGAGGAGAACTTCTATATTGAGGGGCTTTTTTTCAGGTTCACAGAGCACAGGGAAGTGCCTGTATTTTTGCAGTAAGCTCTGGGCCTGGTACGAGGCTCAGGGGAATGGGGAAGAGATTCTTTTGTTTGCTGAGCATTGGAACAACACTCCCTGACCAGAGTGAAGGGTGTCGGGGATATGCAGGGAGAGCTGCTCTTCCTCAGGGGCTAGATATACTTGTTTTGGAAACTGCTGATATAGATGAACTTCTGAGGAGATACAAATTGCA
This sequence comes from Muscicapa striata striata, assembly GCA_030060385.1. Classification (NCBI taxonomy): domain Eukaryota; kingdom Metazoa; phylum Chordata; class Aves; order Passeriformes; family Muscicapidae; genus Muscicapa; species Muscicapa striata. Next base: position 4,945,040 of record JAREIS010000057.1, on the reverse strand, counting down.
CTTCATGTAATTATCACTGCTACTTGGGCCAAATTCTTATTTACACTGGAATAATTTTTGTATATATATTGAATACCACAGTGGTGGAAAGAATAGTTAATGAATATCAGTACCTTGTTCTTCAACACTGCCTTCACATTTCATCCCCTAAAACAAAAAATCCAAGTTAAGCCTGTCACAAATATCATATTTTCTTACTTATTCCTACTTCTAACTATATCCACCAGCAGATTGTCCATCAGTGCTGCAGGCAGCTTGTGACAAACTGCTGTTTCAGTAATTACTAGAGGTCTGTACCACATTTGTGATGCTGTTCACCAGGGGGGTTCAAACCTAGAAAGACAGACATCATCATCATTTTTCTTTTGAAGCTGAGACCAAGTCTGAGTCACTGGGCCGACCACTGACTGGCTCAGCAGATCAGCAGTGGCACCAAACATATTGTATTTATTGAATATGTGAGGGGAACAAGGAGAAGCAGGATGGTAACAGCAGTGATACAGAGGCAGCGAGACAGCACCGGATAAGGAATCCAGTCAGGTATTGGCCAGCCACCAGCACGAGCATATTTATAACAAAGATCATTTGAGGGTCATAATCAGGACATAAAGGGAATCTGCTTGGTTTGCACATCATCATCACCATTGTTCAGCACATCTTTAGGATACAAAAATGCACATGTATTTTCCAAGGTTTTAATTAAAAGTACATTTATCTTTTCGCACAGAACTTCTATATTATTTTTGCATCTCAAGTAAGTTTGGAGTTCTTCATTTAGTTCTTATGTAAAATATCTACCTACAGAGAAACCTAGCTGCACTGAATGACTCTGCACCATACCATTTTCTTCCAGGGTCAGCAAAATTCTTAAAGGCTGAAGTATAAAAATTGTGTTGCATTGCATTTGTGCATTGCCTTCCCTTTATCCACAGAAACTCACCTCACTTGCCTCAGCCCTTTTGCATACCAGGGTTTATTTACAAATTGGCAGTAAAGTGCTGTGTCTTTGACAGTTTGCAATTAATTGCACACAATCTGTTTAGGTTTCAAAATGCACTGTTCATAAATGATGATATATTCCAAAAGGCAGTCCAATTGGCTGCTTTGCATATTGCATATATTTTTCATATTTCTGAGACAGGACATATGCAAAATCATTTTACTGTGGCACAAACACAGGCAAGATTATTTGGAAGGAAGGCCAGAGGTTCTATATATAATTCTTTCATTCACCTGCTGCAGACTGTGGGTAAGTCATCTAATATTTCTCTGCCCTTCTTCTGCATCTGCAGAAGGTTGTTTATTCTTCTAAGAGCTGGAATTCAGTGAATGAAACTGTAATTTATTATTATTAATATATTCCAATAAAGCGTGTTGCAGTGCTCTAGCGCTGCTTTGAAGTCAATATAAAAGAGTATTAAAGAAAGAGAAAATTAGAAGGAAAGGTAGTTAAGTCCATCTGATATGCCTGCATGGAAATGCTATTTGTGGAACAATCTCCTCAGAACATGAAACTGATAAAGGCATATGTGTTAAATGGATCTCAGAGTCTGGACAAGCTTCTCTTTTTACTTGTCTTGAGTAAAGAGTGACATGAGTCATGTGTCCCAAACCTCTAAAAGCAACTTTTACAACATAAAGCATTTAAATGTGCCAGTAAATACCTTATATTGACATCATATCTCTCACCATTCTTACAATGAGCTCCTATTTACTTTACTTTTTCTCTCCTTTCTCCAACCCTGCCTTCCTGTTGTGAATTATGGGCAACTCTCAGAAAAGCGACACACTTTAATGATACATGTAATACTATAATTGAATCAAACTACTTTATTTCCCCACAAAGCTATTCTTTATTTGCTGGCAGGCTGCTTGTTTATCCTAACATTGTCAGTCACATCAGGAAAGCCATCTTAGTCATAAAATAGCTATTGTAGAGGATGCATTATTGCTTCTGTACAGGGCTTTTTAGCAGTAATTATGTACAGCTTTTAGTAATTTTGAATCACCCAAGCATCATTGATACAAACCATTTGCAGTGACATGCAATGATGCCTGTGTAGTATTTTTACAAGCAAAATAAAATAAGACATTTTGGTGGTAACATGTAAATTAGCCTTGAGGCTTGCAATGCAATGCTCATCAAGTGTGTAACATTTAATTACAAGACCACTGAGCATGAGTGAGATCCCCTGAGCTTTTTATCCCCACAACAGAAAGATTTTCCCACTGAACTGATGATTTGAATCCTCTCATGAGATGAGCAGTGAATTCACTGCTCTCTCAGCAGTCCAAACTGGCATTTAAGGGTCTGTTGTGTTTCAGGACCCTATTTGGTAAAGTACTTCATGGACTTGAGATCCCTTCTTGAATCCCGTCTGTGAGGAACTGAGGACTGCCATTCACAAAACTAGCATGTCAGGAGGAAAGAAAACTTTACAAGAATTTGATTTTAAAAATTGATTGAAATTAACTGAATTAACTTCAATTGATGACAAGAATCAAATAGAAAACTAATTAGTCATTTCAAATTCCCTAAGTGATGCTATTTTCCAGTAAGAGAGAAAACATTACTCTGTAGGTTTGCTGGAGATAGGAGTTTCATTTTCAGTATCTATTATGGCAAATATATTTGCTAACTTATTTGTTACAGACAACAATATAAACAATATCTTGTGTGTGTTGTCCCAGTTCCCTAGATGCTGGAAAATGAGAAGCCTGAGGGACTTGCTGCCCTGCTGGATATGGTAAGGGACAGCTCTCTTAATGTTCTGAAATGTCCTGGCTTCCCAACACTGAAGTGTTACCTTTTTATGTAAATGATAGTGATAACAGCATGCTCAATCTTTGCTATTTCATGATTAGTGTTTTCATGTGGGATCAATAAATCCCCAGAGCCTCTCTTTGAAATGGTCCCCTAGCTCAGCCTCTCCAGTAGGGAGGTCTATTTAGCAGCAGGTTTTCAGCAGACCAAAATGTGGAATCAATACCCTGAGAATAATCTGCCCACTTGTCCTTATGAAATATTTGTATTTTTCCATGCAAGTTCTAACAGACTGAATGACTTTTCCAATATGTAAGGGTTTAGTGCCTTGTATGCAAATAACTCAACTACACAACTGCCAGCACATCTGAGAGGATCTCTCAAGGTCAGTGCTGGATTGACTGAAGAGCTTCAATAAAGCCTTAAAGTCCAGCCTTGCACAACACCCACCTAAGGGGTTACAAACTGCCTGGGAGCTACTACAACGTGTTGGTGAGGGGGGTCTGGGTAGGACATGGAGCTTTCCTCTCCTGAGCTCACTCCACACCCATTCTGTTATTTGAGGCAAAAATGGGACCCCCCTCTGCTGTGTGCATCCCTTGCCTGGGGAGGGGACAGTGACTCCAGCCTGCTTTCTCAGTTGTGTTTACCTGGTGACTCCAGCCTGCTTTCTCAGTCGTTTTCACCTGCTCCATGGTTTCAGCCCACTGTGGGACAGCAACCCCCACCTCAGCCTGTGCCCTGGACAGGGGATTCCTCTGCATTCTGCCCCCAGAGTGTCCCTCTCTGGTTCTAACTGTACCATGACACCATTTATTCCTTTGAAAAGTAAATACAATAATATTGTTATTAATAATTTTTAATAATAATGGTAATTTAGGAGGACTTAGAAGTTACTCAAAATTAGTTTCTTTTCTTGACTCCTTTAATATAGTCACAAGAATATAGTAATCTCCACATGTCTCTTCTGATCCAGGATATATCTTTCTCATCCTGGTTTTCAAAGGGGAAGCCCTCAGCAAAGGGTCTCAGGTCACATTTTCATTTTTAGCCTGGTTTCCTAAGGAAATGAGGGTCATGCCATTACTGTCTGTCTGTCTGTTCTTATTTTTCTGTCATATTGCCTTTCAGGAACGTTTGAGCCTGCCAGTCAACCTCAGTCAGAGTTATAAAAGCTTTGTAAGTCCCAAGAATAAATACATGCCTGTAAGACTTCATGGCCACTTCTGTCTGGGGAGCAGAAGGACACACAAATTAGAGCTCTTGCTGAGCAAAGGTGAGGAAAACTCAGCCAGTGCCATCTGCTTGGTAGCAGTGATGGACAAACCAGGGCTGGCCACTCACCAGCATGAGGCTAAATTTGGACAAGGCAGGGCAGGAGCAGCTTCTTGGCTGGTGAGGGTGCACCAGTGGATCCAGCTGCTCCCAGGAGTGGGAGGCTCCAGGAGCACAGGGCTCCTCTCTCCCTCACAGGCACATCTCTAGTTCTGTGCTTCACAGTGGTAATTACTAATCTGTCATCAAATTCTGCCTTCCCTGCCAAAATAGTCAGAGTGTTTTTCAGATTACACACAATGATACCATTCCTGTTCTAGAGAGACTGTGATTGAGGGTTATAAATTATAGTAATTCCTAAAACCTATTGTCTGTCTAAATTTTGAGTTAAAGAGTGAAGTATAATCACACGGGATCAAAATCATCCAGAAATTCTCAGATAGTGTCTAATCCAGCTTCTTATGTAGCTGAAATAAAGCTATCACTGAATTTAGTGATGCAGGACCAAACTTGGTCTGTATTTGTATTTGGTTAGTAGCACTTGGCAGGATGAAATAAGCACATTGTTTGTATATACTTCATATGTAGCAGCACTGTGTGGTAGGAAAAACCACTGAGAGAAATCCCCACAAAAATAATTAAAAAACCAAACAACCAATGATAGCAATGAAAAAATAACACCCTGAAAAAAGCCACAAAATCAATAGATTATGAAAGCTACACTGAGGCTTCCACTGCTATTATCTCAAGGCTTTATTATCAAATATCAAAAAATCATTACTGCAATATCAAAACAGCCATAATAACAATATAAAAACTCCACTCAATCTGTTCCTGCAGGGATATGATCTAAAAATCCACAAGAAAAAAAACCAGTTGCTGTGAAAATGGCAGTTAGCCAGTTCAATCATTTTGCCTACCTGGTTCTGTAATTGTACACCAGTCACTGCACCTCAGTGCCACTACTGTAGATAAGTCCAAAAGAAGTGTTCAAGCAAACAAATTATAACTAAATCAGAAAAACAATAAAATCTTTTGGAAAGTTCATAATGGTTTTGGTTGGTGGGAGAGCGGGGAGGATGGGAGTAGAAGGAGAGTGAATGCCATTCTCCATTTTTTAGTATAACAAGAAAGGAAATTTTTCTGGTCAAGCTTGTCCAGAGCAATTTGCTTAATTCTTGTTTGACACCAAAACCCCAAGTCTGGCCTGAGATTTATAAGCCCACTCAGCTCTTTGCAGTGTACTGTTGTTTTTAACAGATATCTTTAAAAGCCTCCTGTATTTAGGGAAAAATCAAAAATACACACTAGTAACAGATGTTTGTCTTTTCTTAAGCTTAAAATAAGTGAGACTCATTATAATTCCATTATAATTTGTAAAAGTTGTACCTTTTTTGTGTGGCTTTCTTCTTGGATGTGTGGGTAGCAGATGGCCCTTCTGAATTCCAGAAAATGCACAGAGTTGGCGGACTAGATCAAAACAAGAAGTTATAAAAACTGAGGGGTGGGCACAGAAATGACAGGGCTAAAGCTTTCAGTTGCACAAACTCATGTGAGCATTCTCTGTGATTTTACATTGTGGGAAAAGACCTGTGGGAAAAGTCCCCAGGCCCCCCAAAATGAGATCTTTGTAGGTGAGGAACATGAAATCAATCTGTGAGCAGAGTGCAGCTCTGGTTTATATTCTACACTGCCTACACATCCTTGGCTTTCTTCCTCTGCAGGCAGGCTGTCTGGAGTCACCCTGCAGCCTTTCAGCAGATAATCTACTTCTGACAATAACTAGCACAAGACTAACATTGCACTTGGCTCTGCAGTAGACTCAAAGCAGCCCAGAGGCAGCGCAGGGCCAGCCTGCTGCTGGGCTCTTTGTTTATTTTGGTTGACATTTTCCTTTGTGGAGAATCTGTTCCTCATTATTCAGTATGTACAGCCCTGCACATATCCTATGTGTTGAACTGTCTTTGGATTAAAGTGGGTATTTTCCCATGTCAATAAATGTTATGGTGTGAAGCTGTGAGCTGGACTCTGAGAGCACCACCCCCTGCTGAGTATCTCACTTTTGCATTGAGTTGTCTTTGTTAATCATGTGCAAAATAAAAAGGCTTTCTGTCTAGCAAAAACCCATCATTAATTTTTCATATGAGCACTAAAATCTTGAACACAACCCTTGAGTGGCTTCAAAGAAGAAAGAATAATAAAACCAGCTACATTTCCCTTTTTTTGCATCTTAGTTATTTGATATTTTAAGAAAACTTTTTAAAGCAGAATTACAGTTCTCTCAGCTTCACAGTGACACATTCATTTTGAAAGCTACATTTGACCTTCAACTTTGTCCTTCATTAGCAGGATTACACCTAAACACTCCTTCATTTTACTGCAAATGAGACAGATGCAATGTGTATTCTGTTTGGCCCCAGCATTAGGATTATCCCAAGAGTGGCATTTATGTTCTTGTAGTTCCTTGGTATAAATAAATATCAAAGCAGGAAGACCAATCTGTACTCCACTAGGAATAATAAACTAAAATAATATGGCACTGATTCTGTTTGGGTTGTCTAAATGTGTTTTTATGATCGTATATGTTTATGGCTTTCTCACACAGCCACCATGAATTCCAGGCAATTAAAAAGGACATGAGTTCTGAAGCATTTTAAAAGGGGCTTTGCTTTCCAAATGGTGTGTATTAGAAGTAGAATATATATTTTTTTGACAGAACGACTGCAAAATCAACAGTCACACATTTGCCCTGTTTCCAATTCCTCTCCCTTCTCCCACCTGAAATAACTAATTAGAATATTTCTGTAAGTTGAAAAGAAAGGCAGGGAAAGATTCCTTATGTTTGCACATATATTAGATGCAGTGCTAGCTGAAGACTCATCCTGGAGGCCACAGATTTGACAGTAGCTCAGAGGGAGAATGCAGCAGGTCTTGTGTCAGGTCTGTCAGCCTCCCCATACTGAACAATCTGCCTTTTTCAGGCTGAACCAGTCCAGAGGCATCACAGGTGGGATGCAGGACATTCTCTGCCTGTTCACACTGCCTGGCCTCACCCCCACTTGGCTGAGGGACACAGATTTTTCTGTCATGGGTGTACAGCAGAGCTGTATTTCATTGGGTAAATAACTACTGTGCTCTAACCCACCTCAAACTGGTCAGTCTGTGTGGTGTCATGAGTTATTGAACAGAGAAGTAAAAGTACAGGTATTGAAGAAGCAGTAAGTTTCACCAGACTGTTAAAGATTGTTGGTTGGCTTTTGTTACTTACATCATTTCAAATAGAGCAGAAAGGGCCAGGAGAAGAAAAATATTTTTGAATAATTTTGCAGTTATGAACCAGGTCCAGTTTCAGATGGTAATGTTCAAGAAATACTTTCAAAGACTAGAGGAAACTAATTAGATAGGTACATCCAAAAGGTATATTTTTAAAGGCAAAAATACCTTGTTCCTCCCTCAAGTCAAACTGTCCCACATGACTTTCTTTCATTTATAAAGTGAATAAATGGAAGAAAAACAGTGATAAAGTTTGATAATTTGCTACTCAAAAAATGTCCCAAGCTGTCAGAGGAACAATTCATGGACTATAGTAGTAATAGCACAGTATTTCAAAATTTAGAATTCAGAATTAAAAAACCAATTTATTGAAGAGTATGGCTACAGCTATTACTAAACTGTTAATAGCACATCTGGAACAAGCATCTGGAATCTCTACAAGGTCTGGAGACATGATGTGGCTGTTCCAGCAAGTGGATTGCACACCCTTGGATTAACAGTGGGTGTCAGCAAGCATACCTAAAAATTCTGGGCCAGGAACACTGAAATTCAGAGTCCACAAAAAGTCATCTTTTGTGAGAAAATCACTGGGGATTTCTGCCACCTCAGTTATAAGATGATGCCTCTGCGTTGTTCACAGGGCTTTGATTCATTCACCTGTTGCATAAGTACTTTATTGGGAGCATAGTCATAAAGAGAACTATTAGCCCATTGTACTGAAGTGCAAGATGTCAGCTGTTTAGTGGAAATGTATCATCGTGTCATTATCAAATATTTATTTTGTTGTAGCACCAAGAGACCAACCCTGACAGGTTTCCTGTGTTAAATTTTTTATGAATGATAGTCCCTGACAAGCTGACAGGAATATGAAAGAGCAGAAATTGACACAAGCTTCTGGTGTTTCCAGAGGAAGGGTGTAAATCCTGCCCAGAACTCTTGTTTAGTAATGAGATCCCTTCTGGAGATGAAACAGGCACTCCTAGGATAACCTCTGCCAGGAGCAGGGCAAAGAGGAAAAACCCTGAAGGGACAAAAGTGTTTCCAAAGGCAAGAAAAACCAATCAGTTCCTCTGGGAGGTTCGGAGGCGGGGGAAAAAAAAAAGTGAGCAGAATGGGGGAAGTCCATGTCCTTATTTGAAGATGATGTCCCAGTTTTGAGTGGTTTAATCAAGGGCAGCTCTAAGCCTTGCCAGGGCTGGAGCAGCAGAGCCCAGCCTGGGGGAGCTGCCCTGCAGGAGCCCAGCTCTCCTCCCTGCCTGCCTGGACAGCCCCTGCCTTGTCTATTACAGCAGGAAATGGTTTTAAATCTGAACAATGCAGCAGATCTGAGGGCAGACAGCTCAGATAATGAAAAGGAAAAAGAACTATTACTTGGAAATGATTGTTGCTTTGTCACTTTCCCTTAATTTCCTCAGTAACTGGTAGAAACATTACTTAGCAAATATTTAGGAAATAACATTCATAATACCATTTCCCTGCCTCAGTCTTAGCTATTGTTTCCATCCTTTTACTTTTGATGACAGGTGAGTTTCAATTGTAGTCCTTTTTATGAATACTCAGTGTATAAATTATGCAGATTAAAGTCTCTAATTTCAGAGTAAATTTCAGAGATTCTTTTCTTCTTGTGGTGCATAACAACTGCATAACATTTTGATTTAGTTCTTCAAAGGCTTTATGATCAAAATTTTTGTTTTAAATAATGCTAATAAAGTCCCTACATTCACTTATGAAAGCAGAAGCTGAAAGAATTAAATAACACGGTTTAATCTTCAGTTGATTTGTTAGATTCAGATAAATAATACTGATGTTCACACTGTAAAATGCAATTTGTAAAAAAACTGTTTTATGTTGCTCTTAACTGAATATGGTCCATGGCTAGAACAAACTGACCATCAGTCAGATCTTCACCTGGTGAAAATATTTTTGAAGTTAATGCAGCAAAAGCAATGTACATCAAAAAAGAGCTAAAGTACTATCAAGGCTCTGACTCTGAAAAAAACCAAACCTTTGTTAATCCACAATGAAAATAGGGAGCTTCATGTAGGGCACAAAGATTCAGCTCTTTGGACTTTAAGATTTAAGGCTCAAGGGTTGGAAGTAATTTTCTGCAGTGCCATTTTAGTTTTTAAGCCTTTCTATCTGTTTCACTGCAATACAATGAAGAAAACTTTTCTCATTCCACAAAATAAAATTTTGGCTATCAAACAATATTTTTGTCAGATATTGGCATGGAAGAGACATGGAAACCACCTACCCTAACAGCAAATACTTCCCTGTAGGTCACAGAGGACAAGTTTTCAATGGTTCTTTATTTATGTACCATGAACCAGCTGCAGCAGGAGCAGTAGCACACAGCTCTGGAGCAGTGCTCTGCCTGGTGCCTGGTGCCTTGGTAAGGATGGAAAACACAAGGATTTGTGTGCCTGGTTACATCTGGCACAGACACCTCAGCAGCAGGCTCCTGTACTTCTTGCATGAGCTGCCTGACTACTGTGCATCAGTGCAGGCCAAGGCCTCATTTAGTTTCAGCATTGCAAAAATCAGTATTTTATCTCCTACAAAAGGACTCAGGCATTGAAATCTGGTGCCTTACAGTGACACATCATTTATTGAAATATTCCAGTTAACCTGACCTGCATGTTTTGCTATTAAAGCCCAAAAAGTTAAGATGGCACCAAACCAGAGGAATATAAATCTATCTTGAAAATCAAGCACAGCTTCCTTTTGTGTTGGATGACAATAAAACTGCAGAAAGTTGGCCACAGCCTTACACTGTTAGGTTTGGATTGCTGTGCATCACAAGCCTATTCACAAGCACCTGACAAATCTCCCATTAATAACAAACGACAACCTCATTGGTGCTACAATGCATGTTACATTTAATCAATTTGCTATTTGTATTCATTATGTACACCTCCTATTTTGAGTCATGAAAAATTGCAACATGGAAGAGCATCATGGAAAACAAAGATGAGAGAAAGTGTTAATAATTGGTCACTTGTTCTTGTCAGCACATTTAAAGCAATTAAGGCAGGAAATGAGATAAGACAATTGTAAGCCTTTGAAGTGAAACAGAGCATCAGGAAAACCACTGGTATGGTACCCTAGTTATGACAAAAATTCAACCATCTAAATATGGGCTTTAAAGAATTGTGTAAGTCAAAGTAACTTCCCTGAGTGAACCCTGAACTTCCCTGAGTGAAATGCCTGGTAGCATGATCCTGCTGTAAGCCTGCCTGTCACCATGGCCATTCTAGCCCCCACTGTAGCTGGGGGCAGCTAACTCATCTTTTCCATATTTCAATGGCCTCAAAGCAGGCAAACAAATTAATGACTCAGATGTCTATTTCTGCACACATTAAATTGTTTATACTCAAGAGAATACTAATCAAGAGAGTACCAAGATGATGACAGACTTCTAGGATTTCAATTGCATTTTCTTGTGAACCAGAGGATTACCTTATAAAATGGAAGTGGGAGAAATGTCTGTCTGAGAGAGAACTAGCTGATGCAGTTTTGCACCTTGGAAAAATGTTGAAAAGTGGAACAGCCACAGTATCTGATTTAATGAACAGCTGCTGGGTTCCTAAGGCTTTTACCAAACCTATTTGTTCACATTCCCTCTGTTGCTGGAATGCATAAACACATAAGATCAAAGGTCCACTTTAAGAGAAAATGTGCCTAATTTATTTTTGATCAGAATTTTGAGGAACTTACGTGTCTACAGCTGCCACAGCAGTCCTGGGAAGCCCTCTGTCCTCTGGGTGCCAGAGTCCCTGTGCCAGGCAGGACCAAACAGAGCAGTGTGCTCCCCTGGAGCCAGCCAGTGCATGCAGCAAGCACCCCAGGGGCCAGTGCTATGGAGCACACTGGATTTGGCTCCTTAAAATGCTGCTATGGACTCTACCTCAAATTAAAATCTCTATTATCTGAGAGTACTCAGGAGAATGGATTGTTGTGGGCAGGTATTCGGTGTCTGCATGGCAGATATTTGTAAAAAAAAAAAAAAAAAAGGAATTAAAATCCATACATCAGGTTCTTAATAGCTACATTTTTTTTTTTTGCTTCAGAATTAAAATTCATCCTTATATCATGTTTTAGGTGAGGCAGAGGTCAGAGGTTCCTGCCATGCAGAGTCACAGGTCACCATTAACACCATTTCTGCTTAAAAGGGTAGATTTAAGGCTTAATTCAATAGAAAACAGAGTAAAGGCATAAAAGAACAGGAAAATACATGGCTGACAATCGCTTTCTAGAGAAACCTACAGTGACAAGGGAGTGCAAAAGTGCTGAGGAAGGTGATGACTGTATTGCTGTGACATCTGGAAAGTAGAGTTTGGTCATAAAAAACTGCTCAGCATTAGCAATTATAGTAGCTTTTCTTTGACATTGCCCCTGAAGTTTAGAGGGAATATCATTGATTTCATAATGAAAGCTATTCATTTTGCAAAGGTTTATTGTAAAGTGTCATGAGGAAAGGCATCCTCAAGACACTAAGAAATATAATGAAAAACCTGCAAAAAGGTGTAAAGAATTCCAAATCACTGCATTGTCTAGATATTTATGTGAGTAGGTACTAAATGCCCTGGGTGATTAATGCTTCATTTCTCTTAAGGAAAGAGAATTAATAAAACAATACTTAAAGAAATGCAGATGTGAATAAAACCAGTACTAGGAGCACAGCAATTACATGGGCAAGAAGACTCAGTAAAGCTAATGGGCTTTCTCAGGTAGGCTTTGGTCTAGAAATTGAGGGATAAAGCTATTCATTGAGGCCATGTGAAGCCTTCATTACCTTCAAGTAAAACATCTTTTATCACCTAAGTCCCTTTCTTGCTCTGTGTGTGTATAGAGTCTATTCCCCACCAACAGTGGGGTGCAAAAATTCTCAGCTTAAATCATTCTAGAAAAGAGTTTCAGCTTTTTGGGAAGCTTTTTAAACTGCCTGTTAAAAAGGATTGCAACTGTTTATTTGTCACTACCCTGTAGTCAACAAAAATGATAAGCTCTTGGGAAAATGTAGGAGTATGAGCTTTTTGAAAAAGTGACTATGCATTTATATCTACTCTGAAGGAGAACAAGGATGTCTGCTTGCTGGATACAGGGGTTTGTAAATAAGGCTCCAGACAGTTATTGGTATAAGCAAAGGAGCAAAGGCAAAGCTGAAAAGAAAAAGAGATATACAGGACAGGATTTTCTAGACTGGTGTGAACTTCAAATGGAAAGAGAAGAGTTTTTTTGTGTTTTATAGGACATGTCTCTACCAGCCCCAGCTCAATAAAATGTGCTGGCTCCCAGCATTTCACAGCATTTGCTGGGCCAGCAAGACCTAGATGTGTGCTCCCTGTGTCTGGCTGCTGCATCAGTGCAGACCCTGCCAGGCTCTCTGCAGGCACAGCAGTCCCAGAGCTGGTAGGGCTGGGACTGAAGTTGGTACATTTTGTACACAAACACATAATAGATACTCCAGGTACTGCAAATATTAGGTGATGTAATTATGTAACTTAGGACTGTGCATCCAGACTGATAGATTTATTAATGTATTGTAGGTTTTGTTTTTATTTGGAAGAAAATTTATATATCAAGCACACTGAATAGTGGTACGTACTCAACTGCTATTGATTCACAGCTAGTTGGAAGTAATTATATGATTTCTCAATAAGCATCAGAAGACAGCCATAAAGTTCAATTATTTTGACATAAGAGATCAATAACAGGAATCTGAAGCAATTATAGGCCCATGATTCAGAAACTGCTTGACTAGAAACGATCACATGGTGACTCAGTCCCTGACAGCTGCTCCGAGTTCAGTCAGTGGTGTGGTTCACATTAAAGCACATGTAATCAATGCTTTATCCTACTAAGCTGTTATTATTTTGCATTTCCAGAGCACACTCTGCACCATGGGCTGCATCCTGGGCTGAGCACATCCTTTCCCAGAGTAATTCTGAATGTAATATTGAAATCTGTCATCACTGATATCTGTGAAAAGCACAAGACATAGCTGAGTACATTCACTTCTTCTTTTAAATCAGCATCAATGTGCTGTCTTACATTAAATATTAATCAAACTTCTGAGTCAACAGATTTCATCACTGGAGCAAACAGAAGGCAGTGCTAGGTTGTTCACCCTACTGTCAGGGCCAGTCCTGAGGATGTGCCCTGGATGCTCCTGCCGAGCACTGCTGCTGCCCTTTCCTTCCAGAACGTGAACTGGCAGCAAACGCTGCTGTCACAACTCAGCTGCTGGCCAGGCCATCACCAGGTGCTTCCTCAGCCTGCCTCCTGCCCATCCCAAAGGGACACTGCAGATACCCACAAGTGCCACTAGTACAGAGACATCCCCTCTCTTTAATGACTGCCTCTCCCCTGGTGTCTCCCCCCAGCTCCTCTGCTGTAACACACAGACAGCTGGCACTAAGTACCACTGGGTTTTCCTGGGTATGCTAATGATTTGACATAAAAGATAATGTTAGACACAAATAGGTACAGATGTGACTTTGGCAGTTCCCCTCCTTTTCCATTTCCTTCTGCTGTCTTTGAAACAAGTCTACAGCAAGCAAAAATGAGCAATGAATTGTTGCTGCTCTCTGTTTTGTTTCATTTACTAGTGGTGTTGACAGACATTCAGTGCTGTTTCATCTGAATGAAACCCTTAGGAAACACAGTTATTTCCGCTTCTGCATTGCAAACATTACATTCCAAGGATGTGGAGGACAGTTCTGAAGTACAATACATTATCTTATCATTCAAAAGGAATAAAGATATGTGTAATTTGGGTTCCAGTGTCTGTGCTTAGGGTCACAGTCTAGGCTGTTCAGTAATGTATTAAAAAGCAGACAATATGCCTAACACTTGGCCAACCATAGGGCCAATGCTTAAAATGCATTGTTCTATTTGTTTTCAATCAACTTGTTCAACTAAGTTTAAAAAAAATAGAGTAAAACCCAACGAAACTAACAACCCCTCCAGTGCCAAAACCAATAAGGTTTTATTTTAGTAAGTTCAATAGTTCAGATATTTTTCACTTTAGAGATAAATATGTACTGTGTCCTTGTACAAAAATTAAGAATTTTTCTGTGTCCTTCTATTGGTGACTCTAACGAAAGACCTTGACTTTAAAATGACAAAACAAAATTCTTTCCCTTTTTCTTACTTTCTAATTTAATTCAACAGTCATTTGAAATGGTTTAACCAAGACTAGACTGGATTAAAAACAGGGGGAAAATGTAATGAAGATATTGTTTATGTTTTTACTCACCAATGGTCAAAGTATTCACATTTTATTTGCAATACCATAAATTTAGTGAAGTTTTTCTCACCAAAAAAACAAAAAAAAAAGGCAAAAAAACAAAACAAAACAAAACAAAAACCCCAAAACAACCCTGAATACCAAGACAGGCTTGTGCCACTAAGAAAAGTTCAAGTTTCCTGGACAGATGACTAAGAAGAAAGCAGAGCTTTATTTAGAAGCAAGCACAAAGACTGTGTGTAGACAAACACCTGACCAGCATGGCCTGTGAGAAAAACACGTTATGTCTTTTAAATGTTGTTTGTAATTCTGTTTTATATCCTTAAGAGCTATAAATGAAATTGTTGGTTTTCATCACAGTAGCAGTATGGTCTTAATCAGTCATCATAATAATTTTCAAGTGTGGGTTCATTAAACAGGCAGAAAGATCCAACTTATTCAGACTATGCCTTAACCAGCGTGGCTGTGTGCTGGTTGTGCTCTGGGGATTTCTCAAATTAGAGCTTTGCTCTGCTATTTTCCCCAAGGCTGCTCCTGTAAGTACACACGCTACTGCCCATGTGGATGTGCAAGGTCAGGCAACAGCTCCTGGTTCCTCTGGAGCCCTCTGTGAGCAATGGAAGCTCCCAGGCTCATTAAGGCTGACGTGTGCCAGCAATCCAAGCAGCCAGCCAGCTCCTCAAAGGAATCTCACAGGCTTGGCATTACCCAAGCCCTTTGTCCAGGACAGAACATTTGTTTCTTGGAACTGGAGCAGCCAGCGTAACTCCACAGCCAAACCAGGTCTCACTGCCTGGACTCCTTCCTGGCACCTCGGCCACCTCTTTCCAAGCCAAGACTCATCTGCAAGAGGCATTCCAAAACCACACTCCTTTCTGGCCTTGCCCCAAAGAGACACTCACTCATAAACTTCCCCTGACCACAGGGGCACAAATAAGGCAGCAGAAATGAGACTTGGACCACCTCTGTTAAAAGGAGGCAATGTCTCCTCCCACTTGACACCAGGATGCAGGTTCAGTGCTAGTCTGTGTTTTCTGCTATGGTGTTTCCCGTTTCATAAATATTCATATGTATATTTTATTTGGGAGTTGTTTAGGGGTATATGTTATTTTGGGGGGGATTGTTGCTAATTTCTAAAATTTGAGGTGAAGTTCCTTTGTTTTTTCCTTCTTGTGATCTGTGGAAAGCAACAGTGCTATTCTGTTTGTGTGAGCACCAACAAATCCATTCTTTGAGAGACAACTAATTAGTCATGGGGAGATTTAAGTCTTGCTCCTTAAGGAGGGAGGCAATGTCAGGGCAAAACCTGTCACCTTTGCCCGACCAACCTGAAGGGAGAAAGACTGTTACCACATCGACCAATCCATTTGTGTGACAGGGAAAAGGATGCTGACTTATCTAGGGTATAAAATGAAATAAACTAAAAATATTAAAGAGAAATTGTCTCCAAGCTGTGCTAGCATTTTCAGAGGCAGCTCTCCATTCCAGTGCCACAAATAAAAGAGAATATCAGCAACTAAGTGATGGGCAGTTATTTAATGAGTTAATCTCATGAGGATATTTTAACTCCCAGAAGAGACTCGACCCATTAGCTACATGAGAGCTTGAAAAAAAAGCCTTTCAAAAGGACTGTTAAATATATGTTAAAATGTGGTTAATACACTCTGGACTTAACCAGGCTGTCTGGCAGGAGGAAGAGCAAGACGTTATTGCTGGTGAGCTCCTGGAAGCTCCACAGCCACCCCCCAAGCCCACCAAGTAACACAACAAACAAATTGGATTCTTGTTTCTAAGGTTAATTTTGCTATTCTACCTTGCTTCCCTATTATGAATCCTATAGTTTTACCTGATTTGGATAGTCAAATCTGGACTAGTCTTACTTTGTATGTAAAACAAACAACACCCCACCCCACTCCCAATAATAGTTTAAAGTTACTTAACCTCACATTCTCCCTTCTAACCCTTTCTCCTTTTTTTTGACTAGAACTTCATTAAAATTAATGCAGACTGTGATTAACTGCACTAAGAACAACAGCAGAGTCTCATCTAGAACAGCATCTTGTCATTACTTTGATTTCAGTGGGATACCTCAGCTTACATAATTGTATCTTTGAAATTCACATTCTATAACTGAATCTGCTCTTTATATTTACTTATATTAACTACAGTAGAATTATTCACATTGCTAAAGTGAGCAGTATTTGACTCTATAACATTAAATGAAAGGCACTAATAGCAGAACCTAGAGAATATCTTCCAGCACTAATTAAAACTCAAGAAATTTTTTTTCCATCATCATTGAAAATGTTCATTTTTCCATCACATTGAAATGTGGATACCTAATGTCTGATTATCCAGATCTGCTCCACAAAAGCAGTCAAGAAATTTCTACCATATAATTGCTAATGCTAATTGCATTTAGTCTATGGTTTCAAATCAGTGATATGAAAGGTTCTGACTGTTTAGAGTACTGTAAAATGTAACTGGTAAGTAATGCATTTTCAAGAGTTTGGGGAACATTATTAAGGTTCATTTCCATGCTGCAGCTGCAGGAGTTGGAATTATGAAAGTGAAGAAGCTGTAAAATTGAAAAGGTCAGTAATGACATTCATCTATTCCAGCTGTCAAATCAGGGGAATGTTAACAAAACTAGTCTCTGGTAGAAAAGCTAATTGTCTCCTTGTATTTTGGCTGCCCCAATACACGCACTCTACTGTGGCTAACCCACAGGAAAGACCACAATGGAACAGTGTATCATTTTTTGTACTGGGCTCTTGTAAACAAATAAACCTAATTTCCCTAAATGAGCAAGCTCTAATGATTCTATAACCTAAATTGGTTCACAAAGCAGCCAAAATCTTCAAGTTTAAAGAAAACTGTATGTGAATTAAGTTCATATAAACCTGGATGCTGAGCTCCCAGAGTGCTGAGAGTAGGGGGCGAATTTAAAACTTAGTACTAATGCAGTCCTGAAAGCAGCATTTCTAAAATGTCTCCTACCAAGGCATCTTTTATTATAACAACACATAGAAAAGCTTCTTTCACGGATCAAATCTTTTCTAGATGACCTGGATTTCATGATCCCATAGTGAGAAGGACCTTGTCTTCAGCAGCCCATTCCCATTAGGTGAGACAGTGCAAATGGAACACATCTAAGCACAAATCACCAGTGGACACTGAGTCTAGGACCTTTTTTATTGAATGACAGGCCCCTGCCCTGTGCAGAAGGAGCCCTCATCAAGAAACAGTGACAGCCTTGTGCTTTTTATGATGCACCAAATCCTGCCTTATTGAGAGAACATTCCTCAGCAACTGAGGCCAAAGAAAAGGGCTCCAGATCTATAGCATGCTACTCATTCAAGGAATCCAGTGATTAATCTACACAATTTTATTACAGGCCCCTCTGGCTATTTTCTATTGCTGTCTGGTTTTGTATTTTCACCCCACATGCTGCAGCTGTTACCAGAGGTTTATGCTACAGCTGGAACAGCCCCATGCAGCCAACATTCAGTGTGAGGACATTATTCCCATTATGCCCATATACACCACCTCAGACTTTGATTTGTCCTGTTTTATGTAATACAAATGTGACAGAAACAATCCAACTTGACCAATGGCAACATAATATTAGGTCAATATGTAGCTTTCTCTGGGAAAAATTTTAAAAATCTTTCTGTTATCTGTCTCCTTTCCTATGCAGAAGTATTGCAAAAGCCAGAAACAATACTGGCAATTCATGAAATATTCAGGTGTACAGTTGCAATTCCTTAATAAATGGAAGTGACCTTCAAAACAGACATCCCAAAGATTAAGAGAACTTCTCAAAAGATGGCATTTGTCACTAATCAATGACTTACACTCTTCCTAGCAATGAATACAAAAAAAAGACCTTTCAGAATTATTCGACTTTAAAAGCAAATAATTCATAAAACCTACACAAAAGAACATTAATGAGCTAGCAGAACAGCAGATAGAAAACATCAAACAAGGAAATTGAAAGGATAAATCCCCTGTGCCTATCAGTCTCCATGTCTGGAGTGCTGGGAAGCCACTGGCACATCCATCTGCTGTTTCCAGGCCCTGGGTGATGCTGCCTGCACTAACTACATATCTTTTGTTATGATACTGTACATCAAAATATTTATAACATTTTACAAATGGATTTCCTCTGTCACAGTCACACAGGTGTCTTGGCTCTAACTGGGTCACTGTATGGGAACAGATGTAATCTCAGCAGAGTACAGTGGGAAATCTGGGCTATGTTAATGACTGATCCAATTACAGAGGAAATCTCTAGAAAACCCAGATTTATTAAGAACCTGGAGATAATTACAATGTACTTCTAGGGATGACCAGATGGACAAGCCAGTCTCAAACTCTTTAAGGGCAGTGGAGCTGAACAAGAGGTGCCTATGCCATTGCCTACGTAGTTGGAGAAATTCCCATTGGGAGGATTTGACAAAAAAGCTGGAGGCTCACTGCAGACACCTGGGCAGACTGAGCCCAAAACATGTCCTAGCCCAGGAGCAAGGCTCACCTGCTGCTCTCAGGAAGCAGAGAGAAACAGGACAGGACAGGAGGCCAGAGAAAAAGTTTCCAGGAAAGAATGCAGCAGGAATCAAGAAACCCCAGGCAGCCCTTTGTCCAAGGAGACTATTCACACAAAAGAGCTCCTCATGATTTAATATCATGTTCTCCTGACAAGCTACATTTTCTCTCCTGAGTTGGAAATAAAGTGCCATCTCCCAGGCAGCAATCTGATCTCACAATTTAAACAACCCAAACATCTTCCACAGAATGACACCCAAGAAGAGAGAATGAAATGCACTTGAGAAATCTGAGTATAAACACCTCTTTTTATCAATGTAAAGGCAGATAAAATTTCATAGCAACCTCTGTGATCTTGATAACATGCTTCATCACAGGGGCCTGCCCCTGTGTCTCGTAAAACTGCATCTGTGAGGAGTCCCATTAAGGTAATTTGGATCTGAGAGGATGTCTGTGTTGTGGTTAATTAGGAACTTCGCTGAATCAAGGTCTTTTTTTTGGCTAAATGTTTTATCTAAGAAGATACATTAAACAGCACAAGATAATATTTCTGGTACTACCTGCCAGCTTCAAACTAGTAAATATTTACATTTCAGTCACTGATAGCTAATGTGACCTTTCTGTTGCACACTACACCTATGCTATATTTTCCTCTCACTGTTAACATTCTTTCTAGTCCATCTCTCATTAACAAGCAGTATTTAAATATATGCAAATTTCCTATTTTAGCTGATGTTTTAGAAACATTTTTAAGGTCACCCTGTTTGAGCTATCACACAGACAGCAAATTTATGCACCATATATCCTATCTCTACTTGTTTTTTACCTACATCTGTCTTCTCTGATTGCATTTGAACAGGGTTATTTTCTATTTTAAATAAAAGATTTATGCCTTAGCTGTCAGTATGCCTTTATTTGAAAATTTAATTTTGTTTCTAGAAGTCTAGATTAAGTTATTAGATTTAACTGTCTCTTGTGCATTGCAGCAATAGCAGAAGTATATTTTCCCTGGTGGATAGAGAACATAAACAAAATGCTCTCAACTTAAAAATAAAGAATGTTATTATTAAGACCAATACAACACAGTCCAGGATACAAAAACTGATGGTGTCATTTTTAATAATGATGGTGAGGAATGGGAATTGACTAATAAATATGACAACTAATAAATCCAGCAGCCTCCAAATCCTGAGAAATGCTTTTCAGAGAAGACACATTCCCCCAAAATATCCCCTGCACTTAGTCTAGTGAATATCCTTTCGTACCACAGCACCACTGGGACACACAGCTTGATCCCTTATACTGAAGGGTTTATTTAAATGAGGCAGAAATGAGAATCAGCACCACTGCTTCCAGAGGGCTAGTCAGAGGGCTATTTATTGATCCAGTGTGGTGTATCACATCTTCAGTGTGACACCTTCTTTAGCATCTCTCAGCAGTGCTACGTTGGTTATATTTTCTCTCAAGCCCTGGAGTTTGAGGGCTGTCCTAAAGTGATAACCATGTCATGGCAGTTGTGGTTGCTGCCTTACAATGTCCAAACCAGCTGAGCTCTGGGGCAGGGCAGGGGGTGATGTTTGGGGGAGTGTAATCTTCTCAAATGTGTTCACATGTTTTCAACATTTTTCTCCATTTTTCATTTCTAGAAGTACCTGGGCTTCTGACCAGCTCTGTTATCTTCTCTTTACATGGCAACATCCATACAGCCCCAGTAAGAACCTGTTCTTAATCAACCTCTGCATCTCTTATAAACACTCAAACCCTACATCTTGTGATTCTGTGCTCTCAACAATATGCAGTATGAACAGAGAAAATAAAGAGCTGAAGGATAAATATTTACCTGGCTATGTTAGTAAATCTTCAGTCACAAAGGGGAAACCTTGTCCTGATACCCTTTGTTAAATACTGAACATCATGAAAACAGGTCTTTTAAGAAGGAGGAATTCCTTGCACAAAGAAAACAAATGCATGTACATGATGGCTTTTGTCACTCACAAAGTATCAGCTAAGGGTTGAATGGCACAAATGTCTACAAGGTCTCCCTCTCTCCCGATTCAGGACACACAGCAGCTATTTAATACAAGCAGTGATGAAGAACAGTGTGGCCACCTCCTGTTAAGGGAGGCAGGACAGAGCAAAGCCAACCTCAATGGAAACCTGCACTTGTACACATAAAATGCTACCAAATGCAAACAATCCAGCAGTGAATCTAGTCAATCTTGACATCAGCCCAGCAAAAATTAAGTGAAAATACTACAAGGCACTGTGTCCAGGCACACAGCACCATCAACACCAAAGTGAAACCTTCCTAAGGATTTTCTTGGAAAATCTTATCAGCTCAGAAATACTCTAAAATACACATTCTAGACACAATTATGGATATGAGCCCCCTGGTGCCACATCCTGGTAAAGAATTCACACGAGCTGTATGATAACATTGTGGCACAGTGTGACCACACCAGTGGCTGTGGGTAGGGAACCATCCAGGCTCACACTCACCTTAGCAGGTCCCTTTGCTAGGAGCATGAGCCTACTGCTTCTGCTCTGATAGCAAAAATTCATCAAGGATGTTCCATTAACCCTTATGCCAATGACCTTTCGAAACATTATACAAGAAGAAAAGGAAAGGCTAAGACCTGCAAGGAAGTAAACTCTGCACTACACACTAAGTAGAATATATTATCATGACAATTACTTTGTTACAGAAAGCACCTTCAAACACCAAATAAATTGCACAAATCACTGCACCAATGCAGATGAAAAGACTGCTCCTCCTCTCTTTGATTTAACAAGTAATTAATGAATACATAAACCCTGAACAAAACTTTAATCTATCCCAGTGTCAAATAATTAATCATTCATTCCACGTTTAATCCTGTTCTGATAAATGTAATTAATATTTCACCATGACACTGCAGAATAGAACAGTACCTTGGAGCAGAGAAGGCAGCCTTCCATTTCTCCTTTGTTGTAATTCTGAAGAGATAGGTGCTTGCTACCACTGACAGGTAATCCAGAAAGAAGTGTTCCCCCACAGCTGTAAATTAACGTTTATGCTTGGCATCTATTGTGATTGTAATGAAGCTTTTCTTCTTCTTCTAACCAATTATTTTAAAAACAAAACAATAACAATAAACCAATACCCAACAATATGAAAAATAAGTCACCTGAACTTGGTCAATCATTTTTCTGACCTGACAGCATTTGGGAAACCAGAGCTTGTACCAATGTTTTGGCCTATACAATGTCACTGAACATATGCCAGGGATGTGGCTAGATAACAAAGCATGTGCACATTGTCTGCTTCTGTCCACAGAGAGCTGTGCTGTGAGAAAAGCAACTGGATGAAGATTTAAGTCCTAATTTTACTGCAGGAAAACACTGACATCTTTTTTGAAAGTCTGAAGTCTAATCAAGAAATATGTTGATGTGTACAAAATTAAACTGCAGGAAATCCTGTGTTGATTTTTCTCAGGGTGACACATCTCAGGTAACCACATATTTCAGCAAAGAGTTTCACAAGGAAGATTCTATAAGAAACAAATTGCTTTGGGATCCTGCTACCCAATTACTCAAAAATAGAGAGGCATCCCTTCAGAGTCACCTCCTTGCTCAGCATTCTCCAGTAGGGACACAAATTCTTCTCTCTAAAAAAATGCTAAATATACTGTCATAATTTATTCTCATTCAAATGCAGAAAAAAACCTCAAAACTCTTGATCAAGCATACCAATTGTACTGGCAAGTTTTTACAAGAAATCCAGCTTGTGACACAAGCCCCTCCCAGTCATGTAGGGATGCTCACATGAAGACAGCTGTAAGATCTCCTTTTCCTAACATGCTATCATCCTACTATCCCAGCTATCATTAATCGAATTCTCCATTATGTCCCAAATCAGTAAAGAGACAACTTTCAGATGGGGGTCTATGGTGGAGTAGGAGTAAATAAAGCCATATGAAACCAGGCAGTTTTAATCTTGGGACCTGTCAAGAGCTATTTTATCTGCAAACTAATTCGCACACCTGATAATGGTTTATCTCAGGTGACTGATATTTTTAACACCTAGATAGCAATTCTAGCCAATTATGCTGGACAGCATTTGAACAGTTACAGACAACTTTGATTTAGGACCATGGTTTTATCAGCTGAGATTAATTTCAAAAGACTATGTTTTCCATTAAATCTAAATACTTTAACTACACCTAATACACCTAACTTCTCACTACTTGAATAGAATCTACAGCTGTTAGGAACCTGAGTCATACTCCTTTCTCAGAGCACTTCTCAATGCTAAAATAAAACCCAAGTATCTGATAAAGTGCTAGTTTTAGGTTTATAAGGAACACTTGACCTGATTAGGGGCAATGAATCATTCAGGAAAATGTCCTGCTCCTGGCAGCAGCCAGCACCAGAAGCTTCAAAGGAACACTCTGGTCCCACAATAAAGCCTTAGCAATATATTTTATTTTTGTGTTTCTTGATTGAGTCAACAGTTCTTTTGCACAGGAGACAACTTAAAAACTGATTGTCTATGCCACATCTTTAACTTGTGCTTGCAGCAGTGGGTGATATTTATACCCTTGTACCAATAGTCACATGGATTTGTTGGCCAGCTGCTGCACTGTCACCTCATTTCTGACTCCCACAAGGAAACCTTTTCCATATTCATGAATACTGCATTAATTTCTAAGATCCTGGAAACTCTCACTGAAGCTCTGTGTAATAATCCAATTGATTGTTTTATTGCTTAAGATCAACAATTCACTGCAGGAACAGTGTTGTGTGATGTTTTGTACACATACACACATAATATTGTATCTTTGGTATCACGTGGATTTTATTTCTATTCATTTATGCTAAATATGTTAAATGGGAAGGATTAAATTACTGATATATGTAAATGTACCATTCTACATTAGATTTGATGAGACTGCATTAGGAAGGGTTACTCTTGTAGAAAAAACCATATTTCTACTGTATAAGAAAAGCAATGTTAAATTGCAATGGTAGCTAACAGCCAAGGCTAGACCTATTCATGCTAATATGACCTTCAATTAGTGAAGCAGACATCTCAAGACCCAGCTATTTTATCAAACACACAGTATAGGATGAGGAAATGCTGGTATCCTTGAAAAATTCTGCTTTGAGGTGACCTTCTACTTAGTCAGACTCATTATGCAAAACAAAAATAATTGTGCATCTTCTTCCTGGTCTCACTTAAGAAGGTTTTCAGCAAACTTCAAATTACAAATAATGATTTAACCCATAGATTTATGCTAATACATAGCAGCTCAGGCAGCACATGCATCCTGTACAATTCCCCAGGGACACTGGTTTACAGTGTTTTCTTTTACTTAGCACAACAGATATAAGCTTTTACTTAAAAAACACTACACATCTACTTGGGTCCAGATTTTTTAAATAGTAAATACAATTGTGGCACCCTTATATAGCAAAGAACTCGGTGGTCCCCCACAGTAGTTTTCTCACTGCAAACAGTTGCAAAGCTCTACTGAAAATCTGGCTCACTTCAGTGCTTAAGTAGTTCAGATTTCTTTCATTCTTATTCAGAAATATGGCACCTTTGACATGGCAAACAAGTGAATATATATTATACTCAATTTGTAAGCTATAATATAGTCAAAGACACTTAAGGCTACTAAAAATGTTTATTCTAATCAGAAGGAAAATAAATGAAATCACCATGTGGAATATTATCTAAATTTTATATGAGCCTTTTCAGCAACATGCTGTAGGCAACAAAGGAGTTCCATATATTGTTTATTTAATAAACAGTCATGTTTCTTTTGAGTTAGGTATCAGAATACAGAGAGTTAAATATGAGAGAGACACTTAAGTACCTAAACAGAAACAACAAACATAGGTAAGAGATTTTAAGGTTAATGGAAAGTTGACTATTAGGAAGCAACCACCAGGACCATGAGCAGTGAAAAGTCCAGGAGTCTGGAGGGGATGCTAAATCTTACACCATTGAAAGAGAGAAGAACTGGTCAAATAAAGGGGGGCTGCCCAAAAAGGTCAAAGAATCAACAGGAATGGAGAGGAATACCTAAGGAGACTCAGCTGATATATATTGCCATTATTATTGGAGTCAGGTGAGACATAACAACTTAGATAACAGCTAAGGATTTGGCTGTGCAAAGCCATAGACAGGATGAGATAATAGACAGGTACAATGAGATCATGTTCTATTCTTGGTACAGGAGAGAGAATCTGAATCAACTTTCTTGTACAATATCTTTATAATTCCCTTCAGTTTGCTGTCATATTCTGGGCACTGAAATATGTCACAATACTTACTTTTTTGTTTCCAAACTTGTCTTCTCTTCTGAAACTATTTCACATATATTTGTCTTCGGCTGTGCCTGTCATCACGTATATATACATGTATCTATATATATACACACACACACACACGTTTTTCCAGCACTCCTCCAGTCAGCTGAGGATGGAGACATTCCTGAGGCTTTCAGGATGCTCATGCAGATCTTAGACTAGGGTGGTTTTTTTTTTTTTGTTTGTTTGTTTTTGCTTGCGTGTTGTTTTGTTCTCCTTTTGGCTTTTTTGCTGGGGGAGAGGGTGGAAGGACTTTTGTTGATTGGTTAGCTTCAGGGGTATTTTTGTTTATTTCTTTGGGTTTATTTCTTTGGGTTTATTTCTTTTGGCTCTTTATTTGTCATGTTTTGCTTAGTTAAGGTATTTGAAACAAAGAGAGTTTTGAGCACAGCCTTATGGTGATGGGCTTAGCCAAACTTAGGCACGCAGTCTGCTACTTTTGAGTGGTTCAAAATATTTCGCTTTCCTTTTCCTTAAACGAGATTAACAGCCAGAGAAACAAGTCCTTGGAAATCCTCTTCCTTTTGCCCCCTGTTTTGAGTGAACCAATGCAACAGGCAGCCTGGGAAATGTCCTTTTCTCTGCTCTTTCCTGTGGATTGGTGCAACAGGCAGCCTGAGAGATCCCCTTTTGGCCAGTCTGGGAGATCCCCCTTTCTCCTGCCTGCGGGATCCCTCCTTTCTCTGTTTCCCCTTCCTTCCTCTGTCCTGGGGGTCAAGTGCAAAAGGTAACCCGGCCCATCCCATTTCCCGTTTCCCCATTCCTGCTCTGTGCTGGGAGTTGGTGCAATAGGCAGCCAGGGAGATCTCGTTCCCCGTTTCCTGTTCCTCGTTTCCCCTTTTCCTGTTCCCTGTTCCCGTTCCCCGTTTTCCCACTTCCCTGTTCCCCATTCCCCCATTTCCCCGGTCCCCATTTCCCTGTTCCCCGTTTCTTCATTTCCCCATTCCCTGTTCCTCGTTTCCCCGTTCCCCGTTTCCCCATTCCCGTTCCCCTTTCCCCATTCCCACTTTGTCCCAGGATCGGTGCAACAGGCAGCCCAGTGGATCCCATTTCCTCGTTTCTCCGTTCCTATTCCCGTTCCCGTTTCCCCGTTCCCATTCCCGTTCCCCGTTCCCCGTTTCCCCGTTTCCCCGTTTCCCGTTCCCGTTCCCGTTTCCCCGTTTCCCCGTTTCCCCGTTCCCGTTCCCGTTCCGCTCTGTGCCGGGCTCGGGGCCTGGCGCTGCGGGCCGGGCACGGCGGTTCCTGCAGCAGCAGCGCCACCTGCTGTCCCTTCCCGGCGCTGCTCCCTGCCCGCCCCCGCCTGAGTTTCTCACCCAAGTGTCCAAATAACAGCAAAAAAAATCTTAAATTTTAATTTACTTTTTTTTTTTTTTTCTTCTTCTTCTTCTTCTTCTTCTTCTTTTTTTTTTTTTAAATTTTTTTCCTTTTTTCTTTTTTCCTATCGAGGGACAGCCCGATCCCTCAGTGGGCTCTAAAAAGCTCCTGCTGGCCGCCCAGGTCAGTAACATTTACGTGACATTTTCCAGCACAGTGGTTCTAAAACCCTCACTTTCTCCACATTAGTGAAAAAGGATAAAACCAATAAAGGAGAAAGCCTGGTACGATTCTGATTAAGTGCAGCCACTAAGGTAAACACTGAAGTAGAGGCTGTCAGCTTGCTCCCCAGAAACATCACCAACACTTCTGCTTGAGCATCTTGGACTGTGATTCTGTGATTCTGTGGGGTTGGGGTACAGGTAGGGCAGCAGGCCAGGACAGCATATTAATGAGTGTAGCTGCATTGCTTTGAACACTTCTTGTCTTTAGAGTAAAGGAATATCTCATCTCCAAAGATCATGTTCTGTCAATGGTTTAATTTACAACCAATTAAGCCACATTCACTGTTAATTTCAAATGCACATACACAATTTGTTTGCTTGCATTAGTGAGAATGTGCTTAGGGGGTTTTTTTAAGAGGAGCTTTTTTTTTCTTATCTCCACCACTGTTTGATGGAAGTCCTTCTGATGGCTTACAGAGCAGCGGTGGCCCACAAGAGCAGAACTGAGAAATAGTCCCACATATGAAGCTGCAGAGAGCTTTCATATATAGTATATTTGATTTATTTGATGGGGGCCAGTAATTGCTCTTGGCATTGCTCTTTTTGCTCTTTTATGTTTGTTGCTGTTGTTGAGGTTTGGGCGTTTTTGTTGTTTTTTTTTTTTTTTAATTTAACTTGTTCTGATAACATCTCTAGTAGATTTTTTATGTCTAAAAACAAAACCATACATTGTACACAGGTAGTAAAAGCACTGATATAGTAGTGCAGCGTGTTTCTCAAAGTAGTTGGGTTCATTTTGGCAATGTACTTCATCAAAGCTGTATTTTACCCACAGACAAACAACCTGTGAGCTGTTACAGAGAAATAATTATTTTTCATATTAAAATGTGGCTCATTTGAAATGACAGCTCATTGTATCCATTAAGCATTACCTATTCTTCAGGCTGGAATTAAGACTGCTTTCAGAGAGTATTCAGTATCTTGCTACTGAAATGATTTAAATAGGTCTAGTGTAACTCTGTAAATATGATCAAGGCAAAAAGCCAGTCAATAAAACTGCCAGTTTTACCCTAATAAAGGAGGAAGGTCTTTGCTATTTCTCTGTAGCAGACAGTTTATTGTCCAGCTGTATCCAATGGCTTCAGGACATCTGGCCACTTAATCACTGAGTATCAAGTCCAGATCACCAAAGGAGCCATAAGCAAAATAATCAGTGGTCTAATTTACTTTTGTACTAAAGACCCTGCATATATCTCTGACATCAACAGACTGTATGATCTTGGTCTAAAATGCATTTTAACATTTGTGGCAGCTGCCAAAACACAAAGAGCCCTGATGAAAAGACAAGTATGGCTGAAGAGCCTCATATTGCCCAGGCTGTTTGTATGGTGGGGCACGAGTCTGGGAAACCAGCAGTGCCTTGAACTCAGCCAGCAGCTGCTGGGGGCTTGTCCCAGTGCCTGCCTTGAGCCAGCTGGAAGCACCAAGAGCATCAGTGCTCCCAGCTGGGAGGCAAAACAACCCTCTCAGCTGAGACTGGCTGCCAGCTGTTCTCCTCTGAAACAAGGTACCTTTGACCTAATCCAGAGGTTCAAAGGATGGGCTCAAGACTATGCCAAAATGGTGTGGCTAATGTTTGGTGCTGCTGTAAGGCTGTGACATTCTTTGCTCCAGTTACCCTAAGAGCAGCTCCTGCCCAGACTGAAATATTCACCAAATCACACAACCAACTGAACCAGGTTCTTCCCCCTGCAAATCCTTCTGTAAGGCCTCAGGTAATCCTGTGCACATAGAAATCCCCTTGCTTTAGCAAACACATCAATCTCTCACTTTCATTGCTACAGATAAAGGCATTAAAACACCATATCTGGATTTTCTGGTTTGTTGAACAGAGGTAAATTTCAATATATTGATATGAGCTGTAAGGCTTATTTCCTTCATGGAGCAATCAAAGCCTCTGGATTTCTACAGCTCCAAATGCACAGCTTTGGTCTGACTGTAGGTACAGAAGCTGCTGTGGAAGACCAGAAGTCTATTCTGAAGGCAGAATAGACTGAGAGACCACGTTGGTGGGCAGTGATGGCCACCAACTGTGTTTCCACTTCTGAAAGTGATCCTGCATCCTGGGCTTTAACAAACTTCCTCCAGGGTAGTTCTGGACAGCAATTACACATCATGATGGTACCTGCCCTCATCCCCAGTCTCTCAGGAAGCATTGCTCCTCCCTGTCTGATGAGCCTAATAGGGATCTGTGTTATCCCACAAAGACTATGGATTTGGAAAGCCAAGAGGCTCACATGATCTTCTTCATACACCTGTGCACCCAGAGGGTCAGTCACAAAGTGGCTGGGCTAACATAGATACTGAATTTGCTGAAGAACTGACAGGGAATAGTAACCATCTCATTTGTTTAGCTGTTGTAGTAAATTGTCACTAAATCCCCAGGCACCCTCAGACTGTGGAGGTTTAAAAGATAGGAAGGAAACATTAACACATTACACAGAGAAGGGGCACAGGAGAAGGACACAGGGAGTTATGGGTGAAAAAAAAAAGGAAGAAATGCCAAATATACCTCTTTCCAGGTGAGTTCCTTCTCTACTGAAACACAGAGCTGCCCTCTATCACCTACCATTTTCCTGGTGCTTGTTCAGTTGTGGAGAAATCTGTCCAGTGAAATGAAATATCTCATCCCAGAAATGAGGTAGCTGCTAAGTGAGAGCATTGGCTTCACACAGTCATCAAGGCAAATGCCTTAGGACTGAGCTGTTCAACCTGCAATGGAAAACAATTTTGCTTTTTTTCTTCCCACTGGGCATAAGTCTTCCCTGCCTCTCTGTTGTGCTAGTGAAAGCAAATTCACTGGAAACTGAATCTATTTACGAATATTTTGGCAGATTGAGACAGTTGTTCAGAAAAAAAATGATTAAATGTATCCAGATAAAATATAGT
Organism: Muscicapa striata striata; assembly: GCA_030060385.1. Classification (NCBI taxonomy): domain Eukaryota; kingdom Metazoa; phylum Chordata; class Aves; order Passeriformes; family Muscicapidae; genus Muscicapa; species Muscicapa striata. Next base: position 4,915,084 of record JAREIS010000057.1, on the reverse strand, counting down.
GTCATGTGAACAGCTGCTGCACAGACCCACAGCCTGTGTGGATGCAATTTTATTTATGCTTTTTAAAGGCTATGTGGGTGTCCCTGTAAAACAGAAACAAAGAGAACATTACTTCTGTTGGTGATAAATTAGAGAAAAATCTCAAATGATTAATCCTCCAAAATGTGCAGTCTTGACTTTTTTTTTTACTTTTTGGCAGGAAGATATACATGCAGAATTGTACCAACACTGCTCTTGTATACACTCACACGTCCCATTCCATAGATCTCATCGGCAGCTCCCTTTGAGGCTGTCTCAGCTCCTGACTGGAACAGGTCATTATGTTTGTGCCTCAATCCATCATTTCTGAAGCATCCTGCAAAAATATTGCCATTAGAAGCCAGTGCAATGAAACCAACTATCTTCCATCTAGAGCATGACTTGCATTTTTGTGTCACATCTTATTTTTCTATTTCTAACATTATATTACCTATCTATATTGTTACATTTCTGTAGGGACAGAGGTCATGCTGTACCTGTTTTTCCTGTACCAATTACCACTATTTTAAGACTGTGTAGAGATGTCTGCAAATAAACATTAGCTGGAAGTTCCCGATGCTTTCCCCTGACACTGTCATTGGAACATTATGACCATAAATGCCCTTCCCTACAGCAGTTATAATTGATTTTGTTTCAAATTCTGGACACCTGAGCAATGAAACACTTAAAGTGTTCCAAATACCAGGATCAGTCTATAAACAAAGGGCAACAAATTTCAGATGCAGCTGTTGCACTGAGTGACATGAACAAACTGCTTCTCCATAAATGCCAGCACTTGCTATAACCTGTTTTGCTCAGCATTATATAGAGTACTCACAATCTGCACAAGGCTGTGATCTCAACTGCAAACACACAGACTTCCTCACCTTTACAGAACCTGACATACATGTTTTGACACCCAAATTCACATCCTCAATTTCAACACTAGAAAACAAAACATCAGTAGAAGAAAAGAATTCAAAGTGCCTTGGTTCCTGAGAGTTCAAATAATCTTTTCATACAGTGACTGCAATACCCAGATAAAAACATGCTAGTTCAGCTGGATTTCCACTTAGAAGATGGAAGTGCAGGGTGCTCAGACAGCAGCCATGAAGCAGCCTTGCACAGTTAGAGCCACTCTGCATGCGAGCTCCCCCCAGCAGGACGCAATCCTGCCATGGCACAGCAAGCCCAGCACGTCTGCTGGCTCCTGCCCAGCCCCAGCAAGCAGGGCAGATGATATTCTAGAGCCTCACTGTGCCAACCCAGCTCCTGCTCTCAGACAATCTGCACTGTGGGACACCTTTACTCCTAAACACAAGAAGCCCCACAGAACCCAGCATGAGGTCATAAAGAATTTAGAGGTGAAGGGGATATGCTCACCCAAAGGCAAACCTTGTAAGGATAACTTGGAATAATGCTAAGGATTTTAAAGGGTGAACCACCCCATAGCAAAAAAGATGATAATAGAAATAATCTATAAATGCCCTATTCAAATGTACAAAATGTCTCTTACTGTTTGTCATTCTTTGAGCACTTCCCTTGTCAAATTTTACTTTGCAACTGATGAGAAAAAATATCCATGGTGTTTCATAATGACATGGCATAGATACTTTGAGGCTGTTGATGAATAAGAAGGCCTTGAAAACCACTATGACTGAGCTGTTCTTTGTTTGCCACATCAGAAAACAAATGTCAGATCTCTTTATTCAGGGTCTTCTATTCATCAATCTGCAAAACAAAACAAAACAAAACACACCCAAAAAAACAAAAAAACCCCAAAATAGAACAAAAATCAAAAAAATCGATCAAACAAACAAACAAAAAACCCCACCCCCAAAATACAGGAAAAAGAGTGACAATAGAAGTAAGGCTGTGTTGAAAACCATTCTCAAGGCCAGTGCTGCTGCTTGAACTGGTACCCCAACTTGCCACCATGCACTGCTCAGGAGGCAGAAACTATTTGGCTCATATTTTCTTTTGCCTTGAAAATTTGGTGAGCAGTAGCTGAGTATGTATTTAAGAAATCTGCTCATAGCATTGGCCATCAACAGCTGGATTATATCTTTGTATTGTTTGTCTTTTGAAATTGTGGTGCATTTGCTGACCCCTGATTAAAAAGCATCTTTGGACAAGGGTCAAAAGACAAAAAATACCTACATATCCACACAGGATGATAGGAAAACCTGTCACATCACAGCAAGGAGAACAAAGACAACCACAACTGCCTGCATACCTTGGGAAGCTGACACTACACCAGCAGACACTGGAATCTGCCAGGTGGGAAGATGGGGCTCAGGAACTCTCAGAGCTCTGTGAACCACAAAGCAGAGTTCACCATCTGGTCCCTTGAGAGGAAAATACCACAACTTCTAACCTTGCACTAACAATTTCAAGTTAATTTTAAAAAGAAAGCTTTCTGAACCATAGCAATTTTTTTTTTTTGCATCACTTTGTTAAGAAATAATAAGCAGGTGTATTTGCCACAAAATTTCTTCATGATAAAATGTATTCCAACTTTATGAAGAAGCTTATACTACTGTTAATTAAGATGAATAGCTTAAGGAGATTCGGAGAAAAATAATGCCCATACTCATAAAACTTGATGACAAAATCTGATGTGTTAGAGAGAAAAGTGATTACTCTAATGCACTATATTGCTTGATACATAGTCTCACAGCTCTCCCCTGCTGTGTTTTGTATAAACTATGAAGTCAACAAAACACTGATAAAGAAACAAATTAAAGGTAGGATTCACATGATTCATATTTCAATAGAGAGGAATTAAAATAGATAATGGCTCCCAGACAAAGAAGGAAAAAACAGCATTTCTTGTAGTATTTCATCCCTGACCCCATTAGAACTTTGTGTTATTGTTTATCCTCTCTCTAATTAGTGCATACATTAACTATTAAGTGACCAACTTCAATTTATGATTTATGTCTACAACACAAAAGCTTGGTACTGTATTTGAAAAACATGACATCCCTGATATAAACCATTTGATTAATGTTTGAGAATCTCTACCCTTTATCAAAAATCTGCATTCTTAGCACGCCTGAACCATTGTTCTTAAGCTCCTCCTCATCTGATGAAACAGCAATGACTTCATTGAAAATTTCTTTCCATGTGCTATTTTCATCTGCATTCTTCCAAATTCATTTCTCTCAATTTCAAAGAAGAAAAGCAACTGAAGAACTGCTTAAAGGAGAAGATGAAAAGCAGAATGTGACCATGTTACCAATGCAGCACACTAAGAGGAGTCCCATCTGTAGCTCTGTCTCTGGTACCACAATGGACCTGCCCTGCTGAAGGCAGCAGAGCATTGCCAAAGCTGCAGTGGCACCAACAGCCTTCAGAGGGACACGAAAACACAAACTGCTCCTGTGAGAGACCCTGACAGTGCTGCCGAGGAACCCAGGCTGTGTACCATGAGGAACAGCTTGCTGCTTTTCTGTACAACCCAAATATTCAGGGCTACCAGCTGCTGATAAGCATTTGCCAAAGACATCCACTTCATTATTTATGCAAGACACTGGAAATGCCACAGTAAATTTTAAAGGGCCTTTCTGAGCTGACTCTTGCTAATTATAGCCAAATATATTTTTAAAAAGTCATAATTGTGTTGAAACATATAATTTCTGATATAGAATCCTGAGCCTAGTTGTACCTTTTATTTCTCTTGTGGTCAGCATAACAAAGCAGGATAACTGTGTGTGCATCCATGGCTTGACTACAGAATTCTGCTGAATATATTCTGCACTGCATAGCTGGGCACAAAAGAGAATAATTGTTCAGAATGTGCTCTCCTACTCCAAGGTAAACACCAAAAACTGATTTTAGTAAATATTTGCACTGTGTTATACCAGTTGAGCATATGCTCTGTGTTAGGCAAATGAGCTGCCCCAGGGTATTATCTTCATGGACTGTTTGCAGTTCTATAAAGCTCTCATCACATCTACTCACTAAAATAATTTGGGATATTGAATATCAAAAAGGGCTCCACAATGCCAACAAGTCAGTCTCCATTGTGCTGCTTTTATACTTTGACAGCTAAAAGCATTTAAAGGAATGAGGCTGAGCATGGGCAGGTGCTCTGTCTTTGCCTTGTGTACTGAGTACTGACTATGAGGTCATAGTCAGTGATAGATCACATGATTTTGGGACAAAACACAAAAATCTGAAACTCTTACAGGCAACCAACAACTGGAGGCAGCAGCTTTGATGTGTCATTACTTTCAGGTGCAAAGGGAACGACAAACCTTACATTAGTGCATAGTGATGTCACTTTGGCGACACATAGACTTCTTTTCCTCACTCCATATCTGTTCCCAGACCTTTCAGACTAATTTCTAAAAAACAATAAATTAATCTAAAATAATGCCAAAGTCACTTTCCCCTGCTTGCCTCATCCCTTTCATGCAGAGATGTCCTAAAATTAGCCAAACGAAAAATTGCTGTCAAAAAATTGAAGGAGCCAGGTATAAAGCTGGGGATACTTCACAGGTCCTGCTGCAGGTCCTGGGGTTTGCTCTGGCTCTTCTGGCAGGATTCCCTGGTGATGGCATGAGTCTCTCAGCCTGCAGGAACTGAACTGAGAGCTTGGCTGGGAACAGAAAAATGAATGCTTCAGTCAAATACTACTGAGAAAGTGGGGTGGATAACTTGCCTCCAAACATGTTCCCTGTCCCTGGCTGCCCACAGGGGAAAGTCTACTCACTCCTGTTCACTAAATAAGTATATAGCCCTCCCAAGTAGCACACAGCACCTCCATCCCAATCTCCAGATGGAAAGGAACAGAAAATGTAGAGAGCTATTGTTCAGCTGGAGCCTCTTGTCCTCTCTTCTCGAGCTTGCCAGTGACTTTAAATGCCAGCTAAAGACAACTGTGTTTCTCAGAAAACCTGTGGTAATATACATAAGCAGGATATGGCCTTTGGAACCTTCAGCACTCCAAATCCTGGAAAATAGATGCCCCAAACAGTAATTGCAACACTTTTAGAGTCAATGTTCAAGTGTCAAATGAGAAACAATGGATTATTTCTCTGCAATGATACCTCTTTTCCAAATGCAAAGATGGCACTACAATTTTCTCCCTGAACAATGAATTATTTTGTGCAGAAAAAGAATTCCTCGTTGCTCCTATGAATCACACTGTCAAGAACTACAGAGATAAGGAAACCAACTCTTTAATAAAAAATTTGTCATACTTGGGATGTGTAGATAGCTGGTGCAAAAAGCCACTAAAGAAACTAAGCAACAGTTGACCAAATCAACAAGGGGGATACAATGGCAGACTGGGGTGCTCATATCCAACTGCCTGAAAGCCAAATCTTGACTTTCTACAAGATAATCTTGTGCATTCTTGCTGAGGAAAAGAGACATTTGACAGCATCTATGTGTAGAGGTAACCCTCCACCTTTCATTGAGACAGTGCTGCGGGGGGAAGCAGCCAGCTCTGTTGGTGGGGTAAAAAAGAAGAGCTATTTCTCCCACAGCTCACATCTCCATGTGCAAATCTATTTCTGGTTCAGAATCCTTTACCTTGCAGATGACAAGAACAGAGCAGCAAAGGACAAAGAACGGCAACAAACAAAAATACACAAGGACTCTGTCCTCAATATTCAGGTCAGAATCTAACTCTGCCCAAAGTTCAGCAACATTCAGCTCTAGGGTTTTCTTCAAGGCCAAATCCGGGAAAAGGAGAGAATGAAAGATCTCATTATGTGTGTCCATTGCATGGAAAAACCTCTTCAACACACCATGTGAAACGCTTTGTATTTTAGAAATCTATCAACCAGATCTAGTGCACATTGAAGTTAACAGAAAGCTTCCCACAGGCTTTACTGGGCTTTGGTTTAGGTTACGTGTTTTAATTCTTTTTTTCCCTACAACAGAGAAGCACAGTAAATTATAGAGGTTCTCCTTGCTCTGTTCCCCTCCAGGCTACAGGCAGCATGCACAGAAGCTTCTCTCCATCTTCTTCCATGTTCATCTTTGATGAGGGCTCCATTAAACTCTCCCAGTTGTTACTGCTCAGAAGGATTTAATGACTGGTGTTCAACCCTGATAGCACTTAATAATAGCATTTACGTAAGGAATTTATGCTAAAAGGGTTTTATGGTTTGCATGAGAATGTAGGAGCAATAATAATAATAATAATAATAATAATAATAAACCAGACACAATGTATTTCAAAATGCAAACTCTAAGGGCGACATCACTAATCTTAACACTTAAGACAGGTGAAAATATAATCTCAAATCATAAGCTCTCATAATATCATTTTCACAATTACAATTCAGAGATTAAAAAATGCCACTTTCCTGTGCTTACTGGTACAGAGATTATAGAAACATAAATGTGCTGTATAAATTTTTTATAAGTTTTAGTGAATACTAGAAGAAATAAATGGAAGCAGTGTTCTGTTATCAAACCTCAACCTTTCCAAACTTCTGTGTAACACCCTGGGGGCCATGACTCCTGAATGTATGCAATCAAGCATTTTAAAAGGCCAAAGACCAAAACTTTGGTGATTAAATACCCTACTAAGCCCTGGGAGAAGCATTTAACATATGCTTCTTTAGTGGCATTATACATTAATTTTATGTTATCACATCCATAGCATGTTTTATCACTTTTAAGCAGCATCCCCTAATGTATACAATTACCAGACAGAAATCTTGAAAATGAGAACTGATGTTTGCTGGGAGGAGACATCAAAAACATTGTTTACTGTTTTCCAGTGCAGTAGATGGATGACCAATGAAAACACCCATTCCAAGGCAGCTTCTTCTTTCACTCCTGAAAGGTTTCATTGCCTTGGATAAGGCACCCAGTTAAAAAAGATGCAGCTAGTTCTTCATGATGCTGCATTAAACAGGGTTTGGGGTTTTCTTGGTTGTTGGCTGTTTTTCTTTGTGTTTTAAAACATCTGAGCATTACCAGGTTTCTAAGACAGAGATAGAAAAAGTTTGCTTCTGAGTCATATTTTCAGGGCAGAAGCAGAGATAGTTCCTTTGTTTTCCTACTGTCAGAAAGTTTAGTATGATTAAAATGTAAGAGCACTTCAAGTAGTCCCATAAAGCATGTCCAGTCTCATCAGCATTAGAAACATTGCTCAAATCAAACGTATTTAGGCATCCTCATGCAGCTCTTTCCAGCCCATCTCTCAGTGATCTCCTCAGCATCATGGGACATACTACCAGCTCTGTTCCCTGCTTTGACCATTTTCAAAAACCTCTTGCCAACCCTCCCTTGCTTAAAATTCATCTCTACCCAACTGCTCAACCAACTGCTGCCTTCCCTCTCCTGCTCCATCTCCTCTGCCTCTGTCCCCACTGTTTTTCCCCCACTCAGGGCTGTTGCCACAGCTGTTCATCCAGCCGGGGAGCAGCGCCGCTGAATTTTGCAGGAGCAGAGCAAGTGCAGCCCCTCACTTTGCTAAGAGACCCTCTGCATTATTTGTTTCAGAGGCAGCCACCTTCACTCTCGGATTTCTAAATGGGAGAGGGGAATTAGGCAAGCAGGCAGGCAGATGCCTGTGTAAAAAGCCCTTTCTTATAAATAAATCGTCCAGATTTTTGTTTACAAAGTAGATTAATAATGCAACTACTGGATAGAATTCAGGGAAATTTTGAACAATGCTTTACAAAAATAAGGTACTTAATCCTGTAGCATATGAAAACATTGTCCCAGTGTGAATGTGTGATTCTCACCTTGGCAACAGGAAGAAGTATTTTTTTTTCATTTTGAATGTACCAGATTCCCATAAATCTGGACTATCACACTCCCTAGCCAGTGCCAAGGTTTATGCCCTCTAAACATTGAAGCATCTGGGAGGTACTTAAGGATTTATTCACAGACTGCCACGATGAGGCAGTAGTAAGTTGTGGTGAATTCAGCATTTACAGCACAAATGATGCTGCTGAAGTGTTAATTAGTGCTAATTTGACTTGCCCATTTTGGACCTCTGGCAATCGCAATTCTTCAAAAACAAGCAGGTCTGGCATATGCTCATCTAAGGAAAAAATCCACCTCTCTCTTTTTCCCTATTATAATATTTCCAAGGCAAAACATAAAAAAAATTTAAAATATCCATGTTTTCCTAAAGTAGTAGTCTGGGCCAGCTGCTACTACAGATTTATTTCTAGAAGAGAATGTTATAATATATTTGGCTTAATGGGGATTGTCAAAAGTATTAGAACAAAGCTAGGAAGGAAACATGTCACTGAGCATAGATTTGAGTGTTGAGTTACATACTTATGCAGAAGTTAATAAAGAAATTAACTTTTTTTTTTTTCCCCTTCAGATAAGCAAAAGCTGTTTCCCAAAGAGAGGGTCATGAAGAGAGAAGCCAATTTTTCTGCTTTCATTCTCTGCCTTTGGGCCCTAATAACTGTACTTGCCTCCCCCCATTTTCACTAGATGAATCAGGCTAGTGAAGAAAAACAGCTTAGAGATGCAGTAGGTTCATCCTTTGAGAAACCTGATGCAGTAAACTGTCTTGATCAGAAATATTTTTTCTACTAAGATGAGCTACATAATTTGGTTCCTTAAAAAAGGGAACTTTGAAGCTACGCTCTGCCTCCAAATACTTGTCATTTGACCCAGAAGGCAATAAGTGAAAAATTCTGAACAAATAAATCAAAAAAGCTGACACATTTTCCAGGTGGTAAAGCTTTCGTGTGCTAACAAAAGGCTTGATTCTCACTGCTTTTGATCTCTGCAGAATGACAGGCCAACAAAGGCACGACTCAGTGATCGACAGTGGAGCAGAATGAGGCCAACAGAGTCAATACTCAGAAGAAGAGAGTAGCTACTCCAGCTATTTCCCAGGTGACTGAAACTCTGGGCACTGAACATTTTCTAAAAATCACATTTTAATAATAGTTTTAAAAATGCACTTAAATACTTTGAAGACCTAAGTAACAAAATAATCCTAAATAATCCTGTTTTGTATTTGATGCAGTGCATTTGTGCCTTAGGTCTCCTCTATAACAAAAGGAATAGCAACAATATCAGATAATTCCTGATGGCTGCTCATTTGGTCAAACTATTGGCACTAAAAATGAGTGGCTCTAGTATTTTCACAGGGCAGTGGGAAGTGGTGGCCGTCAGGAAATAAATAGATAAACAAATAAATAAAATAACAGGATGGTGCATTGAAACTTCTAATATACAATAAGCAGGAAAATACTTTTGTTGATTAAAAATCTCCAGATCATGAATTTGATAAGAAGCAATAAATATACACTAAATTGAAGAAGAAATCATTCAAAACACTGGGAAAAAATAGTATTAGGAATTTTGTCTGGCTCTTATCCCATTTTTTTACTGCTAAACCGACCAGAAAATTAAAAGAAAACAAATGAACTCCCAAAACTACAAAAGGTGCAACAGAAGTGGTGTTGTGAATAGATCCTAAAAGATCATTATGGGAACATATTAATCCAGATCTGTGTGGCTTTTACATTTAAACACTGCACACATGAAGCTGAAGCCTGCATTGACAGGTAAACAAAGCACCAGCCACCCCTTGTCAAACCTCAGCAGAGATCATCCCAGGCCTGCAGGAAGGGGAACAAACAGGGCAGGACACAACCTTCTCTCTTCCCTTGATTGTTACAGATTACTTATGCAATAGATCAGGAACTGGACAAAAACCATCTGATAAAATATCTGAGAAAATGCATTAATGTAAACACAGAAGCATGCATTTACTTGAATTTTATTCTTTCCCTTCTTCTTATATTAATGTTGAATTTTCTCTCTCTTTTTTAATGAGAACTGTAAAAACACTGATAGAGGAAGAATCTTTTTACATATACACATTCACACATGGTGATTATGTCCTGGAAATAAAATGATATTCTAAGCTTTTCTTAGTGACTTTTTGCGTTTTTGTTTGCTTGAACAACCAATCCCTCCTAATTCCACAAAGATAAAGATACACAGCTTGGAAACTCTTTCTTGCAGGGGATAATGCACTTCAGGCATTCTCCTTGTTTTGCTCTATTCCAGATTTCTCAATTCTTGTACTATCTATTTCCATGGCATAATTATACCTATGGAATTCCCTGATAGCATCCAAGGGTAGTGTTTATTCATAATACTATCCTTTCTCTTTGGTTTCTGAAGGAGGAAGGACCACATTTTAGTGACTTCAAAATCAATCCAATCTCTTAAAAAACCAGAGAAATACTGCAATAGCAAAAAATCTTAGAAGAAAAAAAATGCATTGTCACTTGTCTTTCAATGACCACAGAAGACTGCTAAATTAATTACCTTAATGTATTTGATGAAAGCAAATTTTTGAAGCTCTGATTTTAAGTTAGTGGATTTGAGGGTTCAGTTGCAGCAGCAATGACTGTTACCACAGGCAGTCAGGAGCAGCAGGAAAGGTAAAGGACTTGAGAAGACTTATATAAACAGCAGCCATCACCAGCTACTGTTAATTCTCCTAATAGCCTATTGGCCTTAGTGTGGAGCTGTATAAAGCAACATTGCTGGGACTTGTGCAAGAAAAGGGTTTTAAGTGGTGAAATTCCTGTTGTAACTTAGGGACAGGCTCTTCATCCCTCTCAGCACCAGGGGGCTCCTGGAAGTGAGAAATGAGTCCACTGACTTCTCAGGAAAAACATTTTCACTGTGTTCTCTGCTCAAAGCCTGTGGTGCTGCTTGTCTCTGCACTGCAGGAGAGACACTCTGAGATCAGGGCTGGGCTCTGAACACTGACTCAAAGTTTCCATCACTAACTAAATTCACTTACAATGCACTCCTGCAATGAGCAAAAAGCCCTTTCTGTGCACACCTGAATGAATTCTCTTTCATCTTCAAATTGGACAGTTCAGCAAAATGCCACTTTTAATTAGGACTAAAACTTTCATCGATAAATATCTTGCATTTATGAGACCAATTTAGTGCGCTGCTGCTTGTACCAACACCTTCTCAATCCCATTTCTGCTTTTCACTGGTATCTTTTCCCCACCAGTGCTGTGTGTTTGGCAGGTAACTCCTGTTTCTAGCCCTGCTGATGAAACTGCAGAGCTGCTGCATAGGTGCACCACACACACAAACACTGACAGCACTGAATGCAGGGGGAGTTGAGTATGGATTGTCAAAAAGGATTAAAGGATTAACTTAATTCAGGAAAATAATATGCTGCTCTAAAAATGCCTCCATGGCAAATTAAGCTTTAGAATGGGCTGATAAGGGGACATTATTCACAAAGAAAAACGACTGGAATTTGGGGATATTTTGTTAAAGGAATTTTGAATAAGGACAACTAACCATGAGGATACATTTTTTTAAAAGCAGAAGCAGCCCAGAAAATTCTCAGATCCAGGGTGTACCAATCCATTTGCATTATGTGGCTAATTTTCATGCACAATTACCTTGTTATTCAAAATATATTTATGATTGCAATGCATTTAAGGTGAAATTGAATGCTCAGCCTTTGCATGGTCTAGAGCTATTAAATACTAGTTAGCTGAGGTGTTCAACGATATGTTTCTTAATTGATGAATTTTACTACAGTCAAGTATTACCCTTTGTTGATGCAGCTCCAGGTTGATCAGCCCTGGGAAAGGGTACTTGTAATGCAGAAACCTTGTCACTCTTCCAAGTGGTTGTTTTTGTAAAAAAACCTACATTTTTAATTCCTTTTGTGTGTGAGTCGGTTTTCCCTCAAAATAATAAATAAGCATAATGATGCTTTTGGTCTCTATTCCTACAGTAAACCCATGGCTGAAATAATTTCACTGACCCCTTCAAAATGTGGCTTTTGCTTTCATAAATTTAAAGGACTAGTTTTTAACAGGTTTGCAACAGAATCGTTTGCCAAAAAAAAAAAAAAAAAAAAGAAAAAAAAAAGCTTCTAGGACAAAATATATTCAAAATTTCCAATATTTTACACACAGACCAAACAGGCTTCCCTAAAACAATCTGTGCATTCCAGCACCAGGGCACCAGCAGCACAGGGTGGGGACCAGACTTACCAACACTGGGAAAAGAAAATGGATCTTAACACAATAAAAATATCGTTAAATAATTTTAAACTTAACATCTTGTGCTTGGATATTTAAAGAGCTCAGTGTGTGTCAGATGGGGGATGATCCACAGTGATACAGTTAAAGTGCAGTTTCAGGATGGCCTGCCTCCACATTTCTCTCCATTAGAACAACTTTTCTTTTAAGCTGTCCCCTCTGGTTCTCAAACACTTTTGAAGAAGGAAAACTAAAAGTTCTTGACAATGCTATTAAGGCAAGTAACTTGTGCTTCCCACTCCCTTCTCATGCCAGTAGCCCAACTCACCTCTGGATATAGATGTACATTCAGAGAGAGGAGGTTTTAATGCTTTCTCCTTCGCCAAGTACCTGCAGCTTTATCCTCACAGATATGTCCACTGACCTTCACAGCTGACACGAGTTCCAGGTCTGTCCATGCTCTGTTGAAAATGAAGCAACAAAGCTGTGTTACTGTGGTCCTAAACCAGCCCTAATATAAATAGCTGAGAGAGCAGAGTAATAGGCAGGGCAAGCTGACCATGGCTTACAGTTTCTGCAAGCCTGGACAAATCACAGGGAGATTTTACTAGAGCAGGACAGGATTCAAGAGATCTTTTGGACTTGCCTACACACAAGTGATATATCCTGCCTTTGCAACATGGTAAAGAAGGATTCCCTAATTGACACATGGGAAGGAAAGTACAGCCAAATTCAAAGATGGATCCAGGTGCCATGGGAGACCTCTGGAAAAGCTCTCACTCAGCCTTTTAGCAGTCACTTCAGTTGACTGCAGTGCCTCCTTGTTCCTCAAGTATTTCCAGACTGCTCTGTAGTATTACAAGCAATACCATGTATTTCTTCAAAAACAGCAGTGGAGACTAAGCTAAGAGCTATTGATAATTTCTCTTTGTACTGTTTCTTCCCTGGAAAAAAGAAACCTGAAGACTGATGGCAGCACTCTTCCACTGCCTCCTTTCTCCTCTGAGGAAAGGTCCTGTCTGCTGTTTCCAGGCCCAAGGGAAACCCAAACTGCATCTCTGAATGTGCACACACTCTGGTCACTAATTCTGAGACCAGCTGTGGCATGGATGCATGGTGAAAGAGTTAACTGCAAAACCTCTCTCTCTGGAGGATCTCCACTACAGTAGCACATTACACCAGCTCCATTTTGTAGTTAACATGAATATGTGTGAACATATCTTAGTGTGGTCAAGTTATATTTACATTATAACATCACTTACTTAAAAATAAGGTGTGGTAGATTTGATGAGAGTTTGAGGATGTTCATTGGAAACCAAGAAGGACTTGCACCCAGGGTAAGGGCAGTACTGGTACTGTGTGGAAGGCTGTATTCACTCATCAATTTTGATTTGTTTCCCTTCTCTCACCTGTTGAGCAGACGCCTTGGACACTGTTCACTTCCTTCCTCTTTTTCCTTGTTCCTCTATTTGAATTGCAGACCCATGAAGTGAAATCTTTTATCCAATGGCAGTTAAACATCTTGCACAATACAAACTACTTACCTGAAACCTGAAGAGCCACCTCAGATATACAAAAATGTACAAGAGTGAAGCTGCTTGGCAAGATGGCTGAATGGATCTCAGAATGACCAAAGAAAGAAATGCCAGAGGCTTTAAATATCACCAGTTAATGAAGGAAACTCCTTCCCTCCCAAAGTAATGCATAAAGGAATGCATAAAATAGCCCTCACATCATTAGAACAACTCTCATTCAGCTGTCACAGTATTGTGCATCCTTTGAAAGCTTAAATGGCTTTTTTTCCCCATGAATTCAGAGAATTTTCTTTTAGCTCCATGTGTAATTTTAAATAATTACACATGAATAAATAAATGAAAATCAAAGAAACTGTCTTTGCTTAGAAAATCAGCTTAATTTGGCATGGTCTGCTGCACGCTTCTAAATACTCAGAATCTTTCAGGCCTTGCTTAAACCAAATGCCTCCACACTGTGAAAGTAATCTCTAGAAAAAAATATTAAATTAAATTTGGCACTAAGTGTGGTGTGAAATTCCTAAGTTGTCTCCTGAAAAAGGAGTCATCAGGTTCAGATAGGGACTGCCATCCTTGTTGCCTCCAAGCATACATTTTTTTAAAGAGTAAAACACACCAAAAACCATCAAGTTCAGTGAAAAATAAGTGTTGCCAGAAGTGCCCCTTGCTCCCTGCAAGAATCCCAGTGTGCATTTTAAACTGTGCTTATGAAATGCACTCATGGCATGGCTTGCACTGATCCAGCTGAGCTATTCCTGCTTGTCCTCTTCCTGGAGCAGGCTGCTCGCACAGTGTCTCTGCTGACTTTTGCTTTGTGCTTTGTGCTTCTCCCAGACCCTGCTGTGCCATTTTTATGTGGCCCACTCTGGAAATAGCAAGTGTCAGATTTTACTGATCACTCCACCCAGATCCTTTCAGTAGTTATCACTGGACTCTTTGTAACAGGACAGTACTTGTATCCAAACCAGGACAATTTAGAGGGAACCTCAGCTCTTCAAAGCCTTCCCTCCCTCCAGCCTGAGCCTGCTAATCAAGGGAATAAGTGTTGAGTCCTGGGGACTTGCTTGCTCAGTTTGCCCCCTGGGAGGGTATCTCACTATGACAGTGATGCCAATTCTTTGGAACAAAAACAAAACAAAAAAGAGCTAAATCAAACCCCAAAACAAATAATCCCCCAAATACCCACAGAAGGAAAGGGAAATAAGTCCAATTTATATAACAGCACACAATTTCTTGCAAATATAAATGCATAGACCCTGATTTTGCCCAAAATTAAATATTTTTAAAATGTATTCTAAAAAACAAAATAATTGTTTTCAGTAATCAAATCTATCTAAATACTATCTAAAAAAGTAAGTACTAAATACTATCTAAATACTATCTAAAATAGTATTTCTATTTAGAAATACTGAACTTTGAAGGATTATGAACACACATTATAATGGAGACATGATGTAGCTCAGAAGTTTTAAAGTTCTACCACTTTCAGGACGGCACTTTCAGAGCAGTCTGAACTGCATTGATTAACATTTCAAACCCACGTGAATCTCCCTGGAGTCCATGGAATCAGCTCTCCGTCTGTACAGGGTTTTCTACTTACAGGAACTAAGGATCTGAGGGCCAGACGCTGCATTGGCATGTCCACTTCATTTCAGGAGGAGTCTGACAGTGTGGTATCACTTAAATAATGAAGCACACATCTGGCAGGAGATTGCTGAGGTTGGCTAAGTTTGTACAAGGTCAGTTCATCCTCTAAGCTTCTGTATGCTGAAAATGAAGGAAGAAGTTTACATGGCAAACAGCAGAATCCACCGATTGGTTTCAGGGTTTGTTTTCCAAGAAGCATGTCTTTGTAAATCAGTTTTGATTGTATTCAAATAGGAGGGAATGGTATTGTATTGCTCTGAGACACATTTTCTGAAATGTTTCAGTAGCTAATGCATACCTATTCAAAAATATGATGCTTTTTCTTTTGTAAAGAAGTAGAAAAGCTACAGTGCACCACACATGGCACATGGAAAAGTGTACATATCTCTCATAGATCTACTCCACTACCCTGCTTTGCAAGTTTTAGGCTATTCTTACCAAAGATGGATAATCTTTTAAGTGGAAATAATACAGCATCACGCTTTGAAAAATGTATTTATTTAGTACTTCCACTAATTTTCACAAAGGAACAATACCTGCTCAATATGAAATGTGAAATCCAGTATCCTAACACATTGTTATCAACTCGCTTTACAGAACAGGCATTAGTACTGATAAAAAGTTTCATTTAGAAATTCTTCCTATATTAAAAGAAATAGCTGACAGTTTTATAAACTCAGTGTAACATAGAAATGAGACAAACATAACAAAAAATTACTTTTATCATTCAGTAGTCCACAACACTAAAAAAACAACTTTTTGAGTCAGGGTTGTAGGTTAAAGCTCAGATCCCAATGATTTTCTCATTTTAACAATTATACAATGTAGCCTTTCTCCAAAGGTCGTGGAAATCAGCGGCCTGCACCCCAGCTCAGTGCTCTTACTGCAAGCAACCTTTTCATACAAGTCTCTGGCATTAAAAAAAAAAAAAAAAAAAAAAAAAAAAAACCTCAAATATTTTTTCAAGTTTGCTTATTGTCCATGACCTCAAGATACTAACTTCAACATTTTTGTTGTTGCTGTTGCTTTTTAATTGATTGTTGTTGATTTGTTGCTGTTGTGGCTTTTTTAATGTCTCCATTTGGCATTTTCATCAATGCTCCAATCAGAGCAGGGACCAGCCGCTGTGGAAGTGACAGAGAGGAGAGTTCACCCTCACATGGGGGCACATACAGACACTGATCAGCAAGATCAGCACTCAGTTTGTCTCTCACCCTCTCCTCCAGACACTTTGTTTGTCTTGGAATGGACAATGTCAAGTAGATACCAAGGGAAGGGGCCAGAAAACATCATCAGAACTCTCCTTCTGACCCACCACTGCCATGCCAGCAAACATCAGGGCTCCATCATCAGCTGAGCTCGTGTTGATGCTTTTCCCTGGTTTATAGAAATCGAGAGCCAGACATGGTTAAGGGATATTTTTACCTCATATTTTAAAAGAATCCTTATGGTGCAGCACTCTGCCAAGGTGAGATGCACCACAATGCACACCCTGATAGATCATGTATACAATTGATAGACCTTACAAATTAGCATATCTAACAAGGATGTCCCAATGAGAGGTTTGGATGAATGATGTGACATTCCCCCATCCATAGAATTCCCCCCTGCATGGCCAAATCTCTGGTTTACAGGATACGTTCTAGAGAGGACCTTGGTTTCCCAAGATAGCTCAGGGCTTTCTGGTCTCCAGCTGAGAAGCCTTTAGGATGTTTGATCTCCTGGCCTAAGAGAAGACTAGGACTATGCTAAGTTATCATACTTAAGGAATTACAAAAATGCATGCTAAGAGTACTGAAAATACATAAAAGGTATGTACAAGAGAAGGCAAAAAATCATCCTGGCATCAGTGTGACTGGGGCTGGCTCTTTTCACAGAGCAACCCAGTTTCAGCCACCATGACTGATGCTTTCTGCTCTTGTTTCTTGGCATCTCTTTCCTGGGCTTTTGTCCTGAAGTGACTGAAAATCTAGAGGAGAATCTTAACAGAGAAATCTGAAAAAAAGCTAAATACTTTCCTTTCATGGCTTTTCCCCACAGATGTCAGTTTTATATTGCCATCCAGCCTCCCCTACACCCAGGATACTGTAATAGGTACCTCAACACTGTAACTTCCCATTTAAAAAATGGCCTTTTCAATGAGCTGTCTTTTTAAAAGCAATATTAGTTTTATGAACCAGTTTTTTAAAAAAAGTAGAAAGACCATGGAAAATTCAGATATGTTGGCACCAGTCCATTATGATGCCGAAGTAACACCACAGAACAGGAATACAATTTTAAGAGTCTCTCATCTATGATGTGCCTGTTTATCCCAGAGAAGGCACAGAGAGCTGATCAAGACGTTTTTTCCTGTGGGGCTCAAGAGCTTCCTACACACCTTATCACCAAAAAGATGTTACTCATGCAACACGTTACCATGGAGAGGAGCCACTTCACTCTTTGCTCATGTTGCACTTCTTCCCTTTGTTTTTCTACCTTGAAAACAAGGACACTACATTCTTCTATATGTGGAAGCATTGAGTGCATTCACTTTAGAAATACTTCTGTATATTGTTGTTTTCTTCTGTTCAGTGCAGCAAAGGAGATGTACTGTCAGATCAGTTTGTGCTATTATTTGATTTCCTTCCTTCCTCTAACTTGGTCAGTCACTATTACTTTGCTTTCTTAACAGATAAACAACTTCTCTTGTCAAGCTTGTTGACAGGTCCATCTCCTCTGATGTCTTTCTTCACTACTACTTGGATGGTAAAACAGGTACTATTCCTTTTAAAAAAGGTGTGCCCAAATCTGGAGATACATGCACCAACAATACACTGCAACAGAATTCCAGCAGCATTCCCCTTCCAAAGGCATACAGCCATCTGATAGCCTTGCAGCCCTGGGGACTCCCCACCTCTGACAGGGGTCTGGAAGCAGCTTTAGCAATGACTATCTTGGAATCATCATTAACTGAGGTACTTTGTCTTGGCTCCTCCATAGTGCAACCAGGGACCTGAAACCAAAAAATCAGGCATGTTGACAGTTGTTTTATATTTTTGGGCTTCTGGATAGTGACCAACAACCCCTGAGTGCCCTGTCCATGTGTTCCAATCAGCACACGCAAATCCCTGGGACAAGGTCTCAGCTCTGCAGTTACATGCCAACAGCCACAAGGTGACACACAGAGCAAAACAAATTTGTCCTGTCTGTGGCAGCACCAGAAAAATGCAGCAATGCCATGAGGACAGAGAAGGACATCTAGGCTTTACCCAGATACCAAGGGACTGGACCTCTACTTGACACCTCTACCTCTGCCTGGCCTGCAGCTCACAGCTCATCTGACTGCTGCAGTCAGAGCTGCAGGACTGGGAAAAGACAGCAGAAAGGGTTATCAGGGGGATGGAGGGACCCAAGCCCCGTCTGATGGGAATGTGGGCTGAATGGCTGCTGACACCACAGAGGCACCAGCCAGTCTTATTATTCCACCTACTGCCTGAAAAAGAAAAGTTGGTTGCTTACACTTCCAAAGGCTTTGCTTTGGGAAAAGTTAATTTTGCACCAAAACACAGAATGTGCACACCAGCTGGCCATGGCAAAAGGCACCCTGCAGGTAATAAACATTGTTTGGTTCCTGAATTGGACCTAATTGCAAGGAAGAAAACCACTGTCAACCTGTGTCAAAAGAATAAGCTCCAGTTTGCCTTGGTGTTGGGTGAGATAGCCTGCTCCAGCTGAGCATCTCTTGCGCATACTGTATGTATGAAATTACTCCAAGCATCTCTTCCTGTGTTGGATTCTGCTACCCATAAATTTGAGGAGCAAGAGGATAGAGGCTGAGTATCCTACACTTGCAGCTTGTGTGAGTCAGGAGCAGGACCCAGGCACCCTTAGAGCCAGGCAGAGCTCTTCACTACTGGCAAAAGTAGCAGGTTTATATTGCCAAACATGATCACACAGGAGCAATTATCTTGGCCAATATCTAACAATAATTTTAAAATGTTCTCTTCCGTATCATCACTGAATTCAAATTTATTTTTTTTTTTAAATCCACTGTCATTCTCCTTTCTAGCTCTAATTATCTGGACTGCATCCACACCATGAAGCAGAATTGTGACAAGAAAGCAATCACCCCAGAGATTTCTCAGAAATTTGCTTTCTAATTGGGTTGAAAATGCCTCAGCTTCCTGCATTGCATTTTTCACATAACTAGATTTTCTATGATCACAATCTATGAAAGGCAGAAATGCAATATTGTGATTATTTGTGTTGTCACACCACTGGACTTTACAGTCTAGGTATTGTACATAAATTCTGACAAAAAGACAGCTCCTGTGCAAAAGAATTGAATACTTGAGGGTAAAATTAAAAATAATAAAATATTGGCAAAAGAGGTGAAGAAAATAACTTTGAAATGAATAAGTGTTGCATTGTAAGCATGACTCCGTAATTCTATTGCAAAAAAACCAAAAAGAAACATAATCTGTTGGTGTATATCTAGAACATTCCAGACTGTTATTTCTAGACATGTCACTTATGTCATGTAATCTCTCTCTCTTCCTTGTCTACTCATGGTAGAATGGAAAAAAAATACTTACTATACCTTCCTCTTACAGTCCTTTGCAAGTGTCACTTGCTTGACAGCACGGCTGTGAAATACCATTGCTAAAGACACACTGTGTTACATGTATAGCAGATACAGAATTGACTAAGCTATCTTTTCTGTTTTTAAAGTTTTAACTAAGCAATGCTTAATGAAATTTGCCAGCCTAACTGCTCCTGTTGTCTCTGCTGGTAATGCAAAAGCAAACGGCTGTAAGTGTGGTACCCTGAAGGCAGACATTAGGAGTTTCTCTGTTGAATCCAGCAGAGAAGTTTCTTGCATCTCCGTTGAATGCCATCACGCTGTGATTAGTTAATCATTAAGTACATAGTGCTTTTAATTAACTGCCAACTCTGCTTGGGCATCTGTTCTGAAAATCACATCCGATCATGCTTTTCCCAGTCTGTGGCTATGGAGCTCTTTCAATAATACGGTTGTTGCTCCATTCTCCAGCTCTCTCTGCTACAAGACAGCTCAAGTCCAGAGTGTCCTACATGAAATGAAATATAAATGAACTACCCTTCCAAGGGAATAAAAGTAAATGGGAATTAAACAAATTTATTTTCCTCAATGGGTAATAAATGTTACTATTAGAAAACACATCAGGCCAATTAGCATTTTTCCTGGAAGAAAGAAGAGGCTAGAACAGCATTTTTACTCTTCAGTGTCATCACATAATTTTAACAAATACCCATTAAAAAAACAAAAACAAAAACAAAACACTAATCTTTAACTGCCTTTCTATTTTTTAAGGGGCAGTGAGACTGAGAATAAATACAACAGATTCAACAAAATATTTCATTTGACTTAGAGTGCACAAAAGATACACAGTGTAAACATTCCTTTAAAAACACTACATTTTTCCCCCTATGTAGCTCAATTTATGTTGGCTTCAAAAAGCTTAATTTGAAGAGTATTTTTAAATGAATCATGAAAGGGACATAAAAAATCATCTTGTTCCAACCTCCCTGCCATTGGCAGGGACACCTTTCACTATCCCAGGTTGCTCCAGGCCCCATCCAACCTGGCCTTGGACACTTCCAGCTTCCCAGGGCAGCCTGTGCCACTGCCCCATCACCCCCACAGCTGAGCAGGTAATTTCTTCTTAAGGTGAAATCAAAACCTTTGCACATATACTGGGGATAAAAATTAGATTGCAAAATATCTTAGGTATCAGATTCTCTTTTAAAAGAGATAGGAAAAAAATGAACAATATTTGAGCAAGATCACACAGTGAGAATGGCAGTAGGACAACTTCTATTGGTGTTGTGAATCTTTTTGAAAACCAGGTCAAACAAGATCAGAGGATGATTGAGGTTGTTTGATGGCACAAAATGAAATAAGGGCAGACATCTGGATCAGTTGGGGCCTTGATTGTGTGATACAGGATTAGCAGTTTCAGACTAGGAATTTGCTGGGTTCCCTACCCTAGGTAGGCACAGAGAGCTGGACCCCTCAAGAGCTCTGGCCTACAGAGAACAGACTGACACACCAGGCTAACAGAGCAGGTGTTTTATGGCATGAGAAATAGCTGTGCCTGCAGCCACTGCTCCATTATCCCAACTGGAGCTGGGACAGCCAGCCAGAAAGCAGCAGTCCCAGCAAACACTCTGGTCCAGGTGAGATGCTTGGTCACTCTGCATGTAGGATGGCCCATGTAGAGACTCCTGGATTCACAGCAATGCACTGGAAAAAAGGTGTAAGAGTGGTTATGTGTCTCATTCTACTCAAAACTTCTTAGGATGAGACGTGCAGAAACCCAGTGTGCAGGATAGAGCACCATAACACAGCAACTTCCCTTGCTGCCACTCCCACACCTGTGTGCACCATCTCAGAGCTGTCACTTAGCACGTATGAATCCAAGCAAGAAAAAAGGTAAAATTCACAGAGTGCCAGTTATTTCTATATAGAAATACATGTCAAGGAAAAGGCCACCCTTTGTCAAGTGCTGAGAACAGAGAAGAATAAACCATCACTAAGCTTTAAACTTGTGGCTCTTACAGGAGCAGAGCTAAGAAACTGGAATGAAGTTTGTGACACAGAATAAAACACTCCAGTTAAACAATAGCCAGTCTATAGCAGACAGGCACATAACCACTATGGTTAGTGTAAAAAACACTCACCGTCAGATACACATTTTACATAATAACCCTTCTTCAACAAGTTCAAAGCAATTCTCCTGTTTCCTTTAAAATTTCCACTGCAGATGTCAAGATGTGCCAGCCCATAGAAAAGAAGTATTTCATAACAATATAAAAACATGCATTTCTAATTGTTTCCATACTGAACTACACTGAGGGCAGCACTCTTCTATTGGAGTTCAAGGTATTCCTGGGAACAGGCTATTTTCTGATGACATCATAAGAACACTAGCACTCAGGCAACAACTTGCTACTATGGCAACCACAGCTTTTACAGATGATGAATGCCAGAGAGGTTAAAAACACCATTTGGAGGTTTGTTAGTTAAAAGTTTGCCAATATTTGATGCAAGTAGCAACAGAAAGTCCACTGCAGATGCACAGCATTGTGCAGTTCTCTACACATAACTGGAAATCTGAGAACAATCAGTTATACCTTCTAGTCAAGGAGCTTCTGGAGTAATTGCACTTTTAGATGTATCCTTAAATCCACAGCAAATACAAAGACACCTGAACACTAACTTTGTGATTTGGGGGCAGCTGGAAGAAAGGGACTACTCCCTCAAACCTAAAAATTTATAGATTTGAATGTCTGGAGTTTTAAGACTCTCAGACCAGAGACCACACAGAATGTGAAGACAGCCTATTGTTATATGAAGACATATCTCTGGGAAAGTGGATTATTTATTTTCCTCCCTGACCACAAAGAATTATAGAATATGAGATAAAAACATCTGGTTTTGTAAACAATTGCTATCTGTTCTGGAACTACTGTCAGATTAAATCAGTCAGTTACAAAATGTTTTAAAACTAAAAGCCACATGTTACTCTTCTGGAATTTTATGCATTTTACTAACTGCAAGAAAACCTCAGAGGTACCAGAAGGCTGTCAAACTAAAGATATCAACCTGGCCAGTAACCTGCCTTCTGCAGAACATTGTACAATTTCCTAATTTGAATCAAAGGTTTGTTCAGCTGGCTTTATCCACAACCAGTATAGAGACTTGTAATCAACATTCCCAGTAAATCAGATTTCCTGAATTATAAAGGTTCATAAAAATTCTTAAGGGCTAGAAACCCCTCTTAAGCTTGATTGAATACCAGCAGAGTATTTTTTAATTTTGAATTAGCAAATCTCAACTTACTTAGTTCTTTTAGTTATACTCTCTGCCAGGCTGGACAGCTTCTTGGGGTGGTCTGGCATGAGAAGGAAGAACAGGAGCAAGAGAGGAGTGTACAGATTTTCCCTTGAAGCTTCTTTTCTTGGCAACACTTTACAGTGAAACTGCTTAACAAAACCTGTTTAAAAAAACAGAAATTTAAACATGTGTGTTAAAAATGCAAAACCTAAGGTATACTGCTTGTTAGGAGTTTGCTGCCACATTTGAATTAACTGGCCACTACTGGCAGTGTCAGAGAAATACTTAAAGCCAAATTATAACACTTGTTTGTGGGGTGATCTCAACAATGGGATATTGAGATGCAACAGCAAGTTATGAGAGCTGCTCCTGTTCTGGGTATGAAAGTCATCTAATTCCAGGGTGGTGAAGACAACTTTCAATACACCTCCCTACTGTACTCCTGCATTTTCCCCCATATTTATCCTATTGGGCATTTTCTAGTGTTCAGGACATTTCCTTTTTTGTGCAGGAGAATATTAAGGCCATTGCTGGGTTTCATTTCCACACGTTAACCAGCAATCCTGGCTCCTATTGGCAGCAAGAGCCCTCTCCACACAATTCTCCCCCATCATCTGTGAGAAAAGAGATGTGGAAGAGGCCAATTACCTTTTGGAGAGAAGAAAATTACTTGCTTATAATTGAGTTCTCTGAGCATGGTGTCCGCTATTAGAGCCACACTCATCCTCCCACCTCCCCCTGAGAGATGGGGTTTTATTCCTATTTAAGTTCTAATTATTATAATTAGTCTGAAAAGGATTTGGGAGTTAGGGGCTATGATATGCCATATAGACCCCTCAAGGCATCTTTTTGTACTAACTCATTATGACCAGTTCTAAACTTTACCATTTAATCTAGTCATTCAGTACCCAAGGTCACAACAGCTGAGACCCCCTGAGCATCAATCCATAGAGACTCCCACCTTCAGAGAACTACAATTAAAAGGTAAATAATTCCCTTGCTGCCTTCTCTGTGAGGCAATGCTATAAGTCAGAGAACAGGATCCAACCTCAGCCTAATTACTACTTCAGCAATTCACGCAGTTGCAATGAAAAAGTTGGTGAGCACTTTTGTATTTATCCAAAAGAAACACAAGGCCAGCTACAGTTCATTTCAAACTGAACAACACTCTGGCTTACAACAGCCGAGTTGCAAACTTTGTCTGTATTACCCAAACTCCAAGAAATTCTGACAAGTTATGTTCCAAGAAAGCCAAATCATTGTCACAACATGCAGGCCGTGTTCTCCACCATGCTAATGAGAGATGCAATCCTTTTCTTTGTTTATGTCCCCACAAAACTCCTATGGAATCCATTCCATACCAAAAAGTCCTAGCTGGAAATGAATCAGACTGTGCTTAAAACTATTTGAAACACTCAAAACTGAATTGAAGCTTGAGCGAGTAAAAATTCTTAAAAATACCAATGCCGGAGCTGACAGATTCCAAGAAATCCAACAGATGCTGGTGTTTTCCTGAATTACAGTAGCCTACAGGCCTAAAAACTATAAGGCAAAACAGTTTGTTACAGGGCCAGAAGCTGGAGTCATAGATCACAGAATGGCTTGGGCTGGAAGGGACCTTGATGTCGTGTCATTCCAACCCCCTGCAGTGGGTACTTTCTGCTAGACCAGGTTGCTTAAAGCCCTGTCCTACAGGGCCCTGAACACCCCCAGGAATGGGGCAGCCCCAGAGCATAGTGCCAGTACATGGAGAAGGACAGAGTTTCAAACAATTCTTTTGCAGATTTTTTTGAAAGATAAATCAATTACATCTGCAAATCAGAAAAATGCATCCACAATTTTACCAAAAAAATGTACTGTACAACAATGTAATACTTGATAATTTTACATGCTCTTTGCCACAAGTACAAGTGTCAATGGCTGTATTGAATTCATAACGAAACCGTGTGTCTCTGAACCCGAATTTGGAAAGTGCAAGTAATAATGTACACCAATTTCTAAGTAAATAATTACAAGTTAAGTATGTGAAAGATTATATTGGTAAATGAATTATCTTCTCAATACATTCTTAATGAGAAAATACATCTTTTTACTCTATTATAAGTCAGTTATAAGATAGCATGTGAACTGTCCATACTGGTTTGTTACTACACACTAACATCACACTCGTAGACTGCATAACTCTAAGTCTTTGATTGCAAACAAGAGCATCCTGGGGGAGGGGTTGTTGTGTTTATTCTCATTTTCTGCAAGAACTATGAGTGCCATTTCTTCATCCTAAAAACAAGCTGAATGTCTACCCTGGGATCACAGGTGTAGCAGCTTCAGCACTGCTCCCAGCCATACAACGTCCTCCTAAGCAGGCACACAATTAAGCACAATAGGTAATCTTTGCTCCAAGGCAGGGTCCACAAAATGAATTCTCTTCCTCCCAGACACCATCAGTATCACACTAGGGACCAACATGAAGAAGGTTGCACTGTTGCTGTCTGAGCTCGGTGTTTGCAGGTGACAAATAGGCTTCAGTTTCTTATGTTGTTGGGTCAGAAATAGCCTTCTAATTTTCCTAAATTAAATTATAGGTGAATGTCTTTTTGTAGCCAGGTACATTAACTACAGAAGCAATATTTCAGCTGCTCCTATTTCTTCTTCTAAGAAAATAAAGTCGAGGGCAACACTGAGGAACAGAAATGGGGGAGTAGGTCAGATATTGATACCCTAATCTGGACATGGTCTTGTAGCTGCTCAAATGGCTGGAGCCCGTATAAGAAATGTGGCAAGACTAAAGATTAGTTCCAACCACTGTATTTTTTTCAGTTCCTGAAAGTCATTTTTTGCTGGTGGCCATTCAGCTTTAACTACATTGTTAGAGGCACACAGATCTCTGGGTGCATCATTTCAGGGACTAAAAACACTTGTTCCCTCTTATTAACTGAGAAGGTTGTATGTCATGAGCTGCTTAGAGCTTTCCAGCACCACAGACAAAAGTTAATTTCCCCTCCTAAAAGATGAGGAACAAAATAATATAATTTGCGTTTATCACTGGCAGCAGCAAAACTCCACATAAGCAGCAAAACTCCAGGGGAGGTTGTCAGCTCTCTCATATCTCCAAGTTGCTTCTCTCCTACTGCTAAGGACATCAACCATGAGAAATTCAAAGCCCAGTGATGAGAGTTAAAAGGTGTCCAGGAAGGAACCAAGCTGCTCGGTGCCTGGATGTGAGACCATGGTCCCCAACTCCTTCAAGAGTTTCCTTTTTCTCTTACACCACCAGTGCCCAGAGAGATGCCTGCTCCTCCTGACTCTCAACCAATCCCTCCACAATTCCAGCCTCTTCTCTCCTCAAGAGAGGCACAAATCCCTTTAGCCCCTCTTCCTCTTCTCATCTCTGCAAGATTCAGAACCCACTCTTCTGCCAAGACACAGAGGTTGTGCTGACAGCCATCTCAGTCCCACCCTGCTTTCTTCCATCCTTCCATTCCCCCTAAACAGCACCAAAATCATGAGCTTGGGGAGGATCTTGGGCTCACTTTCCTCTGCCCAGCCCAGCTCTGGAGGCAAGCCAGGCTGGACAGAGACTACTAAACCACAGCTTTCCTGAGGGCTGGAGGGAGCACCCTGCCCATGCCTGCTCTCTGGGGCCACACCCTGCCCTTCACATCAGGGACTGCCTGAATGAAAAGGGCTGCTTCCCTCCAGGAGCAATTGCATCTAAAATGCCCAACACATACAATTCAAGCAGACTGCAATTAGAAATCAAAGGAAAAAATTAAGGTTCCGAGGCTTTGATTTGTGTTCCTGTCAGCAAACTGTCAATGACATGAAAAGCTGTATTTTGGCTTTTTTCCCTTATGTGGCTTTTACAGAACATTTTACTTGAGACCAGAAGACAAACATGGAGAGAAATCTTCATACTGAAACTTGTTTATAGTGTGTTTTCCCATCTGTCATCCCCTCTTGTACTTAAAGGTCACCTCAACCAAAACTTCACAGATTCATTCCCAGTTTTCTTGTGAAGTATTAAGAGGAATCTATACCACGTACGATTGTAAAAATACTGCCTCCCTCTAGCAGTGTAGGTTAAGTTCTCATTTAATAACAAATATATTATTTAATCTCACCAGTCTGATATCTAGCATATCCTATCATCATTAAAAGCCACAAGTCTCTCCCATAAAGCTGCTCTCAGTACATCTTATCCCACAATTGATAGTTTTTTGATCTTCCAATAGCTCTGTCAAAAGTCCATTGCTATAGATATCTCCATCCCAGAGGAAGCACTTTCCTTTGAGCCACTCTGTTTCATCAAGCTATTAGATGACCTGAAGTCCCTGGGAGCACCAGATTAGTGAATCTAGACTTTTGTGTGTTTTATTTCTGACATTCCACCTTCCGAGAGATGGTTGTAGGTGAATAATTCTACTCTGTCAAAAGAGATATTGGTTTAATTGAATGCATTTCTGCAAACAGATTCACATTTGCCACCCCACCTGCAGTGCTGCACCCAGCTCTGGGACCCCCAGCATAGGAAGGATGTGGAGCTGTTGGAGGGGTCCAGAGGAGAGGCATGAGGATGATAACAGGGCTGGAGCCCCTCTCCCCTGGAGACAGCCTGAGACAGCTGGGGCTGCTCAGCCTGCAGAAGGGCTCAGGGAGACTTTGCAGCACCTTCCAGTGCTAAAGGAGGCCTACAGGAAAATGCAGAGAGGCTTTTTACAAGAGCATGTAATCACAGGACAAGGGAGAATGCCTTTAAACTGAAAATAAGTAGATTTAGGCCCGATATAAAGAAGGAATTCTTCACTTACGAGAGAGATGAGGTACTGGAAGCCCAGAAAAGCTGTGTCTGCTTAAAGAAAAGCATCACTGACTGGACATGAAAGAAGCTCCACCTTCTGCTTTCAGAAGGGAGGAATATTTTGCTATACATCTTCCACACCTAAAATTTAGCCAGTTTTTCTCCTCTAGTCAATGGGGGCTCAGCCCTGACACAAAAATTACTTGTGCTGTGCCTTTGGTCCCAATCATATTCAGAACAAGTCTCCAAAGCCTGCCATTTGTAGTCCATTCTAAACATACAGAGATTAAATCACACTGAACATCTGAAAACTTCTCATTTATGCAATTTTTAAGAGCTCCCTAAAAACAGGACTGTAAAAATGCAGAAAATGTCACTTTAATCATGGCCAGCAGCCACATGCTATTTTCTAAACACCAAACCACAGGCAGAAAAGAAAATCTGTTATGTACCCCATGGTAGAGAAAATTCGTCCATCAAAATGCTGGTTTATGGTGATTTAGCTGCAGATAAGGAGATAATACATTTATCTGTCTGTATAGAGAGTGAAAAATTTATTTCCAGAAAGGATTCAGAGTATAAAATGCATTTGCAATATAAATTTATTTTGAAAAAAAATTATAATCTAGTATGTGCACTGAAGGCTTTTATAGCTCTTCAAGTTTTCAGTGTGGAGAACACACACTGGGAACCTTTATGAGACAACACAAACAGAAATGTAGCTGATTAAATCATTCCCCTGTTCAAAATGCTTTTGTACAGTAAACAGTTTTACAATTGCCCTCAATTTAATTAAGCTTAATTTAATGGTTAAGCTACTGCCCCAGTTGGAGCAAGCTGGCTTTGCCCTGATACAGTGGCAATGCTCAGTTAAAACTTTCTGTGTGGTTGGAAGGACATGGCTCCAGGGCACAACACAGTACCAGCTCCTGGATTTCTTCTGAATTCTGTAACTGTCCAACACCCCCTCCCAAAACAACCATAATGAGGTGCTTTAATGCACTGCTAATGCTAAATTTGAGATCACAATGTTACCATTAGGTACAATCACCACAGTTTGCTTGCCAGTCACCAGCACCAGGACCTGTTTGCCTCAGCAGCTCAATTGCTTTTGAAATTAGCACCTTCTCCCCTCACCTCTATGAAATCTGACTGGCAGGAGCTGGAAGAGTGTTCTCAGCAATGTTACAGGCCAGGTGGACAGTAAAAGAGCTAAGGTATGGAGAGTCTTCAAGACCAGTGAGTTATTCCAAGCAGAGTGAGAGAAAAAAAAAGTGGGCGCTTTATCTTTTCAATATCTAAACTGGAGGGGAAAGAAGGGGAGAGAGAAAAAAACAAATTAACTAAATTTCTCATATACATAAGATCTAATGGAAGAGAAGATCTAGCGAGCCATAAAACATTTGGAATTGTCTTAATCACAGAAATGACACTGCTTATAGCTTCAACTAACTAAATAACAGATAAATCTTTATTTTTGCTCACAAACATACATTGACTACCACAAGTGATTGCAGAATGCTAACTTACTAAAAGTCTTGACATTTGTTAACATTGAGATGAAGAAATTTTAACTGAGTCTTGACACTGTTAAAGAGCTTGAATGACAAGCTGATAAAACAGAAGGAAAGAAAAATGAACCGATTCCTTAAAAAACTGTAAAAAGTAAACAATTACCTTTATTGACATTTTGAAAAAAAATTGCTGCCTTGCATGTTTTCTTAAGGACAGACTATCATAAGTAAGTGCAGTTTTCACAAGTGTAGTATGGCAAAACACAGGCTATCATTTAAGAAAACCCTTTTCACTGGGAACCAGCCTGAACCTCCACTACACCTCCTTTTATCCCAGTTCCTAACTCCAGAGAAATATCAAGGATGGGCAATAACTTCTGGCTCTAAGCTGAGTCTTACTCAGAGCAGGAATAACCTGTGAAGAGCATATTCCAGCATAAACCACAACCATTTACTTTGTGTAGTGACCATTTTGAAGAGAGCCAGTCCTTCAACAACTTCAGAGAATTTCTCCCTCTTCTAAATACATGAATATCTCAGACTCCAAGGCTTTAGGGACAGGTTTCCTATGCCTGGGAAAGGAAAAACTTCTCAAAGGAAAAAGCCTTCTCAAAGTTTGACAGAGGTGTGAGTTGTAGTCCATTGCTCTAGATTTTTGATTCTTTTTTATAAGGATAAAATTTCACCAGAAAATTGAGAGTGAAATCAGAAAACAAATGCAGAAGAATAAACATCTTTAGCTAAAAGAGTTTTTGAGACAGAGATGATTTCATTCATGACTGAGAATGTTTGGGGGCTGTGTTCTGCTTTCCTTAAGTAGCAGATCTGCATTCCTTGGGAAACAATGGTACCCCCTGGCATTTACACCTGAAGGAGAAAAAAAAAAAAAAAAAAAAAAAAAAAAAAAAAAAAAAAAGGAAAGGAAAAAGATCCAGTGAAGTCCAGCGTATCTGCCCACATTTTGCTGATGTAAACAGCAGCACTATAGGTGGACAGTCTAGTTATTTGCTTTCAGTTGGAAATACCTACTAAGGATTGTATCTTACGTTTATCTCAGCTGATACCAACAAGATGCAAAGTGCTGTTATAGTACATTTAAAGTATTTTAAAAGTCACCTAAACTTTATATACATTATGACCACTCAAACTATTCCAGTTTGATGACTCTGAATACCCCAAATGATGTATAACTGCAGCAAATGGCTACTAAAGACCACAATTTCCTCCCTCTCTCCCATGCTTCACACACAACAAATTCCTTCTCCATATTACAGACTCAGGACCCCTCAACCCCTTAAGGCTAGAGAGGATTTTTAGTTACACAGGGCCTGCCTATGCTAAACACTAAGAACATAATTCCAATGATTGTAAAAATACATCAGTACTAGACTAAAATCATTAGGGATGTGCTGGAAATAACAGTAAGAACCCCTAATGCTATAAACACTCAATCTATAGAATTAACCTTAAACTTACAAATAAACAGCCTTTACCAGCATGAACATTAAGTGGTTTGACTCACAGAGAATATTAACTAAGTTCAGTAGAGTGGGTTAAAATTTTGGAGCCATTAGAGTTGAAATAGGGTTGGTGGCTCTTTTAAAAAAAAAGGTTTCTGTTAAACAAACCAAAAAACCCCACCACCCAAAACTTTTTCATCCTCACTCCTTTTTCAGACCTGACCAGAAGGAGATGACAGACAGCAGAGAGTTTGGAAGAAAGTAGTTTTACATAAAGTTATCTGAGAAAATAATTATGTTAATAAAACTGTGCAGAAGATGAAATCTTCACTTATTTGGGCCAATCCAAAGTCATGTCCTTTGCTCCCTGCACAGCTTGTAAATATTATTTTACACAAAACAGACTACAGGAGTCTGTCCTTAGAGCTAAGATCAAGACTGAGGAGAGAAAACCATTTGACTTGGAGAAAATTGTTTTGAAAAATGTGCACTTAAATAATTTTAAATCTGTAATCTGAATTAAGTCTCTAGTTTAAAGGGCATGTTCTGAAACTATGAAACACAGTATGATTCACAACTATATGAAAGGTTGGTCACCCTTAACTTACATGTAAAACTCAATTCATTCCTCATTAAGAGACCATGATCAGTTCTTAAATAATACATTTTCTCCCACCCCCAATTCAAGTACACGCTTGTAGCGTTTGTTTCTTCAGAGAAATGAGTGCAAACTCATTTCTTTTGCACTTAATAGCAACTAAAAGTATGGGTGCATTCAGACACTGCCACTAATGAGCAAGATTCAAAACACAGGAATAAGGAAAAAATCGATTTCATCATAACTGTCCTGTAGTTAAAACTACAAGAGAGGTCTGTACTTTGACCAAGTAATTAATAACACTGTTTGGTACAGGTGAACTTAATTCCAAATTTTGTTCTATTTTGTTCCTATTTGGCATTTCAATTCCTTGGAATAACTATCGCAAATACTTAGTTTGCAATTCTAGGAACTGCTGGAAACTGGTTAGCCTTTCAAAAAATGTCAGTGTGTTCCTTGACTTGTATTAGCAGTAGAAAGTAAAGCAAAGTGCCCCCTTTGTGAATCAAGAGGCCAAACCACCATACCTGGCCCCAGGGAAGTTCCAGTGAAACCTCTTCAGGGACCATGTGCAGCTTGTAGCAGCCACCAAAGGAGCAGGTTCAGACAGGGGAGATCATACCACTCATGCCATTTTTATGAGGATTGATTTACCAGATTGAGAGACACAATCCAATTACACTGAATCTGAAGAGCATCCTCCCTCTTTATTGACACAGTTGTTTAAATCTAAATTATAGTTTTAGAAATTATTCTTGAACAGTAAAATTCTGTCTTTCATTTTAATATAATTAAGAGATAATGTCAATGGAACAGAACCTTGCCAGGAGATAATGAGCTCATGCTGGCAGACAAATATTAAGGTGAAAAAAACATTTAGTGAAAGCATATTTTTTGAATCCAGTAATTGAAATTCCTGCTATACCAACTGATCAGTGTCTAAGTACAACAGACCAAAAGACTGGTGAGGTGACAAATCTGGTACCATAAATGTTTGTTGATTCATATTCTCATTGTCTTTGGGGATTGTTTGTAGCAGCCAGGAATAATGGTTTCCTCCACCCTGATGGAACATTGCTCCTTTGCACACAGGGGCATCCTTTAGGACTGCCTTTTGGAAACCTGGCAAATATCAATAAAAGATCTCCTAGCTCAGAGTTCACCGCTGTTGCTCTTACAGGGTCAGTTCTGCACCATCTGATCCACAGTACTGTCTGTTCAGTATCAGCAGGATATTTTTTAGTATCTTGGTGAAAGAAAGACTCCAAGACCTACCAGTATCACAGAAAATCAGGCCTTTACATTGAATATTCAGCTTCTGTCATAAAGGACCTAGCAGATTATAGAAAACAATGATTCATTCATCTATCTTCAGCCTTTTGTACATAGCTTGCCATGGCAATATCTGCTCCTCAACTTATCAAACTAGTGGCCAAAGCAGTGGTTTGGCAGGTGAATTCTTAGGTAAGATATCCAGGAATGTTTGATAGCATTGGTGGTGGTTTTGAGAAAAGTGACGTGTGTTAGTCACTACACACGTCATCTTTCAGTGTACATCTATCTGTGTACATAGCAGATCCTTCATGTTGTCCACATTTGGGCAGGCACAAGATGGCCTTAAACAATGATGACTAAGGTCAACAAAAGAAAAATATTTAAAAAGAAACAAAATTGTATGAAAACCAAATTGAGACCAGCAAGAAATAAAGATATGCTTAAAGCATAAAGCATGAAATGTAACTATAAAAGTAGAATGAAACAGCACTGGCACTTTGCTGTCTAAGACACCCACAAAAGTAAAAGAAAAAATTTACCATTTGGCAGCTGTACACAAAATGGGAGCATACAATACCACAAGCAAGGGCACAAACTAGAATTGGTCTTGGATGAGTTGCAGGCAAAGTGAATTTTTAGTAGGCACTAATAGTACTGCCCTGCTTAGCAATACACTACAGCTGGCTCAGGTGCTTGGAGTTTAGGAAAAGTGTTTAAAATATTAGAAGAAATACTGAGAGGCAATAGAGGAATTAGAGGGTAAGATGTGTGAGGAGAGACTTCGGGAGCTAAACTTACATAGTCTCAAAGAGAGAAGACTCAGGGGGCCTCAATCACAGTCTATAAATACCTTCAAGGTAATAATATAAATGAAGGAAGGGAATTCTTCAGTCTCAGAAGATGGCAGGACAAGGAGCAATGGCCTGGAGCTAAGGAAGCAGGAGCACAGGGTAGGTTCCAGGGAACAGTTCTTCACTCTGGCCTCCGCTGTGCCGGATGAATCCACGGCAGGGAGGAGGAATTGCTCTCCTTCCCCCGGCTCCCAGCACATTGCCCACACACAGGCACATCGAGGTACCCGAGACTGCTCCGCTCAGCCAAAGCCCCCCAACCTGAGCAGCTCCAAGCTGTGCATGGGCAGGCACACAGACACACGTGCTGGGGCTCCCACTGTCTGCATGGACCCACAGCTCTCCTCAAAACACAGAGTGATTCCACAGTGAAGGCTTCCATTAACCTGGCACCGCTTCCGTGAGCAGAGGAAGGGCGTTTCTCCATGGCTGTATTCCACTACAGCCATGATGTTTCTGGTCTTAGAGCACGGTTACAAAGGTTGGTTTTGCACATTCTGCAAAGGATGAACAAAGCTCAAATCACAAACATTAGCAAATGTGATGGTTTTCCTTCCATTTATCCACATGGTTTAGTGGAGAACAAAAACTCACAACATTGCACTAGTTCAACAAAATGAAACCTTGTGCC
Source organism: Muscicapa striata striata (assembly GCA_030060385.1). NCBI lineage: Eukaryota > Metazoa > Chordata > Aves > Passeriformes > Muscicapidae > Muscicapa > Muscicapa striata. Next base: position 4,880,915 of record JAREIS010000057.1, on the reverse strand, counting down.
ACTTGTCTGCTCCTAGGATATATCCATGTCCTTAAACAGCAGAACACTTCCCTCCTCCATTTTTTCAGGAAAATCTTTTTGCCAGGAGAAAAGACTGTCCCAAAATTTTAATCTTTTGTTCTAGTTCATAACCAAACCCTAACTTAGGTTTCTCTGGCTATTTTCTTATCCTCCAATCTACTTGAAATTGTGATGGTGGCAATTCAGAAGCCTGAAAGCAAAAAAAGACCATGAATTCTGAAGATACAGAGAGGCACCTGCATCCAGTAGAAGCCAAAGCACTGAGAATGAGGAAGGACTAGAATAACTGAGACAATAACTTGAAGTTTCTGAAGTGGCTTGACTGACTGACACAGCTAGTGGCAAAAGGACACAAGCAAATCACTAAAAAATAATCATAGCAACAGGGTCAAGTACTGTGGAAAGGGTTCAAACCAGAAGAGTAAATTGACATACTTCTCACTCCAGTGACCCACAAAAAAGTGTCACTGTTGTTCTTGTATATTAAAGAATGGCTTCCCAAAATATCAGCTGATCAGCTCCTCCTCCAGGAACAGGAAGAAATAAAGCTACTTCACTTTATAGAAAAACCCTTTCAGTTTTACTGCTGTCCTAACATAACACTTAAACACAGAATAAAACAAAGGCTCTGACACTTCATGACATCTTGACTGTCCAATCCATGCATGTTGCCTTTCCTCTGATCACAGGGAAGAATTTCAAGCGAAGGATGTGATGTGTATGATGAAGGCACTAAGAATAATAGTTTTATTTAACAAGCATTTCTCTGGTTTAGAAAACACCACTCTTCCTGCACCAAGCTCCCCATCCACCAAGCTAGCATGTTAGCTGGGTGCCAAAGAGGAATCCAGGTTGCATCATGGTTTTCTACAGAATCAGATCACACACCTGTAACCTGGCAAGACAGGCTCCTCCTTAAATCAACAATAGAAAGAGCTCAGGAAATGCTTTGGATTTGTATCAACCTGGCTTTTCAAGCTTCTCTACATTTTTAAATTCAATATGTCCTGAAATTGTGCTTTATGTTTGCAACCTTGCTGGGAGCTTGCATCTTGCCTCAGCCCAAAAGCAACCATGGCTATTAGCACAGATTTATGTTTGAACCACCTAAGCTGTTATTAACATCAGATAACTTAATTACAGTTGGACACTTCACATATGGTGCTTGGCACCTCCAGAAAAAACAGACCTCTCTGCAGGGCACTGACATACGTGTAAAAACTCCACAGACAGACTGTCCTGAAATGGTAACCTGTGAAAGACTCCTTGCCTTGTTAAACATAATCACCTCCTTCCAAAAGAAAGAAGAACTCCTGTACAGAGTTTTAAAAGGTGGTGTTTGTGTTACTGTTTCCCCCAAGTAAATACTGTTATTATAAAAAAAGATTTGAGCTGCTGCTAATACAGATATGTTTGAGGGTTTTAAAAACTGTTTTCTACATTTATAATTGAACATATAAAGCAGTATCAGCTCCAGAGAGGGCTTCTCAACTCACATTTGCATCTGCAAGTTAGAGCCTAAATGTACTAAAGCATATATTTGTGTAAGCTACCATACCACATATTGACTGAAAGGCTAGGCAACTTTGTAAATACACACTGAAAAATTATCTGTCTTATTTGTCTGTTGTCAAGAGACTGGAAGCACTTCTGGGTATATAAGATACATTTTTAAAACTATCTAATTATGTACAGTATTTAACTTGAAAGACCTGTAGCCATTTTGGCCTCTTAGGAAAAAGAGCATACATGTTTTATAACTCCAAAATAATGATTTCTAATAGAATATTAGAAAGTATTGCAGCCTTAAAAATTACACAGTCCAAATTAGTCTTCATCAAGCAAGGCATATACAGCATCTCTAAGTGTTTAGTTGGTGACACTAGTTTGCACTGTAAATTCCTTCTGTAGTAGTAACTCCTTTCCCTTAATTTTGTTTCTTTTTAAAAGTAGCAATTAAAGCAAAGCAACTTTTGCTTTATATATTTGAAAGCAGTGGAAGAAAATCTCTGTTTTGTTATCTATCAGAACACAGTATCAGTAATCACAGCTAACACTTACACTCAGCAAGCTCCAGAGTTTTCAATACACACAGAACACATAACTCAGTAGTAGCTCTTACCAAAGGGCAACTTTATTTTTTCTGGGTACCAACCACTGAATACTTTTCTGTCTTAAGTAGCTGTTCTGAAAAGAAAAGATAGCAAGGAAACAAGCACACATTTTAAAGTGAAAAACATTGACCCAGTATCAGAATTCTTTGCTTTATTATTATGCAATCCTGCTTCCTAACAGCAGGAATCCAGAGGCTTTTGAGGGATGCAAACTGATGCAGAACTATGTCACTGTCCTTTGACATCCATTTCTATCCATCCTCCTCCTTGGAGTGGTATCCTCTGTGTGTCCAGATTGGGTTTTTATTTAAGGCACATTTTTAAATTGTCATTTATAGTTAGAGGCTATCTGTGTCTGCTGTCTACAGTGCAAGGCACATTTCTGACAAGTGGGGGGGCAAAAAAAAAAAACCAAACAAAAACAAAAACAAAAAAGAAGAGGAATGAAATGGGGGGAAAGGGAGACACAGAGGAAAAGAATATGGCCCAGTAAGCACTGAGGGAATCTCAAGCTCTGGAGAGATGCGTTCAACTCTCTGCTCTGCCAAATTCCCTGCATAATGCGAGGAAATCAATTAGTACCTTATCTGTGAAATGGGGATACTCAATTACACACAAGGGGATTATGAAACTAAATAAATAGTCACAAATTTCAAGTGATTTAGTCAGTATAGAAGTAAAAGACAAACAGTACCAAGAGAGAAACATATTAAGATTTCTATTCTACGCACACACACAAAACAAAATTACTCCAGTGATTCTTCCCCCTGCAACAGAAACAAACCCCTCTACACCATCAATTTCAACCAGTATTTCCAGTGGCCCAGCAAGCAGGCTGAATGGCCTGCACCTCCAGGATGGGTATCAGCATCAGCCAGTTTGAACATGGATAAGAGTGGCTTGCCCAAGCAAAAACCAGTTTCCTTCCTTGAAAGTGCTACCAGAAATGGGAGAGAAGCTGTCCTCACCCCAGCCTCCTAGGCATGAACAAGCCTGCATCTCCAGCTTATGAAAGCTGGAAGATTACCTCTGAAAGTGCTTGCAATAAAGACAAATTTCACCAAAGACTGCAATCTGAGAATTACTGAGCTGCAGATTAGACCATTGTTTCTGTACAAGTAGAACATCTCAAAGATTTATAGTGAAAAAAAAAGGTATAACGGGTGTCATTAACAACTCATGAGCTCCTAACTGAGCACAGTGTCACATGAGCTACTGTATTTAGCTTCTGGAGTTAGCCTGGGAACCAACCCACACAGTGCCATGTGCTGCTGCTGGCAAATGATCTTTTAATGGCAGCAGCTATATGGGGTTGCTTCCATTCAGCCACTTCATTCCAAGATGATGATTGATGATAATGAGAAATTATTACAACTATCAGAAGTATTAGTAAATATTCCTACTGCTTGGTATGATAAATCTAGAGAAGTCTTTGAGACTGATGTCAAACCACATGATGCACACCACGCACATAATTTTACATTTGATAACTTGAATTTTGGGAGAAAATTCAACTGGAAGACAAATCTATTAATTCTTTAGAATGCCATAAAAATATTTAAGTTATCAGTGAAGAAAATTTAAACATCTTGACAATAAAAAATATTTAAGGATTGCTGCAGTGTGCCATTTTTTTTCCAAGCAATTTTTGTCCTATTGTTCCATTACGCCCCCTCTGATGGCAGAAGCACACCTGTATTTTCAGTGACAGCTTTTAAAATCTTAGAAACATTGAAAAATTTAGGTTAGAATGGAACCCTAAAGAATATCTAGTGGGAGACAAAAAGTAAGTACATGAGCTACTGTAAAGATTAAAGTAAAACCACAAAACCAACCACTTTGTCAACTCTTTTGAGCTCATGAATTGTAGGGAGGGACAGTGAGGACCTGGCCTGGTCAGAGCTGCTTCCTGCTGCAGCAGAGCCATGGAGAGAGAGAGCTGGCCCTGTGCTTGTCCAGTCTCTGTCACACCCTGTGCCCTTGGGGCACACGTGGGATGCAGTGAGAACATTTTCCAGATGGCTGAAAATTGTTTCCCTTAATAGTGTTGTCACTATTGTCTTAAATCTGAAGAGCCTCTGTACAGGATTTTTACCTGCCAAGAAAGGTCATTTATTAGAAAGAAATCAAGAAATTATATTTTGAGGGTTGTTTGAGGTTTTTTAAGAAGGTGCCAAATATAGTTGACAAAATGTTTCCCTTTTTATTTGTGGGGAGATTCTATTTTTCTTTTTTTTCTTTTAGTCAGCTCGTAAATCTTGCAGGCTTTTGGATTTTTTTAGTGATCTGACTACTCACATTAAAATAATATAAAAATACAACCCAGCATTTTTGAGCACAAATAATTCAATCCAGGCATATTAATAGGTTACCTTTTTCTCCAAACACTACTGAGCATGCTGCAGGCAGTCATCAACTTGAAATTATTTTTATTAAAGAAGATGTGTGTGCCTACAGCACACAACTCAAGAAATGTCTCTAATGAGGCAATAAGAAACCATTTAGTGACAACTATGTTTGAAAAAGCAAAGCAAAAATTGCAAGGCACTTTATTGCATTTTCTTGAATGCAGATATCTGGACCTGTCTCAGAGCAGTATCAACACTGCTCAAGTCAACAAAAACACTACTCTCTCCTCAATAGCTGGTATGACTCTAAGAGCTTAAATTCTCTCAACTGGCATTTGCTGTCATCAGACCAGCATTTAATTAGCTGAAGTTATGACAACATATTAAATGAATTCACATCTCTTTCAAGCCTTGAAAGAAACTCATGTTTTGATTGCTCTGTTATTTTAAAAGTGATTACCTCTCAGTCCATTACTACAGGGCTCTGTAATCATTCATTTAATCAGAAGAAGCTGATAAATTATGTATATGGAAAACATTATTCTTACAAACCAAATTTTCAACAGGTTTTCAAACTATAGCAATTATTGAAAAAGGACAGTGTCCATTTAGACTGGGATATGATATAATTAGCCAAAATTAGAAATAGTTTTTGTAAGACAGTTTTCCATTTACCCCATGAATTTAAAAATAATAATTATTGAAATTGTAACAAATTTGAAATCAGAAATAAAATTTGGAACTTATTTATACTTTTTTCCCCCAATAACAAAACCCAAACAAACAAACAACAACCACCATCAAAAACATATGGGATTGTGGAATTTTTCAATTTCAACAAAACTCATATTTTCCCACATAACATGGTTTTGATGAAAATCATCTTTCAGGGAACAATTCAGAAAAGCTAGGGAGTGCACAAGGATGAACAGTCTAACTTAACCATCCCTCTGTATACAGTGCTGCACAATTTGTCAAAGTTTTTATAAACTTATTCTAGTCATACTCTAAATCCTCTAAGCCAAAGACTTACTCTATGTGAAGGTGCTTTATTCAAACTTCAGTGCCCACCATAAGCCATCAGTGAGGTTTGTGGTCTGTTAATGCTTCTGTAATACTTCCATTGTTCGCAAAAATCTTATTCTATCAAAGAATAATTTATCTTGCCTGAAAAATGACACAGTGATTAAAGTTTATATATTTTTTATAAGATTTCTCAAACCACACCTTCCCTTTCCCTCGGTCTAGTTCTTTTCCTGCTAACATAACATCTGTCATTTAATTAGTTATTACTTCTCTTAGACTTGATTGCACCCACCCTGCTACTGCCCACTCATAAAATTACTTTAAATACATGGCAGTTGCCTCTGCAAAGCAACATTGGTTCCTTCTGCCCTCCTTCCTCTTCTACTTTCAAATTTTTTCCTGGCCATGGGCTACAACCACCTGGTGTTTCACAGCTCCTTGCTGTTTCAAAAAGCAGCTCCAATTTCAACTGCTATCAATTATTGATTCAAAGGCAAACTAAAACTTAGTATACCACTCAAACATTTACTTAAGTCTAAACCAGAAGTGGTCAACTTTGACCTCTAGGAGAAACATTGGTGTTATTTTTATTTTTAGACCTAAAATCTTATTGAAAAGCAGCTTTGACTACACAGTTGTAACCACTACAATTAACAGTTCATAAGCAATTTCATTATATAAAGAACACTGAAAAACTTCCATTTTCGTTGCAATTGTGTTGAGTTTGCACGGCAAAGTCAAAAGAGAGCAGTAAATACTGACATGGAAACTAGTCTCTGTGAGAAATGCTGAGTATTGCAGTGTGAAATCATTTCACTCAGCCTAGCCAGAATTGAAATCACAGCCTCCACAGCCCTCCAGCAAAGTGGGAAAAGGGTTAAGTTTACACAATTTGTACAGTGCAGGAAGGTAGTGCTGAAGGGAAAAGAAGGATCTCATAAAATCCCCATACACAAAGCTTCATGAAATAGCTTCTCTGCAGAGATTCACAGCAAACTCACAGTACCAGACAGCATTAAATGGACTAAATATTAGTTCAAGTGGGGGAGTGAAAGCCATAACTCAACCTTAACTTAGCCATAACTCCATTTCTCAACCTTTTAAGGTGTTCTCAAACAGATAACCCTTTCCAAATTTTTCAGAAGAGCAGTGTGCAATGGAAAAGGTCCTCAAATTGGTTTTATAATTAATATGAAAAGGTGAAAGCCACACAAGCCATTAACAAAAATTAGAATAGAAGAATGTGATTTAGCAAGAGCTAGCAGAAATGTAATAGAAGATCTAAAAAAAAAAAAAAAGTAGTTGGCATGTTACTGATTAAGACTGTATTAATCTGTACCAGCAGATTTCCCAAACTTTTTATACAGAATTCAAGTATACAACATCCATTTCCTCTTTTTTATAGGAATTCAGCCACATCCCTCCCTCTCTATTTCTCTCCAAAACATCAGGGGTAAACACAAAAGAAAAAACTCTGAAATATTCAGGCTGAGAAAAAAGCCTGCCATATTGAAACAAGCAAAACTAGGAGTGCAATGTTAATTTACACCTCGTGAAACAGGCACAACAGACTAACAGCAAGGCACTGCCCCATTCAGGAGGTGGAAGGCCCCCACTGCACCTGCCCTTCATCCCAGTGTTGAACACGCTGATACAGTTCAGGCACCTCCTGACTTCTGTCACAACAGAACAAACTGCTAACAAATACTGGAGCAATCGTAATTGTAATAGACTTACCAATTGCATTTATGAAAACACAAAATAAAATAGTTTTACATTCGGTGGCACTAAAAGCAATGTGGGTCATACAAAGCTGTGTAGGATGTATAGAGTTATAAACATCTGAACTTGAAGAAGAATCTAAAAATATGCATATTTTGAGAAATGAGTAAGAATTAAACCCCTACCAGTGGAATAATACAGAACCGGAATGGATTATTTTGGATGCTTAATCTCAACTCGGCTCTTTGTGCAGCCAGAGAAGCTGGAGCACAAGAACTCCTAAACCTCACACACCTGAAATTTGTTCCCATATCCATTGCAACCTTGCTCATCCACTGGTTTAGGACAGGAATGGGCTGACCTCTCTGAGCTGGCAGGCTGCACTGCCTACAGAGAGAATGCCTGGTTTTAGTCTACAAGCAAGAAAAGGCCTTTGGGACCTAGCTCAGCCTGGTGTGGGTCTATGCCAAGGGTCACAGTGGGCTCATGGTGCCATCCAGCAGTGCCCTTTCTTCAGGCTACCCCAGCAGTTCTGTGCTGGCTCAGCCCCCTGCAGCCATGGGACAGCTCCTGGGAACTCACCTCACCCAGCTTCTGCTGTGCTGGGGAGTCTGTGCAAAGGTGGAAAGCAAAATGTTTCCCAAAACCCACCCTGGCATCACACCAAAACAGACACTGCTGAGACAGCCCTTAACTCTTTATTGATCACTACGAGCCTTGAATGTAAATCAACCTCGACCAACATTAGAGCAGAAATATAATGGAAATGCCCAATTTGAACTTCATACACATAGAGGCTGTCCAGGCTTCTTTTCTAATTATTCTCCTTGTTCTTATTAGCTGGTACACTACTACTACCTTGCACAACAAAACCGGAGACGTTTGTGATAAGTAATTTTTTTCCAGGAAATGTTTGATTCCACAAACAAAAGTCAATTCAATATTGTTTCTCTAAGCTGAAGAAACTGTTGATGTTTATTTGAATCAGAAACGTGGAAAAGTTAGAAATCCACAAGCATTTGCATTAAAATTTAATCTTCACAAAGACAAAAAGCACAACCTGTCTGCAAACTTTCCAAAAAAGGTTTTCTTCATTCTTTCTTAAGATATAGTGATTAGTTGGTGTTGCAGAGCTGAGTATTTTAAAGAAGGGTTGTGATCAGATTGCACCCAGATGCATATATATAATTTATATACTTAAGGCCTTAATCTCTTGCAAAGAGTTTGAATTTTTTGTGCATCTTTTCCCTGCAGTTACAACTTCAGTTGTTTCTTTACATTACCAGCAGATGGGGCTCACTTATAGCTGAAATCACTGAATGTTACACAATTTGATATTACAGACACAAATTATGTTGTAACACACACATATTTCTACTGCATGCACTTTCCTTTTCACGGTATATTTGCACACTTTTCATCTCATGAGAAAAATCTATATTTTTAATTTACTGATACAACTGGTTATGGATTTTTTAAAGTTATTTTTAATAACTGCATTAATCTCAGAACCACTTTTACATTGTAAGCTCAGTTTAGATCAAGTTGATAGCAGCAAGAAGAGGGGATCTATTGCTAGATAATTAGTGCCAGCTTTCTAACTAGTTACAGGTTCGTGGGAGCTGTGATGGGGAATATCTCATTGCATGCCTTAGAATCACAGAATGCTTTAAAGCTAGCTACATCCAGTTCCAGTGCAATCAACAGCAGCAAAATCAAGAGAATTTTTTTGGGCAGTGCTTCAATCTATTAAGAAACCTCCAATATTGTTTTGATGTTCCAGCATCCTTCCTCCCCTTTTATTTTTTTTAAGGTCAGAAAAGGAGGAGTGAAACCTCTTGCTGTATAGCCTGGAAATTCAGTCAGGGAAATGCCCTATTTTTATCACCTACTTTCTCTCTTTCTGAAGGCTTTCCTCGCTACATTATTTTCTCCCCCCTTCCCAGTTATACATGAGCAGTAATTCCCCTAGAAAATAACTGAGCTTCCATTTTAGCTATTCAAATTTCTCAGGACGGATTTTGTGAGTGCAGAAGGGCTTTAGCCTGTTCTCTCAGTCCAAGTAAGCAGCACTGGGAACTCTCTGGTTGATGTCAATCAGAAACATACTGTGCTCAGGTTAAGCAGCAGCAGGGACCCTCAACTGCCTATTTGATAGAAAGATTCCATAATGGAAGACAAATAAAGGAGATAAGAATTGCAAAATGCAAGAGAATGATTTTGAGTCCATCAAATGCTCACCACCACAGTGGTGAGAAAAAAACCCCTAAAATTAAAACAAATACAAATCTATTTCATTATTCATAGTTTAGAGCCATAGACAATATATTTTAAAAATTCTGTGACTTCATCTTTGAAGACTCCAGGGGGCTTATCAGACCTGGTCTCTGCACAGGCTAATCCTAATTCTGCATTAAAAACTGTATCTCAAACAAGAGCACCTCTGACTACATGGTTTGGCAGCACCCACTTGATTTACATGGTGCCTACTGCTGTAGTGCTCCATCAATATTTTTCAACAAACATAATCGCAAGAGTATCTTTTCAGACAGTGAAATTTCTGACAGCAATTGATTAGCTCTCGAGACTCATCAGATTTTAAATAAAACCTGTATGCAGAAAAGAGTCTCTCACATAACCAAAACACATTGACAAAAATCAGCCCTAAACAACAAATGTTGTGATGCCAGTTAATTTCTCTAAATGGGTGCCTGGACTGAAAATCCCTCAGTTCTAAGACAGATCTCAACAGAAATAAAGAGTTTGCAAAGTATATCACTTGTTAAGAAGTCTGAAAAACCTAATACTGCATATAATTAGTTGTTTTTAAAATATTATCCTGCTTCTGCAATATTTTCTTTTAGTGGATACTGAATTTAACCCTGGTATTTTGAATTTAATTTCACACTAGCATACTTCTGAGATAGTCTCTGAAACTCTAACTCTGCAAAGCAACTTAAGACTTTGTGGTGATGCTTCCTAATTTCTGCCTTTCACAAAACATTGTTAGAGCTGCCACATTTCAGAGATCTTTATTTCCTTCATGACACTGGAGAGACTTTTCTGGCTGCTGATTTAGGAGGGAGGTGAAGCTGTTTGCCTGGACAGCTGCTGGTGCTGTGGCCCAGGCCCTGCCTACAGGTGAGACTGCACAGCTCCAAGGAGGAGGAACAGGAGCACAGTGGCCCAAAGTCACCAGGGAGAGGAAGCAGACAACTAAACAGGCACAGTCTGTCACAAACATCACCCACTCTCAGTCGGGCTGTGGCTGCAGCTGAGCAGAGGGATGAAAGTTGAAAATGAGAAACAAAACTCCTTAGGGAGAAAAGAAGGGAACTAAGGTCTGATCATCCAAAAGATAAGAGGAGGAGGGAAGGAAAGGATTTACCTCCTGTTTAGCCGTGTCTCCCAGAAGGCTGAAGAAGTGAAAACACCTACTTTCACACAAAGGGAGAACAAAAGCAATGAAGTGCTGGGACTTGTGTGAACAAGTAACAGACATCACCATGTACAGTGTTGAAAGATATTCAGAAGGCTCAAGTCACCTGGATTGCACTCGCTTTTTAGATGTTTATATGAACCAACCCCAGTTTTCCAAATCTTCCAGGTTCTTCCACTATAAGACCAATACCTGGTTTTGTAGGGTAATGTTTGTGCCAACACTAAGTCAGAAATACTCTGTTTCTTCCAAGAGATCCAGGGTAAGGAGCAGAATGATTTTAAATGAGAAACATGGTCAACAGTTCTTGTATAATTCCTTGAGAGGCCAATTTCCATCACATTTCAGGTCAACATAGGCAGGTGGTTAAAAAAGCTTAAGAGTGACTGTCTCTTTCACTAGAAACACCATTTTAACTAACACATTGCTATTATAATGGATTTGGATGGAAAAAAAACAAAGTTATTATGCAGCCAGTACAGTAACAGATAGAGAAAGCTGAACACAACCAGTATTTAATATTCAAAACTGAGACTAGCACCAAAACAACTGCTATTGAGCAACTTGAGAAGCTGGATGAATTCACTTCACTGAACACCTTCAATACATAGCCCAGCTGATTTACTTCCAACTTCAACTACTGAATCCAGCAGCTGATGTACATTTTTTGTCTTTTATGCTCCACACTGGCACAAAACAGACCCAAAGGTACATCCTTGAAACATAGTTTTTGTGTGTTAGTGGAATATGCCTACATGGTCATCAGATCAAATTGTTCCCAATTTTCATGACATATATTATAAACATGTTTTTCAGCTTTTTCATGTTGATTCTATTGGTTCCTTAACCCAATCTCCTATGGACAATCACAACCATTGCATACAATGCAATCTGTCACAAATTTTTGTTTCACATATGCATGACCAAGACATTATTTCTGTCTCTAAAGGCTGCAGAGTCCTGGTAGACTGGGTGAGATCCAGAGAGCCCCATCTGTGGCTTTCAGAGTAAGGCTTGTGACCCAAATGCATCTGAAAATGTGTTGTCTATTGCTGTAACAGCCCTTTGGTAAGGTGACCACCAGGAAAATGTTAAAACACTGTTGCCATAGTTTTACATTGCATTCATAGTTTGACAATTAAAGCTTTACATAAATCTTTGAATTTGCTCATTTTTGTGGTTCCAAAGTGCAGAAGAGTTTTGGCACATCAAATGAACTTTAGTAGACTGACCTTGAACATTCATTTATTCTTACAGTACACCAGCAGCTATAGAGAAACATATTTAAACATAAAGCCCTTCCCCGAAGAGCTTCCAATTGAATGCTTGACGAGACCATGACGAGCAGTAGGAAGGCAGAGGGATCCACACTGAGAAAAGGAAAAGTCACTGTAAGAGGATCACAAGGCAAGTTCACTTAGCAAGGGTACAGTTTGCAGGTTTGTGAGCTTTCCAAGAACTAATTGCTGCTCTTGTGGGTGAAAAAAAAATAAAAGTGAACACTTAACAGTTTGAAATGGAGCTGAATAAACGTGGAGGAAGAAATAATGTTTGATGTAAAGTGTGAAAAGGAAAAGGTCTCAAGGCTCATATAATTTACAAAGGAGGCAAACAAGAATTGACAGGTCACAGAGATAGGCCAGGGCAGAATTGTAAACATTCTGGAGAAGCAAGAACAGGCTTCAGAATTTCTCTTGAAGTAGAACCTGAAAGGCTGAGAAAAAAAGGGTAAAAAGTTAATTTCAAGACAACATAATAAAATATTAAAAAGGCAAGTACTAAAATGTGGCATTTGTACTGAACACACTTGGTTGTCAATGCAAATGCCATAAAGTTTAACATTTTAGTTTGAACAGATGCTTAATTGTATGCACTTAATGAACCATCATAAACCAGGAAGATTCCTGATATGGTTGTAAGCAATGTGTTACACTGCATAATCGCAGGGACAGATATAGGAATCTCAGCCTGATTACAGTGAATGGGGTATAACAGACACAAATAACCAGAGCTGATAAGGTCCTGATTTTTAAAAAGCCTTTAAAAGTTTAAGCAGGCAAAATGATTTTGTCTGGAAATGACAGTAAAGGTCCTACAGCTCAGAAGGTAGCACTGGCCTTCACCAAGGCAAGAAATGGGCCCTATGTTACCAGGGATAGTTATGGCACAGCACAGTGTTGCAAAAAAAGCAGTAACCCTAGAAAGAATTCTCTAATGATGAAGAAATTCTTTTTATTTCTGTCCCTTTCACAATGTGAGTCATAAAAAAGGCTAATGACATTTAGAAAGAGAACTAGAAGATTCACAGACAAAATACCCCTTATCACAGATTATATCAAGTTCTTTTCATTTACAGAAGAAATTGGCAGCACAAAACTCTTTCATTACTGTGAAGTGTCCTTAGTGTCCTCTGAAAATTTCACATTCAAATGTAATGACAAAAAGTATGCACTTTGGTTTTATCCATTTTCCATACTAATCCCTATCAACTTTTGAAACAGTTTATTAAGCTAAGATCATATCTAAAGAAAAAAATGTAATGGCTCAGAGGTTTATGTCATTATGGGCTGCAGAACAAGAGAAAGTGAGGGTACAAATAGGCATAGGCCTTATCTGCAACTGCCCCTTCAGTAGGAAGCCATCAAGCAGCTAAACATAGTAAAGGAAGATGTTTTACATGTGTGGAAGGAAAAAGAAGAAAGCCAGTAGTTGCTGCAAACAAGAAAATAATGGAAAACACAAAATCAGCTGCTATCAGTGTATGAAAAAATAGGTACTTGGAAGTCTCAGAGGACTTGAGCCACTGTGCATCACAATACTATTAATGTCTGTGAACAAGATGTTGATGAAGTTTCAAGGGCAATGGATGAGAGTAGGATCCTGGGCTCTTTCCTTCCCAAAGTTGTCTGCACCGGTGAAGTCAAAACCCGTTCTAGAAGTTCTTGCCATGGCACAGACAGAAAGGCATCTGCCTGCTCTGCCCCTCCTTGTGCACAGCCCATGGATCCCAGCACTGCTTGTCCCCTCCACACTCCACAGCCAGGAGCCTCCATGCACAGCTCTGCTCAGGTGCTTTGTAAGGGAGATGTCTCAGCAGCCATCCAGGAGAAAGTGGGGACACCAAAGGCTCCACTGGCCCTCAAAAGCATGTGGGGAACGGGTGGGGTCTGCTCAGCACCCCTTTTCCTTCCTCTACTAAAGGACAGGCCATGCCAGGACTCCCAGTTCTGGAGAAGGGGGATGCACAAGGAGCCAAGAGAAAGTGATACAGAGTAATGCTAAAGCTCAGGAGTCAACTCACACGTTTCCAGAACCAGCAGCTATTACTTTTGGTGTCACCTAGAAGCTGTTGTGATATCAATATATTGCAAATTGCTGCATGAGGACATTACACAGCACCTCTGGGCTCCATCAGCAAGACCTTGATTTTTCCAACCTCTGCTACAGAAAGGACTAGATTTGTATCGTGAACACAAGCACATTATGAATAACTACATTAATTATCTGACGAGAAGTTAATCGAAAGGTTACACACTACACTCTCACTGACATTGTATCATTTTTGTGTGCAATATGCATACTAAACAAATCTACAGCTCCCACACCAAACAGCCAGAAATCCAGGACTCTAAACACAAGACTGCTGAAGTAAGATAATTTCTCATACTTGAGGTTCAGCATCTGTGCATTTTCTGAAATCTTTTCTTCTTTTTTTTAAAGAATCCAGCTATGGAAACACAGTTTGTCAAAGGGCTATTGATCTGTATGTATACCCCTCCTCCCACTTAAATGAGCTGCAAGGGGGAGCCGGGGTGCCTGTTAAACCTAAACCACTTACATCTATTTAAAGGTAGCTTGTGACACGCACTTGAAGAAGGGCTGCTCTGCATGTTCCCCGGCCCGCGGCTCCTTGATGCTCCCGGCCATGCTGCAGGAGGCATCCAATCAGAGCGGCTGCCACTGGGGCCAGGGAGGCGGCCGGAGTTTGATTTTCTATTCCAGCGGCAGTGCAGGGGATGGAAGGCAGCGAGTGTGTACGGCACGAATAATGAGTTGTACTAATTCACAGAAATTCACTTTTTTTTTCTTGTCACACACTGCTCCTTTTTCTATAGACCAATACTTTGAAAGTTCATTTTTATGTGTCATTTACTTCCCCAGGGTGTAGAGCCTGCTAAAAATACCACCATTTCTTCTCCTCTGATAACAGATTATTTATGCAAAGGCAGAATAATTATTCTTGACATACTGGAAGACTCCCCCTGCTCCCCCCAACTACCCCCAGCTAAGGTAGTTTTAAATGATACCTTCATGAAATACAGCAAAGGTCAATACTGTCAGCTGAAGCTCAACATTGAACATGAATCTTCCGAACTCAGGACGCTGAAAGACTTGTTAAAAGAAGGAAATTATTTTGCAGTTGTACAGGACATTTGATGTGAAAGCACGAAGGGAACGCGACTGGGACAATGAGGTTTCTGTAACCAGTTACCCCATTCAACCCTGAAGAAAATGGAGTACAATCTGTATGGTGTAGAAATATAGTAGCAATTAAACCAGGCAGAAATATATGTGGGGGAAATCCTGACAACTGGCATCAAGAGGTTAACTCTTCTTTTCTTTTTAATCAGTAACTAGTTCTGTCATCTTTTGGTTCAGTGCAAAGTCTCCCCAGAGAAGCGCCTCTATTCTTTGAATGTCCATAAGGCAATTAGGTTTTACATTTTTAAAACTGAAGGGTTTTACAGGATGAGCCAATTTATATGTTTCCATAATAAGAAAAGACTCAGGGCTACTGAAGTATCTATTTCAAAATGGCTTAGGTGGTGCATTATTGAATCCTACAAAGCCAAGGGGGCTTCCAGGTCCCAGAGTCTTTAACAGTCATTTTGAAAGAACTACCTGGGCAGAATACAGAACATCTTCATTTTTGGAAACCTGTAAAGCAGTATTTGCTATTTGGAGTTCCTTCAACATGGGCAGTACAGAGTACAGTGAAGAGAGGCCCCGGCTTGAACACAGGAACCCAGAGGTAGAAGGGTGCTCCCACAGCTCTGGGTGGTTATATTTCTTTGCTCAAGAGCTTTTTTATTGTCTCAATAAATGTTGGTCAAGTCCCAGTCATAAAAAACAACTGGGTGGATATAGCTGTGAGCAAAAATGGGTGATAGCTTTCAAACTGGAATAGTGTAACAGCTCTATCTACCAATTAAAGCCATTCAGTGAACAAATCTGATGATTAACTGGATATGTAATTAAGCCTTTATTATTAGTCTAATTGGATGGTTAGGGGAATTATTAAAGCTGTTAAGATTCTGTGTAGCAAGCTGACTGTGCAGTACAGGCAATATGAAATTCAACTCATTACAAGCAAGGCCAAATGAACATATTTGAGTGGAAATTTGAGACAGCTGCATCCAAGTCTTTCAAAACAAACCCAAACAAACCTAAAAGTCATGAGTTCAGCTCTGCAGAGAGAGATAAAATGCCCCACTCAAAGATGCATGGCAACAAGCCAAGAACAGACCCATTTCCAGGAGGCTAAGGAGAGGGAAGATCTGTTGTGATGCTGGCTAAGGCATCTTCCCTTCCCTCAACTCCCATTTCCATCATTCCTGACATCAGGATTAGGAGGAAGCTTTGAAACAGAGGCATCTGAGCAGCCAGGCAGCTGGAATACAACTCCTGAAGTGTTATGAGAAATAGAAGATTGTTGATTCCTCAAGGAACTTGGTGCTCCAAAATCTGGTCTTGGGAACCTAAAAGAATAAAAGGGAAGGAATGTGCAGAGCACTGCATAGCAAAACACTGAGATTTCTGTGAGCACTTTGTCCATGTTCCACCTGTCCCAGGCCAAAGTCTGCACTCAGCAATAGTAACATGCTGAGCTGAGAGTTGAGAACCAGGCCTTTCATGTCCCTTACCAACAGCCAAAGTCACTCATCCTCACCTACCCTTACCAAAAAATTTAATAACAAAGAGACTAATAAGGAAATTGCCAGGCTTATCCAATGACTGAGAAGGTAATTAAAGTAGCCTGAAGGCAAGAGGAATGATGGTTTTTGGAGAATTATCTCCATTGGCTGTCACAGGTTGTGTCAAGGGAAGACCCTCAGTCCTGTGTGTCAGCAGCCCAAACACACAGCAAAATTCTAAAGAAAACAGAGATATAGACACCTCTTCTGCCTGCAATTAATGTCAGTGGAGAACCCCACCACCATGCTCCAGCTGCAATCAAACTGTTTTAAAACTGCCAAAAGCAAGATGACACATGATCGCAATGCTGTTGCATGCATCCAGAATATATCTAACTCTCTGTGGAAACCAGCCATAGAACTGATCTCTGGATAAGATAAATCTTGTAAGTGACTGTAAAAATTATACAAAATGTTACAGAACTCACAGTGTGTGTTTTGAGTCTGATTTAAGTTCTCTTCCCCAGTATGAGGTATACACTATTATTGCTATGAACAAATTTCATTCAAGGGTAGTTTCCTCAACTTGAAACCATACAACAAATACTATTCTCTGTGACAAAGTCTGGTATGGGCCAGGCACCCACCTCCAATTAAATAAACATAATGAAGTGAAAAAAACCCCGTATCATTCTATTAATTAAAAAAATTGTTTTCTAGAGTAACACAAAGAAACTGAAATATATGGTAGCCACAAATAAAGTAGCATAAAGAGCATATGCTAACATTAATAGATGAAATCTACAGATTCATTTGGTCTATACATGTGAGATTAGTCTTGTGCTGGTAAAGATCTCTTAAACCAAAATAAAACAGCGTTGTGTAAATTATTTAAAATAAAAGGGCATGTTAGGAATGCAAAAACAACAAAATTTCAGTTTCTCTTTGCTATAAAGAGTTGTATGGCTAAAGATCTTAAAAAACACACCTTTGCTTGTCTGTTAAATTACACTGCTATCTACCTTCAGATGTCAAAATGTTTCCTTATTTTGTAGAGTATTATGCCAATGTGTAATTAATAATCAACAAAAAAAAAATCATTTCACAATTTGAAATAATTTACTTAATGGATTTGGAAACATCCTAATAATCTAAAGAGTTTCTCAAAAACTCCATTGTAATGCAGTTTGAGTTTTTGTATTCAATTTGACCTAAACATAATTCAATCTTCCACTTTGAAACCAGAGCCCTGTGATGTAAGAAAATGTAGAGGGAAGGAGTTCATTACAAAAAGGCACTTAGTCACAAAAGTATACATTAAGAGAACACACATTCGAATGGACCTTGGAGCAGCTGCAGTTAGAAGAGCAAATAAAGAGAATGTGCTTGCAGGAAAACATGGATAGAGCATTTTTTAAACAGAAAGAAATCCTAAAGCATCTCATACACTCAACTAAATAACATGACACATATAGCCCTTCAAAGGTATCGTCCTCTTGTCCTTGATAAAACCCGGTGCACACAAAAGAGGTAGGAAGACCATACTGCACACAGCCTTCAACAGCGGAGAGCTCATCCGGGCCAGATCTCCAGAGGCACCTTGTGTTACCAATTTTCCCAGAAAACATTGGAAAAAATATCTCCTCCAAGTTATTGCAATGTTTCAATTTTATTTATTTTTCCAGTAGTTAAATATTTCGTGTTTAGAAAACCAGTTGAAGTTTATATAAAATAAGCAACAGACTTGTGTGAAAACCACTGTCACAATGTTAATTATAAGCAGGCACTGAGCTTTTCCACAAACAAAATTGTTTGTAGTTCTTTTAGGCTCTGACAGAAAAATTGTAGGTTGATGAAAACCAGTTGGTAACTCATAATCTCTTATTCCAAAAACTGGATGTGTGTATCTCTACTGGTGTTTCTTCACAGACCACAGTGTCTCTGCCCACAGCAAACTGCCAAAATTGAACTTTAAACAACTCAAAGAGAAACACCATCTTGTAATATGAAAAAAACCAAAGGAAAAACAAACAAACCAACCAACCCACTAGTATTTACATTTTGGTGATAATTCATCCTCTCTGGGTTCAGGCCAGTGTTTCTGAGGTTAGCCTTCCAGGACATTAAAGCAAATAGGAAGACTTCCATATATTTTCATAAGTTGCCACACGAACATCATGAGAAAAAAGAAAAAAATCCAAGACCATTGGGAAAAGAAAATATCACTGGTATAAAGATGACATTGCGACTTACTGAATTTATTGCAACATCCTTCAAGAAAAAGGTGAATCAAACCTGCTATTTCACTTCTTTCTTCTCATAGAAGCAAGACGAAGACCTGTCATTCACCAAAGTAGGCTACTTTATCTTAAAGGAAAGCAGAGAAAAATCCTGCCAAAAATATTCCATAGCAAGAAACTTTTTGAGTGTCATCAGGAGTTTTTTCCAAGAATTATCTTTCCCTTTAAAGCACCACACAATCCATTTCTTTAACAACAGAAGGCATCCCTTGGCATCGTTGCACAGAAGGGGCTCTGCAGTGTCTGGCTCAGGGACAAGCCCACACTCTCCAAGCTGACCAAGGGCCCACAGGCATGGACAGCTGTGTGCTCCCAGATCCAGAAAGGATTTTGCACTGGGCTGCTCTAAGGAGCACCTACACATCATGAACAACCCTGGGTGAGTTTTTTCTGCCCCTCTATTCAACAGTCTGTAAGGGACCGAGACTCCTTAGTAAACAACAGGTTAATTAATTCTATCATCATAATTTGGGAAACAAGGATTTTAAATTCCATTGTGCATATTTTGGCTTAAACCTGATTTGCAATATTACACAAAATCTTTCTGAAGTGGAAAATAATAGCATAAAAATAATATATCTTCAATGAGTTAATAAAATTTAATTCTCAACAGAGTCTCTAAAAATGCATTCAGTGATGCAAATATCCATGGCAAGTAAAGGATACAGAACCAAAATTTCTAAGGCTGTGCAAAATATTAGGCAGGGTACAGGGCCAGCTGAAGAATGTCATTCATTAAAAAATATATGTGAAAATTCCCTGTCCCAAAGGCTTCTCACAGTTCTTCTAATTTTATTAAAGTTAAAAGAGATTTCTTTCATTTCAAGTTTTGGAAGAAAGCTGTAGATGGAAGCAGTGCCTTAAGAGAAAAAGAAAGAAAATATTTTAAAAACCTATTTTCATCCATTCATACTAATTCTAATTCATCTTTTTCCACACAGGAGCCTTGGAGAAATCCAAGAACAAAGAGTGACATCCTTCCACTGTAATTGTTCTGCTTTGCTTCCTACATATAGGTATGGTCTTTAACTGAATCCAAACTTGCTCCTTTAATTATTCCCAAGAAAGCCTAATTTCAAAGTTTTGCTGTAATTCTTTGAGAACTATATTAAATGCCTTTTTCAAGCAACTTTCAAGCCTGTATTTTTCCCTTTACACTGCAAGGACACCACCAGTCATTATTGTCAGATATACAAGACTCAAAAATAGAAGTATCTCAAGTACACAAAATAAAGTTATTTCATCAGTGCACACAGTTTCCGATTTCTGAAGTCTGACCCACACGGTGTGATACAAAAAAAAGGTATTAATATTTGAACTGCAAAATGACAAAACAGGCCTGTCTGAATGAAATCCTCTCTTTGGTAACAATGCTTTCAGAGTATAAAGAAACAGGAATGACATTGGGAAATTTTGTTATTGATATGCAAGAGCAAGGCATTCCTCAAAACACCTTCCTTAAAACCATCAAAGAGTTTAACCAAAGAAAAAGTAAATTTTCCTTCTCCATCAATTTTACCAGCTTGACTAGTATGTTACTAGAACTTTCTGTATTTGGAAATCACTACTTGCAGCAATAAAAAAGCCTAAATCTTAAAGAGCTACAAAAAGGTTGAATGAATCACAATAACCTAATAAGTATCCTGAGGCACTGAAGGTCTGGGACACTGATGAGAGCTGCTTCAAGCTCATACACTTTATACAGCCCAGTCTCTTTGCAGGACAGGTATCAGAGTTCCCAACTTCTTATTCTTCCCCAAAAAGCATGAGAAAGTGGGTAGAGAGAAAGTAAAATCAAGCCTGGAACAGGAATCCACAATTCTTTAAATAAAATAACACCTTAAAAACTGATGACAAAATTGATTTTTTTTTTTCATGAAAAGAACAATTACAAAAGAAGAAATGTGAAATATTCATATATTTTAGATGTCCCTCAAATGCACTTAGAGCACTGCTTCCCTACACCCATAAAAATAGGTAGCCATCACTGTAGTAAAAGATGAAAATATGATTACTGAAATAAAATTATGTTGTTGAGACACTATTAGACCCATAGAACATTCTTCACATAAGGGAGAAGCTCCTTCAAGAAATGTGAATGGGCGAATGATGAGCTATAAAAATCCTAGAAGACCATATGTCAATAGTAAATGCATTTACAAGTAACATTCACCTTGAGCTTCTATTAGCTGGAGTCTAGAAACAAGATAATTGAGAACTGCTCTATAGACCATACCATCTATGATTTTGAGTGGCTGGAGCAGAACCTTTCAGTTTACATGAAATGACTGCTGGTATATACCAACACAGGGAAGCTACTCAAAAAAGTACCAGTGCTCAGGATGTCCATGAGTCCCTCGTAAAACTGAGAACAGATGTGGAATTACTAAAAATCCAGATATGTCTTCTAATCACTAAATTTGTATCTAAATTTTTATCATCATGTGTATCACTAACTCATCCTGGAACCCTAAATTAGTGGCCCTTGCCTTAGATACCTCCTGGGAGTTGTGACCTACATGGGCAGGACTAGCAAAGCCTCCTGTTGTTGTGTCTGCTGGTAGCTGAAAAAGCTCTCATCAAATCCCTAAAATCAAGAACAAAACTAGCAGTCAGAGTAAGATTGAAGAGGGATATGACAATCCAACCAGTTTAGAGGTATTTTGCAGAAGAGAAACTGAAAAACCTTTTCTAAAAAAGCACAATTTAATGCTGGTAGTTGTGGGAAATTGAAGGTAGGATTTTGTAGCATGCCTCTGGTTTGACTGTCATTCTCATCCCACCCTCTGCATCCAGCACTCTTCCCAATAATTCTCTTCTCAGGCTGAGCTCTGGAAGTAATTACACTTCACCCTTTCTTTCCAGTGTCTTCATTGACTAAAGTTAGAGAAGTTTCTGCTCGTCTCCCTTCCATATCAATTTTACAACCCAAGAGCATCTGATGGCCATTTCTGCAAGAACATGTCAGTGAAAGCTCTGAAGTGAGTACATTATTAATTACACCAAACCATAATAATCCTCTGGAATACAGTTCAGGAATTTTGGCCAAACCTTTTCAGTTCTTACTTGCCATCTCCTAATTCAAACATTCAGCCAATACGTCAGAGAATGAAAAACTGTCTATAAGAAAGATGTGTACTGAAAAGTTTCTGTTCTGCAGTGTGAGGTGAATATTTAGGAGGAGCTGCTGGAATAAATAGCTATAATTCTGGCATCATGTAAAAGTGTTTCTGCTTTGGTGGCAGAGATTTGTAAATCGTGTGTTTATTGCAGTTGTTACTGACACTTGAACAACAGCTCTCGGGATAAACACTTCTGTAGGAGTGTGGTCTTCAAGCCTTTTACTGTGAAAGAAAGACCTTGCAAGGTCAACTGTAGAGCAAGGGCAAAACCAGCAGCTCCATGCAGAGGCTTCAAGCTGCAGTATGAGTGGCTCACATGCAGGACTCCAAGGAAACTCTGGAAACAGCAGGTCAAAGGAGAAAAAGGAAGAAGCATTACAGCATCAGCTGGGTCATGGTCTTAGCAGCTGAGCAGCAAGAGATACGTGAGGACTGCTGTGAATGAGAGGGGTAAAAAAACCACAACAAAAACACACAAGAAACAAGCTTTCTGTCAGCTCTTGAATACGGTTTCAAGCCCATCAGTGGCTTGTGACTGATTTTTAAAGAAGGAGCTAAATGTGCTTAGCAACCACAAGCGCCAAACACAGCACTGAAAGGTCAGGAAACATAGCATAAAAATAATAATCTAAATGTAAAGGGCAAATTCTCACTTGTGGGTTTTCTGCTGAACAGACTTACCCCTTAGTCAAAACTGTTCAAATAAATGTACAGATTAGCCTCAATTATCCAGTCTCAAGTTATTTGAAATTCCAGGACAACCAGGATATATTGCCTTATTCACTGAAACTATTTTTATTAAGAAATCTGTTTTCCTTAAAGATTTAAAGAAATGTGGCATGCAAAGGCAAAACAGAAGTTGGGGATATCTTCTAGTGTTTAGCTATGATATTACCTAATATTTTTACATAATGATTTCCT
This sequence comes from Muscicapa striata striata, assembly GCA_030060385.1. Lineage (NCBI taxonomy): Eukaryota > Metazoa > Chordata > Aves > Passeriformes > Muscicapidae > Muscicapa > Muscicapa striata. The sequence continues at coordinate 4,857,987 of JAREIS010000057.1, read as the reverse complement.
GATGTGTGTCAATGTGCTTAGAGAAAGGCAGTTGAAGGACAGAACTACTGTGATGTGACAAACATACCCAAGGCCAAACACAGGACCCAGGTCTCCTACCTTTAAGTGAGGTGTTGCACAGATCATGTCTAAGCTGTGCAAGGGAGGACAAAGTCTTCAAATGAGCACAAGCACAAGACAAGAGCAGCACCTTGGCCTGTGTGAGCCACTGTGGTGCCTGTGGGGCTCAGTGCTGGGCTGGCACACCTGTGCTGGTTTGGGACTGGATCTACATGGCACCATACAGACCCACAGTGCTGGGAGCCCTCCCCAGTGACACTGTACCTGGCACACCTGTGCTGGTTTGGGACTGGATCTACATGGCACCACACAGACCCACAGTGCTGGGAGCCCTCCCCAGTGACACCATCAAAGCACACCGACGGTCCCCACCTCCGTGCTACCCAACAGAGCCACTGCCTGCATTGCTCACACAGCTACAGCAGTTACTAGCCATGGGCAACACTCAAAATATGAAACAAACACCTCTAAGAGCCTCAGTTTGGAAAACCTAAGCTGAATAGGTTAATTTTTAATACATTACAAGGTACTTCACCATTCTTGATGACTTCAACACTCACTAGCTCAGCAATACTTACAGCAGATATTTCTATCCACAGGGAGATTTATACCCTGAAAATTTACTCTTCTTAGGTTTTGGTCATCTTCCTCCCTAGCCTTTGAGGTTAAATAGCTTAAATGCTGTTGTTAATCATCTCCCTTGATGAAGTTAATGAGTATATCACATCCTCATTTGAATCCTACCCATTGGGGAGGAATCCAAAACAAAACCTAATTTAAGACTGCCGGTGTAAAACTATCACATTTTGGACTCATGTTAAAGTTCATGTTTCAGTCTATGTACTCTGTCTTTGCCTTTTCATGTTCTTACTTAATTTTTGCTACACAATTACCTGTGCAGACATGAACTATCTCAATAAATCTGCAAGGCTCCTTCCACACACAGAATTATATTCCTCCTAAACCTCTATCCTTTCCAGGGAGAAATTCATCCATTTATAAAAATTCTATTTACTTGTTAATCCAAAGATACCTGACTCTGGTTACATGTTTAGTTGTGAGCTCAGAAAGCAGATAGTCCTTTCAGAAGTGTCTGAAAATACTCCAGAAATACTAAATAAACAAGTACTTTTTTTAAAATTCAGAAACAGTTTAAAGATATTTAAATTTACATGGAAGTACATAATTCTTTTCATTGTAACATTAGGGCAAATAAAAATTTAAATTGTTCGCATTATGAAGCAGGTATAAAATATGTGCATTAATTACATAACACAGCAGCTTGATTCTCAATTATAACTTGATAGCCATATTAAAAGAGGAGGCTTATCACACAGGAAAACAAAAATCAGTTTTGAAACCATAATCTGTGAGCAAAAACACACACAAATGCACACAAAGCTGTCTATGGTATGACTGAAATTATTGCAATTTGGGTGGGAGGGCCAGTGAGGATGTTTTCACAGGCAAGGCACACGTATTGTTTGTTGGCATAAACCTCACATAGTACAGTCATGGCCCTCATATCTGTTAAAACATTTCATTTGGTGACAGGAATGAGTAGATATTTGCAGCAAACAGATTTGAAGCCCTGGAATTTTTTGTTAATTTATAAATCTTTTTACATGAGGTTGGAATTCCTCAAACATACAACGTTCATACAACTAAACAGATTCATATGTAGTACTTTGATGACCTGATTAAGTGCCAGAGCTCACATACACAGACACATCCAAAATGAAGATAAGGTAGATTCTTTTGTCAAAGATGTATTTGAGATTAATGGCAAGCTGACAGACTGAATGGGTTCCACTGCACAGAGGCAATTACTGCAGTAGGTAAAGCAAGTGATAAAGATTTATTTAGTGCAAGGCTGATATTCATTAATCTCTTTAAACCCTGTGTTAAGGTTGTTTAAAGTACTGTAGTTCTTCTCTGGAAAGGTCTGTTGAATCTATGACAGAAAAGGCAGACCTGCATAAATGCAGTGCAGGTCTCCACGGACTATGACATTTCTATACCTCCACAGGGAGGCAAGTATTTTAGATTAGTTTGGTTAGCACTGCAGATGCAGCATGCTGATTTACTAAACTCTGATGCAAGTTCCAAAAATAATTAGCTTATCAAAGATCCACTTTGCTTCCTCTCTTTTATTAGTGTGCTAAATATGGCTTTGTTGCAAGGAAATAATTTCATGAGTATTCAAACACTAAGCACAGACTTGTCAAAACTGAATCCTTTTTAAAAAGAGCTCATTTTCAGTGCTCTCTTCTTTTGAAAGATATTCATATTACATTACTATCTAAACAAATGTCATTCAGCTGTGTAACTCCTTCCATGCTATTAGGGAAAAAAAAGGAATTTGCAAGAGCTCCTAAAAGTCAAATTATTTTATTGGTCCAACATCATCAGAGCCAGCAACAAAACAAACAATTAAATGGGCACATGGTTCACAAGTTTTCATGAACCAGCTTTGATGTGCCACGTAAGAAACTTGTTGAATGGAGAAGTTAAAATTTTGTACTTCAGTGGCAAATTTTCTTTGTTACAGATATTCATTATGGAGAGTTTTGGTTTTTTTTTTCCCCAAGGAAAAAAATATCATTTTGATTTGTCATACAGAAAATACTCCCTTTGAAATAAGTTAGTTCCTTCAGTGTGCGAGCAAAAGTTGTTTCTCAACACATCAGTAAGAAAGAATATTGTTTCAAAAACCACGGTCAAGGTTCCCAGTTATTACTGGCATGCATATAAATAATCAGCAAGACACCCACTGCCCCCCCTAATTTTTTATCTTCAGAAAGCATATTAAAATGATTTATTTCTAGCCTGCTACTCATAGCGAATGCAAGTCAACCTCTCCTTACCTTGCCAGTGACAGGGATATCAACAGAACCCCAGGTACCAACTCCCTAGTGAACTGTGCCTGGGGCAAAATCAGCTGCAATAATTCCAGCAACTGGAAATAAAAAGGAATGTTAACAGTGGAAGCTAATCCAGCACACATTGAAGTTACATCAACGGCTTACACTATGTAGCAGATAAAAATAAAAATCACCAATTTTAATGCAAAAATGTATTCTATGAGATCACACCAAAACAGTGAAACACATTTTAATCAATTTCAATTAGAAGGTATTTCAAGCCGATATTTAAACTTTCTTAAACCACTAGAATAATGCAGAAATGGAATTATAAAAAACAGATTTGCACATAAAAGGAAAGCAAGTCAGCAGGTGCCATCTTCATTTCAATAGTAATATATTAAACATTTTTTGTTGCTGCTTTTTTTGTGTTTTTTCCCAATAAGTTTTCATACTGTAGGGTTGCTTAACCCAAGTTAGCACAAAAATAATGGGGTTGGCCTACTCTTTCTCTAGCATTTTTTCATCCAGACACTTCCTTATTTCTTTCCTGCTCTCCCTCTCTCTATGTGGCCTCTACAGTTTCGTATCTTCATTGAAATGCCTTCCAGAAATGCCTTTGTGCTGACAGAGTTGCCTTTTCCAAAAGAGCAAAATTCTCCAGAGACAAGGGTTTCCAGATCTGAATGCTTAATTTCATATTCCAGCCCAGCAAGGGCAAGGATTCAAAAATACTGGATCAGGTGATCAAACTACAAGGGCTAGTTATGTTGAAATATTCCCTTATTTTCCAACGCTGTTTCAATATTAACATCTATCAAAATATTTTTGAAGAGCTGTATTAACATTTCATAAGCCTAATATCCAGTCTATCAGTAAATCTACCCACAGCACTCCATGCCAGTTATTAAACTAAAAATAAAGAATATTTTTATCATGTTAAATATCTGTTTTCAGAAAATAATAATAAAACCCAACAACATACACTTAAATCATAAACCAAGCAAGCCCCATTGAAAAACCAACACTTCTGCCTCCCTCAAAACCAAACCCAAACCCCCTCACTTTGCCAGTCAAAGAGCAGCAAGTATTTACTAACCACCAGTTTATTTTATCCCAGTTATTATTTGCTTTCCTTTCCTTGGCTATAAGATAAACAAACTACTTTTTCAATATACAAAATAATAAAAACACACAAAACAAACAAAAAACCACCCAAACAAAAATAAACCTAAATCACTTTGCTCTGAACTTAAGGGAAAAAATATGTTTGCATCAACTACATCACACCAGTGTTACAGCTAAATTTCATTGCAACTTCAGTTTGCATTCAGATTGGAGTAGTTCTAACCATGATTTTTCCTCAAATCCTCGATCTAATTCTCATATTTAAAAGGTGTCTTTATCAGCATCCAGGCCAAAATGTAGATATCAATTTACCTGGCTGAACCAGACTTATATAAAAGAGTTATTAGGTCTCTAATATGCAAAATACCTCTTCTTCTTTCAGGTTATTTCTTAAGTGCTCAGGTATGGAGTATTTTCACAGGAGGAGAATTCTGTCTTTCATGTCCTCTATCTTCAGTTTCAACCTGTCTCCAACAAAATTATCATGTAAATATAATTTCATAAACTAATTTTATACTATGGGATTGTTACCAATTCACAAAACTTGTTGTCTGTAACCTGCTTGTCAGTAAGAATCAAGGCATGTAAAATCTTCAGTCATCATTTACTTCTAACAAACAATATGAAACCAAGTTTCCTAGACAGTAAGTTACTTGGGTCAATTTGGGTCTCTTTCCTGCATTTTCAATATCAATCATAGAGCCCCTTCATTACGTGAAATATCTCCAGTATCATAATTGAGAAAAATTGAAAACATCAAGGCCAAAGAAAACCAAAATTAAAAAAAAAAAAAAAAAAAAAAAAAAAAAAAAAAAAAAAAAAAAAAACAAAACAAAAAAAAAAAAAAAAAAAACCTAAATCTTCCCTACTTGATATTTTTTAAACACCAACACCAAACCAAAACCCCAAAATAATGTATTTTGCCATTCAGTGATGCTTTCAGTATCTGGTATGAACAGATAGATATGTCAACAACGTTATTTGTTAGCACTGCACCCTCTCCTGTCAGATGCCCTCCCAATGTCTCTGCACTAACGTTGTCCTTGCGAAGGAACACGGGAAGGCTCTCCTCTGCTTCAGGGTGGATGGGTTCCTAGCCAAGGATTGCCATGGAATGCACACAGCCAGTGGCTTTGCTCTCTGCAGGGTTGTAAGCTACAGGAATGAGACTGGGACAGTGGAAATCAGCTGCAGGCCTTGGGAAGCAGCTCCTGACCTCTGTGGCCATTTCCTCCCCTTCAGCCTGATGCAGGACTCAGCCAGGACGTGCACAGCACGGCCAGGGGGGCTGCACTGGAGCTCCTGTGTGAAGGGCAGTGCTTAAGCCTGCCTAACAAGGAAGAAGGACTCTGGATCTACAGAGCAAAGAGCAAAACCACAGCCTTGCTTCTTATCCTGTCACTGGAGACCAGCAAAAAGAGCTTTGCCCTGATTTCTTCACACCTTTCCTTGAAGGTACATTGATAAAATCCCGGGAACTCTCTCTTCTTCAGTCCCCTCTGCCTCAGACTTTCCTCTGGGAATAGATGATACAAAGACAATGCCTCGATCACCCTTGTGCCCTTCCCTGGACTCTGTCCAGCAGCTCCATGTCTCTCTTGCTTACCCTACTGCCTAACACAAAAAGAGGGCATGCTGGAAAAGTTGTCACAACAATTTAAACCGTGGTCATGTTACTCATAAAAGGTGAAATCACCTGTGAATTTATTCATATTCATCAAGAGTGCTTGCCAAACCACAGCACCAGACAATCATTTTTTCTGTGTGAACCAAATCATTTACAGAAAAGCTATTTTAAACACTGCTTATAAGAATTTCCAATATTTTCATGTCCCAATACCTCTCAAGTCAGGCTCCCTCAGTGCCCTTAGTCAAATGATATCAGCCTCAGAATGAGAGAAAGATTTTAACAAATACATTTTAGAAATCTCAAAGTGATTAAAGTAGTTTTTCTATGCATAGTAATGAGGTGGTTTTCAGGTTTGCTCTTAAAGGGCTCAAAGCAAGTTTGAAGATGTGATCTCAGAGCTAAAAGTGACATGCTCACTGGAAAGCTGGCAGTGTCCCCTTTACATTATTATGCAGAAGTCTAATGTTTCTGACAGACTGGATTTTAAAACACCCTGCATTAATCCCATCATTATCATTAAAACTGAACTAAACTTCAGGCCAAGTTACTCTAATTAGAAATCCCACTAAAGGAAAGTGGAAAATATTTACAAGAAGGTGGATTTAAAAAGACCAAAGAAAAATTATTCATTTAAAGTCAGACTGAAAGAATCATTCTAAACAACAACAGCAAAGTCATCACGCACTAAAGATGCCAAAAGTATTTGAGAGTCATTTTTCCATGTGGCTGTGTAATTAGCACTATTTGTCTGCTACACAGGTGTTAAGAATTATGCTAGAGAGAGGTATCACTGTGCAACAGTATGTAAAATATGCTCAGTCCAAAGATTCAAAGGAATTGAAAAAATTCTGGTTGCTTAGAATTAGCTATACCTTCTAGGAAGAATTTTTGGTATCCTACATTAAAAATGGATTTCTTGAAATTGCTGAAAAAGTAAAATAAGAAAAGCCAAAATAAGAAAAATCTAAAAGATCCTAAAAAAACAGGACAACCACAGGCTTTTAGGTCTAGCTGTCAAGGTCAACTGATATCATTAGACTTACATGAACGAGTTACAGTAGGGAAATCATGTTAGGAAATATGGGTCAAGTCATCATGCAGTAATAAAGCTGTTACCTCCAGACTCAGTTTTTGAAATATTCTTTAAAATTTGTCATGGTTTAGCATTTCTAATATTACAGTCATAATACAATGGAGTATGCAGATGTTTATAAAGGGCCCCTTAAATATTTATTTTGTTGTTTTAAAGAAAAAACCCAAACAAACAAAAACAGCCCCCCTCCTCAAAAAAATCCCAACATGCAAATCCAAAATAATCTCAATTTAGTCCACATCTACATTGTCCCTAAACACATACAAACAGAAAAATAGAAAAAAAATTATATATGCATAAATATATACATATACATGAAAACATATCATATTTACGTATACTGAAATGTTTAGGGTAAAGAGTTTCTTAAATGTTTGTGTGGATACAGTGTAGACCTGGACTGATAAGATTATTACAATAAAAATACAAAGACCAAAGAGACAAAAAAATAAATCCCATGTAAATAGGAACTACAGTGCCAAATTCAGACAAGGTGGCAAAGTGACATAATCGAGTAGATACAGCACTAAATCTAGGGCACTCTGTTACTACCATTACAAGCTCAGTCTAAAAATTAGGTTGCAACATTCTCAAATGTATATTCTCATTTACAGTTTAGGGAGGCATTTTCAAAGCACTCTGTGTTGGCGTAACTACTCCCACTGAAGTCACAAGGACCTTAACAATTGATTTCTAAGGAAGCAGGGTTAGGCTGAGCCCTTTTGAAATCCCACTGTAAATGATTTACATGGAGAGAATCAGAGCTTCTATGGCATCCTTAGGATTAAAAGCACCTCCAAGGGCTTGAAAAAAAATGAATGATTAGATACAATGTGCTCAGTATACACCGAATAAGAGCTCACAGAAGCCCTTGGACATTCAAACCTGCTTAGCTAAGAAGAAAGTGTGCAGATAAACTACCCCCCATTTTTAATAACTGCTGCTCACATGAGCAAACTGGTAGTTAAAGATTATCAGAAGACAGCTACAGAGGGACAGCCAAGAGCTCTATACGCCATCCCCACAGAACTCAGTCCCTCCTGCCTATTCCCAGCTCAAACATACCTTGTCCCCCCTTGAAAATTCAAGCTTCAGGTTCTTTTGTCGCCTCTCAGCCCTGCATGGGTTGGACAGAGCAGAACTGCCTGCAGAGGCAGATCAGGGCACAGGCAGACAGCCCTGGAAGGAGGACAGGACAAAAAACAAAATGCTCATGTACTGTATTGCTTGGCCACAGTGTGGGCTGAACAGGGATGCAGTCCCAGCTCAAATGTACAGAAAAATCCTGGATACTCAAACATTAGCTATCAGAGATGCTGACATCATTTCAGTGAATCACAGCAATTAGCTGAGTAGCTTTACCTATTTTTGTATGATTTTATTTTTGTGCATTTGAAGACATGTCAAATGTAAGATTTTTTCCAAGTTTAGTATAAAAGTACACATAAAAAAAATTTATATGTTGCTCAAATTTAGGCCTTGAAATAGTAGTTTGATCTGTTTTTCAGAAGGTAAATACAATGGAAGCCATTTAAATGAATAATGCATTTTTTTTAATGGAACAGAAAAGTAATATAAGTGGGGCATGTTAATTCCCAGGCAAGTGAAATTTATTGTCACTTAAGTGCCCACTGGGAATAATTTATGCATCCTCGATTAAGAAAATATTTTTAATTTGAATTTGCATATTTTACTCATTACAACTAACCTTGACACAGTCCTTTTTCGAGGTGCCATGCCCTTAGGTGGGAGTTTACAAAATGTCCACTTACCAGGAAGAAATAATGAAACAAAGGTGCACACTCGTCTTCTAAGGAGAAAAATAATGTGTGTCTGGACAATAAACACCCTTGGCTTGCAATGGCCTTTGCCTTTGTGTACTACAATTAAAACTGGGCTAGAATTTATTCTTCCTTCTTTAAAGGAGACATTTATTCAAGACCTTAAAACCAAGCCAATGCAAGCATAGTATGGTAAATTCCAGCACGAAGTGACAAAAAAGAAAAGAAAATCAGAAAATCGCATGGGTCAAGTAAAGAGAGAAAAAACTGGCAATAAAAGCAATCTGTCCATCATCTGCCATTACAACAGCATACACACACCAGTGGACAGTTTATGGAAAAGCATTCTGTCTTCACAGCTCTCTTCTGACAGGTCAGCAACTGTGAAGTTCTAAGATTTATAAAACCAGATTTTAAAATTAATCTTATTAAACCACACTCAAATTCGCTCTTAAAACTCTTGTCTCTAAAACTTTCAGAAGCAGTTATACTAATTTTTTTTAGAAGTCCCAAAAAGGCCAATGGATAACAAACATCTTCCCCTTCCCCATCTGGGCTCTGCTCCTCTCCAGGTAAGAACACTGCTGTAAGCTGTTTTCTGGGAAGTAATGCCAACCAATTTCAAATATGCAAGGAGGTCCTACACATCCACAAGCATTCCTGAATAATTACACATAATCGCATCCACACACAGCTTTTTTTCTTTTCTAAAGAAATTAGCCCTATTTTAACCACCACAATGGTTAAAATAAAACAAGCAAAAAACCAAACAAATTAAATAAATAAAAAACCAACCAGAAAAAAACGGGAAAAAACCTGCCTGGAAGAGAAGATTAAATTCTTGGCCACCTCCAAGTTCATATTCTAATTTTTTTTACTATGAATTTCCTACAGAAAGAGGCTATAATTAAAAATCTGCTACATTCTTAGCACTAGGTCAAATGTATTATAATTTTAAAGGCTTATAGAATAGCTGTACAAGACTGAAATGAAGCTCTGCAACTGACATCATTTATTAGATCTTCACTGTAAAGAAAACCTGTCACGGGGGCTGCAGATTTCAGAACTCCTTACAAGAAACAGGGCTGAAATGTCATGTAGGCTTCAAATATGATTGAATTCATCTTGATTACCAGAAGGTGTTGGCATTGTGTTGGTTACACGGTGAATGCTAGAACACCATTTAATTTCCAGGCTGCAATCAGACCCATGCTGGTGTACTCCAGTGAACACAAGACCCCACCACAGCTGCTACAGATGAGCCTGTCATTTACTGGGTGAGATTACAGGAGTCAGGACTGACTCCCAGCAAATTAACTAGAACCTCACAAATACCTCATGCAATATATTTAAAAACAAAACTGAAGAGCATCTTTTAGAGGTGTATGAGAATTCCCTAAAGAGCACACGCTGGCGCTGCTAAGATGCTGTAGTTTCATAGCCAGTGTGACTCAGAAAACCTGCTTTACTGTCCTCACAGCTGTACTCTTACAATTACAACTTGTGTGAACTGGAGCTAGCCCAAAACTTTCTCTTAACCTCCTCATAGGCCACATCTCCCCTTCTGAATTAATTTCATACTGAAGTTCATGAACAGCATATTGTTTCCTGCAGTGCTGGGTCAGCTGCTCAGATCCTGAAAGGACTTGTGTGGCACAGAGGGATTTCCACTGAGTCTGAGACTAACTATCCTAGAACTAAAGAATGGTGTGGCTTGGAAAGGACCTTAAAGCTCATCCAGTTCCACCCCTGCCTTGGGCATGGACACCTTCCAGTATCCCAGGTTGCTCCAAACCCTGTCCAACCCAGCCCTGGACACGTACAAGGATGGGGCAGCCACAGCTTCACTGGGAACCTGTGCCCAGGCCTCCCCAGCTTCACAGGGAAGAATTTCTTCACAATGTCTAATCTATGTAGCTCTATAGTTAGTTTGGCTGCATATATTAAGATCAGGATGGCAAAGCCAGGGGCTTTCATTAGAGGCAAACAGCTGCTTCTTGCAGGACACATTTCAACTGAGATTCAGCAGTCCCTTGGGAATACCTCTGCTTCTATTACAGGTTCTCAGTTGCAGTTTGGGAACTAAAAAGCTCTGCAGAGTTAATTGGCTGTTTAGAGGTGAAATTATGGAGCAAAATGTTCTTTGCTTCTTGTTTACAACACTAGAGATGGTGTAAAGGCCTTATTTCTATGTATGTGTGTATGTTTTATACATAAGTTGCTGCAGTTCAAAGCTTGTTTGCTTATCCATAGAATTTTTCAGTTTCCAGAAATACATACCTAGCCACAATTTCTTGTTAAATTTGTAATTAATACTTAAAATAGAAGGATGAAATAGATATTAGATGTACTACCAAGCTATTTATAAAGGAAAAAGAAACCATGTCATAGCAAGAAAATAGCTCATGTGGGATCAAAGGCATCTATGCTTTAACCTGACAGGTTCTCCACACTGCAAAAGGTAACTGCTGGTATGTTACAGATGCACACCTGAGATGGTAGGGAGTGAAAAAAGTGACTAAAAGAGGGTGTGGTAATCAAATACTGTCCTTAAAATGGATATCCCTAAATAAATGGATATCCCTATATCTGCCACACACAAAGCCATCTTTAGGAGTGCAGTGCAGAGCCTAAAATAAGCATTTTCTCAATAAAAACTCACATATGACACCATTCCTGCTCTAGGCTGACGATATGTTATTCTCCCCTCCAACATACATCTTATGGCATGTCTATGTTCTACAAAAATTTGATATTCCAAGGGAGAATAATTTCATAAGATCACTGGAAATATCAATAGAAAAAAGTTGTTGAAAACATATTGTACATACTATTTCATGTGAATAACAGAAATCCAGGAATTGTGCCTGATTCGTCACACACAGGGATACAAAACATAGAGGTTTTGCTGAATCATTGTGCTTGATTCTTAGAAGTCCCTTTTAAAGAGGGACTCTTTCTAAAAATGTGTAACTTAACCTTATTTCTGAAGTTCCACATCTCTCTATACCACCCTTAGAGTATTAAAGAGCTTAACTAGAATTAAAATAAAATGTGCAATATTTTCCACCTTGCTGAAAGAATGAAGGATTCAAAGCACTTTCATTTTCATATATTCAAAAAAGGAAGCCTTGAAATATTTACCTACATTTACTATTTTCAAAAGATGGTTTCCTGAAAAAAATATATTAAATAGAAAGGTAAGTTAATGATGATGAACAATAATAGAAGTTAATAAGCATTAGCATTTTTACCAAAAGAAAAAAATATTTTGCAAACTGAGCTAAGGAAAGAAGAAAATAATTCCTTGTTTTGGCTGGAGTACAGTGAATTTTCTTTGCAGCTGGTTTAGTGCTGTGTTTTGAATTTAGTATGAGAATAATGTTGATAACACACTGATGTTTTAGTTGTTGCTGAGTTGTGTTTGCTCTAAGACAAGGAGTTTTCAGTTTCTTGTGCTCTGCCACATTGTAAGGGAGCATGGTCAGGACAGGTGACCCAAACTGGCCAAAGGAATCATAAATTTGTTTAGAAGCCTTTGAAACCATTTGTGATTAATGTAAATTCCACAGCAAATTTTGTAACTACAAAAACTTTCATTGGCCACAGCCCAAAAAGTTTCATTTTAAACAGTTTGATCTAATTCTCACACAGACTCTGGCAACAAACTTAAAGCACAGGGTCAATTTCTCCTAATTAATGATTTATCAATTCTGATTTCTGAGACAGCTAAAATTTATCTTTTCTTGTACCTCCCAGAAAAATCATCTCACCTGCTGAGAGGACAGAAAAAGTGAAATATTTCACCAATTTCAGTACTGGTTTCAGTAAAGAAGTAATCTAACGGAAGTTATGTTGTTCCAGACTGATTCCTTAAGAAGATAATAATTTTAAATTATTCATTCTCCTTTGAATGCTTCTACTGATTTAAAAAAAATAATACCTGAATAACTCAATTTTGAGTATATCATTTTACAGTGTTTTAATTAACCAAAATATTTTCTGACATTTTCTTATTCTCTGTGTGTGGAGACATTGTTTATAAATTGGTTTGCTACAAATCTACAGGGAACTTTTATGAGGAATCGAAATGAAAGGGACAACACTGACACCAGCCCACCCCCTTCCCCAGGAAAGTGGGTGGGAATCCAACAATACTGCAGGACTGGTCCTGGCACAGCAGTTCACTGAATTTAAAGTGCCAACATTGCAAAATATTTTCATAAGAAACAAAAGATTTAAAATTGTTTAAGGAGTCACAAGCACCTTAGCACTGCTACTGGCAGCCTTTTAGGTGCTAAAACAGTCTGGACTCAGTCTTTGGTACATGTTATATCATTTGGGAGATTTGGAACTAAGCTCCAGCATTGCATATAGCATAATATTAAATCACACACAATGTACTATAAGCAATCCTCTGCTGGCCCAATCTACTAAAATGATTTATTCACAGGAAGTTTAACTGTACAGCAGGGAGACTGCAGCACATTTGCACCTTCACAAAGAACCCTTGTCAAGCAAGTCACCAGTATAAATGCTATTTGGGCAGCTTTAGACCAGAATGAGATTTAGGGTTTTGAAATAAACCCACCTTCTTCCAATATGAAAGGACAACCAACATTTTATATGGAAAGGATGCAGTTTCTTATGCACAAACATATAAATACATTTTATGGCAGTCACCTAACAAAAAAGAAACCCTGCCAGCATTAAATAACAGACCTGCCACAATGCAACCTGTTGTTACTCCTTGGAGTGATTAAAATACAGCTTTACCATGCTGAAGTGTCTCTCCTCCCCCTCACACCAGCAAACCCTTTCTTCTTCTGCATTTGTTATACATTCTCATTTATATTATCTGTCTAGCTGTCCATCCTTAGATTGGAATCTGCTTAGAACAGGCACTTTTCCTTCTTGACCATTCAATGAGCACTGCAGTTGGTGATACCATGGACAAATATTAAATGAACCTCTCTGAAAAGAGACAACTGTAAGAGGGAATTCTATTGTGTAAAACAACCGTTCCCACAGAAGAGAGCTAAGGCACTTAACTGAACTAGTTTTTACTCAAAAGACTATTCAAAAATATTGAAACACTCTGTACATTGTTTGCTTGTATGGAAATATACATAGGGCAATTTTAGGGGCCTCATCCTGACCAACTTTTGGGAGCATGAACTTCTGTTGATATTTTAAGAGAAATTGTGACTGTTTTGGGAAGGTTAATCAGTGCCTTTAAAAATAAATCAACATCAGAAATGATAGTTAGGTTGGCTTAAAAAGCTGATTATGGAGTAAGGGAAAGATTTGTAAGCAAAACCACATTTCATCTTGCAAAGGGAGCAATGCATGAATGAAAAACAGGGGCTACAGCCAAACAGTATCTCTAGAGCACCTGCATTCTGCCCTGTTGGAAATTTGAGTAAGCTTGCAGCATGAAGAAACTCTGAAATTAGAAGCTCTTAGAAAATACTTTCTATATTATTTGTGTTATTACTCACAAGTTCATATTTTCTGATAGAGGATTTCCATCTAGTTTCATAAAATCTGTTAGAAAAATTATTTTTCAGAAGCTTCACTTAAGTGGAAAAAACAATTCCACAATTAAAAACCTCAAAAAATAATTTAAAAATAAATACATTATTTGTATTCAGGTACAGCTGTGAAAAGGGTATGCACAATTTGCTGTGAAGATCCACTGAAACCCCCTCCAATCCTGTACCCTTTTGCCCTCAGCATCCACCTTCTCCCCTGTTGAAATCAAGAATGCAGAGTGGATATTGAAATTAACTAGTACAGTAAGTGAACTGCAGAATTAGTACCAGTCTAGCAAATTAAACAAGGGAATAACCTAAATTTTTTTCCATTTTCCTTTTTTTTATTTTCAACAAATTAGAGGGCTCCAGTAGATTTTATCAAATACTGAGCTCCCCACTCTCTTTCTCAAACTGTATAAATGCCTTGAACTCCCAAAAGAACACCACCATTCCTTAGCCTCATGTAGTTCTCTTTCATTTACCCACTTCCACAGCACCATTTTCAAAGACTTATTTTAGCCAAAGGGAACAAAAGTGGAAATCCTGAAAGGAGATCTGCAGATTTTTCCAGAATTTTTACTCTGCCCCCTCCACCAACTGTCCACAAGACCTCAACTCCCCCACTGGGATATCCTTTATGGATGACTCCTGAGGCACTTAAAGATTAAAACAAAGGACGAGCCTCACAAGTCTTACACTGCAATGCTGGCCACAATAGTTTAGTCACCCTCTCTGAACACAAAAAAGGAGCCCAGCCTCACCTTTGAAGTTGTAAGCCTTAGTCAAATTCCAGAAAACAACAGCCTGACATGACTATATATTTTATAATTTATTTTGTGAACTACACAGACACACACATACACTTCGTGATCTGATCGAATGCAAGTGCAAAACATTGGTATCACCTACCAGGTTGAAAGTGTTTTCTTTAAAATGTAGTTCTGAGCCAAACAAAATTTACAAATTTCCTCATGGAACAATACTAAACATTTAGAAAAATAAGGGAAATGTCTCTTTAATGCATAAACCATTCAAAATTGGGCCCCAAGTGTTGTGCGAGGCGAACTACAATAGAGCGCCTGCAGGCTGCTTCAGAACTGCACAGGCACTGAATGCAAAAAAGAACCACAGTGTTTCCACGGTGGCATCAGTTCCAATTTAAGCACAATAATAGGGCAGAGCACAGTATTCTGCACTGCATCACAAAAGGAAAAGACCAGCAATCTCAAATTTTGTGTACAATCCCTAAAACAGATGTTAAAATCCACAACAAAAGCCCACAATCCTATTTTACACAAAGTTCCCCTAACACAAATTACAAACACCTACTTTACATATGCAACTGATTAATTTATTGCAAATCTTGCTTCCCTATAATATAAATTTTCTTTGCTTTCAAATAACTCATAATTTCCAACCACTCCCATGGCACAATTTAACCTAAATAAATCCATTCAGGTATGCTCCTCTCATCAGTTATTTTGCAGAGTAGTAAATTCTAACTATGTATTATGGGGTGAGTTTTGTAAATAGATATGGCACTAGTGACACAAATGAGCCAGTTTTTGTGATAAATTTCTTCTGGTGAACTGAAAGCTTCACCTACAGCCTCCTTCTCCAGGAACAAGACCATAGCTGTGCCACCTACTGAGCCCAACCTGGTACCTTTAGAAGAGGCCATCACTGGTACCTGCTGTGTTTTGCTGATGCAGACACACAGAGTATGTCACCCCATAGTACTCTGCTAATGTAAAAGAAGAAGATTTAGAAACATGGCAAATCCAACCATGTATCAAGCTGATCCTAAAATAGCTTGCTAAGTCAAAAATGCAAATCTTACCAAGCTGGTGAAACTAATAAATAATAGAACATCTTTGACCAAGTATAAGCTGTGCTAGACAGAAGCAAGTAAGGTTTGTTTTGTGGAGGTTTTTGGTCTTTGTTTTTTCTTGTCTGCTGAAAGTGTCATCTTTGTGAAAGAAGAGGCAGAGATGATTTTAAAGAAGGAAGCAAGAAGACCACTAGAAACAGAAGTCCAGGAAGACAACTGATGAGATAAAGCCTGATGAAAGTCTCTGGTCATTAATCTGCAAAGAACCCAGTACCTTGTTTTGCAGCACCTCTAAGAAAAAAATTTCAGTGACATGTTATCTGAGTGAAAGAGATTAGCCCACGGGAAGTTATCTTGATACAGCCATAAATGTATTAATGTGGTTTCTAAAGCTGAAAAAAGGGCATCTGGACTATTTATTCTGAGGTCTCAGGTTAAACAGGATATAGATTTCCACTGAGTAACACCCCTCCTGTGCTCTTTGGATCTTAGATGTACTAGAACATGTCTCTCAAGAAAATTACAGTGCTTCAATCAAGACTTCAAGTGACAGAGAACCTACTGGGGCAAGATGTTCCAATGGTTAATTACACTATGTTCATTATGGTACATAGGGCAAAACTACTTTGCTCAGGAGACATATCAAAGTCACCAGAGGACAGCAACCTCATCTGCTAGCTCCAATTTACTTTATGAAAGAAATACAGGCTGAAAAGACAAGGCATACACAGCCTTTCTTAAAGCAGGATGTGGGATACTATATTACACAAATAGGCATAAGCCTCTCTTATCCTTAATTATGGCAAACATGTCCATCTCTGTCTTAAATATATACCCCTTCCTGTGCAACCCAGTGTGAAGTTTCAAGTTTGAAAATACTCTGCAGTTCATGATTTCTGACTGATTGAGGCAAGGAAGGAGTCATTCAAAACTATTGAATAGCACACAAAATAATAAACTAATAACTTAATGCAATGCAAGTCTTTTGGAGCTGAAACACAGCAGCTTTATAGTAACATGAGCTGTTCAGGACAAGAAGAGGTTAATATTTTATCCCAGCTGAATTTCGTGTGGAATTTTGATAAGAATGTAATTTCACAAGCTGACTAAAAAGCCAGGCCTGTGAGGAGGTGTAACACCCCTTCTGTACATGAAGCAGCCTCAAATCTATAGTTACCACATATGCTAAAGAGTTGGCTTTCATATATTACCCAAAGTCAGCACTCCAGCTACCCACTGACTCCTAACACTGTTCTTAGCACTGTTTATAAGCAAAGTACTCTTCAATTTTGTCTTGAGCATCATCTAAATTCTTTGCACAGGACACCTTGCCTGAGGGACATCCCAGATAACTGCTCATCTTCTAAAATCTGGAAAGATTACAGGAGAACAGCATGTAGGATATATTACAGAAAAAAAACCCTTCAACTGGCTGTGTAAAACATCCATTCAGACTTTTCCATCTCTAGTTTATAGACATTGTGTACATATTAACTGGAATATTTATCAAGTCAGTTGCATTGTGTTTATATTATAAGTGGGCCTGTACTGAAAACCTGAGACTAAAAGATATTTTATAGAAGATATTTCAATTAGAAAAAAACCAAAATTAATTCTTATGCAGAACAAATTAAGAGATTTGCTCACATAAATAACATCCAAGTAACATATTTACTTCTTCTGAAGCTTGTTTTTAATGGAAATCCACTTTTCTGTCACATGCAATTGGCTTCTATAGAAGCACTTATGAAATTTTTTTTAAATTTTATTTCTCTGTAATCATGATATGTGTGCTCTTTGTCTGGCGAACAAAAAAGTTGTAATATTATGATTACAAATGAACATTTAACCTAATAGACTACTGCAATTTCTGAATTCTGAAGCTTTCTTTCCACTTAAAAAAATGTACAGTGATGAAGTGCACATTTTAGGATATTCAGAATGACATAAAAATCACTTCAATAACATGATGCAAAGCATCAAATCACTCCAGTGGATCAATATAATTCAAGGAATTTTTAAGAGGAAAACCTCACAAGGATCATGTAAATGCAATCTTCATCCAGTGCAACTGTCAGATAGCCCACAGCTCTTTGCACCAGTTTCTTCTTATCCTCTTCTCACTATTAAAGTTTTCAGACCATTAATAGCCCCTTGATGTTCTCTTGGTGTTACCACCTTGGGGTCCCCAGTGTTCCTCAGCTCTCTGCAAACCCCCACAACCCCAAACAAAACAGCCTCCAACAGCTCAACACCAGCACAGCTCCAACGACCAAGCAAAGGCAACAGTAAGGAAAAAAAGAGTGACTTTTGAGCACATTTCTCAGTGTAATGAGGATTCTGGCAGAGCAGGATGAGCAAGTATGATGGTTTTTTCTAAAGCTGACATCTTAAGTGCTGTCACCATTGTGCAACAGGACAGGCACCTTCCAGCACAGTGCAGGTGAGAGATGAGATGGGATGAAACCTGGGTTGCAAAGGAAAAAGGTTCATCACATGAGTGCACCCCCTGTGAGATGGGGACTGGCTGTGTCCCTGCAGCTGATGGGGAGGAATTTGTAACGCCATGGGAACTGTCAATGCTGATGCTGAACTGCATTCCAGGGACTAAAGATATGCAGAAGATGGATATGCAAACATTACCACGGGCTGACAACACAGACACACTTGTACCACTGGGAACATCTACTGTGTTGAGTGGTGGTTTATACTCAAGAAAGAAACTACAGCAAACATGTGAAAACCCCCCATACATACCACCATCCAGTAAGAGTCAAGGCAAGGCCAACAGAGACATTATGTGGTGGCTTTGAAGAGTATGTTCTGTTTACCTGCTCAGTTTTGGACAAAGGTCTAAACAACAGGCTGATTTCTTGGCTGGGCAAACACATTGTCAGAAGAATTTTGACCGCATAAATCAGACCCCAATGTATCTGGGATTCTCACGTATATGTTTGATTCCCAGGGAAAAGCAAAGTCATCTTGTATTCTAAATTCAGCCCAGATTTCCACATCCAGATAATACATCCCAGGAAAAGCCAGGTGGTCCTAGTGTGTGCAGCAAATCCAGTATAGCTGCAGCATACAACATTTCAGCACACAATCAGCTCATCAGTCATGATTCCTGCTCAAAGTCCTAAACACATGAAAAGGTTTTATTCTAAGTTGAGGTAACTGGGCCATCAGACTGAGAGTCTCAGTCAGAAATTTCAATGGTAAAACCAGAATTCAGCTTCAGTGTGGGTCTCAAGTTAAAATGGAAATACCTTTGTGATAGACATATGAAAGCTGAACAGAAACTTGTCTTGTGCATTGGAGATAGTAAACACAAAATCATACTATCTGATAAGGACACAACCTGCAACACTTCATGTCAATCCTAGACACAATATACTCCTGAATATATCATAAACCATAGTAAGCACCATGGCAATAGGCAATTTTGAAAGTTATTGAACTTCTGCAGAGCACAAAATATCTGTATTAAATAAAAGCTAAACAATAAAACCTTTTTTTAAAAAGAATTTTCCATTCTCTTTGGTAAGTTCTCTTTTTCACCAGACAGTAACTATCCACTATCCTTCTCCCCCCATAGCCAACAACATGATGAAACAGAAGCTATAGTCCTAATACATAATTTATAAATTCTGTATTAAATACAATTTAAAATCAAACTGATTTCATTCTATCTAATTAAGAATTTTTTATATAGTTCTTTAACATGTATAAGCTCATAAATCACCTTCCATATAATACACTGCAGTTACCAATGAACTGAAAAAAATGCTCAAAAAACCCCAAACCCAAGATTCGGGCAGATAACACAACCAAATAACTCAGAATATAAAAACATTAAAATTATACATTAATACGCTCTTTGGAAATAGAGGTGTCACATAAATTTTGAATGATATGTCTGTATTCAACAAGAAGCCAAAGTAAATAGAGTTTTTAATTTTAATATGCTTACTTATACCTGCATAATTTTCAAACATTAAAATGCCACAAAATAGATGTCTCTACAGGAAAAAAAAAAAAAAAAACAAAATAAAAAATCTCCATGGCTCAAACCCAGCCATCAGACAAATTCAAAGAATCAAAAAAAACATGCATTTGAATTGCTCCTTTACAAGTGGCCAGTAAGGCACTTTGTGAAAATTACTGGTTTTCAAATGATATTTAAGTCTCACTTAGAGAGGAAAAACTCTTTCAAAGAATAATAGAATTTTTTTTATTCTATCTTCAATGGTCAGATTTCCATAATATGAACTGCTTGATAGTCACTTTCCCTTTAAATTATTTTTTAACCATACAGGCAGTCACATCTGATTTCTGATTCTCCTTACCTTACTTTTCCTTTCAATTACTTCAGTTCTTAATACGAACAATAAGAGTGCTCATTGCATGTCCTCTGTGGGACTCCTGGAACTTAGATACTCAATAGACAGGTGCATAGATAAGGATTCAAAGTCTTTGTTCCACTGTCCAGACAGAATATGTTTAATCTTTTTTCTACCTTTTCTATGCCATTTAAACTTTAACCTAGTAGTAACTTTTACTGCCTTGATTCACAATTCAAAGGTATAAAGATGAAAAGTCCTTGCCTTGGAACGTAGCTTGAAAACTTCATTCTTAGTCTGTATTTCTTTTGAACTTCTTCTTGTGGTTTTTGTCTTTATTTTTCCAGGGTGCCAACTTTACAGTATAGGACTTTCCACACCTAACAGCAGGGCTACTTGGAAGGAAGAAAAGTAGAGCAAATTTGCCCAGAATCAGCTCACCTTAATGGAAAATATTTAAATTACTGACCAGGGTTGATTAGAGGACAGTCAGTTGATTTTCCCCCTCATCTTCTGAAATATGCTACTACTGACAGACTGTTGTATATCATTGTAAATATACACATCAGCCCAGCAAGCATGGGACAAAGAGCCTGTATAAAAGAAAAGTCACACTGTACAGAACAAAACACATCACATTTAATTGTACAGAGATAATAATTTACATTACTTATGTACCATGATTAGGTATCTGTGTACCTAAAAGAAGAAATCATTTGCAATAGCTGATATAGACGTTAAAAGCATGGATCTTTGGGAACAGATAAATGTACATGTTTCTGGAAAACTCTGACCTCTTGCAGAGGTCAGAAAGGTGGTGAAAAGTGGTGCTGCTGTATGTCACACTGGCTCAGCCACCACTCAGTGACCCTGCTGGTCCAGAAACGCACCGAGCTGCTGAGTGAGGTGCCAGAGGCACGGGCACGCATGCTGACCTGGCACCCTGCTCCAGAGGGACAAGCCACCAACAGAAGGGCAAGCCACCAACCTGCTCAGCTTGCCAGAGGTCACCTGTGAGAGCCCATCTCACTACTTCAAACTTCATGTGGGAGCTATCCTAACAAATAAAAGGTTTCTCTGATTTTTAAAATGTGCTGCCTTTCACCTCTTTCTTGGATTAGGGAGGAGAAAAAAAAGCAAAGCTGGAAATGGTGCATAATGCCCATTATCTGAACTGCTTTTCAGAGCTAGTAGCTGGAAGAGCTTTTGTAGCTCCTTTAGACCTTCCAACAGGACTGTCACTCAGCTATGAAAAGCAGCACTGCCTTCCCACTGTTCAGGGAAAAACACAGCAAGGCCAGGAGGATGCTCTGTGCCTCCCCCAGCACAGCTCCCTGGAGCTCAATTACCATATCCTGCAGCCAGGAGAGGGGAAGAGCAAGCTCTGTGTCTGGGCATGGGGCTTGCTTACTGACCACAGGAAAACAAAAACAGCTTTACAGAGCTGAATCCAAGGGGTCTAGGGTTCCTTGGAATAAGACAATATGCAGGAAATAATGATCCAGGTTAGCTGCAGAATTTTCCAAGGCCATAAAACACTTTCAAAGATTGAACTGGATCATTTTCATATATGAGAGAAAAGTAGCATTCATATATTTACTTATTACATAAGCATTTTAGTGAGTACAAAGGAAAAAGATAGTTGTGCCCATCTAGCATCCTTTAATTAATTACTGTCTTTTCATTTCAGGAAATGACAATCTATCCCCCTTCCTTAAGAAACTATCATTGAGTCTAAAAATTATACAATGTGAAAATTAGCGCAATTATTGCTTAGCATTTTATTTAGACTCCTGCTTTGCAAAAACCCCTGAAAGTCAGTAAATTGTTTCAAGAAAACATCCATTACTTATGGAATGTTAGTACATCATTCAAACTACTTCAGAATTACTAGAGCACTGCTCTTTACTGAAGTTATCTTTGCCAATTAAAGAGAGATCAAATGAATACCCCCTTCAACAAGGTGAAAGCTATCAAAGAGGCAGGATTACAGCATGCAGACTGTCAGGTAGCAATGTGATTACCAACATAAAACCTGAAGCTATAAAAAAGCATTTAAAGTAATTATGTAAAGGATATGCCCTCACACTCTATCATTTAAAAACCATTTAACTCATTATTTAAATCTACTAACAGATGTAAACTCTTTTCAAACACAAAACTGATGTCCATCACTGCATTCTCCATGCCTTGGAAGAAATATTGATTTAAATTTATTGAACCATACAAACTTCTGAGGTGCTTCATTCACCATTTAGTCTAGATTTATAATCGGGTAATAAAAAAATTAAAGAGCATACATATACTGTACTTACCAACTTCTTTCATTTAAAAAGCCATTGTTGAAGGGCTTCCTTTGCTGAATCTTGTGGTACTTGGGGAAGCACCACAGATTTAAAAACCACCAGAGAAGTCAGAGGAAATATTCTCGCTACCTCAAAAATCCTAAAGTCTTCAAACATCCTTTTAGAACAATTTAGAGTTAACTCTGCCTTCAGCAAGAAGAGCTGAGTCAAAAGTTAAAAAGAAAAGGCATGAAAGATCTAGGACAATAACAGACAATTGAGGAATTGCCAAAAACATGAGAGGGAACAAAAAAAAAGGAGGGGTAAAGACTTGACAGTGACCTATAAATTAAACTGGCATGGTTTTTACAAAAACTTGTCAACCAGTTTTATATCACCTTCTTTCTATTCGTAAATTTTACCTTGAGTTCTTCATTAACCAAACTTATATACAGTCCATACAGACTGTATAAAAATGTGAGGTCTGAATATTTCTCATTTAGAGTTAGTTATAAGATTACCTGAGAAACATGGAAGTTTATACAAGAGTATTGAACAAATTCTGGAAAACGTCCACAGAGACATTTTCAATGCTCCAGGATGTCTGCAGAGAAGGCCTGACAGGTTTTAAGTTCTTCTGTCTATTTGATTCATAACTGAAAACTTATAAAGTATGTTAAGGCTATTCTTCCCTGGTTTTCCTGCTCGATTTACTGGTGATACACTTTTAAATTTAAGACTTTAACAAATACCTCTGTCTCAAATATTACCCAAAGATATGCTTAGATATTTTATGCACAGATACAAGTCAAAGAAATTCACAAAATTCAGATTTTTGAATCTCTTATTCCCTTTGGTATATTCAGTATTCATTTTTGTTATGCTCATGCTGGCATGAATTCTTTAATTTTCCAGCTTTCACATTCTGCTCCAGACCTCCTCAAATTCTAATAAAAAAGTTAAAAGATCATCTGTGACGAGTCTTACAGGAATTCTTTACTTCATAAAGAAATAATAAAAGAAATAAACCTATTTTAAACCTCATTGGATTTTTTTAAAACTTGGTTACAGGGGATAAAGAAAAAGAAATAAAGAAAAAAACTTCCATTAAGTCAGTTTCCATGCCATTTTTGATTACTTTCCCCCATTCTCTTGGCAACAGAGAAAATCTGCATGTTTTCTCCATGTTATGAGTCACTCAGTAACACAGTCTCTTGTAAGGAAATTCTGAACAATGCAGAAATTTTAAAGAGTATGTATCTAGTAGTAAACTTAAAGAAGGCAATCCTAAAACTTAAATATTCATTTGTATTTAGAGATAGACTTGTCTTTGTATTCTTTTTTTAAATAAATATACTTTTATCTGTTAGTCTTGAGAGTGTCAGGAGTCATTGTATTACAATCAAAGAGTACATATTTTATCTAACAAGAAGTTAAACAGATTTCAGTGCAAGTGTTCAACACATTGAAAAAAATGCTTCCTTCACCCTTCTTATGAAAGGAAGGGAAAATCCTAATCAATAGATTCCCCCCCATATTCATCAAATCCCAGACACTAATTATATCTCAGGCACAAGCATGGTTCCTTGAATACAGAGCAAGCCTAAAGTGGCAGTCAATAGATTGATTATTTAGTAAAGCAGGGTACAGATATAGGCACCCTACAGTTGACAAAACTGTCACCAGTTATATTGGTTCTCTAGATTGCTTCCAACAGATTCTTGGTCATTTTGGCTTCACCTATGACTTTCCATGGCTTTTGTTGCTACAGACAATAAACTCACAAAACATGTCAGTCGGATCGAGGAAAACAGCCCATGTCCTGTACTCTTGATTCACAGACAGATATTTAGCCCTTTAAAACCTACCCTCAGAGGTACAGCAGAATCACAGCTGCCCTGTAAATTTACAGCTGTGTTTTCTTTGCATCATGTTAGCACACAGGACAAAAATGTTGCTCAGGGCTTAAGGTGCTGAACAGCAATGCTTACACCAAAAGAGACAGACTGGCTTCCCACTTAATGCAACACTCAGACAGACAGACAGTGATGAGCTTAGTTTCTAAATCACTTTCTCCAAAAACACCTTCACTAAACCAAGAGGATATAAAAGAAGTGAAAACCATATCTTAACCTCCAGCTGATTGGCAATTCCCATGCATGCAGCAGAATGCTGGATATAGTTATGACAGCTCTTCAAGGACAATCATCAACATTTACCAGTGTGCTGAAATAAGTCTTTTAAAAAGACATGCCACTACAGAGGATCATGAAGTCATCTAAAAGAGACTGCAGATATAGTACTGTTAACCTGGTTAACTTGAGCAAGGATTGTACATCAAGACACTTCAATGTCCTCAGAAGGAATCACTGACCTGTAAAACTGCAGCACTGGAAATGGTCCCTTCTGGTGTCCTCTTTTCTTTGGAGATGTATGCAACAAAACCAGTTAAAATTCAGTAGGCTTTAAAATATTAGCTTGGCATCATATACCACAGTCTGTGAAATGCAAACTGTGGCAAGGCAAAAAAAAGAACACACATACCGCCTTTATGTCTCCCCCAAGCATCTACTGCTGCACACTAAATCCTGGAACAGGCAGAACCTTTGGGCTGAAGTTGTAATCCATTATATATATGTTCTTATGTCCTTAATGAGTGTTGAAGCCAGGTAAAGTGCTGCTGCCATTAGCTGTGACCACTCTTCCTTATCCTACCCTTGATGTAACAACACAAGAGTTGTTACCAACAACCAACAGACTCAGGCACTTGTCCCTGTGTTGGAGCTCTGCGAGTTTATGATCCCAACCACGTGTCCTCACATCTGACATGGAGGCAGAATTTCCCTTAACAAAAACATAGCACTGGTCAGCAGGGTTCCTTGGGAACAAGAAGGTTTTTAATTAAGTAATTTCATCTGTGTATTCCTGATTCATGAAGGCTGAAGCTGTGGAACTCTGCTTCATGCTATGGTTGGGTGTACCCCAAGTAACAGCTACTGCAACTGTATTGAGCAGAGGAAGGAAAGGAAAAAGTCAAAGGCAAAGGACATCCTTGCCTTGGGCAGCTTCTGATGGGTGGCATTCAAATAGAGCATATGGAAAATTGTAGAACAGTTGTGCAGAGGTTATAAAATTATGTCTGAAATTAAATTTCTCCACTACTACAAAATGATAGTCCCAAAGAACCCTATTGATTGCTGTTTCTGAACCTAATGGTAGCAGGCAGCAACTTTTATTCTCTTGGTTAACGTGATCAATGTGTTTAATGCTTCTTAAAGTTTATGAATTGTAGCTGCTCTTGGAGCAATGCCAGACTGGTCAGTGTGGGTGAGCTGGAAGGGCTGGAGAGAGTTTGCTAAGATTTTCACTTGTATTTCATAGATTAGTTAAAATAATTATATAGCTCAGCAAGGTTTTATAATTAAATACTTGTTACATCTGAAACAAGAGAAAAATAAACAGCACTTGTACCTAATTCTTGAGGACTCCTAAAAGGCTTCTAAGTGGCATTCAGATAGAGCTGCACTATCTCTACTTCTATTTTTTTTTTGCAGGAAGTACAAGTGAGCATTTAGATGTCCTGTCAAGTGACCTGCTCTATGTCAGTGTCTTCTGTACCCCTTGAATGACATTGTAGGTTCAGAAAGTATGTAATGGGCACTCGTCTATAACAGAGAATCTGTGCCAAGACAAAATTTCTCGTCCTGCATGTAATAATTTCTGTTTGGCTCAATGTCCTCTTTTAAGGTTGAAGCTGACTGAAGCTCAGTGTCACCTAGACCCAAGTAGATACAACTGTGTGTTGGACTAATAAATAAGTAAATTTTACTAATAAATAAGTAAATAAAAGCAAACCAAAAAGCCTTCTTCAAGCCTTGTATTTTCTCTATCTGAAACCCATTAATGTAATCTGTATTAAAAAGAAGGAAAAAGGAAAAGTAACAGGAATTCAAAATTAATTCCTCAAATCATCACCTCATTATGACAGATATTAATTTAAATCTTAATGCTGCATACAGAAAGCATTTTTACCATACTTCAGGTTGTATTGCTGACTGTTTCCAGGTTCAATTTAAACTGTAACCATGAGTGTATAACCAGTGTTTTAACTTGGGGGTCCAGCATCTCTCTCTAGCTAAGAAGTCAATAATTGAGAACATGTTGGCACCTGTCAACAGAAAGCCCAGTGCTGCCCATGTCAGCCAGAGCTGGAAACAAAACCTGAAAAGATCTTCAGCAGAAACCCACACAACAATAGCCTATAACATTTCTCAGGTGAGGAATGCAAAGTGAGAGCTTCCTGTTTCAGGGAGAATTATCTGGGTATGAAGCTACAATATTAGTGCAAATCAGATTTCTGAAGAACAAAGAACACATGCAGAGTTCCCACCAAGCTGCAGAAAGCTCTTGCACACATAAACTAAAGAACAAAAGCTTGGTCTTGACCATACTACCTACTCCACTTAGAGCACTACAGAGCACTGCAGAGCAGTTGTTTGAACAGAAACCTGGTACTTGACATTTCCTGGAACTATCCCCAGGAGGAACTTCCAATATCTCAAAAACAAACATAAGCAATAGTCAGCAGCTACACTACTTATTAGTGTAGCTCCCAAATGTTAATAAACTTATACTCTTCTTTAACAGAAAATATGTCAAACATTCATTTTTGGCTTGTATTAAATGAAAACCTTTAATAGAGACGATCAGCCTGCTGCTTCACTAGTTGAGGAAAAATATGAATAATCAATTCTGCATTTCTAGGCATGCTTAGGTAAATCCCACAGCTTTTTATCCATCACTTAAGCAAGCCAGCTTGATAAAACCTGCCCTGTCTACTTTGCACACCAAATAAGCACCAAATATCAAAGTCATTTACTTTATAGCTGAAGCTCACCTGCTTCTGTCATGGATGAAGACCATGCTGCATATGGGCTCACACAGCTGCATTATTCCACTCTGTTAAAGCATAAAGTTACTGAAGCCAGCTTAGCCCAGCAGCCTCTCTTGCCATTCCTTGTCACACAAGAGCCTTCCTGTACAAAGAGATGTCAAGAGTTCCAACAGCCAGTGCCCTCAGTTATGGCCTAAAGGTGGTTCAGACAGCACAAGGAAAAGTAACACAGGAGTCAAAATCATGACATCTGAAATCTGGTACCACATCTATCCCTTCCAAAACTCATGTGACCTCTACCTGCTTAGTTCAAAATGGTAGAGTCAAGTTAAATGTTAGGGTTTTTTTTCCTGAAAGATAAATGAAAAATATTTTTTTAAAGTTCAAGGTTCTTAGAAAATCAGTTCTCATTTTAGGAGGCTGGATTTACAGAGGATGATATTATTTGGGTTTTGTTTCATTTTATTTTGTTTCGTTTTGTTTTTTTAATTCAGACTTTGTTCTTTACCCACTTGTCACATGGTCATGATCTGAAATGCTGAGGACAGAAATACTTCACGAATTTCTTTTCACTAATTAGCAAGAAGAAAATGCTGCAAAGAAAGTTCTATCTTGAAGCACATAATTCTTTAAAACTAAGAAAAAAGTGCATGGTCAGACAGCAGTGAGAATAAAGCTGATCTTAAAATATTCTAAAACTTTTAGAGTCCTGAAAACATAAAACAATCAGAGATCACAGAATACCAGAAGCACAGATAAAAAACACAGTGTAAAATCTTAAGCAAAGAGGACGAAGAAAGGTAAAAGATCAAAAACTAAGTCGAGCTCAAAGAAGACACCCAACATAAAGAATAAAAATTTTAGAGTTTATGTAAGAGCTAGTAAATGTTCTTCTGAAGAAATGTTTTGGAACTTTAAGGAAGGTTTGTTCATTTAGTAGAAGCCTTTTATATGTTACTCCATTATTAAGGATTATCAAAGGAATTACAGCAAAAACTATCTTCCTCTAAGTTGAAAAGTTCATCTCCCATAGCATGTCCTTTAAAATTAATACAACTTCAAGTCCTTTTGTGAAAGCTGAAAAAGATAAGCCTGAAAATAATACTGTATAGCCTCTAATACAGACTGCATAAAAAAATAAACAGGACATGTTTATATCTACTTTCTGTCTAACCAACGTAAGAGACAATGTAGGACCTGAGCTAACTCAGCTTTGCAATTTTATTGAAAAAACACTGATAAAAATTAAAGAAACTAAGAAAACCTCACAATAAAAACTAGTTTCATAAAATAAAAACAACTTGTGTTTAACTGCAAGTGCTCTCCCTTGACCTTTGCATTAGAAATGTCACACTTCAGTTTAGGTGTTAGTGTTGTATTGTCTATCACTTTAGTTAGAGAGCTGCAGAATGCAAATAGATAATCTTAAATGTGAAACACAGGTCTGAGTTATAAGTCCAGTTACTTGGGATGTGATAAGAGCAAAGTTGTACTTTGAGAGTACTGGGCAGAGGTCTCTGCACTCCCATACAACCAAGCAACCTGAACTCTGCTTTAATTTTCACTAGCTGCCATTCACTGCTGCTGCTAAGGATGAATAAGGCAACTGGGGAAGAACAACGCCTATGGAAACAGTCCTTGGGCTCTTCCACAGCCACTGTCCCCTACACAAACAAGGAGAGCACACTAATTGCTGTATTACTTAATAAAATACCTCATGGAGTCTCTTTGGTTGACACCATGCTACAGTGCAGCATGATTCCTCAAACTTTCCTTAGGTGACGAGTAGTTTCAATGATGGGACTCATTTTCTTGGGATAACTACACATATACCTGCCTCCCAAAACAGAACAAAACAAAAAACCCAAACACCATCCAGAACACATTGAAAACTCTAAAAAGACAGTTGACCTTCAACAAGTATTACAAAATTCCAGATCAGCCAACATTGTACATGTAGGATGAGGTACTGCTGTCAGATTTACAAACAAGGGGAAGAGTAGGAGAGTACTGGCTGCTAGAAGGGTACTTCAGTAAGCTTATGTGCCTCTTTCTTGGAGGGCCTTTCCAAAAGAATTTCCAGCATGGCCCAGAAATCAAATTACAGAAATACTTGAGCCTGTACTGTTAAATGATTGGGTGAAATGGAAAAGGAATAAGGTTATAGCTATTCCTATATTTTATATGTTTAGCCTGGGGAAGAAGAGGTTTATTTGCTTGGCGGGTTTCATGAATGTTTGAATACTTGTTAAAGCAAATGCTACTACTGAAAAGACCTTGTTTGAAAATGCAGTAGCAGCTGTGTGCTCTACATTACAGTGAAAGCTGATGATATTTTAAATGTAAACCATAATCTCTACAAGTAACAGAGCTCTCTAAATTAAAAAGCTTCAGCACTTGTCTCAGCCAGGAGTGTGTGTATGACTGGTGGCTCTGGCTGCCACGGTGAGCATGTGCACACACACACACATTGGGATGGTGGGGGAAAAAGAGCTAATAATTGGGTCCTACTGATTCAGTGTATGAACTTTTCCAACCTCGAGCAAGATCTCCACAGGAGATACTCACCACAGAGCCAGATCTGTGGACTTGTGCACCACAAAAGTACTGATTCTTTGCTGCTTAACAGAACTCAGAGATTAAAACAAAATGCTTCCTCTCTACATGGTCCTTTTACCAAAGCAAGGATTTTGCATGTGACAATAGACAGTTAAACCATTTATTTCCTCTTTTTATTTCTTTGGGTAAATTAATAGAATTATTTTAATATTAAAAAGCCGTACTACTTGTGAAAGCAATGAGTATTCCTGCTGTAATCAGCACCTTCTGAGAAAACAGCACATGCAGTTAGTGAACAAGCTATCAGTTGAATATACTTACTCTCTCCTTACAAAAGAACACCAAGAAGATTGTCTTATTTTCTCCTGATACTCACTTGCCAGTGCAACATGTAAAAGTTTTCTCAAGAAAATCTCCCCTTGAAGAATTTAGTAAACAATACAGTGTGCCAGATTTCACAGGAGAATTTACATGGTGTATAAAGCAGCAGAGGATGCACTGCAACCCAACCCTTCTTTGAGCAGGACATCCACTGGGAACACTCTGATGTGTTGGGAGAAGGAACCAAGGCACAGGCAGCCTGGCCAGAGGGATTCAAAATCTTTGCCTCCCTCAGCATGAGCATACAGCTCCAGAAGTGCTGAACAACTCTGCTGGTCAGAAAGGTAGGCTGCTCTTTATGATTTGATAAAGCAACCTTCTTGTTTTCCCAAACTCACATGTTTGGGGTTTTTTTACCCTTTAAAGCAAATACTGTTACAAAAACCCAGTAGCCAAGCCTGTAAATTAAAGTTATTCTAGGATCCTACATTCCACAACATACAACTGATAAACTTCAAAGATTTTACTGGAAATAGTCTACCTCCTACAGCTTTTTCTAGGAGCAGAGTTTTTTTGGGCAAGTGGAGAGGATGTGACTACTTCCCGGTAACATCATGAAATCTTTCTCTCAGGGAGCTCCAGCATTAAAAAATTTTATGAAAAACTTGAGAAGCAATAAATGAGATTCACAAAAGCATGTTTCTCTTTACTATACTTCCACTTGTTGCTTTGTCTGAAAGGATAAAGGTAAATCTCAAGGCAATGTAACCAACAAAATCAAAACACAGTGGCTACTGGCAAAATTTGTATTTTCACAGAAAAATTAAAAACTAAGTTTCTAGACCTGTACTGATTACCTGACATGGCTGGAACTGAAGGAAGGCAAAGAAATCCACAGTCATGAAGAACTCTTGGGGCACAAGTGGCAATGGAACCTTCATCCCCTTTCATCTTGATACAGTCAGCATCTCAAATTAAAAAAAAAAAAAGAAAAAAATCAGAAGTGTTATGATTATACAAATCTCCCTATCCGAGGTTGCCCTTTTGCCTAGTCTAAAATACAAAATACTATTCTTAGTTTTTTAGTCCACTTGATTTCAGGCAACACAAGTTCAGTGTATTTCAAAAGGAAACCTGATAAAACAATGCACAGATTTGCTGCTTTTCTGTTGTGAAAAATGATTAATTCTTCAGTCTCACTCTACAGGAGTTTATACCATGCCCATCCTTGTCAGTCTTAACTGTCCTTTATTGAAAGGTGGCATCATCAAAAGAGTGAAATATTAATTCAAAGATTTTTTTTGACAAAGAAAAAGAAACAGCTCTCCTACTTTTATGGCAGTACACCAAATACATCACCTGCATTTACATTCATTTTGTGTGTATTACTTAAAAAACAAAGCTGTTAACACAGAGAAAGATAATTGCATTTCTCTTTCAAAAGTTCACACTAAAAACAGAGAAGCTTATGGAAGTGGAGAATTACATGGAATCCATAGCAGCAGCAGAGTTTACCATCTACTAAATTAGCCTGAATTTAATTCAGGCACCGTGATAATAAGACAATCTACCTGCTCAGCTACCATGAGAACGATACTAATGGAATTACCTAGACAATCTGGACACATAAAATGTATTTTAGTGGCTGTTTCACAGTGAGGTCACCCAGTACTAAAGCCTGATGAACTAATTTTGCTAAGAGATTTCAGTGCTCTAGTTTACAGAATATTGTGTCACATGAGGAAAATCTCCTGGGAAACTTGGCCCTCGGAAAGAGAATGTCAGTAAGTGACGATTGCTAAAGCTGTGCAACTGGAAGCTCAAGGCACCACACTGGCAACATAAACAGTCAGTGAAGCAAATGTACTGCAAACCATATTAAAGGACCTAAAAAATTGCATCATGATGGCCAGTAGATAGTTTTACGTTAACTCTCAAATCACAAGGGCAGGGTAACATGCTACCTCAGCCTTCTTGAGCAGTTGTAGATAACCAGATGGCACTGCTGTTAAGCACTACAAATGGGATGGTCTGAAGGCTTTTCAGAATGGCTCCAGCAAGTCAATATGCAAAACAAAAAAAGGAAGAAAGCAAGCAAGATAACACAAAAACCCCACGAGTTTGCTTTAGTTGTTAGAGGAAATTTTTTAAAGTCACAGGGAAAAAAAAATTAGAAAAGCTGTAGGAAATAACTTACCAAAAAAAAAAAAAAAGTCTGACAGAATCAGGGGATGTCTGTAACTAATGAGAAAATGCAGGCAAGCTAGAGAGGAAGATCAGGTCAGAAATGCCAGATATGATGGAAGAACTGTATGATGTGACAGTGGAGGCCCTGGAGACAACAGACAAAGGCAGAAAAAGGAGAGAAAGAGACAGTGCTCAAGAGATGGTGCCGAGAGAGAGAAAAGAGCAGGTTTTCTAGCAGAGAGAGGGAGGGGAAAAAAATCTGAGGACCCAGGGAGAGCCAACATATAAGAACCCAAAACTATTTGCCAAGCCTATTTACACTGATTTAGTCATGCAGAGTTGACAGATCTCAAACTAGGAGCATAGTGGGGAGGGAACAGTGAGGATAAGAATGGGCAAGAAGGTAGATTGGAGATTGCTTAAGTTTTTGAAAGAGCTTTTGCTAAAGCAGTTTAAAAGAAAGGTGGTCCACCATATGCAGCAGAGATCTTGTGAAGGATGAAAGGAAGAAAGAGCGAAGCTGCAGATCATGCTGATGCCAAACAGACAATGAACATTGAGAAAGCAGCCCCAGAAAAACTAGAGAAAACACTAAATCCAAAAGGGAGGGATAAGAAAGGCCACCCAAGAACATAAGGAATCAAAGTACTAAAGAACAGCAGATTAGAGGACAGAAAAGAGACTGTAGATCAGTAGCCAGACGCAGAGAAATCTCATTTTATAATCTGTGTAGCCTGAAGGGCAAACAGGCAATACAGAGCCAGAAAAAAAGTATAGTTATAACACTGTACAAGAAGGAATCAAAGTACCATTAAGAATGTCCATGAAACAGTCATGCCACAAGTTCCAACTGAAATTAATTAAAAAGTTACTTTAAAAATGAGGCAGGGCTATCATAAGGAAAAGGAAAGCAGTATTTAGTTCACTCTCCACATACAAAATTATTTTTAATGGGAAAGCATCACACTTTCTGCTTGTCTTCTGGACTTCAAACACTCTTGGTTTTCTTCACAGACAGTACAGCATGTCAGAAGTCATACAGCTACTCAGATTTTAAACAGCACTAAAACTTATATTAGAATAACTGATACACTACATTTCATTATTTTTCACTACACTTTTCAGCACCAAAGAAACCCAGTTGTTTAATGAATATTGGGCAAAAACTAAAAACAAACCAACCAAACTCCCTATCCTAAATCCACAAAGAAACAAACCCATCACCAAACAAACAGACAAAAAAAATCTAACCCCAAAACTGCCCAAGTTCAGATCTTACTGTGCAAATCCCAGCTTTGGAAAGAAAGAAGGGTTGTTCAACATAGGGTCAGGAAGTCCCACAATTAAATAGGGAAAAGGACATACTTTTTCCTTCAGAGAAGTTAGCATTTGTAGCAAAGCAGAAAAAAAATGCAAGCATTTCTCACAAACCAAAATTAATCACAAAAATTAAATAGAACTATATTAAAGTATGAAAATAACCAGGATCACTTAAAAAAAATAAAAGGTTAAGGGAACAGTCTTGAGCATTTGAAGGAGAGGATTAGGAATTTAAGGAGCACACACAGCTGGTTTTATTAAGAAATGTTACATCCTCATACATAACAAAAGCATTGTTAGTGTATCTCTACAAGAAGAGGAAAAAATCAAAATACTCAAGACAGGAGGGCCACTTTTGAGCAACAAGTGTTTACAGGATTTAAGCAGTAACAACAAAAGAGTACTTTTGATAGAACTCAAAAACCTCAAAGTGGAGCAATTCCCCTACCCTTGCTGTTACAGGGAGCATCACAAACTGTCCTTTACCAGAAAGAAACCCTCAGTGTGAACGAGGTCCTTGTATCAGGCCTCTCTTGAATTACAATGCTTATGTCCTCAAATAGTATGAAATATTGACTCAGTAGTAATTTTAAAATAAGCAGCTTACATGACAAACACATGAGCATACAGAGAAGGATTTAAAAAACCCGACGCTGGTGACAGCTACAGATGTGTGCTGTTAAAGCTCATAGCTGTAACACTTTGTGTGTGAGACAATGGATCTTATGAAGGGAAAAGCAGCTGAAGGTCTGGATTCTGGCACGCATACAAGCTGAGGAAGGAGCAAGCACAGCTCCACTTCTCACCCATCCTACACTGGTGAAGACTTCACCCTGATAGACACCAGGAGAGTTTTGTAACAACGTGTTTTGTTTAGCAACGTGTGTAGTGCATTAATGTGTCTTTATAAAAGCAAACTAATCAGCCATTGTACTGCTGGCTTTGTAAATAACTTATTGTATTTCTTATTTTTCTTTTTATACACAATAACACACTAATCCAAAGCTAATTCCACCTCGGATTTGTTTCTATAAAACTTGTTTCCACAGAGTCCCTAATGCAGACACCAAGAGCTGCGTGTACACCACCAAATGTGAATGAGCTCATACCAACCTGTCTCATATGTTCAGCTGCCTCAAGAGTGACAAAAGACTTCCTATTTTAATCAATCCACTGTAACTGCAGGCTACCACCAAAGGGATGGCTCTACTCCCACATTTTCCTCCCACAAGCAGCAGTAGATCTCCAGCCCCTCCCTCACACGGGATCTGGACACCATGCAATCATCGTATGGCTCAGTTCAGCTCCCGTGTGACAGAAGACTCTACTTTCTGTTTAATTCTGAGGAGGGCAGCTTTCCATCAGACCAGCTTGCTAAACTAATCTTTCTCCTTTCTGCTGCCACATCAGCACTAGAGTTTATGCAAAGGGACAGGCAAGGCAAATAACCAAGAGTGGTAGGAGAAACAAGCAGTGCAGCCCTTTTCACCAGGAGCCAGCAGTTCCTCCAAGCAAGGTGCAAATCTCTGTTGAAAAATACCTGCATTTAATGCCAGGATCTGCACAACAAGTCACAGCTAAGTGCAGTATTAACACACTTTACTTGCAGTCTCCCATTGAAACTTCTTTCCTCACTCATTTTCTTGAGCTCCAAATCCTGGTTTCACTTTACAGTGTGTAGTTAATAGCAGCATCAAGTAAAAGCTATCAACGACACGACATCTGCAAAACAAATACAAAAAGAGTGCCTTTAGTTTGTATTTATTTGTCTACCTCTGTCCAATTTCTACTCTGAAGCAAGCACACTTATGTGCGCTGCATTAATTACCTGGCACTGGCTAAAAGGCTTGCTTTTATTGCCTAGTTTAAAAGGGACAAACAATTATTTACAGCTGTGGAGGATTTTTATGCTATCATATGATGGAATGTTCATAAGAAAAAGGACACTAGACCAAGTGTTCCTATCACTGTTGTCACATGATGAGAAAACTCATCTTTGCCCTATAATATGGAAGTAGGAGCCATGTAGGAGCACATTAAGTGCTGTGAAGGCTCTGTGTCCAGAGATGAACAGAATTACCTGTGCAGAATCACCTGTCCAAAACTACCTCAGAGATGCAGTGAAAGACCAATGACAAAATACAAGTCACCCACAAACCAGAATCCAAATCTCTGCAAAGAGCAAGGCCAGCATGTAAGAGACACAGCTATAAGATCTAGCTGTCCCTCACAGAAAAAGAATCTACACGTGCACTGGAAATTCACACTACAAGGCTGTGGACATCCTCAATCAGTCTGCATTGCCATTCTCAAACAGGAACCTATTTGGGTTGAAAGAATGCAGCCTTTTTTGGAAAGGTTGTTTTGTGTCACTGCAAACATCTGCTGCATATATTATTCCCTGTAGGAATAAGCCTCCAACAGGAACTTAAAATCACTGGTGAGCCAGAATAGCTGCAGTACAAAACACATGCAGAGGACAACGCCCTTGCCCTCTTGCTCCTTTGGGGCAGTGGGGTTCACATGGAATCACCCTGGGGCTCAGGGACAGCTTCAGCATGAATATATTTATATGTACACAAATATAGGCACACTAGGATCTGCTTTTAATACCTAACTGCCAAAGTCCCAGAAAAGCTAATTTGTGGCTAATTGTTCCACATAGTAAACACTGTCCCTCCCCTAAGAAAGCTTCTACAAATTCTTCTCAAAAGATCACATCTTGGCCATATCAAGAGGTCTTCACACCAAGTTTGTTTTCCTTAATCAGTCTCCATAACATAAATCCTTACTTCTGTCCAAAGCAAATCTTTTATTCTCATTCTGACAGACCTGTTTTCTTTCTCTGGTAACCTTCAGCTTTTTTTCTCCCAGTACATGTCAGCAGCACTCATGTTTTTCTGTAGTTTCTCCTTCATCCATACTAGTTATTAAGGCAACCTAACCCTTCTCAAGACTATACGGTAGATTTATTTTATTGATTCCTCCTCTCACCTCTCCCTATCTACCTCTGTATCTCTGACACTTTCTGACTCTTTTTTTCTGGATATCCCACCATTGCTTTCAGCCCACTAACCTAAAATCCTTTTTTTGCTGTGCTTCATTTACTGCTTTCCCTAACAATATAGACAGTCTGCCCTGCTCACCTTCTTGATTTCTTTCAACATTTAAAATTTTGCAATATAAGCTTGGAACTGTCCTCCATAAACTAAAGGAACATAGTCACTATTTAAGATCATTTCTGAATCCAGGTTCAGCAATCTCACTCCCCATCCACCCCACCTATGTCTCTACCAAGCTACCCCTTATTGCTCTCTTTCCAACCTTTTCCACTCCTGGTTTATTCCTCTCCTAAGCCAAGTACCCCCACCACCATCTTTCAAGCCTCTCTGCATTTGTGCTGTCCTGAATTCTCAGAGAACCATCTTTCTCTTTCATACAGTTGACATTTACAGCCTCTACTCAAATATTGGAGTATTTGATACCAGAACTTCTTCTTGCAAGGTGCCTTTCTACATAACAACTGTTCAAAATAGAAGCTGCATTTTTTTAACATTAAAACTATTTATTGTACCTTGATATATGGAGCAACTGCATTGTACAGGTGAGGTGAGTTTGCTCTCCTCAGGCAAAGCTCCAGACAAAGCTGTCTTGATCCCAACCCGGAATTCCCAATCTCATGGCCTGCCATGTCTGCCACCCCCAACACCCAGACAGCAGGATGTGGCTCAAGGGACTAATTCCTTTATTCACACCCAGGTAAATCAATATAAACTTTAAATACCTTACATTTACCCCTTATCCTTGGGGCCATTTAGTACTGTGTCCATCTTACATATAACTTTTTATTCACAAGCCTTAAATACCCTTGGCCTTGACTAACCCTTTTTCAGTGTTACAGGCTGAAAACTCCCTCTTTATTTCAGTGGCATAGTCCTCTGCTCTCACCACAGGAAAATGATACAAATAGTTTGAAAACTGATCATTAATAGCCCCTAATGGAAACAGCATTTTTCATCTCCTACAAATATTACTTAGTGTATTTGGGGATGCTAACAAACTTTGGGATTCCTAAGACTGTATTTTGACCTTTTCCCAAATCTGTAGGCTTCAAGAGAGAGGGCAACTGAACCTCCATGTTCTCCATTGTGCAGGCTGCACTGCCTTCCCTGCCTTGTTATTGTAAGGATCCTTCAATTCCTATGGAAGTCTGTAATTCTGTTCTCCATTAGTTCACCAACTGCCACACCTTCCAGTGGAATCAGCATCACTCCAGCCTCCACTTTCTTTCTTGGATTTCTCAGTCCTATTAATCTGAAAACAGATGAGAAAGAGAGTTAATACAGACACTGGGAGCATCATATTAAAGATGTCCTTGGTCTCCATTTGCTTATTGAAACAAGTGATAGCTTGCTTAGACCTTACTGGTCACCTTTTCAGACCATCTTTTAATGATCCAGTGCCAAATCCATTTTACCTGACAATTTTATTTGCCCTAAGATACTGATCAGTCAGCAGGCAAAACAGACCAGCAGTATTACCCCTGGTGTGCTGTGGCAGTACAAGCATAAATAATGTTATAGAAGCCTGTGCAGATGTGACAGTGGTGGCTCAGCCCCAATGCATGTATCTGTTCTCTGTGCAGAAGCAATTTCTGATAAAACAGTAAAATATATAGACATAAAAAAATTGTCTTGAACTTGACTTGTTTTGGATAAAATCATTGAGACCTTGGGCTGGGGTCCCAGCAGTCTGCACACCAGCCCTCTGAGCTGAGGGGGCTCTGCAAGAAGCAGGTTGTTCCCTGCTTTCCTTCTAGGCCATTAGCTATTCCTTTGATTAGTTTGCCTTCATCCCTTGGGGCCCTTCCCTGCACATAATGTGCCATACGTTGTATTACTCTTAGCTCAGTTTTCAGAGCACTGTAGAACACATTTTTCACTCTGGGCTGGTCCAATATAAACTCATTTACTTCAGATCTCTTTTTCTTCTGTTTTTTTTTTGTTTTTTTTTTTTTTTCTGATTATTGAAAAAAAAAAATCACAAGTAACTTAATATTTTTTGGCTTCATCCAAATCTTCAAAAGCTGTGGAAAATCCTAGTATCATGGAGACGGGTGGGAAATACCCCCCAAGAACCCACAGAAATCAAATGTATGATTACATCCTTTGCAGTTCTGGGCTCCAAATTAGCCTGTCAGGTTTGCATGTAGTGCTTCTGCTGACTTCTGTGGGAATTGCACATATGAAACTAACAGAATAATCAGGCCCTGAAAATTTGAGCTTGTGTCCCCAAGCATAGCTGCTACATTTTTAACTGATTCAGTGTGAGCTGCATCTGTGACCCCACAGCAACAGCAACAGCTGGGAGTATGTGCTGGCACCCAGAAAGCAAGTGCTGCTTTTCCACATGGGATATTCTGCACTCTCCAACCTGCCCTGCTTGTATTTAAAGCACAAACTTAGCTACAATATAAAGGAAATCTTTCTGTTACCATGACATTGAGCAAGAAAATAAACATTATGCTCCCTAGAAAATGAAAAAGAAGGTATCAGAGCATTTTAGCAAGTCTAATAGCAGAAGGCGGGGCCATCACAGCACAGTATAGAGAACAAATGAAAATGTTGATTTTGATAGTTTGAAATAAGAGAGAAAATAACTAAATAATCTGCATACAGAAAATGACACACTTCAGATACTCTTTGTTCCAACCAAGTGTTAGAAAAGCACTATTTTTATTTGCATTTTAATCCTAATGTTTTTGAAAAGCTGCTTCCTTTTTTTCCTGAATTTCCCAAAGGGAAATTCCCACTAAAGGATAGGATCAGATGTAAAACTCACCAGGTACTTCCTAGAAGATTAAAAAATTAGATTATTTAAATAAAACAAAACCAAACCCAAACAAAACCAGACACAACTGTAAAACACCGTAAGTTTTAGATATTATCTGTAAGATACTGCATTATTCCTGAACGAAATATGTAATTAAGTATTTTATACCTGATACTGTTGGTTCAGCATGCCAATTCTTCAAATTCAGGCTGACTAGCTACTTAGAAAGCAAAAGGTCATGTAGATTACCACATCTGAAAATGAAGAGTACATAAGCAGTTAGCATTGCACAAGCACACAGAAGCTGGCAAGAAGAAAATACAACAGATCCCCAAAAGAAAAACAAAATAAATACAGCATTTAAGATATGTGCTTTAAATCAAGTTCCCAGGATACGTATCTTATAGCTTTTTTGTTAAAGTAGATAAAGGTGTTGATTTAATATTCCAGTCTTTATTTTCTGTACTTGAACTTTCCTTTTTAACAAACAGTAGAGAACTTCCAATGATAATTGAGTAGCAATCACTTCAACAGATACAGGAATTATAATAACTGCTGGGATCGGAAATGTTGCATCATTGATGTGCATCTCTCTTTAGGACAGCAGTGAAATCCTAATTCAATATGTGCACCTTTTAGGACCTGACCTTGCACTGGGATATTATTCAAATACATCATGCACATAAGTCCCCTCTTATACTGTTTTGTTTTGATTGAAATAAGATGCTTTCTTAAAAAAAAAAAAAAGGGAAAATGTTTCTTCCTTTCAGTTTGGAGTACATCTGTAGTAGCGATGTGTTGGCCTGTTTGTTATGTTATACTTGGCACAGACAAGGGGGCTCCTTTGCCCTCATTTCACAAAAGAACAAACACCCCCTGGTACAGACAGGAGCCAGGCATGGTATTTTCAGCAAGTCTACTACCCACTTGCTCCGCTTAATTCAATGAAGTAAAATCAGGACCA
Organism: Muscicapa striata striata; assembly: GCA_030060385.1. Lineage (NCBI taxonomy): Eukaryota > Metazoa > Chordata > Aves > Passeriformes > Muscicapidae > Muscicapa > Muscicapa striata. Next base: position 4,817,361 of record JAREIS010000057.1, on the reverse strand, counting down.
CCTAACTTAATGTTAATAATTTATTTCATGAAGTTGTCCATTTTAGAGCTGAATTAGTGAAATGCAAGTGAACAGAGCCAAAGGCTCGGACTGGGCTGCCATTTTGACATTGTCATCAGGGAAATGATGCTGTAAACACCCATACTTGATTCACATGCATGGTCTCTTGGTTGCCTACAGTAATGCCCATCTGTTCAGATGGCATCATGCCCACTCAAGTTGCTCAAGGGAATACATGCTGGGCAGTGATTGGCTTAGGTAAGTATTTTTCAAACTGGGTCGGTGTCGACCTCCTTTTGGGAAGGCCCAAGAGGAAAAGGAAACAAAAAGAAATTTCATTTTTTATTTTAATGGATTGGATTGTTTTCATTTAACATTCAGCAAAAACACTGTCATCTATAAAACATTCAGTAGATGGTTTTGCTAATTCCTTGGTACCTGTGACCCCAGCGAGGAAACATAAATTCAATTGTATTCTCATTTTTTAAATAAATTACTTTAACCTGTTATAAAGTCACAATCCATGTAGCATTAGGACCATCTCATCTGCGGAAAAGAGACCTGTCTCAGCAGGCATTGTCACATTCTGACAATTGAACATTTCTTCTCTTGAACATTGGTCAACATTCAAAACTGAATTTACAGGTATAGCTTGAATTTTGTGGGGAGGGATGGTGACCAACACTCTGTCCAAAATTATAAGTCAGATCAAATCTATGTTATTGTACAAATATGCAATTTCAAAATGCAAAAATGCAAAGAGGTACAGCTGAATGATGTGTAGTATCCTGAAAGTATTAACCTCATTTGGTTCCCAAATCAGAATAATTTTCCAATATGGCCTTTTACTTCTCTGAAGCCGAAGAGGTAAAGTGAAGCTTTAGTGAAGTGCATGGTACAGTGAAGGCATTGTCTGTCACTTTGCTTTATCAAACAAAAAGGCAGGGGGGAACATGTCATGCTTTCTTCCTGCAAATAAACTGGGTTTAAGAGAAAGCTACCATTAATAAAAAAAAAAAAAAAAAAAAAAAAAAAAGGAAAAAAAGATGAAAATAATCCAGCTCCTTTTCATTTGGGAGACAAAAGCCTTTCAGTGCTGCGTCCATGCGCTCTTGACTACTGTTTTGACACTGTGTCAAGATGCTCTTGCTCTGCTCCAGGTCTCAGATCACAGTTGGAGTGTCTTGATACAGTGTTGAATCAGTAGTGTCAGCAAGTCTCAGAGCAGAGTCAAAGAGCCTCAATGTAGCCTCTGAGCAGGTAGAGTCAGAGAGACCTTTCCCCTAAACTGAAGTAGCAGAGGATGCTTAGGTTGTTTTTATAATTGTTTGTTTTAACACATTTTGACCCAGCTCATGCTTCTAATTAATAGTCTGTCTTGCAGTAAGGGATCAGAGTTAACTCTCCCTACACAGTAGAGCTGTTAAAAAGCAGCATGGAATAATGTTAATATTTTCTTGAAAGAGCAAGTCTAGGCACAGCAACTGAGGCTCTGGGCTTCCTGGGAGCAGCTGGCACAATTGAGGAAGTTTGCTGAGAGGCCCAGAGCCTGCTTTGGCAATGCCCTGGTCTGCTGTGGGATAGCCCTGCTGTGCTCCTGATCCAACATCCTCTGCTTCTGGAGACTCAGATGGAAACACCATGTCCTCTGCCTCTATCTGCAGGCCTGAACCTCTCCAACATTCATGGCAGCCTTCTCAGCAGCATCAACAAGGGCACAATTTTTCCAACTGTTTTGTAAAAAACAGTTATTAAAATAAAAACTTTTTGAATATTGAACATGCAAAGGATTTCTGGGAGTCCTCCTGGGAAAGGGAGCAAAAGTGCACAGATGCCATGATTGCAAACACTGCTGCCTGAATTACCCTCTAGGAAGACCAAATCCCAGCTAAGACAACAGTCTCTAAAGCATTGGCTGCCGAGCGCTCCACTAGGCTTGGGATGAGATGGATGCCAGTCCCTAAGAAGGTATTGGAGAAGGAATGAAAAAAGACCAGGGTTTAAAAAGAAAATAACTAGACTTAAGAGGCTGGATTAGAAAATGTAAACGGGTCAAAGGCACTTTCCTGTAGCTTTACATCTGAATATGTAATCCAGTCAATTTGGTACGCTAACACCAGGGGGGCACACAGACCAAGGTATATAATTCAGGTCAAATGACCAAATGCAGAGTGAGATGCATGCATTCTTCTCACAGTTGAGCCAAATTTATTCCTGATATAAATGCAGTGATTTCACTGAAGATATATTTGCTCACTTATATGGCCAGTAACTTTTCAGCCACTGCTTGCTTATGTGTACCACTCCCACATGCAAAGATGTCTCCAATTTCTCATTCATTTCTTCTCCCTTGTGATTATTGCACTGTTCTTTTCATAAAATGTTATTAAAATAGAGGGTAAAAATATTTATACAACAAAGCAATAAATGCTTAAGGCTAATAGCCACAGCAAATAAAATATTTCAAAGTTATGTGTTTCAAATTCCAGTTTTGAAAATTGTGTAGCAAAACGGCAGTGGAGTCTTCAAGTCAGCAGAAAATTCAGCAAAACAAGAGGTGGGAACAGGGTCTTACCTCCCCACAAGAAGACGAAGCTCAGCCAGTGTTTACTATGTGCCTTGAGATCCTTGGAGGAAGGCATTATTTAAGGAGAAAAGCATTTCTATAGGAAACAAACAAAGCTCACTGACTGCTGCGGTGACTTTTTTGCAGGCACTTTCACATTAAGTGGCAGCTGGGGGTTCCTTCTCCTGTGCCTGGGCTGGCCTTGCTGGGCTGCCACCCCCTCCCAGCTGCAGAGGAGCTTCTGACCCATCCTGACCATTTGCTCTCATCCACCACAATGGGTACGGCTGCCCCAGTGCTCTCCCAGCTGTCTCTGGAGGTAAAAGAGAAATTAAAGATTGTATCATCCAGGCACAAATTAAAATCTTTACTGGGAGAAACCTGGTAGAAAGTCTCAGAAGAGAATGAATTATGCATTTGAACACTTAAGATTTCCTTGCCTTTATTACAGCATGGGGTCTGAACTCTGCTTTCTTCCCTGCACTTTATTACATGGTTAGAAGTCCCACAGTAGGAAACTTGCAGTTTGAATTTTGAAGCACCTATAGTGTCATACTTTTTATTTTAATATTTGTCACCAACAGTGCCGACAGATAAAAAGTACTGGCTCCCCACAGCATGATATGCGGGATTTTCAATAGAGCTACACAATTGCTTTTGCTAAGTGCTTGCGGGGCTCACAGTGCCAAATCCCGCAAATTGCTGCATTCAGGCCACTTTGCAGTGCTGTGCTAAGGCAAGTGACATTAAAAGTTCGTTGGGACATACGCCTAAATGGCTGATTTCTTTTTAAAATCCTAAGCAATTGTCTGAAGACATTTCTGCAGCACAATTCAATAATTGTAGCCCTTTTGAGATGGTCAAAAATTTTGTATCACTTACAATTTATTCCGTGCTTTGCATACAGCTTTAGGAAAAAAAAAAATCCTTTTTCCAGTCCCAAAATTTGCTGGCCAAGGAAGTCCCAGAAGCAACATCACCAAGCATGGTGACATTGTATTTATGGATTGCTGTTTCCTCTTCTTCTCCCTTATAGCCTTTAATTTGTTTTTACCCTTAATTTATGAGTATATTGTTGTTCATATCCCAGCCCCAGGTCAGTATTATGGTGTAAATTATTTCACATGCACAGCAATGCTAAATGTATAACAGTTACACCTGAGGTATCAGGGGAGAATTTTGTATCTCCTGTCTTATTCACAGGTCAATTAAAAAGCTGATTAAACCCAAAAAGTCTATGATGATAATTGTTGGAAATACACTGGGATGATAATTGGTTTAATGACTGCTAAAGGAGTCATTGGGATGTGTGTCTCTCAAGGAGCCTGAATGGTACTTTAAGAGCTAGATTCATCCTGGGTGTTGGTTGTTGACTTTAATGGTATTACTCAAAAATCTGATTTGGTTCAACTTACAAAATATTGCAGACAAGACAAATAATTTTTAAAGGATGTCTCTGCTGAGCTTTGGTGTCTCCCTTGAACTACCCTATTCAATGTCAACTCCTCCAGTACAAATTCTGCCTGTACAGCTTGAAGTACCTCTATAAGGTGGGAATTCACAGAAGGTTTTATGTTTTTATACATTTTTCCTAGCTTAGCAGGAAACAATTCTATATAATAACTAGAAAATGTAGGCCGAGACCATCCTCTGCAGAGGAAATTTCACTCAGAGGGTTGGACACCCAGTGAGGTCCTATTCACAGACATCTCTTTGTATTTTTCTGCCTGGAACCAAAGAAGGGGATTCATGCCAAAACTCTGCAGGATATGGAAATCTATCGGTTGTTCTGTGCTTCTGCATGCCTTTCAAAGTGGCTTCTGATTTGGGGAGCCCTAAATTAAGAACCATGGGCTTGGGGGGAGGGGGTAGGGTTTTTTTTTAATAAGGACTCTAAACCTTCAATTCAAATAGCAGTCAGACACACTCATACCTTTGAAAACCCCCTGACATTTCATTCCTCATACTGAGGACCCAGAACAGCAAAAATTTAGACCGAAATTATTTCTCTGGGTTAGTCAGTATTAGAGAATAGTGCAGAAGGAAACCCCTTGCTGCTGGTTCTCAGTCTACTTGCACTGCCTAGGCTTGAAAAGGTTATAAGGTTATAAATCTTTCAGTGAAAACAATTCCTGCTTCATGCCATCAACATTTCCAAAAGACATCTGTGTAGGGCATCTCTAGAGGAGGCTCCCATTACTAGACCTATGCAGAAGAATAATGAGGAACTTACATCCGGTTTGAAAGACATTAATGAGTCTCTCTTGGATACAAAATATTTGTTCAACACCCTTATGGGCAGAACAGCACAGAGCTGAGCTGGGGAGCTCTGCCTGAATAGCATGAACTGATAGGTCTCAGAAAAGGAGCCACACACAGCACTGTAGAGAAAGTTGGTTTGTTGGGCCCAATTTACAGCTCTGGTGCTTACGTGCATCTGCAAAGATTGAATGTGTATATTTCCAGCACCTACTTCTTTGTTTGTGCCAGTTGGGTTTCATATGCCAAGGGGGTATTCTGGATTCCTCAGTGGTTCTTCTCTAATTTTTTGTTTCTATTCTCAATAATATTTGGACAAAAAACAGGCAAACAAACCAAAACAAACCACAAAGAGCTAAAGATATGTTGACTCTTTTTTCCTCCCTCCTCCCTCCAGACTTTTCTCTCGCACATAAAAATATTTCAAGGTTTGGGGGTCAGCTTGTTTGCGTTTTTTGCTCACCCACAGCTTGGTGCATCATTGAGCTAATGATGCACAGTCAAGTTATCCAGTATTACCTAAGTTATCCAGATTACTGAGGGCTCTGATCCTAGTGTGCCTGATATGTGTGAACATTTAACTCCTTGAAGTCAAGGGAAATGATTGTGCACATATTTGCAGTGCAGCACAAAAGAAGATGCACATTTCTGGCGGTTTCCAGGAAGGAAATGAGATTGGTGTACAATCTGATGTAATGAAACAAGAATTGGAATTACTCTGTGAAATGAGAAATGGAGGGCAGGGATGACTCTGGACTTAATTGGCATTTTATGGTCTATTACAGTGCTAAACCCCTCAGTAAGAGAAGGGGCATTGCCATTCCTGCTTGCTAGGACAAATACATCTCACCTGCCAGCAAAGGTCACCTCCCTTCCCAAGTGAGACGCCAGGTATAGCAGCTTTGTCTTTTCTTAGGCCTTCACAAGTGCAGGGCTTCACATTCCCTATGTGCCTCTGCCCTTTGCCAGACACTCCGTCTCAAGCCACACCAAACACAGCAGATTCTCCCATGTCAGACTTGCTCCTAGCACAGAGCTGCTGTGTGAGCACGGGGAAACTGACAACCTGGTGGGCATTGCAGGTGCCACTGCTGAGGGAGGGAACTTAGAAAAAGCAAAAAGAGATCTGGAATTCGAAAAAAATAATCCAGCTAGCAAGGGATCAGATGAGATGCATACACAACAAAGGATCATCACCAAAACTGTGCTTATCTAGCAATAGAACAGGTGGTACAAACCTACAGCAGCCAGGAAATTGTGGACATTGCTCCACTCAGAAGAGAGCTTTCCGGACCCTCACCTTGCACTCACACACCCTCTCAGCTTCAGCACTCAAACCAAAGTGAAAGGTGGGATTTTATTTAAAGACTATTGCTCTTGGCATCATCGCAGACATGATCAGGCCAGTTCGGAAGAGAGAGGCAAAACTATTTAAGCTTATGAACTGCATCCACTGGCTCTGACACACTCAGGTGTTACCTGCCTTCTCCTTTTAGGCCATCCACTTTTCTTTCCACTGTCTGTATATGAGACTTTATTCTGACTTCAGTCAAAGTGTCGTCTTCCAGGTTTCAGTGTTTAAGCATTTGAGGATATACACTGTAAAATAACATGACATTGCATATCTATTGGGAATTATGTTACAGCTGATCAAACCTTAAGCCACACGACTCTCATGAAGACAAATGTTTTTCGTCTACTTTGGGTGAAACTCTGTCTTTCTAATTAGCAACCCAAATTGTTTCTCCTACCTAGGCTAATGTAAGCTCCTGACCATTTAGCACCATTACAAAAGCATTAGCTGAGCTCATTTGCACACTTCCTTAACCTTCCCTTCATCACAGGCTTACACTGACATACCTTGTGAATAAACCAGAAAATGTACAGATGAAGCAGTATCTTTTACAAATGGCATATGTATTTATAGCTTTCATGCATAGAAGCCAATTTCTTGAGGAGCAGTGCCTATAAATTGCAACTGGAAGAAGATACATTTATTTATTGCATTGTTTCCAACCACGAAAAAAAACCAAAACAAAACATGCTTTTTCTCTCTCCCTTTCCTTTAAATTAAAGGCTGGGTGAGGAAGAGCCCAGCACCTCAGGGACACAGCTTCTGCACACGCAGCTTGGAGGGCTTGTTTGCTCGCTCATTTATTGCCAGGGAAGGATCACACGGGGGGACTAGAAGGTATCTCTTCCAGTCATGTATAACTGAAGACATAGAAATTTTTTTTTTTTTTTTTTTTTTTTTAAGTTCAGAGCAAGATTTTAGTTGATACAAAAAGATTTTGGGGCTAAAGGTTTTTTTCAAGAGGTGATGCTTCAGCTAGCAGGATTTCTCACACAGAGTCCTACCATGCACTCACTAACTCTCTAGTCCCTTCTTTTAAAAGATACCATTACTGCTGCACAGGGCTTTAAACGCCAACACGTATTTGGGAACATCAGGAGAAGCAAAATCCAGAAGAGCTGGTCCCACAATTCAGTAACAGCCAGCACTGCCTCTCCAGCCTGCCAGAGCAGGTTGACTGCACTGCACTGAAAAGACAGACAAAGCATTAAAGAGCCAAGTGTGGGTAAAACGGTGAAAACGCTGTCACAGCATCACCTTACCCGGGGCATTGATGTCCCTAGAGCACTCAGAAGCAGGATTGAAGCGTGGTGTTTCTCACAGGGCAGCTGCGACATCCACAGATGTCACAGGGTGGCAAAACCCCCCAGAGCCGAGCGCTGCCCGACCCCGTCTGCTTCTGCCCCCGGCAGCCGCCAGCTCATGTCCAGCTCAGCCGCTCCAGGAAACAGAACCGAAGTTTGGGTTTACAAAGCCCAAGGAGTCGCCCCGAAGCGCCTCGGCGGCGCAGCAGCGTCCCCGCCGTGAGGGGAGAACGGGGCGCGGCCCGGCCCGCGCGGGGACAAAGGGCCGTGTGGGGGCGGCCCCCGGCCGGTGACAATGGGCCGTGTGAGGGCGGCCCCCGAGGGCGGACACAGATGGCCGCGGATGGCAGAAGGACACAGAAGGCAGGGGACAGGCGCGGCGAGCAGCGGGCAGCGCCGCGGGCACGGGCACGGGCAGGGCCGGCCGAGCGCGGCCCGACGAGGGGCAGCGCCGCACCAGGCTGGCCCCGGCCCCGGCCCCGGCCTCGGCCCCCTCCTCCTGGCACCTGCAGGGGAACGCTTCTCTCTTTTCCGCAGAAAAGGGCAATCTCTGATGGTTAAACTGAGCTGGGTCTCAGGGCAGCGCACACCGAGCCCTGGAGCAGCCTGAGTGGTGATCTGTCAATGTCTTGTCTCTCTCTCGGGGTGCTCGGTGTTTCTCATTTGGACACCTCCTGCCTCCCTCTGTCACCTAATCTGCCAAGATGCTCCTTGCTGCTCCTTTTTGTCAGGAAAGTAACAATAATTCACAGATACACAGATCAAAAAGCAAATCCTCCATTTGCAGGAGAGGGACCTTACAGTTGTTAGGACAACAGCAATGTAATAAAAAGAGACAAAACTAAGAACAAAGCATTTCACAAGGGGCGAAAACGAGGAGAAAAGGAAAAAAACAAAGCAATGAAGAGCACACCATGCTCCCATCAGCTCCAAAGCCCGGTGGCTGCGGCACCATCTGGGTTTCTGCGGCCATACGCGTGTTGGGCTCACAGGCTCTCAGCCAGGACAGCACCTGCAGCGGCTGTTCTTGCCCTGGCTGATCCCTGACAACATTCCACAGGGACACAGCACCCTGCCCTCTGCACCTCTGTCAAACTTAGATGGTCCTTCTGGAGGAGAGGGGATTGCAGAAACCTCTTTGCTTTAGAGTGTGGGCCAAAACACAGAGACCACTTAGGCAGACCAGGGGTAAAGTCTTCACTGTTCATACCAGAGAGTGATTTACACGTTAATAGCCAGATAAACACACAAAACCCCAGTCTACTCTTAGACATCGATGGGATAAGGTCACTTTTACATTTTGGACGTGCAATGTGCAGATTTACGGGGTAGAATTTTCATTAACTCCTCTGGGAGGGCAGTAAGGTTGTGCAGGGACATGCCCCTCAGCTCCCAGACTTTTGCCTGCTCAGTAGGGTGATCTTGCCCAGTCCACTCAAAGATGTTTCAGCACAAAGTGATCAGTTGCTCATTCCCTAAAAAGGTCCTCAAACTTCTTTTGTCTGCCTTTCTTCTGGGCGGCAATTGGCTAAACACTTACTTTTTCCAAATTTTTATGGCATCTGACCAAAGGTGGTGGTCCCTTGCTGAAAGTGATGAATCAGACAAGAACATACACAAGCAGTGAACAGAACTCAAATGTGTAAAGCTGCCTACATAGACAATAGGTGCTGGTTGCTACTTCTTGACTTAGTATTTCAATGTTTTTTGGATGTGTGAGTATGTAGTGAAGCTAAATGCAAAGATCGTTCAGTGTGTAAGGGCTGGTAGAGTAGACTGCTACAAATACAAGTCCTTTGTTAATCTATTGTTTATATGAATTTATATTTCAGTATTTGTCTAAACCTGAAGATATGAAGCTGTCTGTATGATATTTCATTACAGATTTAGAATTATTCATTATCTCCATCACTGTACTGGTCCTAATGCCACTTGGATCATAAAGTGACATTTTGCCGAAAGCCCATCCTCAGCCAGAATTTCAGCAATTCTGGTTTGCACTTACCTGTGAGTGACCCATGTCGCCCACACCTTGAACAGCCTGTGCCAGCCCATGTCTGCACCACCACCACACAGGAGCTTCAAGTTACACAGATAGGCAGGGAAACATCACCAGGATTATGTAAAGGCTCTCCTGCCTGTTTTCCATACATCATAGCTATTGAAATATAGCTGCCTTTGGAGCCAGCATTTCTGACTGTTTTCCAAATGCCTTCAGCAGCACTTCCTGGCCACTAAGAAAAAGGGGGTGAAACCTCAGACATGTACCAGAAGCTGTGATATTATCTTTCCTCCACCTGCAGTTAGGCTCTGTTTTCCCTAGGAGCTTTTAACGGATACAGGAACTATATACTACCCTGGCAAAGTACTCCCTGGTGTGATTGCAGCTATGGCAGCAAAGCTGTTTTGTACCAGTGCAGGGCTGCTCTGCTCCTGCTCCCCAGTGGGACCAGCAGCACAGGAAGCACCAGACAAAGGCCCCACATTTTGCTGCAGAGCTCTGCCTCCCGGAGCCCTGCCTCCCGGAGCCCTGCCTGGCACAGCCCTGCCTGGGGAGGCTCAGGCCTTGGAAGACGAGGTCAGACACCAGTCCTGCACCCTGGCACAGGCTAAGGATCACCTCTGTGCAGGTGTCCAGTGTGTCACAGATGCAGCTCTATGGCAGGAACAGAAGAGTGGGCAGCTCTCCCTCTGCTTCTTTGCAGTAGCTTTCACTGCCCCCACCCCACCTTCAGCTCCTAAGAAAGCAGTTATCAAGACAGCACCATCCCTCGCCATGTAATGATCACTGTTCATAAGGGCCTGGTCATCTCAAAATACCACAAAATAACATGGCAAGCATTCTGCACATTTGCACATATTGTCTTAAGAAATAAATATTTTTAAGAAGTGGCATTGGTCCATTGGTGTTCAACTATTACCCAAATACTGTAAGAGTAGAAGAGGACCAGAGCTCATTTTTCCCAACCCTGGGGGCACATTCCAGTCCCTCTCTCCCACCTGACTTGGGATGCTCATGTGTGAGGCTCATATGCCAAAAGGGATGAAGAAGATGGAACAGGACCAATGCTTTGGAGTCTCCATGCTTTGGAGTCTCTTACCTTTCAAAGGTCAGGTGGAAAACCAAACTATTCCTTTCCTCTCCCCCTGCCCATGGCATGGTCAGGGCTCAGGGCAGATGAAACATGAGCTTAAGCACTGCTTGGCACTGCTGGGCTGAGCAGGTCCCTAGCACCCTGACCCACACCAACATTTCCAGTAAGAAGGGGAATATATGCAGCTCCAAACAGGATCCCCATGTGGGGAGTTTCCCATCTCAGCACAGTGACTGTGCACCTACTTTTAACTAGTCAGCAGGGACATGCTCAGACAAAGGTATGTGCTTCAGTACAGCACGACTCAGGCAGCTCTCCAAGTTGCATGGAAACATCAGTTCAACTCTTGGGATTCAAAATGCAGAACCTTTTCCTGGAGATAGGAACCTACATCTTTTTCATTTCTGCAGGCTTGCCCAGAAGCCATCCAGCATCATTTCAAACCAGTATCAGGCAAAGAGCCTCCTTTTTCAATGTCTCCATTGTAAGATCCTGCTACCTTCTTCTAGCATGGAGAAGATGGCAGAGAAGGAGCTCTTTCCACAGCAGTTCCTGTACTTTCCCAGCTTTTCTTACAAGGGCATGTCTGTGAGTCTGTACTGCAAGACAGTTTTCCATTTCCCATCCTAAAGTAGTAAAACTGAGTGAGGAACATGCTTATACCATGAACAGGAATAATGAATTGGTGATTTCATTAACTAATTTTTCAGCCTGTAAACATCTGTTCTGTGGTTTAGAGAGAAGTAATCAGGTTGAAAGTTAACACTTTTCTAGAAATGGATCATTTTAGTGTGATTTTGATGTAGAAACAGTGAGCTCAGAATAATCTAGATGCAAACAGAACTGTCCTCTTTGGATTTAAAAAAAAGTCATTCCTAGTTTTGTTATATTAGGGTTTGTAAATTTATCACAAGCCACATTTTGAGCCTAAAGTCTGACTGTCTATGTAATACTATTTCAGCAGAATAAAAACCATCTATCATTTATCTCAAACAGGATTCTTTTTTTCTCTTTTGAGGTAGTTGTAACTTTTCTTAAGACTGCTCTGGTGCTTCCTGCTGTAAAGATGACCCTACTTCAGTTGTGCTCGAAGCTGTGCTTTGACTGTAGCCTTCCCTTACTGCTCTGAAGGAACTGTGTGCACAACAGGACTATCAACATCAGCAGGGATCTAAATTGTTGAAAACATGGGCTGCAGCATCAACAAGCTGTGCCACCCTGCACTTGTAAAAAAGCTCACTATATAAACTAATTTAGGCATTGACTATATGTCAGTGAAAACATGTTTCCTACAAAATATCACTTACATGCTCCAAGCCCAGACATGGCCCAATGACAACCAGTTGTGCTCTAGTTCAGTGCAGCGATTTTGAAAGGCTCTGACTGTGCATGTTCCCATGCCACAGTCTCACAAAGCCTTGCACTTTGTGGGAATGGGTAACCACATCATTTCAGCTGTCACAACTGCTGAATGTCTTCCATGATGATTATGATTCATTCAAGCAGGAGACACCAGGAGAAATACATCTTTCTAACTTTCCAGAGGTGTCCATAGTCCTTTCTCTGACTGGAGATATAACTTACTTCATTACCATAAGATAAGTTTAAAAAGAGTAAAAGAAAACTGGGTAATTTGCTCTGTTAGGCTGCCTGATGGCAGTTTCCAGTGTCAGAAGTATGGCACTTACACAGAGCTACAATACCTGGGGGTCTGGAGGTCATGTGATTAAAATATGCAGCCTCCTACCATGGTCTGCAAGGCCTGATCCAACATCTGTGTATTTGTATACAATGCAGAAACTTTCTTGGTATTGAAACAAAGCACAGAGAAATGGACAAGGTAGCTATAGGTCTGGTCCCTCCTTTCTTGCTGAAGAAATTACAATATTAACCAGTATTATAAGCTAGCAATACCTTTTCATAGTACATGTTCTTATCTCACCTCAACTTACCGTGGAGCCAGGGAGGTACATCCAGAAGCAAGCACAATGCCAGACACAGAACCATGGCTTTTGCTTTCCCTCCTCCTGGGCTGCAGAGTGCTCTGTGCCATCAGGTGAGTGATCACTGAGATTCAGCCACCCCAGCAGCAGCAGCAGCAGCAGCAGCAATGCAGGGGGCACTGACAGACAGACAAGCTCTGATGCTAAGCTCATGTATTCCCTTTATTGAACTGTACTAGTTATTGCAATCAGATTAAGTCACATTTATAAAGCAGACCATCCAGTTGCACTGAAACCGATTATATTCATTACATAGTTTTAATCACTGTCCGGTGAACTGGCAAATCCAATCAAAGCATTAGTCTTTAATTAAAAAATTAAAAAGAAATACTCAGACAATAGCCAAGCAATCACATCACAATGCACAGTTACCTAAAATTGCAATTAAAAAGCAGTTAACAAAAAAGAAAAAAATCACACCTAATCTTTAACTATCAGTATAATACAAGAAGCAACAAAGGGCAACAGCATCAAAGCAGATTTATCTAACACTATAAATTCAGTCAGAAGCAGAAGCTCTAAAGTACACTAGCTGAAGCAGGACAATAAAAAATACTGAGCATGGAATACTTTTAATCTCTTCCATTAATATTCATTTCCAGCTGCTTATAATAGCAGCGCCTCATGGCCAAATCATTAGAGTTTTACATCTGGGTTGCAAATGACACTTTGATTGGATGTAATGTTCAAATGGTCCTCCCCACTGTGCCACCGTCAAGTCTTCTGCAGAGAGGTGTCCTGTAGTGCCAGTGGCTCACTGTGCGTGCTGGCTCAATGTGTGGTTCTGGAAAGGCGAAAAAAGGAGACATGCATGAGGGGCAGAATAATAGAAAGCATGCCCATACCCTCCCACTCAGCACCGTTTATGCAGAGCTCAACATAAAAGCTTCTCAATTATTACAAAACAAAATGCAATAAAGAAAAAGTACTCATAAGTAACAGCTGCCAATATGACATATTTGCTTTGTTCTGACAGATCTGTTAATGCTGGCATGAACTTAGAAAAAAAAATGCTACAAGCCAAGTATAGTCCTGAAGGTTTCCTTTTTTTTTCTCTTTCAATACATATAAAGAAAATGGTAGCTTCATGGGCAAAAAACTGCCTTTAGGGATTCCCTTCACTGTAACAATTAAAAAAATAAAAATCTGAATTGTGAGGGAACCCTTGCCATATTTTACTCTCTTATTCTCACTCGTTCCGGGTGCAAGTACTGGCAGCAAGAGACACCAGATTGTGACACACACTTCTCAATCCAAGAAATACTTCAGCAATAACAGCTGAACTGCCAGCTCAGGCACCAGGGTAATATTCCCAGCAGAAAAAAAAGGCTGGACATGTAACCCAGAAGTTAAATCTCTTTAAAGAATATACTTTTCTCTACACATTTCTTTCAGCAGTTTAGGGTCTCTTTTGTTCCCTTTTTTCCTTTTGCTAGATTTTTAATAGCCTCAATGTCATCACAGTAACTCACATCAGAGGATGCTGACCTGTCTTGCCATTTTGTGTAGGAGCCAATAAACCTCAGAAGCATATTTTTAGAGCAGTACCAATTCACCTACATTTTGTGTTCTGACTGAAACCCCAGTCCTACACATAAGCTGAGTTTTATTTGTATGATTATCCAATTATTTGACCAACTAGAGAAGTGCTTCATGATGAGGTTTTCTTGAGCTTAGTCCCCAGCATCCCCAAATATAAAAATTCATTTGTGCTATTTCAAGCCTAGGCAATTTCCCTAGTCTCCATCTGCCTAATAACAGAGCCGGGCAAGTCCACCAGCTTGAAGAATAAGTTTTTAAACACAAAATGAATTTTGAATCTAATTATTTATTTACAGTGATGAAGCTTTAAAATAAAGTAAGATATTTTAACTTTTCATAAATCATCTGGTCCTTCTACACTATCCACAGTTCCATCGTGATCAGGATAAAGGAGCAATGCCCGCTTTATGCAGAGATGCCGTGTCCGTGATGGAGACGGCCCGTGGAAAGGGCCGAAGGGCGGCGGGGCGCGGCGGCGGTGACCCCGTTTGGAGCAGGAGCAGCCGCTGGTGGCCCGTGCACTCCCAGCCCGCCACCGCCAGGTGTCAGAAGCGCCGCTGAGTTCCCGGACCGCGGCCGAAGCCCCGGCGCTGCGGGCCGGGCAGCGGGTACCGAGCACCGGGCACAGAGCACCGGGCACAGAGCACCGGGCACCGCGCACCGAGCACCGCGCACCGCGCACCGAGCACCGGGTTGCGGGCACCGAGCACCGGGCTCCGGCCACTGAGCACCGGGCATCGAGCACCGGGCTCCAGGCACCGGGCACTGGGCTCCGGGCACCGAGCACAGAGCACCGGGCAGCGGGCAGCGGGCTCCGGGCTGCGCTGCGCTGGGCGCCAGCCGGGCCGGCAGCGGTCCCGGGGCAGCTCCACTGATGGAGCCCTCCGCAACGAAATTCCAGCTGGGAAAATCATAAAGCCACTGCTTCAGCACAGCACCGGCCCTCGCAGCACACCCCTGCCTGTGACACTGAATGTGCAGAACCACAAATCAAAAATTCGTGAACCGACAGCTGGAACTGCTTTGCTTTTAGACAATTTAACATCACCAAACAAATTCACAAAATTCAATGGCTTTTTCCTTTGATATACATGGAAATTTTTCTGGCCTTAAGAAGGAATGACCTTTGCAGTGCTGGATGTTATTCTCAAGTCTAACAATGACTTTATGGAGGAGGATGGATGGAGCCCTGCACACACAATAGCAGCACTGACAAGAAGCTTGCCCACTAAACCTAGCTGGGAAAGCATGAAAATGTGAAAGAATACACAGGCTCCTCTGTACTCACACACTCCTCAGCATTTTAACAATGGCCATTCCTTGTGCACTTCATTTCAGTTCTATTTTTAGGTCATCCTGAATATCAATAAAAAACCCAAAAGGTTTACCATCTTCAAATTGAAAGAAGGGCTATTCATGGTAGACAAATCCATTCTTAGGCAGTGTCATTTAAAAGATAATGCACAATCAGCACTGGATGCATGACGCACAGCCTACAGTCAGGGAACATGATTTCAAACTTGTGTGGCTGCTGCATTGATTACACCAGGCAGGTCAATAAAGGAATGGTATGTGGCTCTAAATCTGATAATGAAGCTTTTATTGTGAGCCCTCCCTCCTCCAACATCAGCTAATAACATGTTCTGAACATTCCCAATACAAGGAATACACTAGGTTTGGAATCAGAATTTGTCAAAGGAACAAACAGATTGTACTCAAATACTGCAGCCATTTAGAGCTGGGTCAGGCAGGAGCTGAGAAATCAGCTGTGTCATAGGGCTAGGAGTTAAAAAATTACATTTTTCATATGCAAATCTTGATTTTGTCTTAGTATCTTGGGAATGTACCACTTATTCCCCAAGCATGCATTACTGACAATCAATAGCTGGCTAGTGCCTGGACCATGCAGTTAATAGGTAGAGCCATGCAGTTAATAGGTAGTTTTACACAGGGTCTCACAAACAGGTCTGTAATGCCTATGGACATGAGAGCCTGTGTACTCTGCATCCCTCCCCTGCTTTCTGAGCAGATACTACTCAGGCCATGGGCACAAATGACAAGTCCTGCATACCTAGGTGCTGCATACCCAGGATGAAGGCTGCATAACCACCACTGTGTGTGTTTGAAAGCCCCATGAAAACATCTCTATATCCTCTGCCATCCATATAGGTTTCTCACTTACTGAAAGGTATTTCAAAACATGCCTTCCAAAGAATAGTCTGGCAGTTTGTCTCCTATTATTGGCAATTGTAATTTCTTATCTTCTTGCTTCTACTTCCTGTGCCCCTTGCATGTGCAGCTCATTGGAATTGTGCTCTGCAGATGTCAGAAAGCATCTGAGCCTTTCAAGGCTCATGTCTTTTCTCTCACACGTGTGTTTTCTGTATTTGATCCATGGTTTTTCAAATACATTTATTAGGCACTTTTTTGGGCACAGAAAATTCTCCTGGCTGACCAGACTTCTGGAGCAATTGAAAATCAAGTATTAAAAATGCCCTGTGCCTTAGTAGGGACAGTTTTTACCCCAATGGAGCCATGGGGCTGTTCCAGGCAGCAGAAGGAAACCATAAACACTGGAAGGAAGCAAGTGTTTTGAAGTGTGATACTAGAGGAATGCTGCTACCTAAGCAGCCTAAGGAAACTTCCCCCACCTTTCCAGCAGGAGGGTGGGCTGGCTGAAAACAGCTCAAGTATGATTTTTCAACTCTAGAAATTATAGTTTAAAAAAAAAAAAAAAAAAAGACTTAATGGTGGTTTCCAGAGGAAAATAGAGCAGCCACAAAAATGCAGGCCCCTCCAGGAACACTCCTGTGTGTGTGTGCATGCCTACCAGCTCCAAGGCCATCCATACACATGCCCGTCTGGGGCCAGCAGGAGGCACGACATCATTTGGAAGCTGAACAGGAAAAATGGTTCTTCCCAGCTCCTGTTAGACCCCCTGGTTTACGCACGGCTCACAGCTGATACCCCACTGAATACATCATTCTGAGACATTATTGCAGCTGGAAAACTCTACAGCAGCACTAAGTCACCTGTCAAGATCAAGTAAGTCACAGCTTATTTATAGGATAAGGTTGGAAAATCTCTTCTTTTCTTAATAATCATGCAAAATGGATAGCAATTCCATTAGCTACATGAGTAGGAAAAATGCAACTACCCCAAGTTTTGGGGCTGTTGCAGTGTTTAAGTGGAATTTTTTACTGGCTGCACAATCCCCAGATGAACTATTTATGGACGTGTCTGTGATCAAGGAACTGGGCCATGGGTTTTGCAGGAAATATAAAGATTTCAAAGAATGGTTGATTATTGTCCATGCAGATACTGATTGCTCTCCAGCTCTTCCCTGGAGACACCCCCTGCCTGCCCTCTGGATGCAGATCAAGTCATTTGTGCAGGACATCCACAATGAATTTTTCTCTATTTTTTTACATGTGTGATTATGAAAACACTGGCATGACAATCTCCATTTTCAGAGCTCTGTGTCAAGAAGGAAAGCATCAGGCTTGAAAGATGATCAAACTTACAACAGTTTGAAGAACTCTTACAAGCTATATAACGATCGAGAGAAAAACACACACACACAAAAAGCAGCACATGATGGAGTGAAGCTCCAAGCCAGGCAGTCAAGCTGGGAGTCTCCCACACTGCAACAACACTCACTGCCAACAAGTCACAGGTGTAGTACACAGGAGCAGGTGAAAAAAATAAAATGCAACTGTGAGGGGTGTGATAATGGTTTGGGGCCATAACACATCCAGTCTACAGTGCCATTGTGCATCTGTTATGGATTTAGATGTTTTCTATCAGCCATTTACAAATATAGTGTCTATGTGCATGAGCACGTACCCCTAAAAGCCATATGTTATACAAAGGTTAAGAAATGGCCTAACAAGGCTGGTGATGCCCATCACCCTCAGGTGAAATTCATAAGCCTTCTGCAGCATTACACAGAGACTGGGACTCTGATGAAAGGCTACAAAGCCTGTCTCTCCCCCCTTCCAAATGCCATTGAAATGAACAGAAACCATTCCTCAAATAATTTCAATAATAATGATGGAGATAATAGATTCATGTGACAATCAGCCAACATGAAAATTAACTGGTAATTAGCCATTGGGTGACCTATTAATCCAAATATTTTTTCTCAGGGTGTGGGGGATCCTTCAGATCCAGGTAAGAGCCCAGGTAGTTTCTTTCTGCCTCTCCCCACCTCTGTTCAGGTCTATCACCCCTTCAGGCATTGTCTCATTCCAGGCCCAGAGATCAGGGTCATGGCTGGGGACCACTGGAACTGTGTCCCTTCCTCCCCATTCTCTCTCCTTTTCCCTTTACAGAGCAGGGCTGGGAAACAAGAGAAGTGATGCTTCCACTGACTGCCAACATGCACAGCTTGCCAGACCAAAACTAAAACTCAGATTCAGGCATTAACTTGAAGCAAAGGTTTGTCTCACATTTGAACATATATATAAAAAAAGGCAAAACAAAACCTCCAAATTGCTACAAACAGAAGCTGGAATGTCTAAATATTTACGAAATACCATCTGCGGCAATCTTTTTTCACTGTCTTGCATCTTTTGAATTCAAACTGGTCCAAAAATAAATCTCTCAACTGTTATTGCTCATTACATACCCATAAGCACACACATGTATGTGCACAGGTACTACTTCCCTTTAACAGCAATCTATAAGGATAAAAATCTTTATGCCTTGACTTTATAAAGGGATTACTTTAGGCAGAGGACACAAGACGACCCTTGCTTTAGCCATTGGAGATTATGCTCTCTACAGAAAGCTGTGAGCCTTAAATTGGTGCTGCTCTAATCCTAAACTGGAGAGGCATTCAAGGGATGCCATGACCCAGAAGAGCAAGCAGAAAAAAAATAAATTAGGAAAAAAAAAAAGGTACACTGAAGGAGGAGGGTGAGAAAGGAAAGTGAAAAAGAAAGAAAGGAGAGCAAACTTGCTTTATAGGATAAAACTATTTTTAATTTTAATTTCTGGTTGCTACTTTCCCTTTGCTATCAGACTCTAAGGAAAAATCACCTTTGCACCCCCTTGCAGTTTGTATGTGCTTATTTTTAGAACTGTTTGACAATTATCCAAGGGTCTAAGACTAACAGATGGCCTGTCTTGAAGCCTCATATGTTCACTAGTTTGCACTTCTGACAAACAGTAAATGTACTCAAGAGTGTGCCATAAACAGGGCTGAATGAATACTCAGAACACAATTTAGTTAATACACTTCATTAAAACTGATAGTGGTAACCAATGTTTCCCATAAAACCAGGTGTTAATTGCCCTTCCAGTTGTTTCAGGTAACTTACCCAGTGACATTTATATGTTTAGATCATAGTTTTTCAGGCAGCACAGTACTACTTCTTTCCTTTCCCTTGGTATTTCACCCACTACATAAAATGCTTGTAACAAGTGAACTCCAAGTTATCATGGTATGCAATAAAAAAAAAAAAATTTCAGGCAAGACAGGTTCACATGTCCCTTCTTTATTTGAAGAGTCCCTTGAAATGGAGGCAGAGGCAAACGAAAGGTGGCACATCCTTTGTGAAAGGCAGCGGCTGCCTGTGTTACAGCTTCCTTCATCTCTGAGCATCTGATAACTTGCCATACGTCAGTCAGTCCCTGTGTCAGCACACTTTGAGATGGCACTTCAACAAATGCAGGTAGAAAGCTGTCCTTTACAAGTTATTGAACCAGGAAAAAAAAAAAAAAATCATTTTGAGTGTCTAAGAAAATATGCCTGGAGGTTTGGTGTCTGCTGAAAAGCGAAGCTGCCCGTTTCCAATGGAAATAGCTGCTTCTGAGTTACTCTGATGCTTGCACGTGATTACTCCAGGGGTAAATGCACCTTTCACTGGTACTGGGACACACAAATACTCATCTGTGGCAGGACTGAGCTGCCCCTGGGGCTCAGTACTGGGAAGGATGAGCAGCTTCCCTCAGTCCTGCTCACCCGGGGGACCACTCAGCCATCCCCAGAAACCTGCCCGGCTCCTCTGGTGAGCAGCACCTGGCGCTTCACCTGCATTCAAGGGAAGGTTCAGTATTGCAACATTTACAGGGGAACGCCGTTCCACACGTGCCTGCCCAAACGCTGGCTGCTTTTCCTTAACAGCTCCGGGTGTGCAGAGCCCGCCCAGCCCCGCCGCCTTTGTTCTGCGCCGGGCCGGCCCCCGCCGCAGCTCCGCACG
Organism: Muscicapa striata striata; assembly: GCA_030060385.1. Classification (NCBI taxonomy): domain Eukaryota; kingdom Metazoa; phylum Chordata; class Aves; order Passeriformes; family Muscicapidae; genus Muscicapa; species Muscicapa striata. Next base: position 4,797,032 of record JAREIS010000057.1, on the reverse strand, counting down.
GCACTGCTCCTCTTTGAGCCCATCCTTAAATTTTCATAGGCGTTTCTGGTTATTCTGGTTTGGAAATTTACCTTTCCCTACAAATACCTTCCTTGGAGTTATTCTTCCCGGCACCAGCTTCTTCTCATACCAGCTAAGAATTATTAGATGATTTATTAATTTAATTTCTCTTCTAATTCAGGTTGTTTAGTTCTAATCAGACTTTGAACACTCACCTAACATGCTTTCCCCCTTCCACTTGAGACTAATAATTCTCTAATAATTCTTCTAGACCTGCCATCTGTATTCGTCTCTAAAACTCAGAATAAACCGAGTTGAGCCTATTACAAGTGAACTCCAAGCACAGCCTAAGCCTGTCACAGCCTTTTGTATTCTGTTAAATGCCTCACCGAAAAGTCTACACACTTCTTCCAAAAACACTGGGTAAAATGCTGAAGCACAAAAGCAAACTGAAGCCTTTGGGAAAATCTCCTTACCACAGCACTTTGGAAATAAAAAGCACAGAGGAATACATTATTAAGAGATAACCAGAGTCTTCTGTTACAGAAACTAGCTGTAAACACACCGTGATTCACTGAGGCACCCAATGAAACCAGGGAGCTAATAATACCTGTCCTGGGGGACCGCACGCTCCTGAGAGTTTCACTCAGAAATGCAAATTTATCAGCATACTTATAACTTCTAGTCTCTAGTATGCCATACACAAGATCAAAAATAAGGGAAGAACCTTACACTTCCTAAATATAAAGTGAGAGGGACAAATTTAATTACTGTTGTCAGAAGTGCATGAAACCATCATATTTTTAGAATACCTTCACTCCTTCCTCATTCCCACTGTTACTCTCTGACTGGATTCCAGAGCCATTTCTGATCCCAAAGTAGGAAATGTTTTGCAGGATCCCAGCACAGTGCTTTGCCTGGGCTTGGTCAGTCCATGTTTTTCTGGTCCCATGGACACTCGGGATCACAGCCACCCCTGCACCCCCATGACGTGTCACAAACCTGGCCTGCAGCAGCACAGATGTCCTGTGCCCTGTGCCCAGCTTTGAACTGACCCTCCAAAGCTGTCCTCAAGAATGCAAACAGCCATTTCCTGTCTGTTTTCAAGCCTATGCCACAGTAATCAGAGAAATCATCTCCCCTGCCCACAGGGACACTCCTTTGCCTGTGCTACACCAAAAACCCCAATGCACACCCCAGTGCTGACCTGTTTGCAGTCTACTTACAGGTCCTACTCAGGGAAGCCAAAATAATTTTCAAGAGGTAAACCATTTTCCAGGAATCTCTCTTAGGTTTTCCTCTCAAAAGCACAAATTGTTGATTTCTTAGAAACCAATCCAAATCTTATCTCATTAATCTCTCCTTGATCTAAGGTAAATCATAGTGCATAAGCCAGTTAATTGTGCATTTCTGTGAGGGCTGGAGTCATCATTATGGAACACTTTGTGACTTCTCTAAACACCAAATGATTTCCTAGTTGGGTCTTTATTATAGGACCAGGACAGTGTCTTTTCAAAAAATACTTAGAGCAAAAGAGAAACACTTTACATAGCACCTTTAGAAGTTAAAATGCATAGGGCAAAACTTTACTGAGTGACTGTTTCCATGGGAATATAAATCAACAAAAGCCAGGAAATTGAGAGTTGAACCTAAAACTTGCTCTTCTGTTCTCTGGTGTGGCAAGGATCACTAAAGACCATCTGATTACTTTTTGTTGCTTTTTTCCCTGCACCAGGTAGGTATTCCTGGTACTAAGGACAGGTGTAAACCAGTTTCTGTCTTAATGGTGAATTTTATTGCAAACATTATCGGGGCAGGTCTCACATCCATAACTTAGGCAACGTCCTCCACTGAATGATGGGGGCTGCAGCTGAACCAAGTTCCTTGGGACAAATAAGTGAGTGTGGACAGCCAGACTTGACACAAGCAACACCTGCCTGCAACAGGACCACAGCTCTTCGACCAGTAATTCCTTTAAGAAGCTAAATTAAAGTGAAATTCTCTGTAATGGAATACTGATCTGATAAATTGTACTGCTTTTTGTTATGGATACCCTTTTTTAGAGGCAGATAAATATTCCTGTCACGTGGCACCCACACATTGCTCGGGCTGACAAAACGGCTGGTCAGTGACCTGTTGCCTTGGACATAATGGTTGTTATTGCTGGTTTCTAATTTCAAAAGGGGAATAAAAATCCTCCAGTCCAAGCAGCTCTGCTATAAAATAGCAAGGCCAGAGTTACAGACATGCTTTACATGCTGCCCCATTAGTGTAGATGCCACCAGCAGAGCAGAAATCTGCAGACAGGATTGTGCTCAGCCCACTGCCCACTGCCACAAGGAATTAACCCTGGAGGAGCTAGGAGTGTGAAAGAGCCATGCCAAATTTGTTCCTGTAAGTAAAAGAGGGGCCAAAATATCACCAACGTGAGCTGTTTCCTCCAAGACATCATAGGACAAAACAGCAATTGCAGTGGTATGTGTGTGAAACAACTGGGTTAAATGGGATTTTCCAGCCATTGCAACTCCATTACAACAGTGTCACCAGTCTCAGGAAAATCTGCCTTTTAAACAGCAAGATGCCATGTCTTAAACAATCCTGATTTCGTGCAAAGACTAAGAGCATGTGCCAGCCCCAAAGGAGGACACATTTTTCAGAAGTAAATATGTTCTAAACAACCTCACTGCTCCTTTTGGAGACACAATAATGTAACATACCGATGACAGATATGCCACACACAGCCAAACCTCAGTGCCCATGGCAATTTATTCAGGTTTAACTGTGCAGCAGAAACAAATGAGGAGGCTGGGTGGTCAGGCAGGAGCTCTCCCCCAGGGCTGGCATGGTGTGGGCAGTGCTTTGGCCATTCCTGCTCAGTACAAAGCTGGGGCAATGGGGTTCAGGGGACAGGCTCTGCACAGAGGTGACCTCTGGGTGTCCATACTGCCTGCCCAGGATATGGCAGAGAAGACACACAACACTCTGCAGTGCATCAGCTCACGCACAGCTGAGTGATAAGCTCAGGACTGCTGCTGCCAAATCTGGTCTGGCTCACACAGAGTTGGGGTGACAGAGCCTCGCTGAACCCAAGCTGACCTTGCACAGAGCCACGAGCTGTCTCTACACTGATCCCATCAGCACATACCATCTCACTCTATCATCTAGATTTTTCCAACAAAGCCCCATCGCCTCACTGAGGATAGACAGTTTAGTATCTCATAAGTTATTCCATTAACATGAAACATGAAGGGAACATTAACAATCCATCCACTGGTGGTCACAGCCCAGGTCAGGTCATTGCACATGTGCATCCAGCCCTGCACCAAACACTCCCATCCCCTTCTCATTTTGCATGAGCAGAACAGGCACAACATGAAAAAAGGCTGTATTCTGAATTGTTTTTTCTTTCTCCTCTGGTCAAAGGGAGGTATAAAACTACTCTCAAAACATAATGTTAAAGCAGGGTATAATTAGGCAAACAACAGTTTATATGATTGAATATACTTCTCTGGAAGGAGCAACAGAAGGAGCAAACAGCAAGGCTGTTCCAGGCTTGTTTTCAAATCCCTGAGATGGGCTGGACCGAGAATACTGACAGCCTTCCTGACATGAAAATGGAGGTGCAGGCAGTGACAGCCCTACACACACAGCCAGGTGCAGAAAAGCAAGTAGACCACTGACTTTCTAACAATTCCTTATCCTTTTGCTGTTCTCAGACCATTTTTTTACCTGGCCACTAATCATGCTTGCTCCATGTATGTGATCTCACAGAAGAATGAGAACAGGTAAGGCAGGGAGGAATTAAAAGGAGTCTCTCTTATGGTCTTTAAACCCCACCCAGGAAAACTGGCCCTTGGGCTGGGGTCCCAGGGCAGGACTCAGCTCTCTCCAGCAGCCAGGGCTGCTGCTCCTGCTGCCTTTCACTGGCTGAGGAGATAAACCCTAGGATTACACCCTAAATCTCTTACTCAGGAAATATGGGGTGCACACAAAGCCTTTTAAGTTTCTTCATGAAATTATTTTTCCAATTCCTTCTAGCAGTAAAAGTGATGGGGCCTACAGCAGCACCACAGCAGTAGGCAACAGCAGTACAGTATCACTCCAGGATTTCCTGTCTGGAGTCTAGGCTTCACATCTGAAATACAGCACACACACAACATTTGTATGACCGAGGAAACACAAGACGCTTGCCACACATTTATTATCTTCCTGGGGAAATGATATAGAGGACAAAAGAGACTATATTTACTCCCTCCCCAGCTGCTTTTACAATCTAATAATTTATTTCTCCTGGACATAAATTTCAGATTTAAACGAAATCCCTGAAACCTAAAGATGCCACATGGTAGAGGCTAGAGGCAGTATTTCTTTCTGTTTTGGAGATGGAGTGCTTAATGCATTGCTCAGTTAACCAGTAGCCTTAAAATTTAAGAGGGAGGGGGTGGAAAGAGACAAGCAATTAGACTGTGGCAGATCCTAGATGCCAATACAGGTGACTGTGATTACTACCTTCATACACAGAGTTAAAAATATCTGGTTATTGAAAATTATTTTCTCAGTCCACAGGGGTTTATCTAGGTTTAGGCTGAGATGTTTATTTTTTCTGCAGCAGCTGTACTGGGGATTCTTTTACAACATTTTCCTTACATAGAAGCTATATATCATTCACATTTCTGAAAGCTGAGGTGCTTTCTATGATGTAAGAAATCTCTGCAATTAGAAACAAACATATTTTTTTTCAGAAAAACAAAATGCATCTCCAAACCCTTCAAGACAGCAACTAAGATAGCAGTGCTCTTAGGGCAAATGTAAAATTACAAGGTATAAATTCATGTTAACTGTTACAAATATATCCATCTGTTCACAGACTAACTAGTGACTGAAACTGATGAGTCCACTGAAATGTAATTTTTGAGTCCATTAGCGTCTGTTCTCTTCTAGTAATAAAGTAAATGCTTTTCAATAACTCTGCTGCTTTTCAATGCCAATTTCCATTTAAGTAGGTTCAGATTCTCTCTAAAAAAACCCCTAAAATTAAAATAGCAAATGCCTTTTCTTTCCAAAGGTCAAACTCAGCTTTTAAAGAACATGCAACATTTCAGCAAGGCAGAGAGGACAAAACTCCAATCAGATAAATGGGCTGTGTAATGATTGAGAACCACGGCTGCCTCAGGTTTCTGAATGGGCTGTAGCATAGAATTTGGCACAGACTGATGTTGAAGCTTATATCTCTTTTACTGCAGACAAGAAATTCACTGAAATATATAAATAATGAATGTGGCTGGGGATCTCTACTGGTACTACTGCTGGTTCTGCAAGATGCACGAGCAGAAACATACACTGCTCCATGTTTTTGTTATTAGGGAATCCTTGTTCTCCAACAATAAACACAGAATATTTTATCTGAAATGGCTTCTGCAGCACATCCAATATAAGTTTCAGCTCTCTAGAAGTGCCAGCAAATTGCAGAAAGATAAGTTACAAAGACGTACCTAATTTGCTGTGATGAATTGTGTGTATGCTTCAGTGATCAAAACTGCAGCTGAGACCTATTATATTTAATGATCTAGACATTTCTTGTGAAAACACTCAGGCATATACTGCTATGTCTGGACAAGCATCCCCATTTTGGTCTTTGCAAGCAAACGAAGAGACTGAACTTTTAAAAGGATGCTGTACAGCACTCTCGATGAGCTCTTTAAAACTGAGGCTAATCAAGCTCCACTATTTTCTTTAAATAAAGCTTATACTCTGCTCTTTCCAGTGCATCATCCCTCTTCCTTTGAAAAACAGTCAGTTCCTCTGCATGCTAGCGACACTTACAGGAGGCAATGGAGCTAGTCTGTGCTCAGACCCCAAACTATGCTCCACAGCAGCTACTACAGCAGCAGAAAATAAATCAAAGGGGCTGGATCAGAGATCTCTTCCCACCAGCAAAGAAAATCTCTGACAAGACATTTCAGAGAGAAAACAAAATTTAAAAAATTATTTGTCTACATGTTACACAAGTATTCTGTTTCTATTTTAAGGACTCTGCCCTGCTTACAAAGGCATGTGTTACCCAGCCCGGCAGGGCCAAGCAGGGGTAGCCGGTTGTGCTGTCCCTGAGGACACTGCTCCTGCACAGCCAGCTGTGCCATGGCCACACTCACAGCCACACAGCTTATGGCCCCTGTGCTCGAGCAGAGGGAGCAGAACAGCAGGGAACAGAGCAGCAGGAAACAGGGCTTCCTACCACCCTCCTGTGGGGACAGGGGTGTCACCTTGTGAAGGACTTTGGAATAAAACGTCTGCTGTTTCCAGGGCTTTATGTCTGGCTCCTCCAAAATTGTCCTGAATGGAAGGGGGTATATTATTCAACCTTGCCTTTCCAAATTTGCAAAACAGGAAAAACAACCTCAGAAAATGTGCTGGTAAACTTAATTAATTCATGATTAAAAGAATCACAGAGACCTGCAGAGAGAATCCACAGAATTTTCTTGCTATACATATCCAAGAGTTCATGCTCTCCCTCCCTGGTCAGTCTGAACCTCTTTCTATCATTCATTGTTCAACAAAACATAGCAAAACATAAACATGTGCTTTTGACTCCAGAAATAAGGATTTCAAAGCGTTGAAATTTTCATTCACCTGAGGAGCTGCTAAATACTATCACAGTGGTAATTTGTGATAGTGTGGTAAAGAATGAAGAAAAGGTATTTGTTAATTGTTGACATAACAAAATTAATTTTCCATCCCTAAACTTTTTCTCATCTCTCCTGTGAGCTCTGATGCAATGTTACTGACTGGCACTGCTGAAATGCCAACTTGCATTTCTCATCCTCAATTTCTCTCTAAATGTCATTAGTAATTGTTATTGCCAGACCAGAGAGTGCAATCTGGTCTTTCTGAAAGAAAATCCATTTCTCATTTCTTCTCCTATGCTTCCTCCTTTTGGTCAGGATGGATGTTTAACAAAGCCTGTGTGCTCTACTTCTAAGAGGACAGGAATGCATTAATGTATCTGGAAGTACAACATTCCTGCTTTATTTATTTACATATAGTATGCCTGGATCCTTATGAATATCAAATTGTATATTCAGAAGGGTCTTCAAAGCACATCTTTCAAGAGCACTAACAAGTCTTAATTGAATAAAGCTAACAAGTAGGGGAAGGGAACACCCTTTAATGTGTGCATACAGACTCCTCTCTGGATGCTTCCATAATTTACCCTTTCTGGTGGGCAGCAATTCTGTCAAATATAAAAGCATATTATATGATTTTCCTCTCTTTTTGCCACATGGAATTCAGTGAGATGTGTAAAGTATTCTAGTTTTGGTCTGGATTAATCCATCACCTTCATTGCCTCAGAAAGTAAAAAGAGGGAAGGTGAGCTTATACATCTGTGTGCAAAGGAAAACCTGCCAGTGTAAAAGGCTGGCTCCTTGCATATCACTATGTGTTGAGCCAGAGATTTGTACAGTTGTGTGCAGCACCTACAAAAATTGGCCTCTGGTACTTAGAGGCAAGTAGCACCTTGGCACATTGAGTCAATTTTAGGGGGAACTCTTTGTCACGAAAGACCTTTAACAGATTTCCCCATAATCAGCACCTTTTACACTTTCATGTCATTATATTTTGTAAGGTATATAAAGGAATTAATTCAAAGCTAAGCTGCATTTCCGTACCCATTTACTAAAGGCATCTTATCTCAAAATAAATAGACATTTGAACATTTCCAGCCAGGAATTGTGCTTTCAATAAACACAATTGATGCATATACATTGTCTCTTGGCGGCTTACACTCCTGCCCATCTGTTGGGATGGCATGGTGCCTGCGCAGAAGTTGGTTGGACCCTTGCCCTAGGGCATAGATGACAGGCATCGACGGGTTTAGCTGGGCAGCCTGAGCAGCAGATCCAAGTGCCATCTCTGCTGGAGGAAGCCCCGTCTGTGTGCCAGCACTGCCACATTGGAACGACATGCCTCCTTACACTTGATCACACATGTTGACACTTGGGTGCGTTTAAGTGCATTAATGACTAAAATGATGCCTTTCACCTGGCTCCCTTCTTTTTTTCCTCCACTCTGCACGGCTGCTGGATTTTCTGCACATGTTAATGTGAAGTTGTGTGCACTTTTCTAGCCAGGGCCTGCCACAGAATGGCCCTAATGTTTAAGAAAGGAAGGAGAGGTTTTTGTTACAGGCCATGCTGCTCCAGTGACAGACATATCTTCATCTCACCTGAGAGATCTTTCTGCCTCTCACTGAAGAGACCTCAGACAGGATAAAGATGCAGCAATATATTGATCAGAACCATCTTTCCAGATGAAAATGCTACACCCTGTCACTATGCCCCACACAGGGCAGTTCAAGATTTCTGCACCATCTTTTGTTGCAGCAGAAGTGGCCAAGCAGTCTGGATTCCATTACTGTTCCAACAGCCCCAGGAAACAGCCCTGCCTTTGTGCAAGGGAAGAAGGTGCTGGCTGACAAACCACACAGAGGTGCGTGAGCATGAACAGCCCTCGCTCTTACATCACCCTCTGTGGATGTCAGGCCCAGGAAACCTCTGGCATCCCCTGCACAGAAACCAAACTGCAGCTGCTGCAGACCCAGCACCAGCCCCACATAGTCTGCAATGGTGTTTGTTAGCTTTGGCCCTTATCAGAGCCTGTTCCTAACCCTAAATTTTCAAACAGCCACGTATTCCTCTTCCTCCTCTGAATTTAAAAACACACATTGTAAACCAGAGACCTTATAGGTGAAAACTCTTCCCTACTGTGAAAACAGATCACAGATAAAACTTGTGGTTTTGCAGTCCATAAAGAATGTTCAGGCAGGCAGACTCAACATGATGGGTATGTGCCTACAGCACTTTTAATTTTTAATTATTGTTAGTTATAATTATCTGACTGCGTCTGAATGAAACCCAGCAATATGGCTGGAATAGATTTTGGTAGTCTTGTAATTTATTAGCTTTGTAACTACTAATAATTAAAATTTAACAATACTCCAAGCACCATAGCAATATTTTTTTTAAGAAACGCTAGCCAAATCTTCTAAGATAACTGACTAGGTCACTTTCGTGATTTTAAAGAAGGAATGTCATTTTTAAAATTTAAAAAATTAAAAAATAAAAGTACGAAAGAAGGAAAAATAGCTAATAGGTTCTTAAAAGCCTGTCAAAAAGCGAAATGCAAAGACAAAAAATCTGTTCTAAAAGGAAAAAAAAAGGATATTACCTGCAGAAAGTTAATTTTACACATGATTTTTTGTGTATTTTGTATGAAATTTAGAAAGAGCTCATAGTATGTTTTCAGTAAGAAGCTCTTGGTGTTTGCCATCTAAGCCACACTAAGTCCTGAAGTGCAGCAGAAGTTACATCAGGTGAAAGCACTGCCTTGAGATAGAGCCCCATTTCAGGTCCCATTTGCCCTGCCATACACACACTCTCAAGGAGAATAATTTCCTGCAACTTCCTCAAGATACTATGGAATTGCCTTTCTCTTACTGCCTGAATTGACACTGGAGTCCAGAAACACTGAGATACTGCACTGTTGCAGGCACAAAGGACTGGTTGGAAGAAAAATTTTACTTCTACTTAAGTAAGCTTTCTTATACCCCCAGAAAGTAGGTAAAGTCCATTTTTCAAATGGGAGCTGAAGAAATGGCTTGGTACAGACTTAAAATTGCTTAAGCCTTTCTTCAGTGCTCCATTGGGGGTGAAGTGAGCCCTTGGACACAGCCCTGCAGGCTCACCTGTGGCAGGTGGCTGACAGCCCAGCCAAAAGACTCCATGCTTCAGAGGACACTCTTGTGCCCAGATGGCCCCAAGGACCACTGGCATGAGCAGCTGGAGATGTTGCTGCCCACTGCCCCCTCCCAGGGAGGCCAGCACAGGCACGGAGCAGCTCCTCTGTGTCCCCCACTGAGCCACATCAGACCACGGGGCAGCTCGCTGTGCTGCTCCCTCACCTGGGCAGGTCCCAGTCCCCTACAGGAGGCACATCTAACATCAAGATGACATTAAAAGCAGACTTAAAAAGAGAAAACCTGCTTAGGGCTTGATCTGCTGTAATCAGCAGAAAGAATCCCAAGGACTTTGATGTGGACCAAATCAAGCCCCTGGAGGACATTCATGGTAAATCATTATTAATATAATGAGTGCAATTTCTGTGCAGCAGCTCATTCCTGTTTATGGATATATGAAAATTGCTAGCTTTTCACATAAAATAAAATGAGATGGGAGACAGACCACAGTGTTAGCCAATGAGCCATAGTAGCTCCTTTTGATATGTGTACGTCTAAAAATCTGGGCATTTAAAATGACAGCACATTCCTCCAGTGAAGCTCTCTTAATTTAGTGGCTTGACATATCTCCAAATCTGAGCAGAAAAGAAAGCCCTTTATTCATAGCAGGCAATAAAACACCTGAACACCTGTGCTAGGAAAGACCTGGCAGGTACCCTGCTCCCTTGGTACCTGGATTATTTGCGCATTGTTTATTACATCCCTTGCCTTAGTTTTCATCAATTGTAATCATTTAGGAGGAAACAGTATGATTAACAGTACACAAGCAAACAGCAGGAATTAATCCTTTAAATACAAATACTTCACCGGTTATGTGATGGCTCCTTGGAAAAGCAGTGTGGCAAAAGAGCACACACAGAAATCCTCCTCAAGTTTTCTCTGAAAACCATTGCTCAGTCACAATTTGCTTCATACAATTCTTGATACAAACAACTGAGGAGGGATCTTTCCTTTCTGTGAATCACATCACAAATATCTCTCAGTATCCATTATGCATCATCATTTCTGACCCATCTTTGAGGCTGGCAGGGTTTCCTGCTATGTTCTAAATTGCAAAGATCAAAATTTCATTCGCCAAAGAGCAAGCTCATCTGCCATGTCCTAGTGCCCATGGCTCCGGCTGCCTCTGAGGAGCTAGAGCAGCAGCTCCTGGAGATGGGGATCTGTCTGAAAGGGCTCCTTCTGCCCCACATGTAAGGAAACCCCAAGCCTCCACCTCTACATTTGTTCCAGTGAGCATGTTTCAGTAGGGGGAATGAAATGCCATGGCCTTAGTGTCTTATGTATGAGCTATAAATTCACTCTTTTTCCAGGAGAATTACATGATATTCATAGCTGTCAATTGTACAAAGTGAGGATGTGAAAAAACACAGAGCTGCCAGCCTTTCCTCTTCTGCCCTAAGGGTGTGTGGGGTTATAACACATACTCTTTCCTTTATGTTTCATGCTGAACCTTCCCGTGTTTTCTTTCCCTATTTCCAGTGAGATAAGGTAAGCAGTTAAGCAGCATTCTCTTTTCTTTTCTCGTGGCAATATCATCAAAGTAACGTCACCGACTCATTGCTCCAGATTCTCACCAAAATTCCCACCAAAATCCCCACCATATATAAAGCAAGTTCAGTTCCTAAGCCTTGGTTCTACAGCTCCATCAGATGGTGTAAACTTCAAAGCAAAAACTTATATTAAAATACAACTACTAGTTCAGCAGCAGAAGAGGGTTTGATCACTTCCAGAGCATTAAGCTACCAAAGCAGTATTGCACCAGCCCCTAGAAGTACATTTACAGCAGTATTTACAGTTTCTCATCACGTGGCACACATGGTGTTTACCCTGTTTGAAAAAAGTGTTCAAAAATCAGCAGGGCTAGTTCATCCCAGTCTGTGACATCTCTAAAAGTTATTTTTTCCCTTTGCTCCCTGTCTTTTCCTGCACCTTCCTTGTTTTTCCTGCTTTCTACAAGCACCCCACTCTGAATTTCTTCTTGAAATAGCTGAATGCTCAATTTTTTAAAAAGTATTTTCAGTGGTTTCATTTGAAAATACAAAGAAGGAAAACAGCACGTAGGTTCAGATTTTGATACCAGTTATTTCATGCCAGTAGGAAAGCAAGTTCAGAACTGAACAGTCAAATTCAGCAAGTGGAACCCCTTGATGGAGGCTGATTTGCCCACATAAGACGATTGCACAGTTAAAGACACAGAAAGGTTTATGCAGATTTAACCCTAAGTAGCAGTTGAACAAGTGGTTCACTAAAATAATACTAAATCTTCATTACTTGACAAGAATATAACCAACAGTTGAGGAATTTAGAGCAGGCAGCTTACACACCAGAAACTAATGAGATAATCATGCCAAGGCAGACTGGTTCAAAAGTCTTAAGCATTTCTAACTGATTTATACACACATTTTGTGTCCTCCTTGGCTCCAATATTTGCATTAGTAAATTCCCTGGCATAAAGTAAACACACATTTCTGAGTCACTACTGAAATAAAGACTAAAACTGTGCAGTTAAGTATTGAATTTTCATTCAGCCAACATCATTCAAAACTACTCATGTAATTATTATGAATTATTATAAGCAGAAAAATTTTGAGTGCAGAAAAATACTGCATAAAAACTGAAAAAATTCCAATCCTAATTTGTATGATTAAAGCTGACATTTGCAGCAATTGTGCAATGCACAAAACTTCAGAATTGAAACACTATGTAATTAAAATCTGTAATTGCAAAAACCAGGCTGCTTAGACTATAATTTAACCAGGTTCTCTTTATTTGATCATCTGATTCTAAAGGTTAATGCAGTGGCCTAGGAAGCCAGTGTTCCCATTTTAATTGTGCTGGCATTTTGACCAAACACCACTTTAAGGGAGATATGGGAGGAAAAATCAAAGCTGTCTTTTCAAGCCACTGCTGCCTTCATAAAACGTTCATAGTGAGAACACACAAACCCAAAATCTGCTGACTTTATTAAAATATTAACAAGGTATAGTTAAAACTTTTGTACACTTATGCAAATCAGGTCGCTAGAACAAGGGAAAGGCGGGTCCCCTGGGAGAAAAAAAAATAAAATCAACAAAGTGAAAAGATCAGCCATCCTTCCACAGCATGACAGCACAACACAAGAGGCAGCAGCTTGGGAATTCAGCAAGATAAATAAAAACCCTCCAAAGTTTAAGTAATCATGGTTTATAAAGCTAATACATTTAAATGAGGCATATGGTACCATTCTATAAAAAGACCACCTTTCCCAGGGAATGGGAGGGGTGATTTTGGTGACCATGCTGCACAGGTGAGATAGGTGTGAGGAGGCCAGCCAGGCTGGGCACCTCCCCACAAGCTCTCTGGCAGGGCAGGCTCTGGTGCTCCACTGCCCAAGAGGTACCAAGCACACACACCATGGAGCTTCAGTGCCTGTGTGGGTTTAACACCAAGGTATTGGTGGGATTTAACCCCCAGCCTCCCTGCCATGGCTCCAAGGAGGCTTCTGGGGCCAGAGCTCCAAGCATGCCTGCAGCAGCGTGCCCAGGTCAGGGTCCAGCCTCTCCAGAAGGATTTGTGCCCCTGGGAATGGGTGTGAGCCAAGCACTGGCTCTGTGGAGGCTACAACTGCTGCAGCCCCCAGGGCTGCCAGGGAAAGAAAGGAGTGTGCAAGGCCTGGTTTGCAGAGCCACAGCTTGGCACTGTGCTACTGCCTGGGAGGAGCCTCCACTCGAGCATCATGTTGAGCTGCACCCATGCTTTCTAATACCTCAGCTGGGAAATTTCCTTTACTTGTGATTTAGCAGTGGGGAAGGGGATGGGGCAGCTACCATTTGCTTAGTCTTTGTATGTTAATCAGTCCTTAAATTATTAATGGAGAAAAAGAAATTATTTACAAGGTGTTTGACGTAGACATGTAAGGATGTAGAAACACTACTGTCAAGAGAAATACTCATAAATCAAGATATCTGTCTTGTCTTATTTATTTATTTATTCCAGCCATGCTCAGAGACCCTTTTCTCCTCCAGGCACCCAGGGAGGCAGGAGAAGACTGAGAGACTGTTTAAGGGCAGAAGAGACCATATCAAGGTTAGGCACCTTTTCTAAATGCTGCACAAGGGTGACAGTTGCACAAAGAAATTGACAGCTTTAGCTTTGTTTTTACTCCTGTTGTAAACATACCTGAAGCTCTGTTTGAAAGAAGAACTTCTGTGGGCACTGGGAACAGTCATAAATTTTGTCTTCCTGCCCGTGCACTGCAAAGATGTGCTGCTGCAGTTTGTTTGCCTGTACAAAAACTGAAACAACACAGTACAGTTAGTTAAAATTGCTTCATACAAGGCACCTCGTCTTGAACTGCACTTCAGAGTCTCTGCAATTGTAAAAGGTCCAAAGATATCTGCCAGAGAAGTGCCGATACACTTGGTTCAGCAGAATTTCCTTACAAGTAGTCAATTTAGAGTCTCCAGGCTGACAGTCAGCTTACTTCTAACAGACTTTACATCCTGTATGGATTTTTGATATTTCACATAAAGCTAACACTGTCCACAGGTAACTGGAAGGACTCATTCATCAGACCAAAGAGAGGACGTCACTGTTCCCGTGGGGAGCTCTGGGCCCATGGCAGGTGCATCAGATGCATTTTTAATGCAGGACAACTGGGCCAGGAGAAGCCTTGATGGCTGGTCTGGAAGACACGTGGCCCAGAACAGCACTTCTGTCAGAAATGTGAGTCTGAAAGGGAAGGCTAGCCACAATTTTAGATCTTTTAAATAGATTGTCCATTCAGTATAAAAGAAAAGAATTATTCTTTAACATCACAAATATCACAGCATCTGCATTATGATTCTGGATTGACAATTATTTTGACTTTACCAAGGGAAATTTTGAAGTGGAATATACTGAACCACAGCTTTAGCTGGTAAAAAAAATATCTATATCTTATTTAATTTTTGTCTCACTTTACATGAATGGTCATCTGTATGTGAAAATGCCTTCTTCAGCAGAATTTAACAAATGCATCCAAATTTTTTTACAGCACATTTCAGAAAGGATAAATCAATTTCAAGCTCACACAAAAACCAGTTTCCCAAATCATGGGCCAAACCCTAAAGAATGTAGGTTCACCTTATTCCCACCAAAGTTAAAGGAACAGCAGGTGCTGCCATGCCCCTTTACTGAAAAGAGGCCCACAGTGACACCTACATGATCCTTATCTCTCAAACAGATTGGAAATGCAGATGTTAACTACTCTGTTGAAGAGAGTATAAAAAAAGCAGCCTTTAGCATGCACCCTGCAGATCCTGGGAAAGCAAGAATCACCCATGATCATTTGCACTGATGACACAGCTTAAATGATCTACAGAGAAGGAATGCCTAGCAGGGTCTCAGACAGGAGTTAGAAATGTGCTACCGTAAGAAAACTGGGCTTAAAAAAAATCTCTGAGAGAGCAGCTGGCAAAACCATAGAGTTGAACAATTTGGTCTTATCAAACCTTTGCACCCCTTTTCTCAGCACTGCAAGCAGACCATGAACCACCCAGCCTTTAAAGAGTCCTTGCTCAGGTGAATAAGGGCTTGCAAGAGCAGGTTCATCCTTTACAAGTCCTGCACTTGGAGCCACACAGCACCTTTGAGCCACAAGGCACAGCGTAAATGTTTGGAATGGTGGGGGCCACGCAGAGCTTGCTGCATGTGGCAGTTCTGCTCGGTGTCAAACGCCACAGAGCTGCTCGGCAGAGCGAGCCCCAGCTTCAGACAGAGGATATTTGAACATTTCCAAGCACAGTATTTCTTTTTCCCAGGGAAAGGAATACAGTATTTTACAAATCCCCCGAGTGTCATTTCTGGATCTAGCCATGCACGCTGAGGCTTGTCTTGGCCTCCCTGTCTTACCTGTGAAACAAACAGGGCATTTGAATGTGCCTCCCATCCCCTCAAAGCTGTGCTCAATCAGGTGACACAGGAGCTTTGCCGGAGAGTCAAACATCTGGTTACACAGCTTGCACTCATGATTGATGCCTTCCTCTGCAAGGTTCAAATGATACAACTTGTTAGTGACACAGCACATTAGCGTCGGGGAGGCAGCAGCAGTGGGTGGGGAGCGCCTGTGGTGGCACACAGGGCTCCAGGACCCCCAGGACCCCCAGGACCCCCAGGACCCCCAGCCCCAGAGCAGGAGCAGCTGCTGGTTCAGGGGTGCAGCCCCCACATTTTGGGAACCCGCGCGGGGCTCCCGGGCTCCCAACAAGGCGGCACAGCCCTGCCACAAAGGGGGAGCAGCCCTGCTCTGGGTACAGGGTATTAAAGAGTCAAACTAAAAGTACTGCAATAGTGTGAATTCAACCACCAACGCTGACAGGGAGCTGAGGTGATGTCTTCACCTCAGAGTGCACTGCAAACACACAGGAGAGGAGAGAACTGTTGGACAATAGAGGAGCTGAGAGCAGTGTGTTGGTGTAAATTTTTTGGTATCTCTTGGATTTTTACAAGGTGAAGAGAGAACCACTGAAGGTATTTAAACATAATCTCAAAGCGTAATTTCCTTGTCATGTATCTTAAGCATTGAATACACAAGGCTCATTTTAAATGCCTCTATATTCTAACTCAACCCAGTGAAAAAGCAATAATTATTACTCTTGGTTCAAGCCTACCACTTTTGCAAGATGATATGCCTCTCTGTTTACTGAAGTTTGTGGTTCTGGTTGCAGTTGAGCTTTTTTTTTTTTTTTTGAGGTATTGAAGTAATATTAAAGCAATTTTCACACACAAAGCTAAACAGTCCTCTGTTTTTCTTGAAGAGAGGGAGGGCAAAATTTTAGAAAACATAGCATACAGTTTACAAAAATTGGAAACTACCTAAAAAGTTTTAATATTGTGGCTAGTTTTTGCAAATACTCTCTGAAAATGTGTCTTTCCCTCACTGTGGCAGCACATGAAAACATATTTTAAAAACAGAACAAATATTTTCTTTTGTTCTACACTCAGCTTTATTTTTACATCTGCAAATATCAACGATTTTTAGTTCCAAGGTCTCTAAGAAATTACTACTCCATGAACCAATTCTTGCCAAATGTATTGTATGAATAATGTGAGCCTCAGAAGCATGGTTTTTACTTACAGTTGCTTCAAATTAGCTTTTTCTCTCTTTAAAGGGGCTAAACAGAAGGGAAGTATTGCTACCTGTGAAACCTTTGGTACTGCCAGGATCCCAAGGCTGCCCGTGCTGCCTGGAGGCTGGGTGGGCTCTGGAGCCCGTGGGGCAGTGGGTGCTCACAGGGAGTGCTGGCACCAGAGCTGCTGGGGAATGGGGAGGCAGCATGGGGACAAGTAAACAGGTGGGTTGGGAAGGAGATAAAAAGAAAAAAAGAAAAAAAAAGCTAGGAACAGAAAGATGAAAGGGCTGGTAGCTCCGTGGCAGCAGCTGTATGGATTCCCTCGGGAGCCACAAGCAGGCACTGGGATATTTCTGGGACGCCAGGAGGTTTGCGATGCTCTGCTCGCACAGCCTCCACGGGCCGGCATCCTGCCCTCTCCAACGTGCAGCTTTCCAAACCAGGCCCTCTCCACCCACTCTGGCCTAAGGCTGCATTCTCCCATCAGACCCTTGCCTGAAAAGTTCTGGCTTTGTGTGAATTTTGCAACCTGCTCCAGAGGAGAGAAGAGATGGGGAAGGGACATGAGCCTCATGCTGAGCATGCCCAGCCACACCGCTGTGTACAGCAACCAAATGCTGCAATAAACCTGCAGAGGACAAAGCAGGAACTGGGGGGAGTGGAACAAATACCTTCTACGAATAAATCAGAGAAATCATGTTTGACATTAATTTTCCACCCTCTACATACTGGGTATTTGGAAAACAGTGATTCATGTACAGCCTATGGTCCTGTGTGAGCACATGTGTTCATAAATACAGATAGACACATACTGATGACTAGACAACTGCTCCTTTTCCAGCCTAAATATCTATAATTTGAGTAAAACTAAAAAAAAAAAAGAAGAAAAACAAACAATGCTCAGCATTTCAGTTAAATTCAGTTATATTCTTACAAGCTTGGTATGTTTAATTAGGTAACAGAGATTTGTGTATTTTCTTGGCTGATCCCTGCAGTATTTTAAATAGTTAAACCCATAACAAACAAACTAAAACTAGAATGAAAAATAATAAAACATAATGGGTTCCTGCAGATCTGGAAATTTATCCCACTCGAGGCAAGACCTTTTGATTTGCAAATCCACTTCTGAATTATAAGGCCTTCTCCTCACCGGTGGGGGTTTTTATTCCACTCCCACAGGAGTCCATTATGTATTTCTTGTGTCTATAAAACCATCCAGAAAGAAAAGAAGAGGGAAAAAGTACCATGGTTAGCATGACAAACGTTTCTCTTTTCATGCGTGTATATTCAAAATATGAAAATGCCCAAAGATATAGATAGAATTGCTGCTATAATCACTCTCTCCTCTATGGCATTTTACAGCATATTATTTTACACAGAAACATAGCACATGTATAGGGATACTCAGTCACCTTTGGAGAATAACTTGCTTGAATTATATAAGTTCATATAGGTACATGCAAGGAGGCTTTTTGACAACGAGGTGTGACAGTCAGTCAAATGTGTGGTGCTGGGCATTAGCAACAGCAAACATATCATCATTTCCCTCATTCTTATTCGCCCTTTTTTTTTCCTAGCGTGACAACCATCTATGAGAGACCTACATAACTCAAGTGAATTATGCAGCCCCTCTCATTTGTAAAATAAAATGCAGATTTTTACAGTTTGTTATGCTAGATCGTCTCCCATTTCTTCGTAAGTGTATCTGTGGAGGGATCAGTTGATTACAGGACTAAACAAGCAATGCACGGCAAACAAGAATCTTGGGTTTCTTGCCTTTTTTTCCTGAGCTCAAAATAATAAGCATTAATTTTACACTTCATTTCTCAAAAAAATAATAGGATGTGCTCTTGTTTAAAACAAGCAGGCCTGCTGGATTCTGTCAGGCTGAAACTATGTCAGGCCAAAAGAGGAACAGAGCGCTTTGTGTAAAAGTATCATGGGGAGATGATAGTATCCTGTAATGTTTTCAGTACCTACTTTTGTCTCCAAAAGCATTTGATCCCTGGCAGACACATACTTATTTCCATACTGGTCTTGAGGGAAGCCAGTAGGAATGAGTGCTGATTATCTGAATCCTGAAGGTGAAACCTGGGTGGTGCCCACTGATGTCAAAGGCAGGCATTTGTATAAATTTGGAGGTACATAATTTACTGCCTGTTAGGGAGGATTAGTGGGCTGCGCAGAGCCAGCTGAACCACGCTGGCGGAGCACGTTGCTCATTGTTCCCAAGTTCGGCTGCGCTTGCAGGAGAGTTTTAAATATGTTGATAGGGTGTTTAGTAGCACTTACACTGCCATCCTGCCCATTTTAGAGTGGGAATATGCTTCTCCATAAAGCTATTTCTGCTGCAGCAATGTGCATTTAATACATATTACAATGAGTCTCTAAGCCTCTAAGAGAACCGACACCAGCAGCCTCCTGGCGAGGATGCAGTATAATTAATAATGCTGTATTAAACCCATTTACTGTATCAGCTGCATTTCTAATTATAACTATATTAATGGCAGTGTAAAAGTACACTTTAACACTGTCGTGTACAGACACATAATACCAACAACAAGTAGAAGATTTGAACACCAAAAATCAAGACGGCATTGTCTTTACTGATAGTTAAAACTTCTCTCTTCAACTTGATTTAATAAAGCAAAAATTTTCCCTTATGGAATAACTGCAATAGTCCTAATTTGAGAGATCATGTAAGACAATCTGATGCTTGTTGCTGACAACATGTACATCCCACACTATAGTTTTCCAGACCAGTATATTTCTACTCTATTGCAGCAAATTAAGCCAATAAAGGGGAATTTCTTCCCTGTACTCAGATGTTCACATCCATGAGTTAACTGTGCTTTCAATGAACTTTGAAATACTGTGATTCAGTGTAACAAAGCATTAATATGGTGTGTTCACAGAGAACCTTCCTCTGTCCATTAGGTCATAAATTTGGTAGAATTAAATGGGCCATGTGCTCTAATTATGGTAGAAATAAATAGAAATTGGAATGAACACAGGGAAATAAAATGAAAACTGCATGGAACTATTCTGTTTATGCAATTCATTTCACAGTAAATAAGAAATCAAAGGGAAAAATTTATAATGTAAGAGAAGAATGAGCTTCCCCAGCAATTTTTTCCATGTGGCTATGAAGGAGCAAGGGGCTGGAACCAGGGTAGAATAGCAGTGATGGACATCCCCCTCAAACACAAAGCCTGCAGAGAACCACTTTGATCCTTCATCTGCTTGGCACCACTCCACCACTGGTTTTCATTAGAAACAATCCAAGGATGGAAGTAAAACCAAGGTCTGAGAACATGCTGCAAACTGCTCCAAGGGGATGGCAAATTTGCAGATGCTCACACTGGATGAAGATGATGTCTGCTGTACAGTCGACATTCCCTCCTCGCCATTGCTGCCTAAACCCATGACCTGCTACACAAACCGTTTGGACCACATTGCTCCACTGCATTTCTGTAATTGATCCCGGAGGATGCGGCTCAGCCCCCCCTTGCCGGCGCTGGGCCGAGGAGATGGGGCGCTCCGGCCCGGCGCGGCCGCGGCACCGAGGCGCTCTGCGGCACCCAGGCGCTCTGCGCCCCGGCCATCAGGCAGCCTGGGCGGCGAAAGGCAGCGGATTGATGGCGTGGCAACAGAAATGTCACCTGGGGAGCTGGGTGCCCTCCTCCCAGGGATGCTGGAGGTCAGTTACTATGGCAACAGCGAATGAGCTCAACCTTGTAACTGACCCTTATCTTTTTTTGATCTGTGGCCCCCTTGGGACCTTGGTTGGAAATCAACTGGAAAATAATCTGGTCACATATCAGAAAGAAAACTATTTATACTTATTTATTTATCCAGGTAGAGCTCATACCTCCCTTTGACAACTCAGCCAGACTAAAGACACCCATCACGTTCCCTCAGCGGTTTCAGTGGCTGTGCGGAAACACCCAGCTCTGTGCTGTGAGAAACCATGCCAAACCGCCCTGCCACTGCAAAACACACACACACACAAATTGCCACAGATATCTGTGCTCATGACTCTACTGATATATTGCCAAAATCCTGCCTTGCTCTCAGCCCCTGACTTGCCCGTGTGGATAAACATACACTACACCCCTTCTTGGATGGTTTAATATTTTATGTTGGTATCCGCTAATCATATTCTTTTGTGCTTTATCTCTCTGCTGAAATATGATTCTGCTTTGAAATATATTTATATGATCTAGAATGGCACAACACTGATGTCTTTTATGAGCCGAAGATTGTTTAATAAAATCTTGCATTTCTGCTTCATCCTTATGACAATTTTACTATTATAAGTTTTCAAGGGATATGAGAGCTGTCCACTGTGGTTAGAAACATCACTTTAATGAAAAATGATAACATGGGGGCTTGAATTTTTCTAGAAACTATATAAGGAATAGCAGCAAAACCACAGAGTTCCCAACATGCATTTGTAGGTAATTGTTTTGGTTTTCCTTATATTTGCCTATGGATAAGACTCATTTAAATCAGGTCTGCTCATCATAGTTTTCCAAGGGATGGGCAGCCCAGACAAGGGTTTATCAGCACAAAGGGCAATTGCTCTTCTCCAGGTGGGGAGACTCTCTGGGGAAATGGGATTCAGGAAATCAGGGACTATATTAGGAGACAGAAGCCACAGGACTTGCTGGTGCTGGAGGAAGTGCCTATGGATTCCTAATAACAAACTCCAAGGCTACTTGTGATATACTTCTTCAGGCTCAAAAAGGTATTCTTTTCCATGCTAAATTAGCCTAACCACACAACGGGCTTTAAACTCTTTCATCATCTTAGGGGGCCTCGAGCTCAAAATATGCAGAATTAGATGCCAAATTATTTATAGGGTAGCTTGTAAGTTCACTGCCTCCAGTATATGTCAGTACACTGCAATATTAAAATGACCATCAAAAAGAAGCATGGTCCCGGAGGGGCTGGGATGAGGCTGCAGGAGTTTGCTGCGCTGCGCAGAGCCCGGCCCCGCTCCTGGCCGCAGGCTGTGCGCTCCCACCGCGCCGCGCTCCGCAGGGGACTGAGCCGCGCACACGGGATGGGGCTGCCCGGCCCAGCTCCAGAAACTGCATCTTCAGTTTACAAGAAAAATAAAATCTGAAAGTTCAAAGGAGTTCATGGAGCTGTGCATCATCTATCTCTGACTGCAGAGCCCCAGAGGGATCTGCCTGCAGAGCTTTATTTTAGATTTAGATATTAATCTGGGAAACTGCATAAAGATAATTTATAGAAATGCACAATACTTTAGCACAATAACTTCACACTTTATCAGCCTTTCTCCAAAGATCCTTTTTAATAGCTTATATTAAAACTTTTTGTGGACTAAAGCTTGATAGGTCTGACTGCTCCTTCATAATAGTTGATTAAGAAATAACTCCACTGGCTTCCATGCAAAAATGGAAATGCAAAACCCATACAGGAAAAGAAACACATGCTGTCTTTGAGTGTGTGAGTCCATACAGCCACTTACAGAATTAGCTTTAACCAGACTAACGAACCCCTAGGAACAACTAGAGTTTAGTAAGGACACCTCATTCCCACACAATTCAACTCAAGTAATGTATTGCAATGTTTTGAAATACTCACAGTTGTGCGTTTTCAAGTTTAATGTGAAATGTAACCTGATGAAACTGAAGTAAGGCAGCCCTGAATCCATGGTCTCACAATTTTCCCTGCACTATCCTCCCTCATGCCATTGTATTGCTAGGAACTAAATATACCTTACTGCTCTTGGTCTCCTTCCTGGGAGCAGCTCCCTGTACTGCTACACAGCAGGAATACATTCATCCTCTCATCAATACCACATCCAAGAGCTCAGTGCAGACAAACAGCAATAACTAGCATCTACTTGGCATCTATTCTTGTGAAATTAAAAATTAAAATTAAAACATCATTATACTCTTATTAAACATCCCACTGGAATATGTTGATGCTTTAAAAATATGCAAGGTTTTAAACCTACTTTAAATAGGTGTAAAATCCTTTTTTACTCCTTTTACAGCCTGGCACATTCCCCAGCCTCAGCAGAGGCCCCCAGAGCTGCGATGTGCCCCTTCCCCAGCACATCCCACCGTGCCTCCTGCAGGGCTACAGCGTGGTAGCTGTGGTCACACAGAGGCCACCAGAGCTGCCAGGACCTGCCAGCCACGAGGTGCCAAAGGCAAAGTCTTCCCTCCCACGGGCACCCCCTCCCTTGCCTGGGTGCAGGGTGGCAGCTGCAGCCCACAGCTACTGCTCAAAAGGCATTCTCCTTTTGCTGGGTGCATTTTTGTGTGCTCAGAGACACTTCCTGAGCTGGGGGTGCAAGGCAGGGTGAGCCAGCACACCTGGGACAGCACATGGTGCTTGGTAAAACACCAGCTCCCTCTGATGTGTATCGCTGATCTTCACATTACCATTTCCCAAGTACACGTTGACATGATAGACTTTAAATCTATCGTATAAATACTCATCTGATTAATGGTCTCTAATAGTATATAATTAACATGACAGGCTACAAGCCAGTTGTTGTCAACTACACTCAGCAATGCATAGAGTAAGAGAAAGGCATACACGGCTCCCATGATGGCATCAGGGAAGCAGAAAAACCGGTAAGAGGAGAAACAGAAATAAAACTCTTCAAAACAACCCCACCTAAATATAAAATTTAACTGAGAAACACTGAAGGTTCTTTCAGGCATCAAAGTATAATAAATGTCAATTTCTTTTTTTTTGGGGGGGGTGGGAGGGTTTATTTCCATCAGCAAAGAAAAATTCTATTATCCCTGCATTGGTACAATGTCTCTTGAGTGAGTACAGGTGAATTGGCACAAGGGGCCTCATTCTGATATTCTGCATAAACATGGAAGTATCCAGCAATGTAAACTTTACAGTAGTATCAGCTCAGGTCAAATTAAAGATTACATTAGCATAGATATCTGGGAAATGGCACAGTGGGCATAGAGTTAAAAATGCATTTGAAAACCAATCATGAGCATTATTTTTGTAGTAGATCACCAAACACTCAGAGACTGGCCAAATGCTGCATCCCCATAATGCCGGGGCAATTTGCATTACTTACTCAAATAAATGCATTTCTTTTAAATGTATTTTGTTTTCTTATTAATAAACAGTATTCCTTGGAAAAAGTCTTTGGTTAAAAAGCAATCTCTTAGGGTATTGTTATCAACTTAAAGACTAAATTTCTTTGGAATACCTACAGACAAGCAAAAAACCCAGAAACATATCTCAGCTTTTTCTTGGAAAATAAAAATGGTGGTTACCCAGCCATCTTGACATAAGCATTCAGCATAATTGCACCAGAGCTTACTTCTTCATCTGAGCGTTGAACCCCCAGGGAGGCTCCTGTCATTCACCCCTACCCCAGGATAGTGCCTCCTTCACTCCTTCTCTCCAAGACTAGGGCTGGAGCTCAAGGACACAAACCAGTTATTGGGAATGGCAAAATGAGATGCCACTGCAAACAGAGACAGCCAAGGGTGACTAAATACGGTGTGGCTGGCTAAGATAGGTAACTGGTTTTGCATGGCACGAATATCTCTCAGAGCTCGTTAAGTGCAAATATGCCCTAAAGAATGAACCTCCCCTATGAGACATATTTTAAATAAGGAATCCTAGGGTGCAGTAATGCATAATATTCCTTAAAACAGTCAAAAAGAAGAATCTGCAAGAAAACAAGGAAATAATCTTAAGCATCACTGCATTATGCAGACATATATTCTTGTACTGTGGGATTATGCGCAAGTAAATGTACAGAGGATTTCCCATTGATGTTGGTGGAATTTGCTTGATTAACATTCCACAGTCCAGGTGGAAATCAAAGCCTATGGCAGCTTCATCTTGAATGAGAAGAGAAACTTCAACCCAGTGGCTTTCTGGAAGAGATCTCACAGCTGAGCAAGGGCTCTGCATAATGCAGACTGTAAAGTTACTCTGGGTAGTGCTCATCTAACATACAAACATGGATTACAATGCATAAAACCTAATAATCAAACTCATAACACCTTTACATGTGTGCTTTGTCCTGCACATGAGCCAGCCAGCTTGCACACTTCACATATGATCTGGAGCTGGACAGGCAGCACTGAAGCAGTTGCCCTGAGCTCTGCATAGAAGGAGAGCTCAGGGCCAGCACACACATCCTGTAGAGCTTTGAGGGGCACCAGTGGCAGGGAAACATGGGCAGAACCTTCTTCTGAGATCCTAAACTCAAAAGACTTTGGCTTCTGTCTTTGTAAACAAATTTCTTTCTATTTTATTATGCGAGTAGCATTGGCAGATACGCTGTCAGGGTACAATATGGCCAGCTTGTTTTTGTGGGTTTTTTTAGAAACACATTTTCTTCATTTTATATGTCATTAGCTTTTTAATCCATTAAGGAAAGCCATGTGCAAACTCTCACACTGTAGACAGACTTTAGAGAACATATGTGGTCTGTGACAGAAAACTTAGTGTAAAAGATAAGGAAAGACTGTATTTTTGGTTAAATAAAGGGACCTGGAAGAGCCAGTCCTAAGTGGTGCGGAAGCAGCCCTCTTCCAGCTACCTGAAAGTGTGAGCATGCCATGGTATCAGGAGGCTCTGATGGCTCATTAACAGCAGGAGTCCTACAGAGCTATTTTTGCTTAAACGCACCTAGATCTCATGCTCCTGGCATTGTAAAGGTTTCCTGGGCTCTTTGCAACTCCTCTCATTCTCAGAAGTTACATTTTAAAATCAAATTAAATTAAAAAAAAAAAAGATAAAAATAAAAATACCAAGCCGCAGGCCTCTGCCCAAAATGAAGCACCAAGATGTTCCCAGCAGGACAGTGCATTCAGGGTGTGCATGGTATAGACTGGAGCCATGCAGAGGTGGCTGAGATTACTTGGAAAGATCCAAAAGTGTAGTCAGTTTGCTGTAGAGAAAGGCCTGATGTGCACTCATTGAACTTGAAAGAGACTTAGGGGTATCCACCTGATAAGTCCACATGAGAAGAACCATATTCCACAGCCCTGCAATAGTTACTGAGAAAGAATGAAAAATGAGAGAAAAGATCAAACTGCTTTTCAGCCGTGCCCTCAAATAAAATAAAATTCTTAATCAAGCCATCATGGAGTCCCTGCTTCAATTTCTCTCTGTCAGAAACCTGCTACCCACCATTTATTTTTTTTTTTGTGAGTTCTTATTTTAACCTCAGATTCAACAATCGGCATTAAGAAGTTGGCATTTGCTCCCATCACCCCAGAGAGGTAGGGAAGATACAATCGTATATATGCAAAATAGGTATGAACTCTGATAACAATACTTTGCCTGTAGGCAAAAATTAACTTTTTAAATGGCAGCCACTATAATAATGTTAGCCTAAGACCCACCCTTGCAGGATTTTCCTCTGCTTAGTAAAAACAAGGTACATGCTGATAGGAAAAGCAGAGTTTAGGTACCGATAATATGGGGAATGTTTTAGTGAGAATACGGGAAAACAAAATTGTAAAATAAAAGTAAAAGGTCTGTCCTGCTGAACTACAAATACACCTGCTGTACCAGCATGGAAGGGGTGAAGTGACAAGTCTGTAGCCACAGAAGCAAGAAGGGCTGCCAAGATCTGTATCAGAAAGCTTGTTAGTCTCAACCAGCAGCACTTGGGATGCCTTCCCTACCCAGCTTATCCTTTTGGAAAACTGCTGACAGAGGAAAGCTCTAAAGCAATGGTCTATGGGATGAGTGGTAGATGATGCCTATTCTTTACTTTTCCTTATGATTACCAACAGAAAATGCATTTCTGCACAAGAGGAAGTGCAAGAACAGGGCTTCCTTTCTAATCATACCTGAGGAGTGATCAGAAAAGTCCAGATCCTCAAGGGAATTCTTTATGAGACCTGGGAAGCCTTGGTGCCACCCATGTGCCTCAACTGCCCCAGCAGTGACAGGGAGCAGTGCCAAGGCCACGCAGCCCCAGTGTGACCAGCCACTCCTCCATCAGGCACCGGCTCTGGCTGTGGGGCACATCCCAGGAAGAGGCATGCAGGCAGCGTGGCACGCACAACAGTTGAATCTTTGCAGCTAGATGAGCATCAATTATGCATTGTATCAAAATCCAAATTCTAGAGCATGAAGCAGGCAATTCAAAGAAACAGCATGAGCAAAGCAAATGCCAAAGAAATTAAAAATATGTCTAAAACTGTGACAGAGTACTCAGCTACTTTTCACGTAACACCATCAATCGTCTCTCATCGAAGATTTCAAATACTTGGGAAGAGATTGCAAAGATATTCAAAGATACAATATTTGTATTTTGAATGTTAATTTGACACAAAGGAGTGTGCATGAGGGAATGTTTATAATCAGCACTCCAATAAACTCACAAATGACTCTAGTATTTTATAAGCTTGTTAGAAACAAATCACTCCCTTAGCTTATATTTACTTACTGATGAATAATAAAAGGCCTCAATACACAAAGAGTAAATTCAAAATGTTTTCCTCTTGTTTTATCTTCTATGACAATACTGGAACCCTCTCATTCAGGCTGTGATTCCCAAACATACCTCTCCTGCTTTTATGGCTAAATATTGATTTCTCTGTAAAAACAGAGGCAGCTTTGAACCTTGGTTCCTGCCCCCACCTCAGTGCAAAACAGATGCCCTGGTGTGGAGCTGAACAGCAGTGGCTGGCCTTGCCCCCTGCCCTTGTGCTGCCTGGAGGGGAGGGGAAGGGAGCATGTCCAGCTCTGCCAGTTTACACAGCAGTGAAGGTGCAGTCCGAGTGCTGAGTCTTAGGAGGTGGAGGAGAAGATATGCACATCTTGCACACCTCCTGGAGCAAAGAACAGAACAATCGAGCAAAAGAGTATAAAAAGAGACTTTGCAATATACTCATAAACCTGCAACAGTCCCAAACAAACACATCCACTGCTTCAGTTGGTCTACAAAGACCTGGGCGAGGTGTCAGTACAGTACAGGCTTCTGTGACCACCCAAATGCCCTGCACACCATTGGTGCAACAGCCCAGAAATTGACCACAGCTGAAAAACCCCTTTAGCCTGTTTAAAACCACCAGGATGCTTTAATGCAATACAAATCATGCTTCAGCAGACAACATAACACCTACACCTTCCAAATGCTATTAGTTATAGAGCAGCTCAGACCAATAATGCTCTAGATGTGAGCACAGGAGACCAGTGCTAGCCATCAAGCCCTGGCAGTAGCTGTGCCGTGGTACCCACGTGTGCCATGAGAGCTGGATTTCAGAAGTAATTGCTGCATGAGCGGCGTGCTGGATTCATAAGTGGTAAGTAGCACAAATGGAGGGAAACAAAAGTTGGCAGAACAATGCCTCATTTTTCTAATGTAACTAAGTGCTGAATGTGGTAATGGGAATTGTGGGGATACTTGTCTTTATGCTCTTATTTACCCAATAGAAATAATACAGGGATATTCTAATGCAGGTTTTTACTTAATGTACAGTTAAGCATTACACAAACATTTTATTGTGGTCTGTAAAGATTATCTATTTAAAGTAGCAGAAAAAACCCCACTGTATTCTAACATAAGTGCTTTTGGTAGACACAAAACTGCAGAGCGACTTTGCAAAGTGAATGTTACACAGGCTTTTGTTCTAGATGTCCCTGCTGCTTCATGCGCAGGCATCAAACACATATTCACCACCCCTTAAAGACAAACCAAATGCTGCTGTGGACCAAGCTGGATGGATACACAGCACCTTTGTAATTGCATTAAGGTGCTGAAGTGAACAAACACAGCCAGGCCTACTCACAGCTCTGGCACCCGCTGGTGCTGCAGAGGGTGAGGGGTGAACTTGAGGCAGTTTCTGTGACATGCCTGGTGCTGGGACTGGCCTGGTGGTCTTCACAGGGAGCTGGGAATCACTGCAGCATTGCAGAATACTCAACAATGCTTGCACAGCCCCTACTATTATTAACCATGATTCATGTGTGCATTGAGCTGATTAAGCAATAAGTCATTACAGACATTCAGCTTAGGATTCGCATTTTTAGAGTACATTATAAGATGCTTTTATTTCTAAAATTGTTAATGCAGAGCCATGATAATAAAATTATTTTTTCACCTGTGGACAAGCCATAAAGCACTGTACAGGAATTTACTAAGACGTGTAACACTAATAAGCGATACACTTTCAAAGTAAATCTCAGGGCTCCAAAGCCATGGCCACATGGCACTGGCCCTGCAACCCTTCTCAGGGACAGACACCACCCATTAGGGAGCTCAGCTCCCTGACCTGCCACTCTGGCCAGCAGCTGCAGAAAGGCAAGGCTGCAGATGGAGCATCCCAGAGGCGGCTCCACGGTGTGGGTGAGTGGTGTGGTGGAGGAAGAGCAGGCAAAGGAAGGTGGAGCGTTGCTGTCCCACAGCAATGCCTCTGCCAATCCCTGTCACTTCCATGGCACTCCCATGGGAAACTGCCCTTGCCTTCCCTGGCTGCCTGGAATGCAGTGCCTCCAGCACCACAGGGTGAGCTGCAGTGCTCTCGGGCACGTCTGGGTTTCAAAAGCAGTGCTGGTGTCTGAAACCCCAACCACTTAAGCCAGTAGCAAAGTTTATAGCCTGCACCCAGGTATCTCTCCAGGACTGAGTGTAAAGACCAGCACCCCCCAAGCCACCAGGCAAGGGGGTCTACTCAGCCTCTGTTCTTCATCCCCAGGTGGTGCAAAGGCGTAGGAGACACAACATCCTTGGGGGAAAATTCCTTATACATTGTTCCAACATCAGCACTTCAGCCCCCAGAGGGAACAGTGACTAATCCCTGACCATTCAATAAACTTCATGCTAATGGATGGCAGGAAAAAACATACAATTTCTCAGAAAGGAAGATAATTACTGGGGGCATGTGAAATGCTAGAAATGCAGGAAGCAAACAGCTGAAGGAAAACCCATATAGGATATGTCAGGGTTTCACAACAAAAATGCTGTCAACATGCCATGGTGTGTGTCAGGAGCCTCAGTGCTCTTCAGTCTGAAGTCACTGGGATTTTCCCTATGGCCAGGGGCTGCAATTTTTACTCTCTAGATCCATCTTTGATGTTGTTGAAACAGAGACATGAATTTGAAAAGGAAAAAAGTCATGTCATGAAGAAAACAGGAAAATTCACTTTCAGGGGGAAAAGGTCATGGCAGTCTAAATGAGAGAGTAAATGCAAATGCTCTCCATTTTTACAGAAGTGTCCCAAGTATAGTGCACTCTAGGATTTTCCTTTGAGCTATCCATTTATTTTCTAAAAGCTTTTCTGGAGATAATAAGTACTCCTCATTTCCAGGAATGAAAACAAAACAAACCATCCTCAGACAGCTGGCAGGACAGGCAGGGCACAGCCCAGGCTCACTCTGGAGCTGCCCCCTCTGTCTCCAAGCCTGGCAGGTGTCTCTGAGGAGGGGAGCACACCAGCTGCTCTCAGCCATGACTGAATCCAGGCACCAGGCTTGAGTGGTGACAATCCCAGGGTTTTCTGGCTGGGACTTTCCTGTGCCCAGCACCCCACTGCCTGCACAAAGAGCTGGGCCAACCCCAGCCCAGGCACCGGGCTCTGGATCACAGAGCAATGCAATGGCAATTTCTAAAGGATCACAAAACCCACATCACTTATGCTGTTACTGACAGGAGCTAAAGCCTGCCTGTACCACCCTATTCCTGCTACATGCAAGTGAAGTCAGAGAAAGGATTTCTCATGGCAGCCCTTGTGTCACAGGCTGTGCATTGCCTATGCCTTGCTCATCCGGCAGCTGCCAGCACAGGCAGGGCAGGGAACAACATCTAAGCACAGGACCTAGCACAGTGTCCTCACTTGCATGGGCTGAGTTGCAATAACTGGAGAGGAATTTAAATGGTTTCATCTCATCCTTTTGTTTCCATTTGCTTTTCAAAGCAGAGGAAGTATTTATCAATAAAGATTTTAAAATAATTAATTATCACCATCATTAAGTCAAGCTCCCTGGTGCCTTGCTGTCCAGCACCTGCCTGAGTCCTCTCCCCTTTCAGTGAAGGATCTACCATCTCTGCACCATCCTTGTGCTTTGGAGCTCTAAAGCACTATTAAATTCAATTCACTTGGTGTCAAAAGCTCTCTTTCTTCTTGTACCCACCAGTACAGCTGCAGTATTCATCAGATTTTTACCACCAGGATTAATGTTATAAAATGTCACTTGCTACAGTAAAATTTATCAACATTATTATATACCATAGAAACTGCCACCACAGACAAATGCACTACATTAAAATTTTGTCTAGAGCTCCCTAGAGGAAACATTTGCTGCAATTTGTGTAACAGTTTATATATTTATGCTATTTAATGGTACAAAGCAATAATTATGACTTCATTCACTGATAAGCAACAGCATTATATAAATCAGATGCGGATTTAGAACATGCCAGCTTTGTCACTGGCCTACTACTTGTAAATTATGTTGCTGTTAAAAAAAAAAAATCTAAGCAAATATGAGTTAGCAGCAGGAAGCTAATAATGTGCCTCCAGCTGTTCCAGTTAACCTGCAAATGTGGCCATCTGCACCTCAGGAGAAAAAGAAAAGGAGAGATAGAGGGAGGGAGGAAAAGGAGAGAGGAGAGAAGCTCCCACCAACGCCAGCACAAAGCCTAGGCCCTGAGCAGTAGGAATGACCTTGCTCCTCATGACCAGACAACCACATATTTAAAATCAGAAAAGTTACCAAAGAATAAAGGACCTTTTCTCCCCTACACCCACAGGAAAAAAAAAAAAAATTAAAAAGAGAAAAAAGTCCTTTCCACTGTCTTTTTTTCTAGAACAGGCTGTCTTTCACATCTGAGGTTATTTACTGCATTGCAGGTTTGTCCAATGAACAGGTTTTTCTTACAACTTCTGCCTTTCATTTCTACTTTTTAACACCTCTTCACAGATCCATCTTGTATTATTTTTTTTTTTAAATGGTGGTCATTGTAATAGATTTATTCCTGCTTCAGACAATTTAAAATGGATCTGCAGGGCACAAAGGCTGAACTATCAAACAAGACCAAAATTCACAGATAGAAAGCCACAGATCTTGCAGTGCACAGCAGCTTCACTCCTACCTTTGGGTTCACAGGGATGAGGTGTCCTTAGGACGTGTGAGTAGTGTTTGCTCAAAGATTATTTTATAAGAGACTTCTGTGGAATCTGGGTCACAAGGAACTGACACAAAATATTCCCTTTGACATTCACCCACACCCTGAAGAGACAGTGGCTGAAAGTGCAGGTCCTCTTCATTGTTACACTTTGGTAATCCGACAGCAGTTTAATACTAAGAATTCTCCAAGATCTGTGTTACCAAGGGCTCTCCAATACACCTCTTAGAAAAGGATGGTGAGGGCCTCAAAGGATTTTTTTTATTTCTTTTTAAAGGTCTGACTCTGTAAAACAACAAGCTTAATTCCTGTGAAGGGCATGAGGTCAGAGGGGTCAGCACACCTCGCTGGAGCTGCAC
This sequence comes from Muscicapa striata striata, assembly GCA_030060385.1. Lineage (NCBI taxonomy): Eukaryota > Metazoa > Chordata > Aves > Passeriformes > Muscicapidae > Muscicapa > Muscicapa striata. Next base: position 4,764,667 of record JAREIS010000057.1, on the reverse strand, counting down.
CGCTCCGCCTCACCCGCACTCTTACACAGCATCTTTGTACTGCCAATCCACCCCCAGCACCCCAAAAAGCCTTGTTCTGGCACAGCTTATTGAAGTTGCCATTGACCTTGAGATGCTTAAATACACTCAGGATTATAATCACTCTTAAAATAAAAAAATCTCATCTTGCCTCTTCCAAAATTAAGCAATCCAGTTTGTTTCCTTGTTTCAGGTGCACATCTGTTTGCACCACTCCAAGTGTCATAGTTTTGAAGTACTGAAAGTGCCCAATATTGAGCCTTGTGGACCCTGATCTCGAGGGTGGGCAGCATGAGCTCCTCAGAGCACACCACAGTCACAGAACAGGGGATCTATATCTGAGCAGTGTTGTATGGACCTGACTGCTATTATTAGATTTTCACCAAGGAAACATGATTTATCTTCATTCTAATTTTTGTAACTATAAGTCATTCCAGTGCTAACTGCATTTATAGGGATTTATAATTCACTTGAAAGATTAACTCAAGCATGCATAATTTCAAAGAAACAAAACAAATTTTTTTCTTGAAAATACTGAATTTACTTTAAACTGATCTGGTGTGATAATGTTGGGGCACAGATCTGTTTTTAAAGCCATCTTTAATGTTTTTCTCTGTTTTAGAGTTTTGTGGTCCTTTGTTGTTTAATACTTCCAGGTGAAATACTTTATCTGATGGTACATGCAATCAGTAACTATCTTTTCCAAACATTTACACTACACTTTGGGGATGTTGGTGGATATGATAAAAACTGTGATTCGCAGTAGGTTAAAGAAACAATAGTTGTATGCTGACACAGTAAGTTACTAGCATTTACCCTCTAATGGTGTTAACCAATGCAAAGTGCCAGCAATGTGATGTGTCTGGTCAGGCAAAGGCATGAGCCATCTCTCCAGAGGAAAATAAGCTTTTAGGTAAACCTGGAACTTCATCTGGCCTTTCTAAAATTAATTTAATCTAGAAATTGCCACATCATTTAAAGCATCTGGGATGATGCTCTACTTTTCAATATCAGAATATTGATTACAGCAAACAACATACACAAATTCTTCAAGTGCCATTAAATACCCAAACATAGAGGGACATTTTGTGCACATAGCACACTTCTGTTGTTTGACAGTTCCATTCAATTACACCAAACCTCAGTTTAGGCCACTGGTGTCTTCAGAGGCAGATAGCACGGAAAGCTGGTCAACATCTATATCAAAATAATCCCTGGTCATGTGGCCCTGAGTCTTCACCAACTGCCAGGTCATGTTGCACAAACTTTGCATATCCATGTGTGTGGAGCTCCCAGGTGCTTTAGCTCACAAGCTGAATGTTCCTCTCTGATGGGAATCCATGTGTCTACCTCCTGTCCCTATCTGTTCACTGCTCAAGACAGCACCAAAAAAGAGATCCTAGATGTATGCAAATGACCCATAATCCTCCTTTATAAAGAAACCCCTTCACATTGCCTTAATGAACTAGGAGGGGTAGTGTCAGATGGATTCTCATGTGAGCATGAATAACAGAAGAGAGAAGCAGATGGGAAGGGGCATAAACAGCTTTTTCTAAACCCATTAATAAAAACATTGTTAAAACACCTTGCTCTAAAATATAAACCTAGATATTTGATTTGTTTAATTTTGTCAGAACATTTCTGTTCCCTTCTGGTGCTAAGGTGGCTGATGGCAGCAGAGAACCCTGTGCCAGTGAGCAGCCCACACCCTTTGGAAATGTTCACCAGCATGCAATGCCCTCCCGGCCTCTCCTCAGCCATGGGAAATCTTCCTGTTATTTTTCAGCTCTCACTCCTGACACTCCACAGAGTTTCACATAGCACACTGAGAGGCCAATGAACAGCTTGAGTAAACTCTCCAATTTAGCAAGAAAAAGTGTGACTGGAAAAATTTAACTCCCAAAGAGACAGTATGAGAAAGGCCAAAAGATGGTCAAATGGAAGACCTTGCAATATCTCCATGGTGCCACAAGCATCCACACAACACATTTACATCATGGAGGTGAATAAATCAAACTGTTTATCACAATTATAAAAGACAGTGCACGTCTGCAAAACATTTTTGGGGCAATAGAGTTATGGGAAAAATGGCTACAAGCACATACAAATAATGCTGTGACATTTCTATTCTCTCCTTATTGACCTGAACAATCTGATCCAGAATTGTTATGCAAGTAGCAGAAATGCAGAATGAATTTTTAATAGCCCTGTCTGTGAAAGAGAACAAAATTTCATAAAAGATGTTAAAGTGGTTTCCATAATGCTGGCTTATGCAGCTCTCCACAAAAATAGGCAGTCTCAACTACAACAGTTAATCCTTAGGATTTACAACACATCATAACTCATTCCTGCTGTATGGAGGAATCCATCTCTCAAATGCAAGTGATCTTGCAATCACAGATGAACTCCAGTACTTAAGTACGATGGGATACGCTTCACAGTGTCAGCCCTAATTTTCAGCCTTGACTTTGATTTCCCCTGCCTTGGTGGGTTCCAGGCAGACCCTTGGTGTTACTCTAATGTAGCTTTTTTGTGGTTTTAATATGAATATTGTGTCAAGAAGCTGAGGTATTAAGAATGACAATACATTATTATTGCAGCAGGGAAATCTCCAGAGTCCTAGAAGTAGGATTTTGAAAACCACAGTAAAAAATCAATAGCAATCCACAAGAATTCATAAAGGAAACGTGTCAGTCAGCACCTCTGAATACAAATTTTAAATTTTAGCCTAAGCAGACTGGACAAATACAAGTTTAAAAGGCAGAGGATGTGAACGTGCCCCAGCTTTTCAGGCTGCAGGAGGGAGCCTGTCTTGCTTGGCTGCCCCAAGAGTCTCTGAGATGCCCTTGCCCTTCTCTGCCAGAGCCCCAGCCCCCCCAGCCCCAGCCCCAGCCTGCCTGAGCCAGCGTGTCTCTGGTGGTTGCACGGACAAGGAAGATGCTGCATCCCTGACACTGCCTGCACCCAGGCTCCTCCCTCAAAAGCAGCCATCCAACAGGATGCAGGGAAAAACCAGCTCATCTGTGCTCCCTGATAATTGTGATAATGAAAAGAAATGCCAAGAACTGTACATGTAAACCTTTGATGCATTTATGGCCAGATATCTGCTTGCAAGGTAGCTGGCCTGTGAGCTACCTCCAGCAACAGGACTTAGTATTGCTTGGGTTTGATTTACATAATCAAAAATATCCACAAAATTAATTAATTAAACACTTCATTTTGTATATAGCTAACTATGTCTGCTTCCTAGTGCTTCTCTCAGGGAGAAGCCTGCTTAACTAGCATGGACAATAGAAGGTATCACATACAGAAATATCCATAAGGCGAATGCAAACTGACGGCCTTTGCCATCTCAGATGTTGCCCAGGACTAGGTACATCTGAACAGGGCTTATTCTCATCATTCAGATCACTTGCCTACACTCTGACTTTTGAAAGAAGATTTTGAAAGAAAAAACAACCTGCAAGGTGCTAAAGATGAATAGTCTTGTTCTCTTCAGTAAGAGTTTGTAGCAGTGCTCAGAAGGAGGAAAAAAAATCTTTTTCTGGACCTCACTCTCCTGTAAAATTTGTACAACAGAAAAGCTGGGTTTGATTCACAAAAGAGGTGAAGTTATAAGCAGAGGAAGCACACAAAGATTTGAGTCCAAATCCAGTAAAAGATGTTAAGAGTTGGTTAGATACACTCAGTACCTTCCTACAATCTCTGCAGCCTGTGTGCTCAAAAACACCTAAAAAAATAACTATCACAATTTTGGAGGGGAAAGGCCAGAGGACGTAGCTCTGATGGTGGTCCATGGTTTTCAGTTCCTACTCAGGAGACTTCACAACTGTTTTTAAATGGAAGTACATAGCGTTCCCTGGCTGAGTGACACAGAAGCACTGCCTAATGGCCAAGGAGGATCTGCTGGCAATGGCACTGAGGACTTCCACAAAACCCAGGGGCTCCTACTTTAGCAGCTTTTCTAGTCAAGGCCATGGGAAATGCTGCTAAAAACTGCTGCAGTCATTCAGGGCAACCATGAGATGTGGTTCACTATACATGTCCTATCTATTATGCATACTATTTATTAATTTATGTAGATTGGTAGACTGCATGACCAAAAACATGCCATCAGCACTGATGGGCATCCAAGCCTGAAGTAAAGGCTTGATCCAAAATTAGTTTCAGTTATTGAATTTTTTTTTTTTTTTACTGCTTACAGTGAATATTGGTTTAGGACCCGAAACCACTGAGAGGAACTGCTTTTACTGCACTAGTCATAGCAGATATAGTTGAAATCTCCATTACAATGACTGTGTCCCAGGTAAAGCAGGGAGACAAATTCATTTAGAGAGTCCTATTGATACTTGATTTGATAGATCTTAATAACAGAACTCTCTGAAGGATGATGTCACCACACTGCAAAATTATTCAAGCTTACAGTTACTGTTCTACTGCATGTCCCAGCCCAAAGGAAAAGCATCAGATCTCTACAGCCAGGGTAGAAACCTTTACTGTGCATAACTAGTACTGATGCACAAGGACAAATGTTGTAGAAGTTTTTTTAAATGTTTTGTTTACAAAGTAAAAAGTTAAAAAGTAAAATAACACCACCAACCCACTGAGAGAGGAAAACAAACCTCCTGGCACATAATGCTGCTTATCTGTGCCTTCCCCATACCTTGTACATATTTATTCCCACAACAGCAGCACCCACTTTGACAATATGGGTTTTTCTTTCATCAGAGCAAATTAGGAATAACCTCACCAAAGCCAACACTACTACACTGATGAAAAAATTAATCAGCAATGAACTCATACCCTGGGATTTTCTCAAAAATTTGACAGATCTGTTAGTACTGAATTCTCAATCTGCCCTAGTTACCAGATGCGAGTTGGAAGGGCATTGAAAGGACAATAGATGTGCTGATATTTCCTAACTAAAATTATAATATATTCTGACAAAAGTAACATTCTTAAGATATCTCAAAACAAGAAACTTCTCTTGAATCTGAATTTGATTTTTTTTTTCTGAATTGCTTCATTTTCTTTCTTCTTTAGCTCCCACAGCTGAGTTCCCAAATGCAAGATGTTCATTGTCAATAAACACTGTGCAAATACAGCCAAATAAAGGGGGATCAGCAGAATGAGCTGCTTGCAATTACTGCCTTATCCACGAGAGAGCACAGTAACCTGAGCACATCCCCAGCCTTTAGTAAATGCCTCGTGTACGTACAGAGCACTGTATAACTCAAAAATTATAATTAAAATGTCTTAGCTCCTGTATTTATAGTAACATTTAAACTACTGTGCTTTCTTGAAGTCAGAGTCATTTACTTGAGAACAGCACACTTTACGGTGAACAGATCTTTGAAACTATACCATGGGGATATGGCACAGCCACATGTAACTCAATATATGTCAACAGCTGTAAAAATATTGGTAGGAGAAGGGAAGGAAAAGCCATGAGCGCAGATCAAGTGCCCTGTCTCTCACATCTGACTGTTTTCAGATTCTCACTCACTCCTCTCCTCCCCACCCCCCCAACCCCCCCAAATAATTGGGCAATTTTGGTGCAAGCTGTCATAAAAGCCAAGGCTTCTTTGAGGTTGAATGATCAAAAAGGTTATAAATGAAAATGATTTCAATGTTGGAGGCCCAGTGAGTGACCAAGGCACTTTCTGTAGCAGAAGGGTTTGTTCTAATCTTACCAACTGCACGCTTTCGTCAGAGCATATTCCTAGGGAGTTCACAGCTCCCCAGGGCGAAGCTACAGTAAATTCTGACTAATCCCCTCTGCATACAAATGAGCCCCTGGTAAGAGAAACTGCAGGGTGAGGCAGCTTATACACAGCACTGATTCTTCAGGTCTGCACCTTCAGCAAAGCAAACAAAATGGCACTATTTTTTTTTTTCTTCAATGGGACAAGCTTTCTGAAAAATAAAGCCTTAAATCCTAAAATGCAGGACAAGCTGAGGAAAGAGGGAAGGAACACAGAGAAATAAGAGTGTTCCTCCTCTCCTGTGCCCAGGCAGTGGAGTAAACAGACAGCATCACTCTTTTAAAAAGATCAATGAAATTAAACTTTGGCTTTATTAAGGGAGTGGTAGGTTTGGACTAAAATTTCATGTAAAAGGAACATAGCACAAGATAAAATATTTACTAGCCTATTATAAAATTGCAGGATTGAACCCTGCACTTCCATTGGTTGGTATCACTGTAATACTATAGAGCACCAAGTCATTTATATTCATTCCCTGGCATTTCAAGGGATCTTTAAATGTTAAATTCTGCACCTATTGCTGCTTTAAAAGTCTTAAGCATTTCTCAGTGCAAGATGTGATTAATTTTTCCAGCTGCGCGTTATTTAATCACAGAGCATATATTTGGTATAATTATTAACTCTTGACAACATGGGATGCTCCTGTTCCACAAAATTCCTGGGAAGCAGCTGGGTGTACAGCAGTGACAATGGCTGGTGCTGTTGGCATTCTGTACCTACCTGGCAGAGCTGAGAAACAGGAGAGCAAGAGGCTACAGAGTCATCCTCTCTAGATGTGGGAGCACTCTGCTCTTCCCGGAGCATGGCAAGTGCTTTGGGCACTCAGCACCCTTTAGGATATAATGCAGAGAGCTCTCAGTAAGAATCACATGGAGCAAATGCAGAAGGTTGCCTCTGTTTTGGATATATACAGAGCCAGGGATGTTTGCACTCTGCAGCCATTTAAATACAACTCAAGAGAGAAACCATCCCAATGCATTGCATATAGTTTATATGATGCAATTTTCATGTATTCACATGAGTTATAAGGTCAAAATGTACACAGATTCAATTTTATAGTCTCAAATTTGGTATTTCTTGGTGATGATTCTGAAAGCTATGAAGATATTTGAATACTCTACAACTCAACCTTAAAAGTTCTGGTTTAGATTCCTCCTTAACATTAAGCTTCTAAGCTAATAATTTTCTAATGATGTTTTGTGCTTAAAATTGATTCATTTGAACCTTGCAGCTTACCCTAAAACTTATTAACTAAAGTAAATGCTCTTATACAGTGTTGTGGTATTAGGAAATAATCTAATCAACCAAACCCAAAATGTTGGCTGAGGAAAGATTGCTGAATAGCCAATCCAACAGAGCCTTAACATGCCACAGGGATGGATCTGCACCAAGCCTCCACTCTGCTTCACAGCCAGCACAGCCCTTGGAGAGCGTGTGAGCAGCAGGCACTGCAAACCCCAGCACCTCTTTCCAGCTGAGCTCCCGTCTGCCCTGGAGGGGAGGATGGGAGGGCTTGCAGATAAACCCCTCCTGAGCTCCAGGCTGGGCTTCTGCTATGTCCCACACACCTTTTTGGTAGTGGGAGGCTGCCAGAAAGAAGTTGCTGCAGTTAAAAAAAAGACAAACAACCAAAACACAAACAAAAACCCCACAAAATATTTTAAAGTAGCAGCACTCCCATTTACTTGCCACAAGACAATATTACATGTTTTGCACTCTGCTTCAGCCATAAGGAATTGCACTCTATAAAAGGCACCACTGCACTGAAGGGGGGACTCTCTACCACTCCATGGAAAAGAAGTCTCCCATCGCAATCAGGAAAGTGTGTTATAGGGATGACCTTCTGACACAAAGCACAAATCTATCAGTTTGCCACTTTTACATGCTTCTGGTATTTATCTCTTCTGCACTCCCAACTCGTCTTTTAATTAGACAAACTCTCATGAAAGTCAACAAGAGTTTTGTCTGACTGAGAGCTGGGTTGGAGCATAATTGGATCACAATTCCAGGGGTGACAATGAATAAAATGCAGTTCTAGATAGGCACCAAAAGTGCAGAAGCTTTATAGTTTTAAAATTAAGTATTCTGGGGGAGGGCTGCAGCAGAGGCTTCGCCATCTCCCCCAGGAGGAAATGCTCAGCTCTTCCATCTGCAAATCCAAAGGCACCACTGCAGATATCAAGGTGTGCCAGCACCCAGACACAGGAATCCGAAAAGTATGAAGAATAATAGTTGTTCAGTGGTACAACTGATGACACATCATTATGTCCAACAGCAATTCTGACATACTGCTGAAATTTCCAGACAAATAAGCAGAGATCAGTTTCATACCATACCTACAAGACACGGGCATGCATAATGTTTAAAGGAGGAGGTAATAGTAACACATACGGTGTAAAGGAGTGTTCCTTTTGTTTCTTTCTGTTTCTTAAGTAGACTAAGGACCAAATAATGAAACAGCCTAGAAGACAATGTCAAAGTGTGGCAGCTTTAGCCAAGAGTGTCCACCATGAGGCTAAGAAATAAAGCCGCTGTGGAACAGAACTGCATAGCAGAAAACACTACACATAAAACTGTGCTTTGCGAGAATGTGCATATTTAAAATCCTGACGAAATAAATAAGGCTGCTAAGTGACCTTTTTCCTTTAAAAAGGCAGGAGTAACTGAAAGCCAAGTTCTTGCTGCCGAATTCCTGGACACAGTTTCCAACTATTCCAATCAAGCAGCTCTGTGGTTGGGCTGGGATTTCAAACTTGCCACAGTATGAAGTCCAGTTTGGGCTATATTCCCTTCCCTCTCTCAGCTTGATGAAGGCTTCCCCGCAAAATCAAAAGGCTTACTGTCAAGTTTTCGATTGGTCTGGGCTTCATGCTATCATATGTGTGGTGATGGCAAGGAATATGAATGCGGCTCTGGCTCCACCATGGGGCCTTGAGGTTTCGTCCAATTCATCCAGGGACCTTATGAAAGTAGAGCGGGTCTCTTTTCATGTATATTCCGACTGCTGAAATTCCCTAGATGCACTGCAGTGTGCAAACGCGGTGTAAAAAAGAACAATAGCTTGAGAAAAACTGAGGCAAGTCTACTGAGTATGCTTAAGATAAACCAGCCAGGCTAATGCAAAAAAACCTGACAGACATTCTTCTGCATTCATAGCTTAATGAAAATAAAACCTTTTAGAAGTGGAGAAAGCTTCTACATTCTGGCAAATATAAAATTGCCATGTTTACTTATAAAAATTGATGCATGTCTCAAAAATGTAAATATGTAATATTCAGACCCTCATGCTAAGATGAGATTAGATAGCTAGAAATATTCCAAGCCAAACAAAATAAAATAAAAACCTCAACAAAATTCACAGAAAACCTCCCTCCAAAATCTCAAACACATTCATTCTCTTTGTACACTGATTCATTCACCTAGAGCTGTCCATGTTAAGAAGTTAACAGAAAACTAAAATCTAAGTGATGCAGATTGCAGGATATCATTCCTAAACTGAGCGAGAAAAAAATCCTCAGAAACTCAACCTATTACTTAAGTAACAGTAAAAATGAAATGACATTTTTTGTTATGCTTTATTTTTTTTTAAGTTGTTATTATTGCTGATAATACAACACTATTCTCCTTTCTGGAAGAGCAACAGAGTGGTAACAAGCTTCATTTCCACTAATTGTGGTATTCTAGGGTTCAGACCTAAAACATGTTTTTGCTGCACTATATATCATTTAATTTTCTTACCATAAAACTTTGCAATATATGCATTTGTTGCAAGTATGTTTACTAAGGACATTCATCAGACTGGTTTCAAAATCACAAATAAAAATACTTAGCACTTAATAATTTAGATATTTGGCTTTTTACAAGTGCTTAATACATTTTTATGACAACACTGGACTGGCTTAGTAACCTTGTTCTACAAACAGCAGGAAGTCTTGCTAGTCCTGTTTTTCAAGGGCTGGTAGAGGTGACTTACTTGACTCTACTAGAGGCCAAATGCACATATGTGCCCTGCATTCACCAAGGAGAGAATACTGAGTTAACACTTATTCCACATAGACTCAGAAGTCTCAGAATATAATACACATTTCTTATTTGCCACTGCTTGGTGATTCACAGCAATAGCCAAATGGAGACCTTTCTCTTTGAGTTACTTCCCCTGTACTTAAGGGATGATTACTGAATTTGCATTAGCTCTAGTCTGCCACACAAGTAACAACCTTTTTTTACTATTGTCAATATGAATAAATAATATGAAATAACAGCATCTATGTGAACATGTACACAGTCCCATAGAGGAATATCATCTCCAAAGTGCATATATTAAGAATCATCACATTACAATGAGTTCATGAGTCAAATTTCATATCTACAGTCCCAAAGAAAATTACCTCTCTTTTGAGTGTTCTGGGAAGATCACTGATTTGGTCCACCTGCACTCCTGGAGCACATTGTTTACTCCACATGCTTCAAACTGATCTCACTGGCCTTACTATGCCTTTCAACTCACTACATACATACATTTATATCCAAATTACCCCAATTTTCTGTATTAAAATAGGTTTGCACATGTTAATATTAATGCTGGATGATGCTGAAAAATGTTGAGTAATTAGGGATAGGCAAAGAAACAAGAACCAGCCCCCTAGAATATCAGCCTAATTAATTACTGATAGTTATTTTTTAGCTGAAGAATGGAAGTTCTTTATTTTACAGTCCTTTCCCAAATGAGACTGTTACTTCAGTAACCAAGAAATTACCCAGAGTTGTCTTATTGCTTTCACTGGTATCATGATAAATCCTCATGGTATACTCTGCTTCCCACTCTGATCCTTTCCTTTCTGCCAAGCTGGAAATTCATTATGCACCATACATAAGAAAGCAAGCAAGAGGGCATACTTTCAAATTCATATCATACATATCTGATAAGAATTGAAACACTGTATCTGAACTCCAACAAATTATTCATACCACACACTACATACAGACAAAAGTCAGTATTTTAAACAAATATTTTTTAATATTTTATTTTAAATTAAACAGAAGTAAATCTGGCTTCAGCACTTGCAGGCAATACTGTGAGATAAACAGCTAGTTTGTAAGTGAGGAACAGAGCAGTGGTAACTGTACAAGCAAATTAAAAGAAAAATAGGCACAAAAGTTCTCAGAAGCCAAAGTATGTCAAAGTGATCATATAATTAATTCACATTCATGACTCAGTTTTTCGTGAATGACCCTTTTGCATTAAAAATTTATAAGCTACTTGGAAGCTGGCCTGCATCAAGGACAGGCAGACTACTCCTGGTCATGGAAGTGGAGACCAAAAGACACTGGTTCATTTATGCTACTGGGATGAGAGACAATAAAACAAAAAGGCTCCTGCAGAGAAGTACAAGAGCTGGGTGTCAGGGTGAGCATCAGCACGGTGTGGAGGGCTGCAATCCATGGGGCAGAAGGGTGGGCAGCTCAGGGATCACCTGTGCTCACGAGATTTCTTGAACTTGCCATGCTAGTGGGGACCACCTCACCCATGGTACAGACACACTGGGAAATGGAGGAAAGGCCAGAAAGATTTCTGTGCTTTAAATACCTCTCTGCTAACTGCAGATTTCAATGAGCATGCTCCTCGGGAATCAGCTCTGCTTTGAGGCCAGCATCAGCAAAAAGCAATTGTGTGAGCTGGTCAGTCTCTCACTCAGACAAACAGGTCAAGAATATTCGTATTCTGTTTATTTTTTCAGGGAGAGAGACAAGTACAGAAAAAAATGGGATTATTTTTACAGTGTCACTGAATAACAGCCTTTGACTGGACATGCCCCTTCTTGATCCTTGAAAATTGCCTCCCTACCTTCCCAAGTGTCAGGCTGTTGAGGCTGAAACCCACTGTACAACTGAGCTCCTGCCTATATTTGATTAATAACCAGACGCCTTATTTTAAAATACAACTTTTCTTTAAGTTACATCCTTTTCTTCAGTTTTCAGTTGGAAACTTGGCCTAAATGACAGCTGTGTAGGCCTCACCCCAGCTCGGCTCAGCAGGAGCTCTAATGTACTTCATTCTGGGGCTGGGAGCTGCTTTTAATCTATCAGCATGACTCCGCAGCTGCTGTAAGCTAGCTGAAAATTGTCTGCATACACAGGGTTTAAAATTTTGTAACCCTTTTGGTGCAACTTCTATTTAGGCAGGAACTCAGAAATGCAGCCACCAAGGTCTCTGGAGAGTTAAAGGAAAGCTCAAGACAACAGGCTGTGGGGCTTGGAAGAGCATGCCAGAAACCTCGGCACAGATTAGGAGTTTTCCTGAGTTCACAAGTTCAAATACCAATTTCCAGTAACTGTTTGAATGGATTTAGCCTTGCTGTAAGTCTGACAATCAGACTACAAGCCAGGCAACTAAATATTTCTGCTTTATGCTAGATGTCTTTAGCAATGAAAAACATCTCTATGTATTGTTAATCGCAATAGGTTTGTTGTTAACTCTGCCTCTCGTTTACAGCTTTCAAGAAACTGAACAAACATTACATTCACTTCCAAGAAAGCATGCTGCAGAGCAATTACTCCACATACACAAGACAAACTTCAAATACTCATAAAGTAAAATCCAACTATGTAGAAGTGTTAAATCTGCTACTGCCATCAACAGAAACTACACACAGTACAGTAACCCGGCATCATCTGTTCCACTGGGACTTGGAGAGGACGGATATGAAACTATGGCCAAATATTTACACTTACAATTCTTACAAAATATCCGGAGTCCCTGGAGGATTAAACATAATCTCACATGTCAACAACCACCAACAACAAAAACTTTAAATATGGCTGCAACGTGTTTTCACAAAAGTTTACTGTGATTACTGTTAAACAGTCTTGTTTTTTTCTGTTTTCTAGAAAAGTAGCAGCAAATCATGGCACTGCTGATCTGTCAGTGCTGGCTGTGAGTGGCTGCCTGGCAGTTCCTCCATGCCTGCCCAGAAGCTCAGGCCCAGCAACTGCTGCTTTGTGGGATGCTGCTGGCTGGCCCCACAATCATCTCAAGAAGGGCAGGCCTGTGGTTAAGCACTGAAAGCTCATCGAACATTTTAATCAACTTGGGCCAGAAGATGCAGCAGCAGCAAATAACCAGAAGTTAAAGCACATGAAGTGGAGCTCTGCAGAAAGCAACCCCAGAGAGCTCCAGCAGCCCCACTGGGGGGAACAGTCTCTCTCCTGCCTGCCCACAAGCACGTTTCCTTTGAATACACAAGGGCTGAAACTGCTCCTTCTTTCCTGAAGGGGCTCAGTACGGAAGGTTTCAAGTATTTGCACAGAGCACAAGCAGTTTCATAAGGCTGCTGCTCAACATGGCCCTCCTGCCAGACCCAGCCCAGTGCCGGCTCCCAGGGATGTGGTACTTAGCCTCCCACAGAGCAAGCTGCACATACATGTGGAACAGTTTTCAGAGATCTTAAGTAATTTAAGTTCTGAATAACTTTATGGAGACTTTCACTAGCACATCTCCTGACTGAAGAACATACCAAAGCTAATTTTCCACTTCCAAGCACTGGAGATATGTGATAAAACCAAAATAATAAAAATCAGAAGACCTATTCTGCCATCTTATAATTACTGCTTTTCCTAAGAAAAAGCCTATTGCTATGTATTTTAAACAGTCAAGAACAGAGTTGGAAAGTAGAAACTGGGAGTCTGGGGCATTACCTGCTGCAGGATGCCCATAAGGAGGTCTCCTTGTAGAGAAGAGGTGCCACAGCCCTGGACTGGCAGCTGTGTGGTGCTCATGAACAGTATTATCCTCCACAGATTCTAGGGGCTCCCTTCTTTGAACTGACTGCCTTTTTTGTATTTGCTAATACAAATAAAAAAAATTCTTCTTTTCTTCCTCACCCAGTGTGTTAATTGCCCTTCTCCTCTGAGGTCACTTGGGTTTGCTTTTGTGCCAAATCCTTTTGTTCCTGTTGGTGGTCTATTTGGCCTGGTTGAACCTTTATACTTAACTTTAATTTATTATGTGATTTCACTGTGCAGTGCTTGCACTGGGCAACTGGCCTGTTATGAAGGTATTAAATTCTATACAGTTGTGTGCATGTGTACACAAACACACACCTCTTTCCTGCAGTTCACTTCCTTCTGCAGCCATCTGCAATGGAACAGGGTCCTGCCCTAGGGAAGCTTTGCCTTAGCTCCTCTGTTTTAATGACTGTAATCCATAAGGAGCAGTAAAAACAGCCAGCACAGTGCCCAGTCCCTCAGCTGCCAAATGTACGCCACGCTCCAGGAAAAGAAGCTAGGAAAGTAACATTACCTGAAATTCACCTCTGGCCCACATAGTAAAAAAAAAAAAATTACCTGTAAGTGCCCACTAGCTTCTAGAAAGGGCCAGGGAAAATAAAACCCAGCAAACAAAACCCTGAAATCAAAGGCCAATTCCAGAATCTCAGATTCCTAGAAGAATTGATACAACAGCAGCTGTATCTCTTTCATTTGAGTAATTATCATATAATTAAGTGCATGAATTACAAGAGAGCCAAGGCATTAAATTAAAATATTTAATGCTTGTAAATCTGAAAATGATTACTGTGCTGATGTGCAGCTACTGAACAGCGAAGCTAATGGCACCACGACAGCACCACCAGCCTCCCATTATTCTGCTGCAGTTTAAGGAAGGTATGAGAATTTTGGAAATCCTTTGCTAAGAAAAACTGCCTCTGATTATTTACACCTAGCAACTGAGCCTTAGGAATTGCGTGACTAAGGACTGAAAGCAAAAGAGTAAAGGACAAAGAAATCTCTGAGCTAAAATGTAATGTTTTATCTCACAGATGCATAGAGAGAATTAAAAATGGAAGCATCTTGTTGAGAATCTTACACAGAGCTGAACAGAGGAGCCATTCCCAGCATTTTCTTTACAGTGGGTCATTTTTCGTTACCCAAATTTCGCCTCATCCAAACTCAGTCAGCAGTTTGCAGTATGTGACTTTCAGTAATTCAAATAAAACAGATAACCAGAGATCTCTACTCAAGGCATTTTCCTAAGTAGAAACTGACAGAAGAAATCCTTGACACTACAAAGTCTAGCTCCTGAGATTTGGGGGCAAACTGTTTGCACTTCCCTAAAAAAAAAAAAAAAAAAAAAGGTGTTATGTTAAAATTCTTTTCTGAAGCACACAAAAGCCTATTCATGTTTCTCCAGCATGTCACTTCTGTTTGCCTATATAAGCCAGGAGTGGACATTGCCTTAGCCCAGGAGAAATCCATAGGCGGTCCAGGAGCTGGGCTTGTGCCAAATCCCTGCAGATCTCCAGGTGCTGAGACAATTTCAGGGACATTTCTAGGCTGGAGATGCCCTCCTGCATCCTTGCTGCAGGAGCAGCCCCAGGGGACAGCCAGGCCAGGCCCTGGGGCAGCTCTGCCTCCTGCCGCAGGCTGGGCTGATCCATCCGCATGGCAAGGGCACGGACACAGCCTTGCTCCAGCCTCAGCTGGGGAGACAGCACAACGTTTCAGCTCTTTTATTTACACTGGTGCTTCACAAGTTGAAAAACAAACAATAAACTGAACATATATCTGGCTGGTATTTCACTGCAGAATCCTTTCGTGTCACAGGAACATGCTTGCCATGAACTGCAACAAATGCAGTGCTCACAGTAGCCTGGAACGGAGAATTAATGGCCACAGGCAGCCTGAGAGCTCATGGTGGAGGGAGGAGGCAGAATATGTGGTTAGACCTCCTCTCTTCAAAGAACACACCCACCTCCTCACAACAAATGGCTAGGGCTGTACACTGGGGGTTGCCTGATAGATAGATAGATAGATAGATAGATAGATAGATAGATAGATAGATACACACACAAATCAGCAAAAAACCTCTACAAAGACATAAATGTTGCACCTATGGACACTATAAAGAAGACGAGTTATCTTATTTGAGTTGCCATCAGCTATTACAAGAGCAACAAAGGATGGCACCCCCTTCAGAACAAGAGGTGATAATCATCATCCTCCATAAAAAACAATAGTGAAGGTATTTGTTATCTAAGTGACTGCTTCAAAGAGGTTCCAGCACTTCTGACTAGGGCTCTTCCTGAAACCCCCAAAGTCACTTTTGTAATTGGATACTTAGCAGCCCTAGTAAACTATAGGTTTTAATTAACATGGAGAAAGGGAATTCCTAACTTAGGTACCAAATGAATGGCTTTCAATTACAGAATCTGGAAAAAGGAGAAGTTACTTTCAAAGTGTTGCCTAAAGGACATTTAATATTCTCTTTAAGCAGAAAGTGGTGTAGAAATAGATCTAATGAGAACATTCTATTTCTTTTCTTGACAATATTCACCTCCTGCCCCAATGCCATGGCTATCCTAGAGGGTTTTTTCCCCAAAAAAGTCTTCATATTTTTTTCTGGACTCATCTTTCTCTTATGTCTTCTATAAGCTGAAATGACAGCAACAGAAATTAATGAGAGGGGCAGAGTCCCTGCCTAGGTGATGAAATAAACAGCACAGAAGAGTCTGGCCCATGCGTGTGAAGATGTCTGCTTGTGAGGTTGTTGGAAGGTCACACTGTGGCCTTGGCTCTGGGAAAAGGATGCATCTCCTCTCAATTGTCAGGTAATGTTCCCTGTTACAAAGGTTGAGCAGTGGAAGGCATTAATACCATTACAAATACTTCAGGTACGTAGATAGGCTAATAACTCGTGTAGTAATCTCCAAAGCATCCGACTTTCATGTGCCAAATACTTTATCATCACAAGGTGGTAATAAGAAATAGCCACAAGGGAAGAGTAACCTTTTCCTAGTGGTAAGGAAGCCAGGATTTCAGAGTTACTATGTAATTAATTTGCTTTTCAGGAATCAAAACACCCTAAAGCAAAAACAAGTTCAACAGACTTGTAATAACATACTATTGTAGTGTTAAGCCCTCTTATTCCTCAACAAAAATCTATCCTTTCACTTGGTTTCAAATGTGAAATCCTTGACCCATGCTGTAACCATCTTCTGCCTTAAATACATTTTACTTTGCGTTGGTCTCCTTGCATCCTGATTTTCCATCCTATGATGGGGTCAAGCTGCTCACACTAAGACTATCTCACTGTCTGGCTCTAAGCCCAAGATTCCCCCCTTGGTAATCCTTCCTGGATTTGTTTTGGTTCACACACTTCAAGTTCAGAGTCTCCTAAACTTCACAGATGTGAACAATTTCTTGCTAAGCACACCTTGGCCCCAGTTGTCCATGCTGGTACTGGGCTCTTGCTTGACCTCCTTGGGACTGCCACCAGTCTTTAGCAAAAAATTCCTCAACAAACTGGAGGAAATCAAACCTGTATGAAATCAGGGTAGGACACACCAGGGTGGGTCACCTGCCCCAACAGATATTGCCTGGGCAAAGCCCCCCATCACCTTCTGCAAAGCTCTACAAACTGCACACAGCCCTGCACCTTCACATGCACATACCCAGTGTCCCAGGAATCCTGGGATCCTGTGTGCTTGGCACAGAGCAGAGGATGTTTACGATGCTATGCGCAAATATCAAATACAGAAATGCTCAATATACTTCAAAGTATCTATTCTGATTAAAAACATTTTTTAAAGTAGATCACTCACAGGTAGAGCAGAAACTATCAGTTAATTTTCAGCATGGACCTCCCAGGAAGGTGAGGTAATACCTGTCTATTCTGGCAAAAAAATAAAGGCTGTTTCTTTTATTTTGCTTTATTTTCAAAAAGAATAAAAAATAACTTCATTTGGATGTTAATAAAGGTCAACACTGACAGTAGCTATAATTATATATAAACCAGCTGATAATCAAAAGCTGAGCTGACAAATAATTAAATTTAGATACATAGATGGTGTTATATATATTTTAAAAGTTGGCCTGGTTCAGTGATGTATGAATTGAGAAAAAGTACAGATGTTACTGAAGACATTTTGCAATTATGGGAAGCAGGATATGGATGAAAAGTTGCAAAATCAACGATTTTTGATACAGGGGCAGGAGCTATACTTGGGTCTTATTTCCCTTTTCATCAAAAGGCTAACTTCCCCCATTTTACATTATGTTTATGTGGTCTATTTTATAAAATCACACATATTGTTTTCTGAGTCTGTATTCAGTGAGCATGTGCAGGCAGGGAGGCAACAAGGGACCACAGCTGACATTGCAGCGCAGGTGGAGGAGCAATTGTGGAAAGGTTACCACTGACACATGGAGACAAGAGATGAATTTACTAGTTGTCCTGATGGACAGCCTTAATTTGGGCAATAATATCCTGCTCAATATGGATAAACACTGCAAATCATCCTAACTTTACCTCAGAAGAGGAGATTGGGGTGACATGGATAAACTGTATATGCATATTGCACAATGTATGTTTTGATCTGTAGCAGTATACATCAAATAAAATGCAAATTGTATATTTGGAAAAAAGTTCACATCACCTGCCAGTGAAATTGGTTGTGTGTTTATTATTGCATATTTAGTGAGCACTTAAGCAAACCCTGAGTCACTCCTGACCAGACCCTGCTGACCCAGTTTGTTTGTTTGCACAGAGGTATCTGTGGTCTGAACACAATCATGGCCTGAACCCACTTCCAAAAACAACCAAAATTTTGCCATTAATTTTAAAGAACTGACTCAGATAAGCATCTGTGAAGGATCTGAATTACCCATGGCAAATCAATACTGCACATCCTCATGCACGAAATATTGTCATTAGAGTCATGCCATGCCCCTATGGTCCTGGTGCACGATTTGGCAGGTGCAGGGGGCCCTGTGTAACCCAGGTGCTGCTGCCCACACGCCATGTGATATGGGGACACCCACCTCCCCACCATCAGTGTCAGACACAAGTTTTGTACCCAGCCAATCTGCCTGACACCAAATCAAACCAACTCCACACATCCTAGAAGACCCATTCTCGCCCTGCCACTTAGAGCTGCCACACTGGAGAAAGCAGAGATGCAAATCCTGGCAGGGCAGGGGAGCAGCTCCTGTTTCTTTCGCACCTTCCTTCCCGTGGGAAGCCGAGCCTGCTGTGTGCTGGAGGTGGCCATTCCAGCTCTCCCAAGCACCAAGGAACTCCCCAGGGCTCCTTCCCTCCCTTCCCTTCTCCTCTCCTCTCCCCCTGCCTGCTCCCTGTGCCGCCGGTGCGCTGCTGCGCCAGCCCGTGCCCCCAACGCCCTCACAACAGCTGTGGGCTTAATTATCAAAATAACATTTTAATAGTCTCATAACTGAACTCCCTTCCAAACACGCCAGCCGAGAGGCTGCAAGGATTCTTTCAACATCTTCAGCTAAACTTACTAATAGGCTGCATTTAAGTGATTAGGCTGTCCTAATGTGTGCCATTTACTGCTGGAGCCATCCCTCCCACCTCAAATTGCCATTTGCCGTCTCTCATTTCCTAAGTGACTCTATTATCTGCCCGAGGATCGAGGTGGTCAGCACTCCCACACACCAGACCTCAGAGGAAAGCAGAATACTGGGAAATTATCGTGAAGGTAGCATTCCTGCCTCTCATTATCTTCTTTTTCTCCTTTTTCAAAGGACTAATATATTGGTACCCAATCAGCACTCCCAAGGAAGTGAATGTGCTAAGTGTACTTACACAAATTATTTAAGATCACCAGGGGCTTACTTGCTTTTAACACATAAAAAAAAAAAAATTGAAAAGAAAGATTTTCTATGACAAGCATTAGTTTCCTTTTTACTACCTTCAAAACTGAACCATTTCTTGCTTTGTAAAATAATTCTAAAGGGACTCCAAACTAGTATTTAGCTGCCAAGTTAACTTTTCTGTACAAACTCCACAGTAGAAGGTGAACACACATTGAAACAGTGTTGTGATTTCTCCTCAGCAAATTAGCCATTTATTCAGCAAACTTTTCTTCCCATTTACTGCTTTTAACATTTCTTTTCATACAGTTGTTACCAGAGTTGGGCAAGTATTTATTCTTTATAAAATTTTTAATGATAATGATTAGGAAAGTGATGAGTTCTTCCATGTCTCCCTCCCTCCTCAGATTTCTCTGAACTGCTTCCTTTTTAAAAAAATGTAAATGCATATACATTCATCTTTGTCTACCATATCTCACACTGAGGTTTCTCACAAGTCTAAAGCAGGTGTGGCAAGGCACTTATTTCTATTAATATGAGAAATGCTACGGAAAAGAAAAACTTTAGAAAGTGTCTCTGTTGCCATCCAAAGAAAGTCCTAGCTGCACCAAGATCTTTTAGTTGATTTTGATGGGATCAGAATTTTATCCCCTCTCACGACAGTAAACATCTACCTATATTCTTGGAAAAATAAATAGATTTCTAAATAGGTTTTAAAGAGATCATTACTTTGTATACTAGCTTAGAAAAACACCCTGTACTGTCAGCTGGGGGCTCACAGTGCCACATGACCATTTTGTATGAGGGTCAGTCTGTTCTGCCCAGAGAACATTCCTTACCGGCCAAGATGTCACACCTCACTGTAACTGATGTGTTATTTTCACTCAATTTTACAGCAGAGTTAAGAAAGGCATTGGGGTTGTTGCATGAATTATCTACGGTCACCCGGCCTATAGATGTGCAGGCTGCCCCCTCCCCGTTAGCCAAGTGAGCCATTTGTTGGTTAGTCAAATTCATTTGGGTTGGTCTGGAGAAATCTGCTCGTCCGTGTTTCGTCTGCTGTGCAGCGAGCCGAGCCCGGTGTCCACCCAGCAGATGGAGGAGAGCAAGCGCCGGCGTCCGCAGATGGAGCCTCTGTACCCTGCCCTTGCTTAACTCACCCGGGACATGACCCACTAAGAGAGCCAAATATCTCTAATTTGTCTTTACCACTATTTCTTGTTGGCCTTCCTTATGCTTTAGTAGAGAGTGCAAGCAATCAAAGTGCAGTAAAAGAAATTAAAAATAAACCACATGGAATGGCATTACTCTGTCCACAGGCTCTAAACTCACAAACATGACTCTAAAGGACGCACTTCCTGCAAACCTGCCGTGGTCAGAGGTGATGCCTTCGTGTCAGAGGACCACAGGATTTGTGCACCCAAAGGTGTGTGCCCACAGGTGTGGCTGCCAGTAACATGCTGCATAGTGCAAATACTAAAACTATGCCACAATTAAGTTATTTATTCTAACATAGAAAAACTGACAATAGACCTTTTTCTTCGTTGATATTCTTCATGTATTACAGCCTAACAGTATCTTTCGAAATCCCAAGATGATCAGCAAATCCAGGGAGATTTAAACTATATTTTTGTATTAAAATAGTCAAGGATGTAGGTGATTCGTTGTGGCCCCATGTAATTTAACTGGAATAGATTTAAAGGTAAAGAGCTCTTTGCAGTCTCTTGCAGAGTGGGCCAGATTCCCATCCCCATTACAGGGAGATAAACCCAGACTAAGAATGCTGACTTCAGAATGTTTGAGTTACTCCAGATTTACACTGGGTGTAATAACAGATTCAAATACAAGTTTTTGTGCTCATGTCTCATTCTCCCTAAATGAAATATTTATCTATACCTTACAAATACATTTAAAAGATGGCGCATGGATCTCCTACTTCAAATCTTCTCCAAATATTCTAATTAAAAAGAATGAGAACACCTTTAAAAAGGGCATTCGTCTTCCTTTCTTCATCACAGTATCATCTTCAAAACCATAATATTAAGGAAATAGAAACCAAGGATTTTAAGGTTTTTACAGTCTGTGCTCCAGGGGAAAACAGGCACTCAGCTACGACTGAAATTGCTTCACAATGTGCGCTTCTGGGCCTGTGTTATCCTCACTCCACAGATGAGCAGAAAATATAGTTTGTTTCTTTTTTTTCCCCCTGGTTTGGCATCTGTGGCTCACTTAATGCTCCTGGATCCTGCAATGTTCTCAGGGAGAGACAAAGAGCGCTGGCTGAATATTTTACTGGTGAAAAAAACCTACTCCTGTCTTCTGAAAGTGTGCTTCATGCATCCTTAAAATGACCCCTTACAGAGATCATGTGAAGAAAAATAAAACCACAGGTTTTTGTGTTTAAAAAAAGGCAGAATCTTTAGGGTCAATCACTTCCCTTCAAAGAGCCAAGATCACTGCTTCATTTCAAAACTCATCAAAACAAACCATCTATCATTCAAATATTAACTTAATTGTATAGAAGATGCATTCTCCTGCCCACCTGCTAGCAGGATGGATGCCCTGGGCCAAGCCTGCCCATGGGCCCTTTCCACCTCCAGCCTCCTCCCCTCCTCAGCCTCCCACCAGCCTGGAGCACAACACACTCTCCAGCCCTGTGCAATTCAGAACTGCTCAGAGTTGCAAACCATGGGCACCTCTAATTCCTCTTCCACATCTCTACTTAAAGGCAGGGCAATTGCTTAGTCTAGAGCTGAAAGCCTGAAATAAAGGTTGAAGGATACGTGCTGCTGGTACACAGCCAGCAGCTGGGACTCTGTGTAGGTAATTTGGACTTCGTGGCCCAAATGCCGCCAAGCTACTCAGCAGCCAGCTGACCACCTGCAATTCACAGTTTTGCTGTGGGCAGACAGCAGTGCAGGGGCTGAAAATAGCAAGGCCACAAGGCCTGGGCACACACTGTGATCCTTCCAAGCCCCCAAGCACTAAAACAATCTGAAACCCAAAGGCAATCTTCTCACCAAGATGATACGTGAGTGTCCAGGTTCACATCTGTTCACTGAGTAATCAGCTCATGATACGTTATGGTTGTACAGCAGAACTCCCACAGACTTCAGTGCTCTTTGTTCAAAGTAGAAATGTTTTCAACTACACTATTTACCAATGAATTTATGTTTATTAACAGCTCTTATAGCTATTTGCATTTCAGGTTAAGCGATACACTGTCTTGCCCATTAAGTTCTTATTTTTAGCTCACCTCTAAGTACATGGAGGAAGTCAGTCAAGTAAAAATTCTGCAAAAACACCAGCTGGCCAGCCACACAACTAACATGAAGAAAAAGAAAGCTGGTGATGAACCTCTGTGGTGGATGTTGGAACAATGGTCTAATTTTGGTGTAGTTTTCACTTCGGGGAGAAGGGACGTGGGTTTGGACCTTGCTCAAGGACAATACATATGAGATGGCAATGCTAAGATCAGTCCATTGACCCCTGCAGCCCTGTGCTGAGCACCACTCCCACATCACCTCCCAGCTCTGACCACTGTGGGCTCCCACTCTGCCCCTGGCTCCTACAGATCTAAGCAGGGCTTTATGCACTGCTGCCTAAGCCAGGTTATCGATGGGCACACTGCTAAACACACCCTGACACTGAACAAAACCAGCCTCCTTCACTACCTCATTCATGAGTGCATCTGGGTTCTGGAAGCAGGGACAGAATGGTCAAATTTTGTCCCTGAGCCAACACCAATCTGTGTCCTCTAGAATGTGTTAAAGGAAGAGAAGTTTAAACTTCCATAAAGTATAATAAAATATTGTTTAGGTTGATGTGATGCAGCAGACAGCTCATACAGAAAGCATACACTGGTCTCCTGTTGTTGAGAGCAGGGAATACACTGCCTGTGACTGGAATATGGTACATTATTTGAACTACAGCAAGGCTCTAGGAAGTCCTTTCTGATTCTTACTCAGGCAATGAAGAAATGTCCTGAGAGTTCAGGAGTGAAGAAGATTTATAGCATATCCATGATATTTGTATTAATAAATGATTCATGTTATTGCAAGGACCACTGCTCAAAATACTTTACCTTCAGAATTGTGGACAAACAAACAAAAAAATTCTGTTTCCCAAGATCCACTGATGTGGGTTTACACGGGACTCTAATGTAATCATAAGAACATTAAACAGTATGAAAGTCTTCTCTCTTTTCCATGGCTGATTAAGCAGTTGGGAACAGAGAATTTACTGTGAAAAAAGCAAACAATTATATGCTATCTGAGGTAAACATTACCTTAGTAATGGAAGCTGAGCTTTAGAACCTTATTGTCAGTAGGGATTAGCATTATAATACTTAAAATGACATTTATAACACTTACTGAAATTACAAGAATGAAGTCTGTGGAGACACAGAAATGAAATCAGCTCAATGTGTTTTTATAAGAATACTGAAATCTAAGTCCCTTAGAGGAAAGACATAGACATTAACAGTTTTTGCAGGCTTCCATTAGCTGTTCAAATTTGAATACTGTTTCTTAGGTGAGCTCTAATCTTCTTTGAATCCTCCCAACACATTTTATCTTTAAAAAATTGTAGTTAAAAATTTAGTTTGATGGAATGATATTTAAGTGCTTTTCCTCATCTACTCCCTGAAAGAGCCCTGAGAGTCTTACTGTAATTTGTTCAAATGAAATAATATTTTCGTTTCCTGGGTTCTCTTTGTTGTCTTGTGTGATGAAAAGTAACATTTCTTTTCTTTCATCCTATTAAATGTGGCTTTTTGAATGCCAGCCACTCAATCGAAATAGAATCTGGCACACATGCACCCAGCTTAAAAAATGCGAACTGCCACATAGAGTTTTTGATCTAAATGTGACATGTCACCAGGAGAAGGCTTGGAGTAATATTTCCAGAGCCATAATCAAGTGTTATAAACAATTGTGTTTCATTCATTGACACAGTTTGTCATCACCTTTTCATTTTGAATGCCTGGTTATTGAAATTCACTGGATGTCAGAGATGCCACAAGCAGGCCAGCAGTGAAGGATTTTGTTTCTCAGACCACAGCTCTTACGAGCAGGTTTCAACAAGGAGCCCTGTATGAAGACCCTCATCAGCTTCCAGGACAGCATCTCACTTCCCAGCTGACTTGAAAATGAAGGCAGATACCACCTCACACATTCAGGGTCTTAATTCTTGCAAACAAACATGAACTGAAGAAAACAAATTTGCCTAAAAATATTTTCTTGCTGCATTGACCTGCTTCAGACACAGATCCTGCA